>OU015550.1:2630000-3230000 GCA_907165065.1 Caprimulgus europaeus | reverse complement strand
GCTGCTGAAACCAACCCCCCCCACGTCCTAAAAACCCACATCAGGCACATCCCCAGCCACAAATACCTGTGGTGCCACTCAGCTCAGACCCACGTCACCACATCCCAGCAGCCACGTGGCCATCACACCTGGGCTTTGCATCCCCAGCCCATGGAAAACGCTGTGGCAGACCCAGCATCCCTCGAGCACCCTGACCCCAGGGCTGGTGCGTGGCGGTGGCACCCCACAGCCGATAAGCCATCCCCTGGAACTGGTTGCCAGGAGGAAAATAAAACCCCATAGGAAGGCGACCCTCGTGTCACAGCTGCCCCAGCACGGTGGCAAAGGGTTTCGCCACGCTATCGGCAGCGCCAGGAGTTTCTGCCTCCCTTTGAAACACCTCAATGTTATCTTATCGGTGGGGAAAGTGTTCCCCCCGGATAAGGGCTCCTGCCATCCCAGGGGAGCTTTTTCCCCTGTGTTTTGGTAAACATGGCCGGGCCCGTGAGACGTGGCAGGGGGTGGGGGGAGATGTGGGCTGGGGAGGATGTGGGGGGTGAGTGGAAGCCACCAGCACCCAGCTGGGCTTTGCCATGCAGTAGGTGCATGGAACAGGGATGTGGCATAGCCTGGAGGGGGGTCCCAGCCATCCCAGTGCTCCCAGCTCATGGCAGCCCCAGCACAGCCCTTGGCACCCCTTGGAGCATCTCCTCTCTGCTTTGGGCGAGGCACCATCTGCACAACCCAGCACTGCTGCCTCATGGCAGGAATCCCAATCCTGCATCCCTCGAAACCCACGGCAAAGCTCCAGCAGGTCAGGCTGCCAGGATCCAGCTTCCCTCACTCACTCCTGTGTGTATTTGACCCACAATGCCAGGTCCCAGCAAGAGCTGGGAGCAGTGGGCACTGTGCCAGAGCTCTGCCTGGCTCAGGAGCTGGTGCACAGCACCCAAACCTGCTCCCATATCCCACCTCAGCATCCCTATATGGGAACCAAGGGCAGGAACATCCCAGCACAGCCCCAGAGCTGAGGCTGCAGCTCTCCACGCATGGATACGTTATCACAGCGTGGAAACACAGGCAGCTCGGCTGGAAATTTAAGATACAGAGGAAAACCATGTCCAAACTCGACACCTACATCCAAACTCGACACCCACACACACACACGTGCTGGGAGTCCCTGTGGCCATCCCGCAGCGCGGGGACCAGGCTGCCAGCTCGGGGGGAGAGTTTGCCGAGCAGGTTACGGTTGGCAGGGATTGTGCCAGTTGGATTTGCACCTCCTCGCTGTGACATCACCCTCAGGTCTCCCTCGTTTATTAGGTTTAATTACGACCTGTTACCAAAGCAAATATCAAAACAGTGGACCTGAAGGAGCCAGGAGCAAAGCGGAGGAGAGCGCGACTGGGGACACTGGGTGACAGAGGAATGTCACCAGGTAAAGGGGATGTGCTGGCAGTGCCCAGTGCTGGGTCCCTGCTCCAGAGCATCCCAGATCCAGGTGACCTCAGCCTGTCTGGAAACCTGTCACCTAACTCAGACCTGGGGCTGGAAAAAGCTTTCCCTGCTCCTCGTTATCAGTAACACCGGAAGTTTCGATAAGAAAAAGGAGATTAAAAGGGACAACATTTGCTTTGCTGTGCTGGGGGAGAGCTGAGCAGCACGACGTGGAGCTGCAAAAACAGGTCAAAGAACCCAAAAAACCCAAAAAGTGAGATCTCTGCCATTTTTTTTTGTTTTTCTCCTCAAAGCTGGTTTGGTGGCTGCAGCCACTCGGTGTCACCAGCCGTGCTCTCACTGTCACCTTTCGCAATCCCGGGGAGGGGGGGCTCAGCACAGCTCCACTTGCATATGCAAACCAGGAAAAGAAGAGATTGCAACACCTGAGGAACAACAAAAGAAGGGAAATAAAGTCTCACTTTTCTGCCCCAGTGTACGCAGCTTTCAGTGCTTTTTCCTTGTTCCCCCCTTGTCAACCCCGGGGGCTCCAATTCCGGTGCCTTTTGCCATGGCTGAAACTTCAACGCTTGGGAACGCAGCCGGAGGGGAGGAGATGGAGAAACCACTCATGAATCAGCCTGGAAGAATCTCTCTGCCCACTTGCCTGCAGCTAATCTCTGGCTCCATCACAAGAATAATAGATAAGCAGCCATGTAAGATATAATAAAACCATTGAAGGCACTTGATGTCACTGCAAAAACCACAGAGGCCATCGAGCCTGGTTTGTCCCCAAGCTGAGATACATTTCCTTGTCCCCCACAGCTGTGGGCTTTCCTCTGCTTTGGCTCCTGCACAGCATTTGGGGACAGCAGTGGTCCCAGTGCAAAGCAAACCCACGAGCCTGGATCCCTTGGAGAGGTCTCATCCTGCACCCCGTGTCCCTGCCTCTGGGCTGTGCAAAGGTGATGCTCAGAGAGGACATGAATCCTGGCTCCCAGGCTGCAGGATGGGCTCTCTCAGGATTTTCTTCAGCCCAAGGAGACTGGAAATGGTTGAAATTATTTAAATACCTTTAAGACACCCCACAGCTCAGTCCTGCTCCGCTGGTGTGAACCCATGAGAGCCGTATCTGCAGTGCTCAGCACCTCAGCCCACACCAGCCCCAGATCCAGGGGGTATTTTTGTCCCAAAAACATATGTCACAGCTCCAGGCCAGCAGTGTGAGGAGGAGGGATGCTCCAGGCTGCCACCAAACCGAGCAGCCTTTGGGCTTCCACCTCCCATCAGCACCATCACCTTGGTACCCACCGGGGCTCTGGGCACAGGGGGATTCTCCCAAAGCTCTTCTGAGACCAAGAGAGAAACCAGCCTGCAAATTAACCAGCAACCATCAGGAAAACACCAGGACATAGGGAATCCCTGCTGAGGGTGAGGGACAGCCCAAGGATCCCAGGGCAGAAGTCACCAGTGCAGGGGGAAGGTCCCAGTGGGAAGCTGTGGCTGCTGACTTCCCTCCTGCCACCTCTAATCTTAATTGCTCTTCACCGGCTGTTTGCTAACAGCAATTGGCTTCCTCCTGGCCTGCACCGAGAGGGTTTATCACCCTCACTCGAGTGTTATTCCACCTGTATGGAAGGTCAGAGCCTGGAGTGCTCCCTGAGATCCTAGAAGGAGCCTTGATGGCAGGAGCAGAGAGGAATGAGCAGAGGGCCTGAGGGACAGCAGGTCTCAGACACATCCCACCCACTGCCTGCAAGCTCCTCTTTCCCTAAAAAGGGGGAGTGAGCTTGGCAGAAGATGGGAATACCAGTCACATTTCCCATCCCAGCTCCCACCTGCTTGACAGTCCTGACTCAGTGCCCACCCTCAGAGAGGTCCCCTGGTATCTGCTCAGCTCAGAGGTTAAACTGCGTGTCCTGCTCTGCAGTGAGATGCTCCAGACAGGCTGGTTTTTGCAGATCATCGAATCCCAGACTGGTTTGGGTTGGGAGGGACCTTAAAGCTCATCCAGTCCCAACCCCCCTGCCAGCAGCAGGGACACCTTCCACTAGACCAGGTTGCTCAAAGCCTCATCCAGCCTGGCTGAGAACACTTCCAGGGAGGAGCAGCCACAGCTTCTCTGGCCAACCTGGGCCAGTGTCTCACCACCCTCACAGCAAAGAATTTCTTCCTAATATCTAATCTAAACCTCCCCTCTTCCAGTTTAAAGCCATTAGTTTAATAAGTCCTGATGCCAACATGCATCCAGCTGAGCTGCTGCTCATGTTCCCCTGTGATCCCCCCCAGAAGCCCCCCTGCAGAGGGGCACAAACAGCTGCCACCATGGGGAAAGGGAGCCAGGCTTGGGCATGAACCAGGGCTGGGTGCTCCTGGTGTCCTGAAGCAAACTGGGGACAAGCAAACCCTTCTGTGTTCAGGTGCAAACTGGAGATCAGCCAAACTGCCCTTGGAGGGGAGTTGGGAGGAGAAGAGGACTTTTCTGCAGGGCTGCAACCCCCGAGATGACCACAGGGCCAGAGCGCAGGAGAAATAACTCCTGAGTGTGCCCAGAGGAGCCAGCACACTTCTGAGTTGTGCAGATCTACCAGGGAGCATCTTCAGAGCTTTCAAACCACTCAGGGTGCTCCAGAGCAGAGAACAACCAAATCCCCCTTAAATTCCTCTTCACCCCAGTCAAATCCCCCCGTGTCCCCAGCAGCCCGGTGCTGCGGGGCCCAGCAGAGCCGCTCCTCTTTATGACCTCCCCGAGCCGCCACTGCCAGGCTGCCCCATCTCCCAGATGCTGCCATAAACCCCATTTACAGGGGATCTGTGTGTGCTTGGGGCAAACACCCACAGTTATTGCTGCTGGCACCCGGGGCCCACCCTGATAAAAAGAACTGGGGCTCCCAGCCACGGCTGCTGCTCCAGTGCTGGGTCCCTTCCACACGAGGCAGCTCCCAACGTCCCCTGAGCAAAATAAAAGCAGCAGCAGGAGAATTATCATAGAATCATGGAAGAATTTGGTTGGAAAAGACCATTATGATCATCTGAATCCAACCATAAACCCAGCATTGCCAAGTTCACCACTAAACCATGTCCCCAGGTACCACATCTACACGTCCTTTAGATACCTCCAGGGATGGGGACTCCACCACCTCCCTGGGCAGCCTGTTCCATACCTGACAACCCTTTCAGTGAAGAATTTTTTCCCAATATCCAACCTAAACCTCCCCTGGCACAACTTAAGGCTGCCACCACATTAATGTCACCACAACCCAAACGGTGTCAAACCTGCATTTCAGGGCAGCTCTTGAGGGTACAACAAGGGGGTGTTGGAAAGCCCAGCTCCATCCAGGGGTGCAGGGGTGGGGGTTCTGCATTGCACTGGTGGCACTGGAGGTCCCAGAGCCATCCCTTGGCTGAGCACGGAGGTGTGGGTGCTCACCAGGCTGTGGCAGCGCTTTCAGCCCTAGGTAAGGGCTCCTTTGGTGGAAGGTGACAAAGTTTGGCTCTTGGGGTCACAGCCCCACTCCTCCAGTCCAGCCACGCCTGGGAGAGTGGGTGAGGGAAGGACAAACCAGTGAAGGACAAAGACACTGGGGTGATGCCAGCACAACCCTGGCCTCCCACCCTGAGCCCAGCCCCTGGACCACCAGCTCCCCACCCAAACAGACCCCCCTGAACTTGCTCACCCCATCCCTGCTCACCCCATCCCTGCTCACCCCATGGGTGCTGAGCGCTGCTGCCAGAGCAAACCCTGGGTGACGCAGGCGGGGAGGTCACAGGGCACCCGGCCGGGCTGGGAGCAGCGGGATCCAGCGAGGTGTTTGCTGTTCCCTGCTCAAAGCTCTGCTCTTTTCTTTCTCCAGTTGCATTAAACTCCTGCTTTTGTCTCCTGGGATTAAAAGCCTGGAAGTGGCTGTGGGTCGCCCAGTGGTGCCAGGAAGAGAGGGCTCAGGGTGGTGTGGGTGCGCCCAGCTTGGTGACAGGGTGAACCCTGGCAGAGAGAAGATGAGGAAAGGTCACAGTTTCCTCTGCATTGGCAATTTGGGGTGCAGAGGGGGGAAACCCACATGTGGGGCTGGCTCTGGGTTCTCCACACACCAACCCCATGCCTGCTGCATCGACACCCAAACCCCAAATCCCAGCCAAGAGGGGAGAAATCCCCCAAAACACCCCACACAAGCACTGTACCCCCATTTCCTCCCCATCTCCCATTCATCCCAGCAGCACGGCTGGGTGATGGGAGCAGCACCCCCTCCCCGTGCCGTGGGCTTGGGGCCGTTGGGTGCTGGCGGTTCCCAGGCACACACAGGCAGCCAGGTGAGACGGGCAGGGCTGGGTGCCAGCAGACGGGATGTTGTCTTTTCACACAGCACAGGTACGGGGCTGAGCAGCAGCAAAATCCCTCGGTGGCTTTGTTTCCCACACTGGTTCCCATTAAGAAATGCAAATTCATTCTTCTGCTGCTCTATTTCCCCACATGCAAAATGATTCTCGGGCATAACGGCCCCACGGAGAGGCAGCTCCAGAGAGCGTGGGAGCTGCTGGGGCAGGGAAACACCTCCTGGGTGGGAGCAGGCAGCCAGAGCAGCTCCAATGGTCTCAAAGCCAAGGAGGGACAGGGCAGCACGCAATGCCCCGGGGAGCAGGACAGGCTCTTGGCTGGTTTCCCCTTTGGTTCTGCGCTGCCCATCCCAGGAGAGCCTGCAGAAGGGATTTCTCCCAGTTAAAATAACCCTAAAACCCGTAACTCTGCCCCATCTCAGGTCAAAGTAAGAGCTGGAGGATGGAGTAGGGAAGGCAGAGGGTTCAGCAGGGACCAGAGCCACCCTGCTCCTGTCATTCTTGGGATCAGGAAGTCCCAAGCCCACAGAGCCAGGTTTGCAGCTCCTGGGGGAGCAGAGTGAGGAAGACTCCTCTGTGTCCCCCATGTGCAGAGGGCAGGGACCCCACGAGGGACGAGGCTGCTCCATGTCCCACAGCATCACATGGAGCCACAGCACCTCACTCCTGGTCCCCCAGCATCTCACACACCACGGTGGGGACAGGGGACAGGGCAAAACCTGCAGGGCTGGAGGAAGGCTGGGGATGGAACCGGCGCTGAGCTGCTGCAGAGGGAACTGTGACTCAGTGGTGACTCACCCAGCCCCGAAGGAAACGTGTCCCTCCCGGTGAGCATCGCCCAGGTCAGGCACCTCCATCCCAAGGAGCCAAGATCTTGGGACTTGGGTAGGTAAGTAGGGCTGCAGGGGGAGGACAGGACCCCAAAGGAGGTCCCATGCTTGGGTACAGGGAGTCACAGTGGTGTTTCTTGCCTTCATCCCCTCCCCAGGCGCTGGGCTGGCCTCAAAACTTGGAAAAATTTGCTTTTCCCCAGCAAACACCAGCTCCTGGGGGCAGTTCATGGGCATCCTCAGCTTCATCAGCTCCCCAACACCAGCAGAGCCTGGCCTGGGAAGAACAAAACCGTGACCAAGCCTGGGAGATGGGCAGGGGAGACGCAGAGCTCCCAGCAGACCCAGGCCACCAGCATACACCAAAGCCCCACGGGAGCCGGGCAGCATTCCTGGGTGACATCCCTGGTTTCACAGGACGGGATATTAAACCAAAAAGCGATTAATGCTCTGCAAGAGAGCGGGGAGCAGGAGCCAGGCTCCAGCCCCAGTGCAGGACGTGACCCGAAATGGCTCCACTTTCCCCCTGAAGAGCTGCCCCAGCCCCCCAAGCCCAGTTTGTCCCATCCCAGCGCTGGCTCGGGGCACTGGCAGAGCGAGGACATCGCTTCTCTCCTCAGTGGTGGATTTTGAGGGCAGCAAAATGTTTGTTCTGTCAACACGTGCCTAATCCCCAACCAAAAGCCGATGAAAAAAGCCATGGGGGAGGAAGGATGGGAATGAGCTGCCCTTTGAAACCAAGCCCTGACGGTGACAGCCACAGCCCCAGAGCAGGGGATGGCATCGCTGAGGTGGGTGACACTAGTGCAGCTGGGGACATGAGGGGAATGGGGTCCCCTCACCAGCACCCCTGTCCCTGCAGACATCCTGCCATGGGGCTGGGAAGGGGGAACAGGCTCTCCAGCTCCAGCCTGGCCCTGTCACAAATCAACAAACCCAAGCAGGACCCTGAGCACCAGGCAGGAGGTGCAAGAAACACCCTTGCTCCTCAGGGATTGCCTGGAGTCAGCAGCAAACCCAGGCTTCATGCTCTCTAAGCAAACCAAAGCCAGAAGGTTTGCATGTGTCCATGCAGCAAATGTCCCCTCTGCACAGCCTGGGACACCCCTGTCCCGTGTCCCCACTGACCCAGCACTCAGCTGCAACACTCTGAGCCTGTCACAAACAGGCTTGGCATTTTCAGATCACCCAGAAAACCTTTTTCCTGGTGGGATAAACTCAAACTTTCTCCTGGTGAAGCTCATTTCCAGGTTGGCTGTGGGGCTGCAGGTTGAGCAGATGGTGCTTCCCCTTGCTGCCCACCCCACGGTGGCACCTCCAACCCAGCCCAGCCCAATCATTGACCCTGAGATCCAGTCCCTGCAGGGACCAGCACCCAGCACCCAACAGCATCAGCCCCGCACCCTTCACCTGCAAAAAAAAAGAAAAAAAAAAAAGAAAGTCCATTTAGCAGTTTCCATTTGTTTGCTCTTTAAATAATTGTTTCCTTATCGCTATTTATTTAGATCCCTTTAAAATTCTGACAAACCTGCTCCTCAGGCACCCTCACCCGCTTCCTCCCAGCCCTGCTCCTGCGCTGCCCGTGGCCAAGAGCACAGCCAGGCTGCAGGGCTGCGCCCAGGAGGGGGGTCCCCTGCTTGGGGAGGTACAACGTGTCCCCACTGACCCCCTCCTTGCCAAGATGGACAAAGTGGGACACTCCAAAGCCACGGTTTGGGGAGCTCGTCCTCCTCTGCACATCCCACCACAGACCACGGCAGCTTTGGGGGTTCAGGGGAGCTGTGGAGGGACACCAGTGAAGGTGACAACATCACACACTCACTGCCCACTATGGAAAGGTCTCCAAGTCACTGCAGGAGACCTTCACCAAGGACCAGAGGGACAAAGGACAAGCCTGGCACTGCCCAAGCCCCCTTTTCCCCCACCTCTGCTCACTGCCTGTGGTGCCCCGGGGTGGGTGAAGCGATGGGTGCTTGCCCAGTAGCCAGAAATGCAGCAGCAGTAGCCGGCCACGATTGCCCAACACTCCTCTGTGCAAAGTCCAGCCAAGCACTGCTCCCAGCTATTAACAGCACCCATTAGAGCAGCACCCTGAGCTGCTGGAAGCAAAGGTGGGATGGGTCCAAGTGTCCCATGAGCATGGTCAGGGGATGTCCCTGCAGCTTTGCTGGGGACAGAGACCCTCAGGAGTGTCAGTCCATGGTCATTCCTTACTGTCACCTACAAACAAGAGATGTTCACCATCCCACTGGGCTCAGCTGGGGCACAAGGGGCTCATCCCCAGGGTCACCTCCTGGGGTCCCATCCAACACCACCCTGGGGTGTTTTGGGCTTTGCTAGCACAGGTTGACGTCACAGCCCAACCTGCAGCTGTCAGAATTAATTGAGGAAACCCAGCCATGGCAAACAACGAGCAGGGAAACCGGGGCAGATTAGATAACGAGGAACGTGAGGTTCTCGCTGTGTTTTCCCCCTGGATGACAAACCTTCCCTGCTCAGGTACAGACCCCACACTGCTCCTCACCAGCAGCACATGGAGCTCAGCTCCAGGAGAGGCTGAAACCCCCCTTCTGCAGGGTGGTCACCCTAAAAAAAGGGGCCTGGCTTAGCCCAGACCCCAGGTTTGGGTGTCCCCTCCCTCCATCCCAGCCATGCATCACCCTGGGCCAGGCAGCAAGAGCAGAGCACAGCCCCCCACTCCCCACTGACCCCCCACTCCCCATGGCTGCTGGAACAGACACAGGGGTAGGTGGGAGCGATTGCTATGAGGGGGTACAGGGGGGACAGGACCTGCTGCTTCATCCTGGTGGAGAGAGAGGCAGGGCAGGGTCCCAGCCAGCAGAATTAGTCCCAGTCCAGTGTCCCCACTGCACCACAACAGGCACAAGGTCCCCATGAAAGCAAACTCTCACCCCTCCCCAGCTGGCTGAGCATCCCCATCAGAGCAACGTTTGGCTCCAGGTTGTGTCACCCAGACCTTTGTTCCCCCACATCATGGCACTCTCCAAACTTGACACAGCATGGACCTCCTGGTGTTCAAACACCTTCTTCATCCCCACTGATGGGACATCTCAGCCCTGTGGGGGTCCTGCCCACGCTGTTCCTGCCCAGCACATGCTCCTGCAGCATCACCCCAGCCTCACAGGGGTGGTGACAGGCCAGGTGACACAGTGCCACCCCACTGCCTAGTAGGACCATTGTGGACCACACACCCCATGCAGCTCCCTTCCCAGCCCAGCACCACGCTCAGTGCAGGGCAGCAGCCACTCCAGAGGAGCCTGGGGACACGGCTCATGCCTGGCCAGTCACCAGCAGGTCCCAAAGCCTGAAAAGCCACATCCAGCGGCTCTGGAAGGTTTTGTAGATGAGGAACAACCTCAGCTCCCTCTGCTGGCATCTGCTTCAGGCCAGGCCCTTCCCCAGCAAACCCTGATTAGAAAGATCATCTCCAAGGGCTTTCCTGCAGCTCTCCCTGTCCACAGCACCCACGCAGCCCAAAGCCAAGCAAATGCTCCTCCAGCTCCTGCCACACACTGTGACCAAGCACAAGCAGCTTAAGCAGAAGGACACACAGCCCATCCAGCCTGCTCAGGGTGTTTATTTCTGTCTTATAGATGAGGAAACTGCTCAGTGAGGGTCAGCTGGGGCAGCAGAAGAGCTGGGGACACCAGGAATGAGCTCCATGCCCATGTGGAGCAAGACAACCTACCCATGAGCTCCCTTTCTGGTAGGAAGTGAGTCTGGTGGGACAGTGGATGGTCTCACAGCTGGAGAGCTGGATGGGGGACTCAGGACCTCCAGTCTCAGCCTCTCTCACCTAGAAAACCTCACTGGGATCAGACCTGGGTATGAAGCAGCCCAACCTCCCAGCCAGGCACCTTTCACCAGCTGCAGGGTAAAGCATCCTTGGTTGTCACCACCCCACATGTCATGGCCCACAGGGTGGAGAGGAACACAGACTGGCACAACCCTCAGCCCCAACCCACCCACCCTGCCTGACCCACAGCAGCCACGCTCCAGAGCAGCAGCTGGGAAGCAGGAGCCTTGTTTTTAAGTCAATAAAAGGAGATTGCTATGGAGACACAGCAGCCACCAGCACCAGCAGCTCTGCAAACCATCCTACAGGGCCTTCCCCACCCACACACCTGCTCTCTCTCCTCCTGCCCATCCACATTTGGGGTTTGCTTGGAGTTTATGGACATTTTAACAGCATTTTCAGCAGCTGCCTGCAAGAGATGGGTGGCTCTGGAGAGTTTTAAAGCATCTTCAGGGTGTATCAGCATCACTTGGCTCATTCCTGTAGGCACACAGCTCTCCCAGGACAGCCTCCATATCTCAACCAGCACCTGGAGTCAGCCAAACAAGCTGGCACAGGGCTGAGCCCTGCCAGCAAATGGGAAAACCCCCAAAAAGGTTTTTATCCTTGTTTGTAGAGATCTTTAAAGAATTCCCATGAACAACCCATCTAGCACAGCCCCAGAGATGAAGAGTTGGCACTTGATTGCCAGAAAAAAAACCCCACACCACTTGGTAAAGGAGAATAATTAGGTCCTATCTCCAGCCTCAGGCTTGCTCAAACACCCCAGCGTGCATGGCAGCACACCCCAGCTGGGAGAAGACCCCAGCAGCCCATGGGAAGTTGGTTCTACAGCTGGTTTTATGCAGAAGGTGTTCAAACATTCAGCCCTGACCTGTAGGAACCAGGACTGCTGCCTCCAGAAACTCTGAGCAAGCTGTTTGTCCTCAATGCAGAGGAACCAACCCTGTTGAGGTCAAACCCTTCACCCCAGTCCCAGCATCACCCTTTCCCTGACACCATCACCATGGTGGAAGATGAAGCCATGATTCCTACACTGTCCCCAACTCCCAGAGCTGTCTCACAGGAAGCTGCACCAATTCCTCTTTGGAAACAGGTGAAAAACACACTTTTTTTTTTCCCCCATCCCATTTAAGCCCTTGAAGTTATTGTGAAGGTATCACTTCTATAGGGAAAACTATCAAAATAAGGAAATAGAGGTGAGACAGCCCTTAAGCCAGTCCTGCTCCTCGCTGCTCCACAGAATCCATGGGACAAACAAGGCTGGTCCTTACCTGCGCCTGCCACCTGCTTCCTCGCTCGGCCTCCGCCGCCTGTTTTTACTACTCGGCTGTTTTATGAATGAGGTAGGAAACATTTGAGATTAGATTTCCTTAAATAATTTCTGTTTAACCAGGTCTTTTCCAACTAACACACAGGTGGAGCACACAAAGGACAGATTATAGGTTATAGAAAGCTTCTGGAGAAGAGACATGAAAGTTCCTCCTGGCCCTGTGGATGCACACGCAGATCCCACGCTGCTTCCCCACGGATTCCATCACAGCATCCCCCTCCCCTTTAACCTATTAATATTTCACTGCATGTCCCTGAAGGATTTGAAGAGAAAAGCAGAAAGAAGAAGAGGTGAAGTGAGCACAAATCCCTCCCTCAGCATCTTGCTGTGAGCTGGAGACTCTGTGCCACATCATTTAGGGGATGTAGCAGGTTAAGAGATGCAGAAAAAAAATATATTAAAATAATAAAACCTTGCTTTTTTCTTCTCTGCTGCAGGTACAGCTGCTGCTCCTGGAAAGCAGTGTGCTTGCTGGAGCACTTCAGCCCATGCCTGCAGGTACAAGGACATGAGGTTTTGGAGGACATTGACATGAGGTTTTGGAGGACATCCCACACTTTGCAATCAGCCAGACAAGCAGGGCACCCTCCAGCCAGAGGCAATGGCAAAGAGGAGCACCCTGGTTGAGTCCTGGGCAATACCTCCTTGTAATTCATCACATAACTCATCTAGCAGAGAACATCCTGCTCCCTACTGCAGCATCGCTTCAGGGACCAAAAAAAAAGCAAGCTGCTCAGACAGAATTATTTTTATAATTTTTAATGCACAATCATTTGATTCCCCTTAAAAAATAAATATATATATATATATAAATAAGCAGAAAAAGCAAACCCAAGTTTTCACAGATAACTGTGGCAGCTGTTTGACTTGGTCTCCTGCCTTGCCACCCTGCACCACACCCAGGGATCACAGTGGTAGGGTGACCTCCAGTACAGCAATCCCTCAAGTTATTTGCCTGCTCAGGAGACAGTATTAGAAGGTGTGATGGTATTGTCCTGCACTGGCAAACTTTGACAGGTTACAACCCTAAAAACAAACAGATTCTTTCAAGCAAATAACTGCTAAATGAAAAGTTGGGCAGAGAGAAGGGAAGGCAATTCTAACCTACCCAAACAGATCAGCCTTAAAAACACCTGTAAGCACCCAGAGCTCAAGGGGTGCATTCTTTTCAAGGTACAAAAATAAATACCCCGAGGCACAGGTAGCAGGATGTCTGTTCCCAGGAAGGTTTTCAGTCAAGCTCAAACAGCACAGGAAAGCTCCAGGCATTTATTCAAATGTTAAAAAGCAAACCCAGTGCACACACACACACATCAAGGCTTCTTGCAAGGATTAGGAACAAAATCACATGTAAGCAAAAGAACAGCTTCAGCTGAGCTGCTCTATAATATAGTTTATATAGGCAAACATTTGGGCTGGGTGTCCTGAGCAGTAAGATCTCGCTTGGGAAATGGGATCAGCCTGAAATGACCATGCAAGCGTCCCCCAGAGACCTTTACAAGTCCCCATCCAGATCTAAGGAACACTAGATATTCCCTTAGAAAGAAAAGGAAAAAACACAAGCTTTCTTCATTCAAAATTCCTCTCCTGCCTGACCAAGAGACCCATGAAACAGCAGCTCCAACCCAGCACTGTCTGAAGCGACACCGAGGCTCTGGGTGAAGCGCTGGATGTCTACAAGCCACGTGAGGAGCATTTACCTGCTGGTGACCCCTGCATGAAGAGCACTGAAACCACATTTCCACTGTTCCTCACACCTGCACCCAGACCTCTTGGTGTCACCTCCCCTCCTGCTTCAGGCCCAGTTACAGCTGGAAGGTGCTGGCAGGTCACACCGAGCTGGTGCTCACCTCCATCACCTCGCTGAGCCCCGTCCATCCCCTCGCACTGGCTGAGGACTGGTGCAGGCAGGAGACACTGTTATTGTGGAGAAGTTACCTGACCTTATACCAAGGGATGTCCAGTGCTGACAGGAGTGCACAGGTATCACCACACAGGAACCAGCACCAGGCACCCCGGGGGGAATCCTCCTCCAGAAACGGATGCTGTGGGGAGCCCTCTCCCTTCTTCACAGGCTCTCCTCCTCCCTCACACACACACACAAAATCCACACAGGCCTCTCAGCCATCCTTGTACCCATCTGCCTGGACCAGGAAGGTCACCAAATTAATTTTGGCTTGTTTTTAAAGTGATTTATGGTAAAGACAGGGCTAGACCTGAGTTTAAGGACAGCGTGCCTTAGTGTCTGGAAACACCTGGGAGCTAGAAGCAAGGTGGGAACATTTAACTACAAGATGACAGATTTAAGTTTTTGCAGCTTCAATAAAACTCTCAACAGCTACAGAACATTTTTTTTCTGTGTTAATTTAATCATACAAATATTCATTTATACATTAAGGAAAAAGCTTCCTTTATTTTTAACCCCCAATGTGCTATCATAGGACTTTCTCCCAGACTCCATGAGGCAACACACCATCCTGTTCTACACATGCACTCCCCCTGGAGAGAATAGACAGGCTGCAGAACCACCCACGCACTCACACACGAAAAGAAATTAAACACACAACAGAAACCCAGACGTGGGACAGCGTGCATTTCCCAACCCCCCGACTCCAGCGCTCACGCCCACGTGCGCTCCGACCGCAACGGCTTTTGCCCCTCGCTGGGGGAGCCGCATCTTCTACACCTTGGAGGCATCTCAAAATCAACACTTCAGAGGTGTAGGCAGCAAATTCCAGCTGCCCCCCACCTTCTCACGTGGCACTGCCAGTTTTGGGGTAGCCCTAGGGATGTCGTGCTCCAGTCTGCCCAGGCTGCGAGGCGCCCGGGCTGCCGGCGCTCAGGCTGTATCTGCGATACAGTTCCACATCCTCAGTGACTCACGTTGACACAGGGATCCGTTTTGAGACCATCAGAGATGTTCTGCATTCTCTTTTCTTTTGGAGGGGTGAGGGTTAAGGAAGATCTCCCTTTCCCTCCTTCTCAGGACTTCAAGACAGATGGGTGTTAATCAGAGACCAGAGCTTAATCAGAGACCAGAGCCAGTTGCAGCCTCTCTGTCACTGCATCCTCCCGTACCAGTGGGTACCAGCCCCATCCCTCCCCCAGCCAGGAGCACCAGCCTCACTGGGGTAACAGCCTCTTTACTGGTTCACCAGTCTCAACCCAGTAAGGATTTCCTCTCATTTCTAACAGGCCTGAGTTCTGTGCATCTAACTCACCCAGACTGGGTTATCTGAGCTGCTGTACACACTTCAGGTTCACCAAAATATTTGGTGCTCAGCACTCTGAAGAATCAGGCCACTTGTTTCCTGTATCTGATGTTAAAGACTCTACGAGTTTGAAGGCATCAGCCCTACGAAAACAAACACAATCACAGTGCCCTGAAGTCATGTGGAAGGAGCTTTGCTGAATCCATCTCAAATCCTCCTCTTTACAAGCTGGAAACCTGTCAGCAAGAGCAATTTGAGGGCTGGCTGCACCACTAAGTTCCAAAGAACCAGAGGAGATAAAACCTCAGTGAAACAGTTTTAACTCGAGGAAAAACCCAGAGGTAGAGCAACCACTAATTTAAACGTTCTTCCACTGTCACAGCCAGGGTTACAGTCCCAACCCTCAGAGATCTGCACGATGGTTTGCAGAGATCACTCCTGTGGACGAGAGCTCTCACACTCAGCTACCTGGGGAAGAGCAGTGATGTGAGCAGCGAGAGACTGCAGATTTCAGCAGCAACTTCGATCTGGCCCTGCCTTTCTTCACACCCTGGAGTAAGTGACCCTTGTCACAAGGACACCACGGACTGAAAACACTCAAGAAGAAAGAGAATTCTAGTCTGTGCAGAACAAGTGTGCCTTCTGAGTGGGAAAGCACATGACTAACTTGGGGTGCATGCAAGTTTGTTGCTTTTTTTTTTTTTCAAGAAAAGGAAAAAATCAGTCTCAGGAGAAGCACAGGAACACGAATGTGGCAGCCAGTATATACGGGAGGAGCATGGGTGGCTGGGAGCAGAGGAAAGCCAGCGTGGGGGTATCCGAGCTCAAGGGTCTCCCAGATGCCTCAGATGACACAAGGCAAAGGTTGCAGCACCAGCTAGAACATACAGACTCAGATCTGAATTTTTACCCCTCTTCCACTACACAGTTGATAAAAGGAGTTAATAAAGGAATCACCTTGTCACTTGGACCACCAGCAGTCTCCAGTTTTAGATGCCTTCAGAAGGGCAGCAGCGTGATGGTCAGGGAGGCGTTCATGCCTTCAGAGCTTGTCACACAAGCCACCTGCTTGGAAAGGAGGGAGCAAAGAAAGAATCCACTTGCCCACTCTACACACTACAGTGCTGCAAATCATTCCCCAGACTGAACACTAAGAGGAGAGAACTGATCCAAGGCAAAATGATGTTACAGGACAAGAACCAAACACCACAGCTGCACCGAGCACTGCAGCACCCCCTTCCACGGGGTCACTCAGGATCTAACGCTCACCCAGCTCCAGCAAGCTGCTGAGACAGATCCAGGTGCTCACCAAACTGCAAGTGCAAATGGCTTGTAGCCCAAACCCTGCAGTGCCCCCTTTATGCAGATAATTTCTTACATTATACTTGTTTCTCACAGCAAACAGATTTTTTGAAGGGAGATTTCAGATAACGGCAACTTTTAACAACTGAACCTCTGAAATACAAACCAAATCTATCGCCCAATTCTTCCCCTGGGGGATACAAGGAATTCCCAGTGTCCTCCACAAGATCCCTCTGGATGCACTAAGATAAGAGAGTCCTTGGGAGCTGTGATGAAAAGGAATCCCTCATTCAAAACCAACTGGGAAAATACAACTAATCAAGGGCCATTGGTGTGAAGCCAGGCACCATGCAGCAGCCTGTGCTCTGCTCCAACCAGAACAAGAGTCTTCACTGGAAAGATCTGGAAGAAGGGAGTGGGAACTTTGTGTATTACTCTGTCTTTGGCAGATGGCTGTTCCAGCCACGTTCACATTTCTGAATAAGATGGTGACCCCTCACCTTGCTGCCCTTCAGCAGGATCTGGGGTGACACAGCACTTTAGAAACCCACCACAGCACTCGAGGCCATTCTCCTTCCCCTCACCTGGACTTCCCAATCTGTAACTGGAGGAAAATACACTGGAGGAACAGCAGAGCAACCTGAATCTTTAGAGGAGTGATTCCTCCTCTAATAGCAAGGCCCTGGAGAGCCCATTTGGAAGGTAAGAGCCTCAACAAAGCTACAAGCCGGGACGATAAAGGCGAATGAATACAAGGCGACAGAGTGGAATCCAGCTGACGATGCTAACTCTTGCTCTGCATTCAAAAACAAACAATTAGCCTCTAAGCTAATACTTGATCACAGGAGAAATGAATGCAAACTTATACTCTGTCAGAGAGAAGTGGGAGATCCAAAATTAAAAGGACTTGAATTTTGTAAAGCTTTGCAACTACTACCAAGTGAATTACAGCTACAGAACGAGAGCTTCCTCTTGGCACGAGACTGATACGCCTGCTCGGTTGCTCTAGGCACAGCTACTGTACATCAAGAGTTAACAAAAAGGTATTTTAAAATTCTAACCACATAGGACAGCTCTGGAACTTGAATAAATCTGTTTCTTATTAATATGGGTGGGGAAATGAGCCCCTCCATGTTATCCTAAAAGTCCCAGAGTCTTTTCTCTCCAACGTTGATACTGAGACTTAGTCTCCAGCGTGGTTTCCAATGACATGCAGGACAACTGACAGCAACACCCAAACCAAAAGGAGAAAAAAATAATAATAAAAATAAGAGAAATAAAAGAAGATTAAAAAGTTGGTAACTAAAACCAGCAGATGATATTAAAAATGCAGAGCTGGGAGCAGACCCAACCTGTCATTAAAAAATGTCTGACAAAAAGAAGTCACTGCACAAACCCCAGATGCTAAGCAAGTTCCCATTCAGTAGCAAGCAAAACATGACAGTTCCATAAAAATGCACGCTGTCCCTTAATTAAAAAAAAAATATTAACAAGAAACAAACAGAAATTAAAACATTTGCTCAAACTACAACCGCTCTGTAGGCAAAATATTTTTTTTTTTTAAAGATGGCTTTTTCATTTTCATTTTTTTAAACTTATTTTCAAGCTACCTAATTATGTGTGAGAATGATTTCTAAAAAAAAAAATAATAACCCATGGTGTTGGTATATTTTCTTTCTCATAGCATTTAACAACACTCCTGAAATCCAGCATTCACACATGCATACTTAGATTTTTTTTGTATTTTCCTCTGGAAACAGCTAGTCTTAAGTTACTGAGCTTTTGTTTTTTCTTCTTTATCCAGAACACGGAGGCAGAGAAGGGGGGGGTCCACGTTGTGTCTGTCTGCCACATGAATCCCCCTCCCTTCCCCCAAAAGTCAGTTCTTTGTTAAATTCTCTTCTTGTCGATACCCGTTTTTGTGTGTTTGTGTTTTAAGACTGTCCGAAGGGATAAGGACCGTGGAAACCCTGAAAGAAAGTTGGAGACATAATCAATTTCAATCAGAAATAAATAAAATTGATCAGTGTACACCTACAAATCCCATCCCTTCTCAACCCAATGCAACCCTTTACCCACCAGTGTGACCCTTGTTGTCCAGCCTTCTGGAACTCTCCTAAAACACAGCTTTCAGGTGCTATATCCACTTACCTCTTTCAGGTGTTATTTACACCAGATTCAGTCAAGTTTTACTGGGCTACAAAGAAATGTGTATTTTCTACACCAGAGCAAAAATCCCCTAGAGATGCTACAATACCTGTGAGGCCAAGCAACTGCAGTTTCACTATTCTAAAGATAACAGCAAACAGTTAAATAAGAGGCTGTAACTAGTAGAAGAGTCTAATTCAGAAAAAGTAATCAAGATTTGGAAATCCACATTCCCACAACTGCCACTTTTGCTCTCTCAAGATAACAATAAATATTTTCCTCAAGAGAGAATCACCCACAACATTTTACCAAAAAAAAAAAAAATCAAAATGCTTACTATAGAATCCATTTTCCCTCCTTTACATCCTGAAGTGAGTCACTGAAAGGACAGATCTAGTAACAGGTCTCAAATTAACAGGAACTCCTTTCTGTCATTTCTATTGTTCAAATCAGCTATCCAGGGTTTCATCAGGAAGCAAAAGCAAGTGACCTACAGCCGGGCAAGAGATGTCCCAAGTCACAGGGATATAAAATTTGTCATCATGATGAAGTTCAAACCACAGACAAAAACCTCCTGTGAGATCCAGACACATACTCAGGTCAGAAGTGAGAGGAGGAGGAAAAGCTCATCATATTTCATTGTCAAAGTTGGAAGACCATTATGCAAATTGCTATTATTTTTTCTTTTTTAAACACAATCCAGCTTCTTTCCAGCATGCTGATGAGTGAGACACCCGAGAGCCCAATTAGCACAAAGCCATTCTCCATCTTTAAGTGAAGATCTGACTTTAGTTTCCACCACTTTGCCTTTAAAAAGGACAAATCTCAAAGGAAACACTATTTCCTGCATGTTCTCCTACAACTCTGTAACCACCTCGCTGCATGACCCAGGGAGCCATGAAGCAATGAGTCTTTAATATGATTCTTATAAAAAAGTATCAATTTTATTAGCTTAAACCTAGTTGCAGAGAGCCAAGTTCAAGATCTCTGTTGTGTATCTATGCTATAAAGGAATTCCTGTAAGAAGCCTGTCATCTTGCTACAGCTGGTGAGAAAAAGTTAATTCTTTAGGATATATCAAGTGGCAAAATACAAGATAATGGTAAAATGAAGCTTCTATCAGCAGCTCTCAAAATTCAACCAAGAGAGGAGCATTAACAGATAATTAAACAGGACATCTCATGAGCTGTGTGGGAAGTATGGAAGACTGGAAACTTTTGGAAATGGCTGTTTGCAGATAGAAATCCATGCAAGTGCTAGAAAAACAACCACGTTTCTACCCTAGGAATATGCTGCACTCCCAGTTTGTACAGCAAGCTTTTCAAAAGAGAACATCCAGCAGATTCCAGCACAACAGTTCACCTCAGAAAGGAGAAGCTCCCAACTGAAATCAAGAGACTGAGATATTCAATATTTCCAAAAAATACAGTTACTGAAACAGGGGGAAGAGAAGAGAAACATTAAAATGTGAATAGTTGCACAAAAAAACCCCCCAACAAACCCAAAGGACACAGAAGGAAAACTGTTATAAGCAAGATCCTAAGCAGTCTCAGCTCAAAGGGGTTAAGCTATTGTACTTACACTCTACAGAAGAAAAACAGGAATTGTTGCTGATTACCTGTACAGACACATTTGCCAGAATTGGCTTCATCTTTAATTACCTGCACACAAGGCTTTGTTTGCAGCCACTGCCTGGCCAGCCCTCTCCAGAGCTGGTTTAACCATCATCGGCTCCCTCTGCCGGGAGCTGCCGCCCGCACAGCGGAGCCGGCCCTGGGCCCGTTCTGTGTTTCACAGTTTATGTCACAGACAAAAGCTCGTCAATTTAATTTGTGCATGCCGTAAGCCAAGACATCTGCATCACCCCATGACATCAAAGAATGAACAGTTACTCAGTACAGAGTCCAGAGTCTTCAGCTTAAGTCAGGCATGAGGAGAGTTCATCAAGTCTTTTTGTAGGCAGAGACCCTGCGAAGAGGCTATTAACCTTGTTTTCAGGGGAACCCTCTGGATCTTCAGCTCCTGTTTTCTGTAGCATCTAATTTAAAGCTACACAATTATGCTAATCATGTGTTAATAGAATTTAGCTCACCTCCAGAGTGTCAGATTACTGAGCATACACAGCTTTGTACCACTTGCTACACTGCATTTAACAGGCTGACATCCCTAGGTGGGCTTTTCTCTCACAAGCAATTCCAAGAGGAGTCCCAGAATCTGTGACCAAGGTTTGCTTCTTCCTCTGAGACTGTGAATTGCACCAAGAAAAAGCCCCAAAATCTTTGCTTTTGGGACTGTCACTCTTCACTGCATTTCACTTACCCATGAGGTTTATTAGTGTACATGAGAACTTACAAAATTAAAACCCACTTGTTTCTTTAAGATCAAGCGTAGACTCAGTGCAACATCAGACCCTGAGCAAGAAACTCTCACTCCCCTTTGTGAAGTGAAAATACTCTTTCTTCCTCAGTAAGATGCCAGCTCTCTGCAGAGCTATTGTTTCTCATCATATTTATTCAACATGCACAGTGTAATGGTGTATTGACACCTGAAAACTCCAGTTACTGCTGCAATGCAAATACCAAAAGCCATTATAGGACATTTTCAAGAGTAATTATCCCTTGCATGCAATATTTTACATCATAAACATGCAAAAATAATTCTGCATACAACTGCAGTTTTTCTGTGTTATTTCAACTGAAGAATTACTCACACTATTTTTGGTGAATTCCCTTCCAGTCTCAAAATGAGATCACTGTCTTTATGAAAAGCTCAGCTGCAGCTTTGCAAATTTACTTTCAGTTCTTCCAGTATCTTCCCCAGAAGTAATTGCTACCTTGCTAGTGAAAGCACACTGGCTGTTCATACAGATAAGTGTGTGAGAACAGAGGACCAGGCTCTACAGGAAAATTATGGGTATAAATTATCACTTGACTTCTGTATCTAGGGAACTGAGATGTTTTGGAAAGATAAAGACCTTTGTAAATACTGAGCTCTTTAAATGAAGGCACCTGTGCTAGAAATAAAATGAAGATGAAGTTAATCTTTCATAAACCATCACAACACAGGCTTTCAAATAGCTATCTTTATTTCACCTTTGTGACTGAGTCAAGATCAATAAAAGGTACACTTCAAGAGAGACAGGAGTTTCTGATGCACAGCTGCAAAGCAATACAGGAGTCTCCCAGTGTGCACTGACAGTAGCATCACACAACGCTACAAGTCCCCGTTTCCTCCTCACCTCCTGGGCAGCTCCTAGTCAGTCCTTCTCCAAACTACGCAGAATTCTCTTGACTAACTAACATCAACTGAACACAAACAGGAGAACAAAGTATTGAGCTTTTTGGGTTTTTTTTTTTTAATTTTTTTTTATCCCATGCATGCTGTGCAAACATGGCATGGCAGTGAAAGCCCACCAGGAAATGAAGAACCTTCTCGCAGCGCAGCCGCTCGTAGGGCTGGTTTAGATGCACACAGCTGATGAAATACACGAGGGCTCAGGCACACGATTAAGTTACCATGCAACAACTTAGCTCTTGTAACTTAATCAATGGCGTGCTTTTAGTCTGCAGAGATAAAAGAACACAGGGGAAAAAAAAAACCAAAACTCTGTTGGCCTGCAATGGAGCAAAGTTAAGCTAAAAATCAGATTATCTCACATTTCCCACAGTCCAAAAGGCACACGGACTGTCGGTTTTCATGGATGAGCTAGCATGCAGCATCCAAACACATCAGTCTGTCACCAGATAAGCAAACCAGCTCATGCAACATCAGTTTAGCCTGCAGATGCTCTGCAGCAGCGTGGCTGTCAAAGAGTAGCTGTGGTAGCTTTGAGTTCAACATTCTCCCACTTTGTTCTGAATTAATTTAACCATGGGGTAACGAGCCCAGTTTGAAGCCTAGACACCACGATGGATGGAGCCTCTCTTCTACATGGATAGAAACATTTCTGGGGCAGCCTTATCCACAAATATAATTTGGTATCCAACTAATTTCCAGTGAAAAAATTTCTTTCTAAAGTTTACTCCAAGAATACTCAAATCAGAGTGCCCTGGTTTGGAAGAAGCACGCCTCTAAAATCAGCAGTAACTTTCAAACTCAGAGAGGGGAAGCCAGTTAAAGGCTCTAAGGATAGAGAGAGGTTTGGTTTCCCCTTATGTATAGAAAGCTGCCAAGCAGCACGGATCAGAGTTCAGCTCCACACAGAATGAAATAAGATGGGGAGCACAAATACAGCAGGAAAAAAGGTGTTAAGATTTTAATTTTGTGAACTCCAAATATGCTTATATGGCACTGGGCTTTGGAGAGCAGCACAAGTAAAACAGAACAGATTACTACCAGACAAGCTGAGAATGCCCTTTGCTATGGCGGTGACTATGAAAACTGTTCTGTATGGGCAAATCTTTGCAGAATCAGAAATTCTTTGTGCAGTTTTCTGCATTACACAGAAAGTACCAATTCCTCAATTCATATGGGCAACAGAGTTAGATATATGGGGTTTTTTTTTACATGCATAGGTGACAAGTACAATCTGAGTGTCAGTATATGGCTATCCACTTCAGATCTTTAGGTATTTAAACCTGCACATTTCTTTCCTTAGTTAAGAAATTTAACTCTTAATTCCCCCAGCACTGTAAGTCCACATCTTGTGCTTTTAATGTAAAAGGCTGTCACAAGAGAGCAGCAGTGACCTCCACAGTGTTGCTATGAGACAGGAGTGAGTAAATAGGAGGAAGCTGTATTAGCCCCATCTCTCTCGAGAATACAGAGAGAAAGCGATTGCCAAAGAGGAGAGTGAAATACCCATGCATGGGTAGATCTGGACTCTAATGCAGCTCACCCCTGTCCTGGGATAAGCATCCTATCCTGCACTGAAGCATATCTGTAACTCTAAGAACATGCAATAACTTCACTGGGAATAGATAGAATAACAACACACTTAAAGCAATGTCCTGACCACAGACCCTGATCTACAACCTGCCAACAGTTTCTTTGATAAGGTGAGCAGGGTGGATCCAGGGAAGGCAGGAATACACTACAGCAGGAATAAAGATCACAATCAGTTTGTTTCAACTCTCACAGGTTTCATCTTATCTGCTTACAGGGAATTCAGCATCTTGTTTGGTTTGGTTTGGTTGTTTTTTTTTTCCTAGGAAAATTTGTTTCCTGAGCAGAGCATCTGAACCAGGTACTCTACACTGCTCTACAAAAGGTGAAACATGGATACACTTGTCTAATCCAGCAGCAGATGGCACATCAGTGTCACCAAGATCCTGACTCCAGTGGGAAATTTTAGAGGACAAGTCACACCTGCTCAGTTGCACCAGAGGGAGAACTAATACAGACAAGGTTTGGCAACTTCTAGTATGTTTTATGGCTGCAGATGCCAGACACTGCTAGTTTCATCTCAAAGATTTCATGGTCTCATCCAACTGCATGACTGGGGTTCTCCACAATCTCTTGGCAGAGATGAAACCTCCACAGTGATCTAAGAAATATTTAAGGGCTTGTATTACTTCTAAATTTGGGACACAGACCCTTCTGAACACCTTAGCTAGACCTTAACCATCCCCTTTGCTGTGTCTTACCAAACAGTGTGTTGAACATGAGCAGAGATTCACTCCATTCTCTGGGGACATGAAAGCAGACAAAAATATTAAAGAGGTCTTGCCCAAGATAAATAAAATCCAGGAATCCTAAGGTGCAACTACATAACCAACCCACTGTATTTTGTCTGCTCCCAGAACCTGAAATAAAGCCTTTCACACCAATATTCAACCCTAAGACAATAGCTCTAAATGTAGTAGCTTTCTTCCTCCCTCTCAAGCAGCAAAGTACAGGTCAAGACCCCAGGGAAGTGGGGAAGATGGACCAGACAGAGCTTTTCCCAACAGGTACAAGAACATCATCAGCTGATCAGGTGGTTTAATCTGACATCACCTCCAGTAAGTCTCTTTCCACCTAAGCAGTGTCCTCAGATGGGGATATTGCTGACACATGACCCCTTTTTAGGTGGAAAAAAAAAAAATCTTATTTTCCTGATGGCAGGAAGAAGGCATGCAATAGTGCTAGATCTAAACCAGGGCAGGTGAGCAAGTTCACCCAGTGATTTTAAATGAGACCATGTACCTAGAATGTCAAACACACTCCAACTTGTTCACTACAGAAACAGTATTGTACCAATATAAATATTAATGTGGCAGAATGCCTCCTGCCCTGGACATGAAGGGCAAGGCTGGAACAGGACTCTGATCTTCAGACCTACCTTAATAACGGCCTCCAAAGGAAAAGCTAACTTGTTTTTTTATATCACAAAGAAATACCATAGTAGAGACAAAAACACCCTCCAAAAAAAATAATCAATGAGCTTCCACATACCCCACCCCATCTCCAAAAAGAACCATAAAGTTATCATCCCTTCTGAAGCAAGCGAGAAACAGTATTTCTGCTTTTATCTCAGATAATCCACCTCAAATCCACTCAAGAATACTCTGTAAATACAAAAAGAAATTTAAAAAAACCCAAACCAACAACAACAACAAAAAAAAGGAATAGAGGCCACCTACCCTACATCTGAAGTTAGACTGTAAATGGCTCACATCTCAGAGTACTGATGGTGAACTTTGGGTTACTAGCTAAACAAGTTTACTTAAATTCAGTGAAATCCTCTCTGGTAGTTCTTCACTTTTCTTTTTGGCTTTTCTCTTCCACAGTACAGCTGACCTTTGCTATGGCCTCTGCACCTCCAGCAGCTATCAGTTCCTCACACCTAGGTTCTTAGAAAAGACAAAGCATCTGCTCCTCAGCCAAGTGAGGCTGCTGGTACATTTTACCTCCTGGTGCCCCACCACTCTCCTCTCACTAGGAAGGGTAAGGACATACACCACAGGGTGAGACTCAGTGAAAACTGAAGGCCACGTTCCTGCCAAAACCCCACATCCAGAATTTCTCCGCAGGAACTCTCTCAGAAGTGCATCTATTGGCAGTTCCACACCCACCCACCTGCAACTGCAAACCAGCTATGAAGCAATTGCCAA
Organism: Caprimulgus europaeus; assembly: GCA_907165065.1. Next base: position 3,204,576 of record OU015550.1, on the reverse strand, counting down.
GCTCTGCACTCAGAAAACAGGCAAAGGTGAAAAAAGCCACCTCCAGCCTAAAGCTGACCACCAAAAGTGGAATTGAGTTTTCCCACCTAAATGAAACCTAGTATTTTAGCTATGAAAGGCCTAGGTAAGCCCACTGTCTCACCAAAGCTGGACTTAGAACTGATTTTTATTTCCCCATCTGATACACAGAGCTGTTTCCAGTCTTTGCTGGGCTATGTCTAACAGACAGTCACAGCACTCCACACCTGAGATAAAGTTTATATGGAGAAGCTGTACAGACAGCCTCTGCAGTCACACACCAGCCTGTCTCTTCAGGGAACACCACTATCCACCCAGCAACCACGACACGGCAGCGACTTCCAGTCCCAGCTAATTCAGGTTGTATTTGAACTGCTAGCTGAAAGGCTTTATTTTTTAATCACTTCCTAAGCCATCCATTTCACTTGTAGTGAGTGAGAATCTTGAAGCAGGAGCCAATACAGCTTATAGCAATTGATGTTTGGGGTGCAAAACACAAAGAGGGTGATTGGTAGTCTGTCAAATAGTTAATCCTGCACATGCCATCAGTAAAAAAGAAAATAAGAATGCATAGCTCTGGTGCAAAGTAGGTCACTAAAATATGATCCAGTGGTAGAGACAGGCAGTTCATCCAGTTAGGAACTAAAGTGCTGTAGGTGAACTAACATTAGGGCTTTATTAAGTCATTCAGCAACCAAGTGTTATGGTCCTACACAGCCTGCTTGAAGTACAGTAAAGCATTTTGAAAGGATTTTTAAAATCAAACTAGTTTGACATACGACAGTACACACCTACAAACACTGGCTGCATTAACAGGTGGATTCTGAATTGTAAATAATCCTGCAATTTATTTTTCACACACAAGCAAATAAAAACAGTCAAAATATCACTCAGACTCATATAGCATCCACCAAGCAAGCTTTTGAGAGAGATTTAAAGTAAAGATAGTTTAAAAGTCACCTACAATTATAAACAAGACAAGGACAAAGACAGGAACAGTCCTTTGATTGACTGTTCCTGACAGGTAGCTTCTGGGATCAAAATGTTGAGCTCTGTAGTCTCACCACACCAGCTAAAAAAAAGTTATCTGGTTAATCTTAGGTTGGGGGGGTGTGGTTGTTTTTTTCTCTTTTCAAAATCATGTAAAACTCAGGAGAACATCTAGAGAGATATTTTGACTTATTTGCACACGCAACCGGAGCAGGTTCCAGCCACTAATAGTTACAGCACCCAGACAAGATGATATAAATTTTAAGAAGGACTTGAAGCAAAAACAAAAAGGTGGATCTGGTAGAGTCTATCAGAGGCAAAAGTATTTTAATATAACATGAGGAGGTGGCAGAGTCAGACAGTCAAATTCAAAAACCTTCCTTAGCAGGTCTGGCAGAAGCAGAAGGGAAGGGCTTTGCAGTTTGTAACGAAGAACTATGACAAACATCCCAGTCTCATCACCTACCCATTCTCCTGTTCTCCCAGGGCACCTACCTTACTGTACGTCACTACCGACAAGTTGTTCGAGTGACTGCTGGGGGAGAGATTTACAGAGTTTTGTGACAGTCCGTTCTGATCTTGTTCGATTTGGTCAGGAGCAGGCCCCCATGTGTTTTTGCTGATTGTGCCTAGCTCGGAACCCCCAGGGTCTTTTAGGTTGTTTTCATCTGGTTGCCTGTTCTTCTGTGGAGAGGCGAATGGGTTAAAGTTTCCTTCTACCTTGCGATGTGGTTGCGTGTTGAATTCTGTTTCAAAGGATGACAGCTGCTGTGTTACACCGAGAAGTCCTCCAACTTCCACGCTGAGGATCACCCAGATGACATCTGTGGAGAAAAGAAAAGACACCCAGGTTGTCACTAGATGGAGCTTATAAAGAGGCAGAAGGAGAAAAACAACATGAATTCCATCCTCTGCAATAGCAAGAAGACTGATTGTTTAAAATACATTTTTATCAAGTATCAGAAGTACTGCTTTAACACTAAATTAGTGTTCAATCCTTCAAGAAAACCAGGTAAGTTTTACTCCCTGCTGAACTTATATGAACCGGCTAAGAATATATAAAAACCAAACTGATATGACAATTTGAAGCTCCATACTTCAGATTACCAACAGGATGCACTGGAAAAAGAAAACCTGAAGTGACTTTATCCAAGCCCATGCAGTCAGACTGAAATGAGAGCCAGGAGATATCACTGCCAATCTTCTATTTCAACAGTAAAGAAAAGGCAATGTTTTCTTGTTTAGCTTTGAAAGGCTTGACTATTAAACAACAAAAGGGTGACTTCAAAGGTAATAAGTTTATGACAGTTCACTGCAAAATATCTCCATTCCAGTTCCAAAACACTCAGAGTAGGTGGATAAGTTACCCAGGCTTGACAGACTACTACATGAATTTACAAACTACTGCTTAGAACAAGAAACATATTTACAGTTCTTACCTAATGCATGTCTGTTCCTTGTACATAGATAAGATTATTTTACTTACCATTTCATTTACACTTCATGCAAACATTATGCCCTATTTACATAAATACATTTCTTGGTATGTATCCAGATGCAGTTCTATTTTTTTTTCCCCCTCACCTCTCCATTAAATGTGCTCCAGTTTTGTTTTGCTGCATGGAGAGGGGGAATTAAAAAGAATAGCAGCAATACCTTATCTCATCAGATCTAATAACAGCACCTCATGTCACATGTAATTGTTTCCAGGTTTTTTGAAGTTAAGCATTAACCTACAAGGGGCTCTTTCATGCTGACACTGCTGCCCTGGGGGAGGAGACAGCAGGTACTTTTGCTGTTTGGTTTTACCACCATGACTTCTCCAGCAGCATTAATTCACAGATGCTCTCCTTCCAGTCACTCCCCAGCTTTAACAGGACTGGGCTCATTAGTTTGCATTTTATGAGCCAATTAAAAACAGTGGGATTTTTACCTTACCAAAATACCACTTTGTTTAAGGACCCCCAGCACCCTGCCAGGGCTGTAACCCCCTTTAGATACCATTATTACAGATACCATTAAACCATTAGGGCTCCACAACAGCCCAGGTCACTGATATCCCCCCACACACTTTCCCCCTCAAAGCTCAGTAGCCAAAGGGATTTTAATTTGTAGATTTTCTTTCAAAATGTGCAACTTCATGAAGTTTAGTAAGATTTCAACTGTCAGCAGCTGGAAAAACCCAGGCTTTCTAAACACAAAGGGCTGTGGCAGGCAAGGCAAGCAGAACAGGCCTTTCAACCTGTGCAGAGGAATGGGTGCCCTTTCTTCAGGGACAAGCAACATCCACTTTTGAGACCAAAACGTCGTACATTTACTGACAATTCTGCCAAAAAACCTTGTACTTCTGAGAGTCAAAAATAACTCTTTGCTGAGTGCTAACAGCTCTCAAACTCATGTAACTTGGGATACTCCCAACTGCCAAAACAGACACAAAGATGTTCTCAGTATAAACTAAAGCTGGCTAAAAATGACTGAAAGACTCCAAATGAAAGATGATGTTGGTGGCTCAGAGCTGAGGCACCAGGCAAAATATCAAAAAGTAGATTTTAAACACAAAAAAAATGGTTCACAGTAGATGCACTAAGTTACATTATTAAAACCTGGGCCTTAACTGAACTTCTCAGATGAGGTTTTCACCGCTTAAATAAATTTTATGCCCATTTGTAGTTCAAAATATTCAGCACAGGGAAACTGGGAAAGAATTCTGACAAAGACCAACTGGGAAAGAGTCTCCAGGAGAACTGTGCAAGTTTCTTTGTTTTTCAAAGCTTCCTGTAATCTGCCCTTTGTTCCAGTGTTTAGAAAACAGTTCTTTGCTGACCAAGACAACAAAGCAGCTCACTTCATGTTTCCTCTATTCTATTTTCTATATTTAGTCTCAGAGCTGCCAGACCTCTACCTTCACCCTTCGGTTATCAGGACTTCAAGGGGGCCAGGACTGTCCATGTTGTCTGGGGTGGGAATGTCACAAAGAGCAGCCTGAAGTGCTGGAAAATGGTTCACTCACCTCCATAATAGAGTCCCGTGGCAGTGCACATTCGCCACTGTCCCTGATACATTCCTGCTGTGCTGGGGCTGCACATCTGAACGCTGACGTCTGCGATCTCCTGGGGCTCCAGGGACCTGACCATCACCATGTTGACGTGGCCAAATTGGTCTCCCCCAACATACTTCAGACAAACCCCCGGGGGCCACGCCTCTGCCCCTGGGATTAAACAGAAGAAAGAATTACTGACAGTGCACCAGGAAAAGCTTTGTGTCTCTTTCTGTAAGGCTGGATGAAAAGTGCTTATTAAAACAGCTGTGCAATTGCTGAACAGTCAAAGGAATACCAAGATACACATAACGCAGCCAGCAACGGCTGCTGAAGGATACAGGTTGCAGACAAGGCTTAACTGGTCCTTTCTAAGGTCAGCAGGACAATTTATATTTCTATTTGAATAATCTCTAGGTTTTCTTTACACAGAAAAATTCTCAAGTCACAGTGTAACAGCTGCAAAAAAATCAACATAACTGACACACACACATATTCTATAAATGCTAGAGACAAAGAGGTTGGATTTAGGTGGGGTGGGTTTTTCCAACCCCTCTTTTCATTTCTCCCTCCTGAGCCTTACTACATCAAAATACATGTTAATAATAGAAAGTGCTGGAAACATTTTCTTTCAGAGATTCATTCTGCCTGTTAGCAGTCTCAGGAGGAACTGATAGTTTGAACTACAATTGAAGAGCTAGTACTATTTTCCAAATGGATTTATTTCCCTTTATGCACCAACCCTTCTCTTAGCCTTGTGGAAAGGACTGTGAACATATGATTTATTTGTGGAGATCAGTGTTTAGACTGCAGATACTGGGACTGACAGCGTGACCTGGCAATCTGTAGAGATACAGAAAACAGTTACTGCATGCAAGCACAGCCATCTCCGCCAAAGATAACAAGTGCTGGGACCGACAAAAAGAAAAGCGCTTCCGAGACTCGTGAAAAATCAGTTGAGCAGAGTTTTCTTTTGCTTCTTCCCCAGTAATGTGACCTGACTAAGCCAATAATTTTGAGAATACCTTCTGCCTGGTCAATGGGAAGGGCTAAGGAATGCCTGAACCACCAAGAAGCTTGGAACCACTTTATATCTAGTCTGAGATGAGAATGGCAGATACTGATCTGACCTTAGGTTACCCCAAAGAGCATCCTTTGCACCAGCTTGCCTGCTAATTTAATCCCTGTGGATACTTCAGTGAAGACATGGCAGGGGGACTAGTCTTCTAGTCAAGTCCTTATTTGTGGAATTCACAATCCAGCAGGGAAAGCATGATGTGAACAAGTAATGTGGAATATTCAGAGTGGAGGATACACCAGTACAGTTGGAAACAGCGCTGAGACAGCGAGGTGTCTGAAAGAGGAGCCGAGTGACTAGCTGACCTCAGACGATGGCGTGGGGGAGTTGAGTATGAAGTCTCAGCTGAAAAGGTTGGCAGCCCAGCAACATGGTTTAGTTTAAATAATTCATGTGATTTTTATCTGTTTTAATGGCTTTAGGCTTGCAAGGTGCCTAGAACACTGCAACTGATAAGCCCCATAAAATGAAATGATGATTATGTCATTCTATTTCAGTACACTCATCTCTCAGGAGATGATAAATTGTAGTAACTGTCCTGCAGAGCCAGCAGCAGCTGGGGGTAGAGTGGGAAGAGGAAATAATTCTGTTAAATCCTGCAGCTCTTTCAGCAATGGTTCTACTATACAAACTGGTCTTTTGGCAGACAAGTCGAGCACTGTCCTGGAAGATATCAGAGCAAGGTATTAGTTTTTAATAACACATATGAAAACCTGACTGAACCTAGCTTACTGCCTGCACACTTAACACTGACAATCTTTCAGAGCTCTGCTTGTCATACTCATCAGACACTAAAAACTTTGGTGACACATGCCTCAGGTATTTCGTGTTCTCAAACTGAAGTCATTTAATCAAGGGTTCCTGTAGAGCTGTTAAAAACCTTGGCTTTGCTTCAGTTATCTACCTAACAAGCAGATATTATCTGGAAACACTACAGTCCTTTGATATGAGACCTTAATTAAACCATAAAATGGTTTTAAAATGCTACAAGTCCTCCTTAAGCTGCACAGTCATAACACAGTATGTGGGGTTGTATTTAACTAAAACATGCCTCAACAGGGTGGTTTTAACAAGACCTGGCCTCCAGCACCACTGTTCAGTGCACAGATGTATTTTTTAAGAAGTCAGGCTTTAACCCACACAGAAACCAGAACAAATGGTGGCCTTGCCAGCAACCTGTAAGTCAAGATTAACTTCCTTTCCTCATTTCAGAAGACCCATGGATTTCAGAAGGTCAAACATTCCAAGAACAATTAAACATTGCTTGAACTAGGGGGTTAAATTAAGGCTGAATTTGCATGCAGGAAAGAGTACATGAGAGGAACAAGAGAGGAAGGAGTCTGAAAGGAGCAAGACTGGTATAGTCCTAACACATACAAATTAAGATACTAATAGTGGAGAAACAAGATCTGTCAAACTTACTACATTTGTAAGACTTGTATTTGAGCCATGGTTAAAGAAAAACTGCCAGTCAATTTCTCACATTACTAGAGTTTAAGCAAGCTGTACATGTCACCTTTCCATTGTACTTAGTCAAACAAATAGAGACAGAGAAAGTAAACTGAAATAATTAAGCCCTTTCTCTAGAATACAGCCTTTAGAAATTAGTGTTCTTAAATACCCACACACCCTCCTCTCACCCCTCATGTCCTCATGAAATACTCCCACATTTTTAGCATGGTTTTAGTCTGTTACACTTTGATGTTCAGCACAAATCCATACAGCACTCGAGTACTGCAGTTATTTACAAGCAGAAATACTAACAGAGCTGAACTTTACCCATGGTGATTCATGATATCATACCTTATTGTGTTATCATTCTTCTTCACAAAAGTGCAAGCAGGTCAATTAAATTCAGACACACAGCTTAAACATTCATGCAACATCCTGTCATTGCAATAGTTGAAGACAAGGTATTCCACTTTGCACCCATGGATCTCATTTTTCTCTCTGACTACATCCCACCAGATCAAGCACTGAGAATGTATTTTGCCCAGTCTTGCTTCCTGGATTCCAGTCAGTGTTTTGATTTCTTTCATACTGGAATGTGGTTACTCCAGCTTTACATCCTCTCAAAAGCATGAAAAAGCAATTCTGTCAAAAGTGGATTAAAAACTAAAGGGTACCTGTCACCTTACCCCTGCATAGCTACCCCTTCTCAGAGTCAGATCATTGCATCACTGCCCCCACAGAGAGGACAGCTCTACAGACAGCCAAACCACAGAGACAGTCAGAGAAATGGTGTGATGAAGTGTAGTGGTAATTATACAGGCTGGTCACGAGCTAAAAGGCTTCGAGATTAAAAGGGATCTCTTCACTGACTTAAAAACATACTCCACTTGTTTGTATCAGGTGATCAGAAACATGACTAGCTCAAGATTCTTAATCTATTTTCAGATCTAACTACTTCCAGTAAAACAAAACAAAACCAAGCCAACTTGTACTTCAATTTCTTTTACCTCAAAAGTTTCCTAGAGTTTTTGTTTGTGTGGTGGCACAAGGAACAAGTGCACCCCTCACCACCAAACATTTGTGTCAGCCTAAGAAGGGGAATACTCACAGGTTGGCAGGCTGCCTCCTTCAGTGACAGAGTGGTTGTATTCCAAGGTAAGTGCACACAGATCTCCCACCTTAACACCAGCATGATCACATAACACACACAACGTGGGTTCTGCTACAGCCTTACCTGTGTTCTGTATCCTCCATGTTTTTGTAAACTGGGTATCAGGAGGGATGGACTCCCCTTCACCTATGGTGACATCTTCAACAAAGGACATGGAGGGTACATTGATATTTGGACTCTCGAAATCATAGTAGGCTCCAATGGCGGCTTGTAGATTCCTAAAAAGCAAAAAAAAACAGATTATAACCTAAAGTACAAGTGGGTCAGGTCCTTTTCATAGGTTTATTTATGTCATCCAGCAAAAATATTATCCAGACTATAATGAGCCTTGCTGCTCATGGTTTGGTTTTTGGTTTTTTGGGGGTTTTTTTTAAGTTTTTATCTCTATCACTCATGAATTCTCCAAGATAACTGAACTTGAAATATAGCATTTTACTTACCAGGAACACTATTTTAGACCACTTTTCTACTCCACTTCTTATTTTCACTGGAAATCTTGGAACTTAAGAGTCTTGGAGACTTCTATCCCATTAGCTCTTTATGAAATTTGCCAAAAAATTAAAGAGATACTGAGAAAAGTTCTACACAGCCCCAGGTAAACAACAGGGTGGTTTCTTTATATCAGCCTTGTTTCCTGAGCTAATTTCAAAAGGACTGAACCTCTCTGTTTTATTTTGGCACAAAAGGAGCACAAGATGAACAAAACACACAGAACACTGGTGATAACTCTCAGGGCCAAAGGACATCAGTAGCCACAGATAATAACTCAAGCCTTGCTGCTTTTGAAACATATGGTCATGTATGAGCCACGAGTACTCTAAGACTATTTATTAATCATTAAAGTGCCTACTCAGCTCTGGATAGTCACAGCTCAAAGGAATTTATAAACCATCTGAGTCAAAAAGTTCTTCCTGAATAAAGACAAACGACAGTTGGAAGGCTGTGAGATATTAAGGACACTCAGAAAGCCACAAATGCTATTGATTCCTGAGTGGTGGTGTAGCTGAAACTCATATGATAATGAATTTGAGAAGAGGAGCAGTCAAACAGGAAGAGGATTCATGAGCCTTAGCTGCTGTTCCACGATATACTATTAAGTTATTATGTAAGTGTTTGGCAAGTCATCTAATTCCTCTGTTGACGCATGTCTGTGAGGTTGTGGCCCTCATTTACAGGTTGTGAGTAGGAGATGAGTAAAATCTCACCAAATGCAATGGGTATAACTGCTTCTTATTCATGATTCCAAAAATCTGTGCTGCTTTTTTGAGCAGGATAGAAAAAAAACCCTAAACTCTTCAAGAACTGGGAACTACCACCTAAAAAAAAAGCCATGCAGAAGCTGCACTACACATGAGCACTGTGATATATTGCAGGTTTGTATTGTGTGGTGGAGTGTCATGTGTCTAAAGCAAAGCCAGAAAGCCAAGGTGAAAGCAAGAGAAAACATTTGCAGCATGACCCTGAGAAAGAGCAAACATAGGGCTTTTTTGGACTGCTTGCCAGCTGGAAAGAGGCTCGAAACAGAGAGCAAAGAAACTGCCTCCTGTTCAATTCCTACAGTGTTCAAGGGAAAGAAAATAAAATGAGGCATTCTGGAGAAAATCAGAACTGTATGGGAGAAGTGTCACTGCTTTCTCTTCACAGAAAACACCGGGGATCCAAAATGCTGAGAGCCCTGGAGCTTGGGTCAAAGGGGGTAACAGCAATATTGGGCAGATCTGGGGCGGGCGGGAGAGGACCTGAACAACAGATGCAACCGTTTGGTAATCCATCAGGAATGACGGAAGATAATCACATTGTGTCAACCACAGGAGCCACTGACACGCTGCTAAGTCTTCCCCCAGCACAGCCAATGTGTTAGGAGGCACCAGAGGAATGTTCTGCACAGCGTGGTCAGGGTGATTGATCGGTGAATTCAGCAGAGAGAGGCTCAGAGCGAGACCTTTCGCCATCCACACCGAAGGGACTTTGATACCCAAGGGAGACAAAGGAGCCACCGTGTAAGATTTCCACATTCAGAACAATGAATTTCAGCCCAGAAGCCATTCTTCAGCTTGAAGCATTTTCTACTTCAGAGTGTCAGGGCTATATTTAATCCAGCCAGCTCAGTCAAATGCTACAGGAAGGGTGCATGTCACATTAGCCAATAAACAGAGACAAATGCTCAGTTTTACGTCACCAACTGCCTGTTGCTTATACACTGCACAAGATTTACATAACTCACACCAGGACTGTGCCAAGAGACTCCTGTTCGCTCAACCAGCAAATGCTATCATCCACAGCGTCCTTCTCACCAGGATTTCTTCCTCTATTACAGTAATCCAAGGCAAAAAGGTATTTTAAGAGTTACAAAAGACATCAATACAGCTCTTTCTTTCCCTAATCCATTACTACACGAATACATTTTTACACACACTGCAACATCTTGTGAGTTACAATTCTGGCAGTAGTAGTAGGGATGTTTTATTGACATTAAGAGGAAAAATTAGTAAGTTCCAAGGGGAAGATTTTGACTGTAATTCTTTGTAAGGCAGCCTGCACTGGGTTTTGTTTGCTTGGCTGTAAATACTCTTCAGAAGGTAGTGGGCTATTTGTGCACACAGGCCCTCTGCCAACCCTCTTCCCCTCCCTGTGTCACATTTCATTGCTTGCTTTGCCATTGGGAAACAACACCAGTCCTCTGCAGCATTTAGTTAAAAACTAACTAAAGAAGAAAACACACTGAAAAAAACAGATTTGCCACCCTTTTGTGATCAGATATTCACAAACCCACCTGCCTGCTCACGCTGTTTTGATCAATAAGCAGTGGGTTTTGTTTGGGGTGAGCCTTTTTGTATCTTCAGCTACACCCTGACCTTCCCCCCACCAGAGAATTAAAAAAAAGAAGCTTCGAGAAACTAAAGAGAAATTGAAAGTCACAAAAGCCAAAGTCAGGATGACAAAGCAAATCTGACTTAAGTTCAAGTTCTTTGACACAGACAACCCTAAGAGATAGCCACTGAGAGACCTTATGGCACCGCTCTGCTGCAAGAGATACCCGCAGCGCTCACATTTTAGTCATGGGCTCTGCTTAAACAAAACAGCAAAGCCAGCAACATATCACTGCTCTGCTTCCAGACAGTGCTTCCCTGCCTCCAAAAAAAAAAACCCCAACCAATCCCAAATATCAGTTTAAATGCAGTATTTTGCTTGGGGAAAGTTAATTGTCATTTGCAGAGGCAAACTATTTGCCACCTGATTTTGCAACCTGATTATTTGCAGGATCTTGAGAGGAAGCAGTACCTGCTGCTCTGCCTTTCTACTACATGAGTGGGGTTCACAAGCAAATACAAATATTCACAAGAGAGATGGCTTCAAGGTCAGTCACATTCAAGGCCCTGGAATTCTTATTTTCTGTTTGGTTTGTGGGGTTTTTTTGTTTGTTTTAATAGACATATATATATTTTAGGTCTTTCCCCTTGTGCCCCAGCTGTAATTGCATAGCACCAACTGCAGATACTTCAGGGACAGGACTGAGGAGTTAGACCTTTGAGAGGAAGGGGTTATCATCTAAAGGCTTCTGCTTACACAACCATCCCTGCTTTATTTTCCTCCTCCGAGGTGTGACTTGCACCACACTACCCCTTCTGCTCTCTGCCATATGAGATAAATTACTATTATAAACCAAACAACTCTGAAACGAGGATGAGTGTGCCAAATCCAGCCAGTGTAATTTACATGACTGATGGCTCCTAATTACAGGGATGGCCATACATCTCTTTCTTAACACAGCCCTTCAGGTGCCAGGCCCTCCTTACCTTTCTTAAATTAAGCAATTTTTCCTTTTTTAGAGCAGTCCTGGACTGCAGTACTTTGTGGCTCTGTCATCAGAGCAGGTCTGACAGGATTTAGGCTCAAACTCCTGAAAAAAACCTGCAATCACAAGTCACCCCAGCGACCAGGTGAGCCTTAAAATCACCACAGTGCTCAACTGCAGTCCTAAGAGCAAGATTCTGGGAAGAAAGCAGCAAATAAAGGTTATAGCTTTGTATTATCAACCAAATCCATTCTAACTATGGGTATCCCAACTCCTTCCTCTCCAAGGGTATCCCATGTCAAGTGCTTTTCCAACACAAAAACTACTCCAGAACCAGGGAAAGTGTTCCTTTGCAGCTCAGTCCTTTTGTTCTGCTGCTTTGTTTCAAGTCTCAGGAGCCAAATTATAATAGTGAAGTTAAAACCTTCTCTGCTAATAGCTCTGGAGATGTCCCTTAACAACTCTTAAGTGTTTGCAAAGAGGTGGTTTATCTTGAGCCATTCTTTCCCTTCCCCCCCCCTTTTTTTTTCCAGACAGCCTTTTGTTATGTTAAACCGATATATTTAGACAGTAATTACTTCCAATTAACTAGGTCACCACGCAGTATTCAAAAATAATTAAAAAAAACCCCCTCTTCCAAATCAATTCACAGACTAGAAGCCTCCTTATACAACCTAACTCTTGTGCAAACAAAAAAGCAATATATACGTAATTGGAAATGTATTTTTTTTTAATTAATTGAATCAGATTCTTTTTTTAGGAGAATGAAGAAACCGAAGCACTGAGGCTTACTCACTGCAGCCTTATGCAAAGCAGGGCATATGCACAATATCTAATCCTTCTGTTACTAAGAAAGCATTAGATTCTTTCAACATACAGAAGTTGGAAGGAAAGAAATACAAACAGGTCGTCCTAATATACAGGACAAGGGACATGAAAGCCCTGGGAAAGAAGTAGTCTCAAAAGAGGGAGAAGGGAAGTGAATTGGAGGAATTGCCGACCCTCCAGCAGCTGTAATCCTCCCACACACCTCTCCCACCAACCACCCTGCACGGCTCACACAAGGAATGGTATTTTGGTTTTGTTTTCAATCCAGCATCTTAAAGATCTGAGCTTGAAAAAAAAAAAATAATTAAAAAATCCCTTCTGATGTGCAGGTTGTCTAAGGTATGTGGTGTTGCATAAGAACTCCACTCCCAAATAAAATTTACAGTAGAAAACAACTTAAAAATTTTAATTGTCAGTGTTACAGGAATCTGTGAGTTTTAATTTATTGTCAAATTCTTTGTTAAAAGATCCAAAGATATATATATTTTTTTAAAAGGAAGATAGATTTTTGGGGGGTAAAAATCCAAATCACATCACAGCTTAAGCTCAAAATCCAGCCTGCAAATTTTGCTCTTCCTAACTCCTGCCCATCCCTCAGCCACACAACCCAACACAGCTAAGGGGTGAAAGTTCCCAGTGCTCCATTTCTCCTGAGCTGTCAGAAAAAAAAGCAAAGGCTTGACTTCTCCATGCAACATCGAGTTAGCCTTCAATTTAGAATTTCACCCAGGATGCAGCCCTTAGATCATACACAGACAGTCAGAATAGGACATTTATTAAGTCAAGTAGAAAGCACTTTGACAAATGGACTCGGTCACTGCGTGGTGCAGAGCAAGTGTAATAAAGTGATGCCAAGTTCCATTTCTCTCCCTCTGAGGAAGGAGGAAAAAGCCAGGTGAGTGTCCAAGCTGTGATGTGTGTTCATTGTATGTCCCCAGCACTCACATATGGCACCATATTTTGTCATGAGAAAAGCAACTCAGGTGTGATTCTCCTGGAAACACACAATGCAAGGACTGAGCAGCGATATAAAAGTACAATAAAATCTCAAGAACGTTATGTGTGATATAGAACACCTTGTGCACTGTCTGGAACCAAATTCTCAACCTTTACAGACCTTTCTCTTGTTCTCCAAATGCAGTATGGAACCAGGCACCATAATACCATGTAAGGTGTCTACTGTTAAAAACAGAAAGAAATGTGCAAAAGAAATAGTGCAGCAGATGGATAATTTCTCACTCATAAATAATGGAACATCTCTACATGATACAGGTGGGAGAGACTAAAAATGTATATGGAGGACATCCAAATGAGGCAATCCCAAGTCCACTCTTTGTCTCCAATATCTTATTTGGATTTTATTTGCCCCAGCTATTGGAGAAGTGGACTGATAACTACAGGCTGGGACATCTCAAAGAGCTATCTGATTGCTCTTGAAACAGGAGGTGCCTCACTCAAGGCTTTAGAGAAAGCTGAAGGTGGTGGGAGGAAGAGATGCACTTATTACACCACAGGGAAGCACTTTTACCTGGAGTTTTCAATTCAAACATTTTCAGTAGAGATGACACATGGCAATTAAGTGGGAAGTCTCAAGATGTTTTGAAGGACTGGAATTTTAATCAGTGAAGAGCTCTCAATAGACATAATTTCAGAAATCAGAATCTGTGTATCAGTTATCTTCACTCTTGACCTCTCATGTTAAACCATCAGGTTGGGAAATTACCTTAGAGAACATTAGATGATCCAAAAGGACCACTGAGGGAAGCTGAAAGCTTTAAGCTGAATTTAAGCCGAAGGAGGGGAGAAAAAGAAGAGCTGGCTAATTCAAAGCTTATGTATTTTCTCACATGAAGCCACAGAAAAATATTTCATTGTCTTAGTTGAAAACAGGCAGTTCCAAATACAAGTGGGATGTTCCAGGAAGAAGACAGAAACCTGTGGTGACTAGAAGCAATACTGCCCTCTCTTCAGGGGCAGCACAAGACACTGAGAGGCCACAGAAGAGGCACCCCATTTCCAGTGCAACCCAAACCACCAGAGGAAATCACTTTCCTTTAGCAGGTTTTTCCCTACATACAAACACACACATCAGCAGTTTCACCATTATCCTGGTGGTGCCTGCACTTGGCTGAGCACCAAACATCACCAAAAAACCATCACCAAGGGTCTCAACGACAGAATCAATACGATGATGCTGCTGCTGCTCTAAGCACAAGTCCACACAGCCACCCCCAGCAGCTGAACCCCCCCTAAAGCAGGTGGTCAGAGCTTGAAGTGTGGGGTGAAATAATCTTGAGAATGTTCACAGCAGGAGCTGCTCTCAACTTGCTGCCATGAAAAACAGGCACCAGCTCTTCCCCGTGGAAAGTCATCAAGAGCTGCCAGTACTGGAACTGCTAATTCCTCAGCATAAACTATGTCACCAATCTATAATTGTCTGCATTAAAGCAAAGGGGGATTAAGCTACAGAAACTGTCTGAGAACAAGTTCAGGCATGTAAGGCAGTCCAGCTGGACTAAAATGATATTGTACCCAATTCCTTCTGCTACAGTTGTCTGCTTACATTTCCATTTCACATGCACCCAGTTTTTAAATGTTTTGTAATTTGGAGCAAAGCAAAATTATAGCATGTTCCATAGTTAAAAATACAATATACTCAAAGTCTAGATTTCATTCAAAACAATCAGGTCAAATATTTGAGTTATTCTGGAGAAGAGGTGTTTGGTTTTTTTTAATGCATGAGATAAAAACTGTCCAAGATGATATTTTTTAATTGTTTAATTCTATAATTTTGTTATTTTTAGTAGCATCAGGGGACAATTGTGGACACCAGAGAAGAATCTACACTAGTTCACATGTACTAAGATGACATCCACTATGTTTTAAGTTAGCCATAACAAATTAAACAGTTTAAAAACTATTTTCTGCTCCCCAGCCACAGGGTGTGAGTGACCCTAGGTACGCAGGCAGAGCTCGGGCCAGTCTGTTCTGACACCTTGGTGACAGTACATCAAGAACTACCAGACCTGTTTTCATGGTGTCTTCTCTGCCTGTGAGGAAAGCAATTCATGAATTGTTTTAGAGTCAGAATAACATCAAATTTAAATCCTTATCTTCTTCCCTACTACTTTATCAAAACCCAAATGATGTTTTAAACCAAGTGCTTCACCCTTCTCACCAGATTCAGTTCCACTGGTCACTACCTACAAATACTGATCTGACTTAAGTCACAGTAAGACTTAGACTACTTAAAAAACGTCCTAGGTACACAAAGGACACAAGGTTGTTTTCTTTTTATCACCTGATATAGGAAGAGAAGTGATATGATGTCCCACCCACCGCTATCTCTTCCCAAATAAATGCCTGGATGAGTATGGAACCAACCCAGAGAAGTTTCCAGGGAAGGAGGAGGGTTGACTTGAAAGATCAGGTCTCAGGTTTCCTGCCTCCTCCGTGACACCAGGATTCCCCCCACTGCCCTCTCCAAAGGAAAGGAGCACCAAAATGAAGCTTCAGATTTATACAGAGCAGGGGGGAAGTTTCCCTCAGGTTTATCTGAATGTGGATTAGCAAAAGTGAAGTCACAGGAGTCCCATGGACTGACCCAAGGGGCAGAGAAGACACAGACAGCAGGGACCCCTGAACTAAGGTGAAGCACACTCCCCACAGCACAAATAATCTTTGTGGCAAATCCAACAATGCCAATATGAACACAAAAGAAGGGGTTATATTCATTAGTTCAGGGAAAAGAGAAAATCCTGTTGTTTGTGGTTTTATTCTACCTTCCCTTTGATTTCTCACATGTGGAGATAAAGAGGAAACTCAGTAAATGCAGCAAAGCAGAACATCTATTGAAAATCAGATGGAGTTTTCTGATAGCAGTTGATTAAGTTTACTGGACATCCACAAAATCATTGCCTTCAAACAAAATTAATTTGTTCACACTTCAGTCAGGATTTCCAAATAAAAACTAGAGAAGAGATCTTGCCATAAGGCCAGACAAGAATAGACCTTTTTCTCCACAACAAATACAAATCTAACACCATATTAGCTCTATAATCAGAAGTATTTGATCAGTTGTAGGAGAGATGTGTATTTGCATGTAAAGAACTATATAAAACCAGTGTTTGATTGAAGAGATCAACTAAATTCTTGGGGGGTTCCTGGTAATAAGTAAGGGCTGGAATAAAAATGCAGGTGTTCTACTGGCAGCAGTTAATTGTAGTGAACACCAATCACATAGAACCACACTGTAATCAGTAAAACTGACTTTTGATACAACTACACAATCAAAAGGTTTCGTTGTGCACCCAAAGCCCCACATTATCACCAGGAACCCCCCAAGAATTCAGTTGATCTCTTAAATCAAACACTGGTTTTCTGTAATTCTTTACATTCATATCCTGACAGGTAATGCCTAAAAACTTTGCACAGCCTGACTTTGCCTGTCCTTCTATTTGCTTTTTTCAAAGATCTTTGGAAATGTAACACACAACTATTTGAAGACTGGAAAAATCCTGTATCATAGGATGAGTGGGTACATTGTACCCAAAAACCCTTTAAACACAGTAAATGCAGAAAAGCTGAGGAGGTTGGGATGAAGAGCCTGGCCACACACCGGTACCATGGCCAACACGTGGTGACCTGTCTGTGTCTGAGCTGAGAAGGAGCATTTCAAACCCCAGTTTTTCCTGGAGAGCTTCTGTTGAAAAGCAGCCCAAAAAATCTGTTAATGGAGGACATCTGCATGCTGCTTTGGTTTGGGGTTTTTTTGTTTTGTTTTAATGGCAGTTCTGCAAATGCCTGTGAGGTTAAAAATCAAGAGCAGTACTGGTGTTACCCACTGTGGGAAACACCACATGTGAGGGAATCCTGCTAATTTGAGTCTGTTATGTTCAACTTTGTAGTCCTGATGTCTTACCTAAATATACTTCAAGTAATTCTCTGAATAGTACCTATACTCCAGCACTAATATCAAGTGTAAACAGATATGCTTCCAGCCACAGATCCCAGTTTTACTTGGAGTAGCATCCTCTCATCTTTGCTAGAAAGCAAAAATTAAACATTTTCACAAAGCCAGAGTAAGAGCAATAATAATATTAATAACAACAACAACCCTAGTAGCTAAAACACATCTGTACAGGACTCCAAATCAAATATATCCACTTCTGGGCAATAGAGGTGGTTCATTTCATCCAAAGAATTTAAACAGCCCACCCACAGGGATAAAAACATGCATTTATCAAGCAATTTTAATTTTGCTAAAAGCCAATATTTTGTCTGTTCTCCAAGGCCAACAAAACACTTGCACAAAAATGTTCGATACATTTTCCCTGCCATATTCAAGAATTTCAGATCTCTGATGTAAAAATCTATCACCACTAGTTAATCCCTGCCTCACCTTGGCTCCCCTCACACAGAAACACCCTACATCTTAGACAGTACATAAAGAAGGAGGTTTTACAGCAGATTTCTGTAGTATTTTCAGAGTTAAACTTATATTTTCATGCAAAACATCATCTTTAGAGTCTTAATTAAACCATAATATCACTACAAGTTCTTCTAAGCATATGGAAAAAATTGAGGACCTCCAGGAGAGATTTGACTACCTTACAGATAATGACCTTAAAAAGACCTTTTTCACCAGAAAGCTAGATCAAAAGAAGCTAAGGTTCACAGCAATAGAAGTTTTTCTCCTTGCACACAATGGAAACCATCATTGTATGACACATTTCAATTAAATATCACACCTACTAGACTAATAAAAATTCAGCTTTCTAAACAAAAGCTAAAAAAAAAAAGAATGTAAAGAAATATTATATGTAAATTACTGACATATACATAAAGTCTTCCAAATTAGGAGTCCCTTCACAGCCAACTGTGTTGAAATATGGATTTTAAATCCAGCTCTGCTAACTACTTCAAACCAAACCAATTCACTTCCTCATAGAATTAAAGAAGCTCCAAGCCTTACACTGCAGCCTCTCACCCTCAAAGCTGGTGTACCCAATTAAAACCAAAATAATTCCTCCTCCCTGTCACAATACAATTTCCACTCCAGCTTTAGAGGAATCTAACGACTTTTATTAAAATAAGGACCTTAACTGAGTGTCAACAAAAAATGAAATGCACTTTTTGTGCAAAGTTTCCTCTGCTCTTCCATTTACACTAATCCATATTGCTAAAATCCAGTGAAGGCTGGGCTGACACTGAAGAACTTTTGTTTTGTGAGTGTTTTTGGAGAGTCCAATCTGTGCTAGTACCATCCATCCAGAGCCCTACAACCACTCGTGTGTTAGGGAGACTGTGAGTAGGTATTTTTGGCACAAACTCATTCAGCATCAATTGTCTGACCTAAACAATCCCTATTTTTATAACAAAAGCACAAAGGGTTTTCAAAAGGAGTTTCTTTTTGTAGGTAGACTGTAGTCTAGACAAGTTCAGACACGCTCCCAGCCATACTATCACATAACACTGAAGAGCTGGAGACACGTGGAACTTCACTTTACCACAAAAGAAATCACTTTTAACAGCCCCCTCCCTCAAACCTGCGGTGCTGGATGTGTGGCAGTGTGCAGGCTGCCGGGCTTCTTTCTGCCTTGCATAACATCTGGAGGGGGGAAGGGAGCAGGGAGAGTTAAGCATGCCATTTAATGGAGGGTGGATTTTTTTTATCCTAGATGCAATGGTAGTAAAAATGCCCTCCCAATAATGCTGCCCAGGTTTCCCCCCTTCCCCCCCCCCCAAAAAAGCAATGTTTCAGTGCCAAAACATCTTGTGGAGAAGTTCACTTTTGGTTTTAGGCCAAAAGTGAAAGCTCAATCTCTTATTCTAAAGGTTCAAAACTTCCAATGGAAAATAAATAAATAAATAGTTAAGAGGGACAATGTGTGCTGCCCCTAAAGAAGGGTCAGCCACAACTCTCAGCAAGGGCAAAGTCAGATTTACAGAGCAGAAAGTGAAGAAGTTCAAACAGCTCACAAACACTCAACATGGAATTAAACAGAGGCAGAACTCTAGGAAAAGTGTTTAATATAAATCAGGGAAAAAGACAACTCAAAGTGTTTAACCTGTATTTCTTGAAGATCAAGGAACAGCCTCAGAAACTTTGGATGCACATGTTCCACCTGAAGCATTTTTCCAATATTATTAATAAAAGCAGGCAGCAGTTCCTTAGCACCGTCCCAAGCCTGCCAGAACTTTCAAAGCACATCGAGCGATTCCAGGTAAACTGGAGCAGTGCACAGACTTCTAAAGATAGATTCTACCAAATATTTATCTTGCTCCACAATCACTCTTTTTTCCCCACAAATTGGCTGAACAAACTATTTTTAATTATTTAAGCTATTAATAGCAAGCTATTTAAGCTATTATTTAAGCTATTAATAATAAGCTATTTAACTATTTAAAATAATTCCTCCATTTCAGGAGAACTGTAAATTCTCTTTAAATATGTTAAATACAATCACTACTGGAAATATTCTTTCAAGACACATCACAGCTCAGGTTATTTACTCCACAATATGTGAAAGGTATACAACAAGGAAGGAACTTCAGGTGTGGAGAGTACATGATTAACACCAAAAAGCAGATTGTCATACTTGTGACAAAAGTTCTATTGAAAGTTATTGATGTCTTTGTTAATTAACCTCTACCTGGACATCATTAAAAAGAAATGAGTCTACTGAGTAGGTGCACTCCTGCCACCCCTGCTGGGAGCTCCCTCACCGTGTCCTACAGATGAACATGAATCCTGATGCAGAAAGCAAAAGGATCATTGCTGCTGAAAAGTGCCAAACCTTGAACAAAAGGAAAAGTGACTCCACAGATTCATCCAGACAAAACTATTTGCAGGACAAACTGGTGATAGAAGATTCTGACCTCAATTCTAGGCCACAAAAAAACACCAAAACAACCTCAGTAGGCTGCTGCCTACCATCACCTGGGGCAGTGTGGATCACACAGGGTCCCTCAACAAGGGTGTTTCCAGAAAAAGGAAAATGTGTCTTGATTGCAGCTTTTTAGAACGCCTGAGAGCAGGGTTTGTGCATTCATACTAAGGAGAGCTGGAGAATGGGGACAGAAACAGCAGCAGAACTGCAAACTGGACAAAACCAGGCACAACAAACCATGGGGCAGGGCAGGAAAGCAGCACCCTGGCAAGAACACATGAGAAAAACGAGCAGCACCTGTCAGCATACCTAACCCAGCTCCCTGCTGGGGAAAGGTTAAACTCCCCCCCACTCCCAGAGCAACCACACCACAGCCTGTGCTCAATGTATACTCTTATATACATTACACCAATTTAAGAGATTTCCTTTTCACACACCTCCCTCCAGCTGCAAGGCTCATCAACCAACACTTCAAAAAAAAAAACCTGAAAACTTCTGTTTTCAGAACAAACTAGCCACGGAAGTTGTGAAATTAAAGCTCTTTTCATCATTTGAGATTTTCCTCAACTGTAATTAAAAGATTTTTTTCTAAGCTATTGGTTATATGATTGTATTGGACATGCTGTTACTTCAAAAATAAATTAAATACAGGTGAAAAATAAAGAGCTTCTTCAACACAAACCAGCAATACTATGGCTAGACATAATATCTTCATGAGTAACTTCTAGGTTCAGCTCTGCCAAGCTTTCTGCTCTCCCAAGGAACATTACAGAAAAAAAATAAATATCAGTATTACTCTGCAGTATCAGTAGTTTTATTCATATTATCAACACATGAATAAAGTGGAAAAGCATCACTTCCACCGTGAACCACTTCTCCTCCAAAGCAAACTCCTGAACTCCTCCAGAGAGACTATTTTTTTTGCATTGTATCAGCTTACAAAGCACACAGCATTATTTGCTATTCCCTTACTCCCTCTGCAGATGCAGATTTGCCAATATAACTCGATACAGAACAGCAGAAGGAGGGAAAGATGAAAGGAAAAAGGGGACAAAGTTGCCTCGTTACTGTTTATGAGTTCAACAAATCCACACAAGTTTTTTTTTTTTACCAACTGTTGATATCAAAGCCCTGCGCTTGGATTTCCAACTTTCAAACCTGAAGTTTCTGGATTTGATGTTATCCCACTAAGAAAAAAAACAACAAAACAGTAACTACAACTGAACTAAGTAATCTCTGTTAACAATATCTGAAACAGAAAAACACTTTGCTCTTCTGCATCCACCAGAGCTGCAAACCTAACACCAGGGTCACATTTTGGTTAGTGCCCTACACAACGGCTGCTAGAAATGGTTTAAAAGATGCAAGTGGCAATAACGAGTCCAACCCCACAATTCAGCAGCAATTTCACAACATTCTTCCGCAGTCACTGGGCTCACTGCACCACCAGAACTCCCAGTTTCTGTTTTTCACCATTATATTGGTTATTTCCCATGTTTTTCTCGAGTTGCAGCTTCCCTGATAATCTGGACCTGCTTCTTTTCTAAGGTGGTGACAGAGAACCTTTCTAAAGCCAAAAGATATATCAAAACACAGATTATTTAGAGAAAGAGCTCTAGTTTGCAAGCAGATACTAAGTTTTAACCAAACACTTCAGTAACTTTCACATGGAGACAGTGGTGGCTCTAAGACTTCCACACAACCCTCGTATCACAGGTTTCCCTCTTTCTAAAGCCACTTTAGGGTCCAGAGGACCAGAAGCCACCCCTGAATTCAGCTTCGCAAAGGAAGCCCTTTAAGAGCTGGTGGCTCCGCGGGGATCACATGCCCCTTTTCCTATCAATTAGTCACTCTTTAACAGCTTTTGCAGCCCTTTGACCGATGAGTTCGAGGAGAACTGGCCAAATCACAACCCGGGCCGGAGATGGGAGGCGAACTCGTGTCCCTGCTCCTCTCCTCCCCGCTGCCATGATAGCTCCCTCACACACACACACACACCCTGGCCCACCCTCAGCTCGCCCCGCCACCGCCGAC
Source organism: Caprimulgus europaeus (assembly GCA_907165065.1). The sequence goes on along the minus strand of OU015550.1, from coordinate 3,182,280 downwards.
CCCGGGGAAGGGGAGGGGAAAAGGGGGGCCCATAATAAACACCGCCCTCCTCTCCCCGCCACGGCCGGCGGGACGGGCCTGCCGCCCCCAGAGGCGGCTCGAGGCCGGGGGTGGGGGGGGGGGAAAGCGGCGCGGCCCGGCTCGCTGCGCGGGGCCCTCAGCGCCGGCGGCCTCCCGAAGCTCCCCTCAGCCGCTCAGCCTCCCGCCCTTCCCCTCAACCGCCTCAGGGCCGGGGCGGCCTCTCACCGCTCCCCTCAGCCAGCCCGCCCGCCCGCCTCCCCCTCAGCCCCCGCCAGTCCCCCGCACCAGTTGGTCATGTCGAGGAAGAAGGCGCAGCCGGCGGGGCTGAGCTGGAAGCCGAGGAGCCGCTGGAACTCGCCGATCAGCACGTCCTTGTCGGTAGTACCCAAACAGCTGAACTTCTGCATCAGCTCCGCGTCCAAGTCCACGTCCATACCCTCCATGGCGCTCCCCGCCGCCGCCCCGGGGCCGCCCCGCTGCCGCCGCCGCCGCCGCCTCAGCGCCGCATGGGGGCGAGGGGGGAGCGCGGGCACGACGGGGGGCGAAGGGGAGGGGGCGCGGGCGACGCCAGCGCTGCCCGCACTGCGCAAGCGCCGCTCCGCCTCACGCGAGGGGCACGCGGCCCTATGACGCTAAACGCGCTGGCGTCACCTCACGCGCAGAGTGCAGGGAGAGGAGGGAGGGGGGCGGAGCTTCAACGGGTGGGTCCGCCCCTGGTGGAAGGAGAGAGCAAGGGCGAGGGGGCGGGGCGAGTATGCAAATGAGAGATTTCCATACGCGGAGGGCTGCGATGAGAGGGCGAGGCGAGTATGCAAATGAGATATTTGCATACGCGGGGGCACCGAGGCGGGCGGGGGTGAACTGCGTCACAAGAAGGGGGGGGAGAGGGGGGGAAATTAACATGGCCCCTCTCTTCGCGCGCCTGTTTATGTATGCAAATTAGCGGCGGCCGCGCTCTATGACGTCACGTAGCGCTATGCAAACGAGGCGCCGCAAGGGGTGCTGGGACAGTGCTGCTGGCGCAGGGCTGGGGCTTCGCCGGGGGGGATTTTTTCCCCCCAAAAAATGTCGCTTTTTTCCCCCGTATTTTCCCCTTTCCCAGCCCTGCGAGGCCCCGCGAGCGCTGACACCGGGTGTGTCCCCTGAACACAGCCCAAGGGGCCGGTTCTCGCCCCGCCAGCACTGAGGGAACACACAGGCTGACGTCACGCTATACGTTAACTGCTTTTAACGTCAGTAACCCCCTGCTGGTGGCTCGTGGGGCGGCGGTCACGGTGCCGCCTCCGCTGTAGGTTTGTGGAGGAATAAACGGCGGCGTGACGGGAAAAGGACCGAGGGGAGCGGTAAAAGTCCCGACGGTGAGGCGGGAAAAGCGAAGTCCCCCCTCCGAGCTTCTTTTGTCCCTCCCAGGCCGCCGTCCGCCGCTGAGCCCGCCCTGCGCTGCCGGCTTCGTTCTACGAGAGGCGCCGGAAGTCAAGGGACGGAAGGTGTCGTTATGTGATTACGTCACTTCCTGGTGGCTCCGGTGGCGGGGCGCGGGCAGCACCATGCCCAAGTGAGCGCGGCGGCGGCCTGAGGGGGCGGCAGGAGGCAGGGCCTGGGCTGGGGGAAGCCGGGGCGAGGTGCTGCCCGGGCCTGGGCTGGGGGGAGCCGGGGCGAGGGGCTGCCCGGGCCTGGGGGGGACCGTATGAGGGCCTGCCTGGGCTCTGCGGGGAGGGCGCCATTTGGTTCCTCAGTCAGGGTTTGGTGACCCTGGGGGCGGTTCGTGTTCGTTAAGGCCTTGGGAAGAGTGGAGATAAGAGAGGAAGGGGCGTGGAGTGCCCTGGAGTGCAAACACGCTGAGTGTTGGGCGCTTCTTGGGTGCAGAATCTCATCCTGAGCCCAGCTGCAGTCAGAGGTTGTGTTTTAACCTTCACAGTGCAGAGAGGTTTGCTAATAACTCGAGTTTTTCCTCTTCAGGTTTTATTGTGATTACTGTGATACGTACCTCACCCATGACTCGGTAAGTACCAAGTCTTCTGCATTAATTTCCCTCTTCTGCTAACAGGGAAATTATTTTTAAAAAGAAAATAAATTTTCAAATAAACTTTAAAATCAAACTCACATAGGTTAAAACCAGGTTACTTTAAATATTGTGGTGTCCTTAACTTGTCTCTCCTCTTTGCAAACAAGAACAGCAATAATTTGAATGTTATTCAGCAGTAAAGGGCAGCTGATGCTCGTGGCTGCCTATGGGTGTTGTGGTGAGTTAGTAGGAGGCAGCTGGGTGTCAGGACAACTTCTTTTGCTTAAACTGGACTCTCAATACTTACATTTTATAGGTAAAGGTTTTGCACATTACCTGTTCTCTGACTGGAGACAGAAACCAGCCTATTTTACACAGCTAAATTACCTATGTTTAAAATCATACAACAGTTCCCAATGAGCTCTGGGTTTCTGTGCTGTTAGATAAGCTTTGGGTTTCTATGATTTTTCTCAGCCCTCCGTGAGAAAAACCCACTGCAGTGGCCGAAAGCACAAAGAGAATGTGAAAGACTACTATCAGAAATGGATGGAGGAACAAGCCCAGAGCCTGATTGATAAAACAAGTAAGGCTAATCCTTCTGAGACCCTGGATTGCTCCCCTGTTACTTCCCTTGTCTTTCCTCTAGCTGCTTTTCTTCTGTTTTTCCATGTTGATTCTTCCCTGGTGAGTCTTTGCTCTGTGAATCACGAGTGAAAACTTTGCTTAGAATCCGAATCTTGAACTTGTCAGTGTTGGTTTCCACGTGGGAGCTGGAGGGCTCTGCTCCAGGTGCCCATGGAAGGCACTTACTGCCTTACTGTGGTTGAGATACCACGGCCTTTAGTGCTGCTACTAATGTCACACAGGCCACATAAAATGTTTTTGCTTTTTGGTAGTAGCACATTTATGTAAAGAACATGAATAAGAAATCCAAATGATAGCAAAATGGACATTAAAATGTATGGATTTTTGTTGGTTTTTTTTTTTTAAATCCTGTAGTTGCTTGTCCTCAGTTCTCTAGAAATAATGATTTTTTTTCCCCTCTCTTGTTATTAAAGGCTTGAATGAAGTGGGAGGTGTTTCCCTCTGTCAGTTTATAGGGTTCTTTTCCTCTTGCTTGTCCTCTGAATAATGGTTCTTTTCTCTGTGAAAAGAAACACAAACACCAGATTAACTCAATGGCAACTTTCTTTAGACCATAGAATGATAGAATATCTCAAGTTGGAAGGGATCCATACAAATCATTAAGTCCAACTGCCTGCTCCTTGCAGAACTACCTAAAATTAAACCATGTGACTGAGAGCATTGTCCAGATGCTCCTTGAACTCTGACAGCCTTGGTGGTGTCACCACTTCCCTGGGGACCCTGTGCCAGTGACAGCCACCCTCTCAGTGAAGAGCCTATTCCCAGTGTCCAGTCTGAACTTTCATTCCATTTTCCTCATGATGCTTCCAACTTTCACATCTTTTTACCTTCCAATCTTTTGAGTTTCTTCTCTTCCCCTTCACATAAAATGTTTTTCCTGTTGTTTTGGTCACTCCCTAATTCATTCCCTTATTACCATTTTCAACATAGCATGTCTTCACCTAACGATCCCAGGTGAAAGTTGCAGCTGCAAATCACGTGATGCATCTTCTCTACCATCCACTTTCCTGTTAGAGGTGTGAAATTCATCAAGGAGCTCTCTAGCTGGAGTCATTACTTTAATAATTGTCTTCAAGAATATCAGGTGCTTCCACCATGACAAGCAGCATAAACCAGGGATGTGTTCCAGAGTTAGAACAACCGAGCATGCAGCCTGACGTGAAGTAAAGCTCTGACCGCGTGGCATGAGAAGGACGATTGACTCAGGAGCTTCCTCAACTTAGTAACTGGTTTTTTCTCCTGGGATTCTTTCTTTCCTTTTTTTTTGTTTTTCTTTTCCCCCCCAATGTAGCGGCTGCATTTCAGCAAGGGAAAATCCCACCTACCCCCTTCTCGGCACCGCCTCCCGCTGGAGCCATGATCCCACCTCCTCCCAGCATCCGTAAGTCTCAGCTGGACACTTCTGAACTGGAATGACAGCTCCTGTTGCTGTGTTGCATGTTCCCTGGGCTTGTAAAAAAAGTCCTTTTAGCTTGAAATCAAGCTAAGATACTTTGAGCTTGTGAATACCAAAATGTAAGAGAATGCTTTGTAAGTGTTTCAACAATCATCTTAATCTTTAATTTGTGTTATTTTAGTAATGTAGAGCATGAGCACACTAATAGAAATGTGTGCCTCCTCATTACTTCCTAGCTGCCATGTAGATGCCTTCATGAAAACTCCCAGCATGGTGATTCTTTTGTTTTTATTATTTGTTTGTGGTTTGTTTGCTTTTTTTAATAGAATAGGATTGATAACCTTTTTCACTTCAGCTGGCAAACTGCTGAGATTCCTTTTTGCTCAGAGTCCTGCTGTTGGCAGTGGTAGTCATCTGCATGAGGTGTGCAAGGTTGGAAATAAGAATATATAATATTATATAGAATAAGAAGTATATTCTTCCTCCAAGTCACTTTTTGGCACCTGAAGTGAAGAATTGAAACTGAAAATGAAGGCAGGCAGTTGTAAAACAACCCGAGACACTTTGATTTCTAAAATTGCCTCTAAGGTTTAATAATTCTTTTGCACTGCACATTATTGATGAATGTGGAAGTAACCCAGATGTGTAACCAATCTGTTTGTGTTCAGCTGGCCCCCCTCGGCCTGGCATGATGCCAGCCCCTCATATGGGTGGACCCCCAATGATGCCAATGATGGGCCCACCCCCACCAGGAATGATGCCGGTTGGACCTGGTAAGTCTGGAAATAAGTAAATTGGTAACTGTGGTACTGTGGTTTGGGGGATCTTTGGGGTGTTTTCTGTCTCGTTGGCAGTAGAGAGTTGTGAAGGGAACTCAGCAAACACGAAGCAGCTGCAGGACTCGGGCGCTGGCTGTAGCCGTGCGCTCTGGTTTGTAGCTCGCCTCGTGCCAGAGGCAGCGTGGGTGAACAGCCCCGAGCTGTGGAGGCATTGCAGTGCACATGTGCTACATCCACACATTTACTGATCCATTATCTCTACGTGCTGAGATATCAACCAGTTTTACACCTGCTAATTAAAGCTCCTTTACGACTTGTTGAGAGTTACTGGTCCCTCAGTACAACTGAAACCATCACTCTGGTAAATTGTAGCTTTTCTGCCTCTAGTCCTCACAGCACGATCTGGGATTGTTCAGGAATTCTCTGTTTGTAGTGCTTCCATTTTTGCACAAGGGGTACATTTCAGCACTAAGTGAATTTTATTATTTAAAATATGTTTATTTTTTATTTAATATTTAAAATGTCTCAAGATAATGTGTTCCCCATAACCAACATGCCTTAAAAAGTTTATTTTCAGAACTGTAAAGGCAAACTGAAATATCTTTGATCCATTCTGCTTTTGAATTTACTGGCACTTGAGGAATTCTCAGAGGATGTTTTACTGAAGCAGTTACTGGAACAAATCTCAAGGAATACACACATGCACACTAAAAGCAGCCAAGTGTCTTTGCAGTTATTGCCTTGCTGGTAGAAACTGTTCTTTTAAGTGGTTTTTAAGGACAGAAAATACATGCATTATGTGTGATATTAGGCAGCATAGTGGCTGCCTGAAAGTAATTGAAGAAGTTGGATGGAAACTGTTATTTCAGTGCTTTTTAGTAGAGCACCTGCTTTTTTCTTTTGGTAATGCTGTTACCAGCTGTAAGAAGTACACCAGACTTTTTTCTTTTTAACATACTCAACTGGAAGTTGAGTTTTCCACGTGAACTTTGCAATTCAGTAATTAAGCCAGTGTCTCTTTTGAGTGGTTGAAAATAAATTTGCAGTGAATATTGTTAAAAGTGGGCATACAACCTGGGAACTTGTTTTTTCCTGTACTAATTGCTAATATCCTTCAGGGAAATGGAATCCATCTCAGACAGCTTCCAGATTAAAGCTCACACACTTGTAAAATGAAAGTTCCCTGGAGGGTGTGGGGGGAGAGAACCTGCACCCTGGAGCAGTGGCTGCTCCTGAGAGCTCTTCTCTAACATCCTCTCTTTCCCTGTGTAGCTCCAGGGATGAGGCCACCCATGGGAGGACACATGCCAATGATGCCAGGGCCCCCGATGATGAGACCACCCTCCAGACCCATGATGGTGCCAACCAGGCCAGGAATGACCCGGCCAGACAGATAAAGGTGGAAATGGAGCTGCCTTTTCTTTTTCATATTACGATCTTCCATATGATGAAATACCCTAGACCTGTGTCCCCAGGGTTTTGTATTAAAACATTAATATTAAAACATTAAACCAGTGTGTAGAGGAGATCTGCTGTGACTTCACATTGCAGATGGTTTGACCTAGATATGCACTGGACTGATGCTTTTGTACCTGGTCTGGTGGGTGTTTGGTTTTTTTTTCCTTTTTGGTGTTTTTTTTCTTAGTTTTTTTCCCTTCATTGAATCGTAAAACACAACAATAAAACATTGATGCTGGTTTCCATATGGAGAATCTTGAGCCTGACTCTGTGTGGGGTTTTTCTGCTTGGCAGAGATGTCACTTTTCTTTGCTCCCTCTCTGTTTTGCATGGAATTTTTTAAGTTTGTTTTTTTTCTTTTTCCTTCTCCTTAGTTCTTTGGTAGTCTTATTTTTCATGTCACACACCCAGAGATGTGTTACTGTCTTAATTTCTAATTCTTGTTTGAAAACAAGCATTTGTGTTTTAATTTAAAAAAAAAAAAAAGGACATCAGAACAACTGCAGTGATATCTCTGACTGGAGAGACTGCAGCATTAAGTGATGTTGTTGCTAGCACAGAATAGGTTGAATTTAATAAAATGGTGATTCTTCACTGAGGGAAGCAAAGAGATACTGTTAAAAGGCTGCTGCTGTGAGGACAGGCTGAGAGAGTTGGGGCTGTTCAGCCTGGAGAAGAGAAGGCTCCAGGGAGACCTTCTAGCGGCCTCCCAGGGGGCTCCAGGAAGGCTGGGGAGGGACTTTGGCCAAGGGTAGGGAGGGACAGAACAAGGGGGGATGGCTTCAAACTGGACAAGAGTAGATTGAGATGAGATGTGAGGAAGAAATTGTTTGCTGTGAGGGTGGTGAGACCCTGGCCCAGGTTGCCCAGAGAAGCTGTGGCTGCTCCTCCCTGGAAGTGTTCTCGGCCAGGCTGGATGAGGCTTTGAGCAACCTGGTCTAGTGGAAGGTGTCCCTGCTGCTGGCAGGGGGGTTGGGACTGGATGAGCTTTGAGGTCCCTTCCAACCCAGACCAGTCTGGGATTCGATGAAAGCATTCCCACAGGTATGGGTCACTGAAATACCCAGCAAAGCAAAACCAGCTTCACCAACAGCAGTCAAACCAGGAGCTAAGCTGGTGAAAGTAAAGTAACCTTAGAGTTAGAGGTTAGACAAGGGATTTGTCCAATCATAGAACAGTTTCTGAAGTACAGATTATTTATTGAATGTGAACTGAGTACAGCACTCCTCTATTAGCAGTGAAGAAACCAGACAGAAATTACGGGATAGTCCAGGATGGCAGGGCCACGAACAAAATACCCGAGGGTCTGTACCTGTGGCAGCCAATCCATACACGTTATTGACTACATTAAAATCTGAACTGACTTGGTTTACCGTTCTCGATTTAAAGGATGTTTGTTTCTGCCTACCATTATTCGCCCTTGGTTGGGGGGAGGGAGGATCCCCGTGGGGCCGCCCCTTCCGCGCACACGCGTGGAGTGCGGCTGCGGCGCGCGCGGGGGCCGCCAGGGGGCGCAGTGGGCGAGGCGGTGAGGAGTGGGCGGGGCTGTGTGGGGGCAGTGGGTGGGGCCTAGAGGAGTGGGCGGGGCCGGAGGTGGAGGCGGTGGCGGCGCGATGGGGTCCCGTCGCCCGCGGCCCTGAGCGCCGCTGCCCCGCGGCATGGCCGGCATCATCAAGAAGCAGATCCTGAAGCACCTCTCCCGGTGAGGCACCCGCGGCCGGTCACCCTCCTCCGCTTCCTCCTCCCGCGGGGGGCTGCGGGTGAGGAACGGCCCGGGCCTGAGGCGAGGCGGTGGGTGAGGGCCCGGGCCTGGGGGAAGACGAGGGGGTTGTGGGGAGCGCAGGGCCAGGCTGGCGGCCCCGCTGTGGAGCTGCCGGGCCTGGGGTGGGGTCTGAGTACCGGGAGGGTGTGGAGCTGCGGGCCCGGGGGGTCTGAGGAGCGGGCACTGTGGAGCTGCCGCCCCGTGGGGGCTGTGTTGCTGCCGGGCCCGGGGGGAAACTGAGGGTGAGGGGGGACTGTGAGCCCGGGGCTGTGGAGCTGCCAGCCCCAGGGTTGGGTCTGAGGACCGAGAGGGTCTGAGGGCGGGGGGCTGTAGAGCCGTGGGCCCGGAGGGGCTGTGGAGCTGCCGGCCTGGGGGGGTTTGAGAGCGGAGTGCTGTGGAACTGTGGGCCCGGGGGGGCTGAGAACCGGGGACTGTGGAGTTGCCGAGCCCGAGGGGTTTGAGAACCGGGGGCTGTGGAGCTGGCGGGGGCGGGGGTATGAGGGCCCTGGGGCTGTGGGCCCGAGGAGCTGAGGGCCCGGGGGGCGTGGGCCATGCCAGCCGCGAGTGGGCTCTGCCGCCCTGCCCTCAGGGTCCTGCCTGCCGGGGTCAGGCCCCTCAGACCGCCGGCTCGGTGCGGCGGAGGTTTCCAGCCCGGTCTGGCCTCGGTGCAGGGACGGGGCCGGCCGGGTGTGTATGTCTGCCTGGGGGGCTGTGTTTTCTGACCCTCGAGGGTGGCTGTATCCCTGGGCTGCTGCCAACAGCAGCTCCCGCTGTTTGTGAATAAAAAACTCCAGAGATGAGAAAATATAAACAGCAAAAGGTACAGAGCCCGAGGGGGGAAGGAATGCTGTCACACCTGACACACCTCGCACACGTCAGGCACTCGGGTGTCATTTTCGCTGATGTTTTGTCATTTTCAATGAAGTTTCTTGATGGCACTAAAAGGTGCATTGAAAAAACCCAACATCTGGTGCTTTTTGAGTCAATAAATACAGTTTCAGTGGTGGCTCTGCTACTGATTGGGGAAGTTGACCTTGGGCAAGTCACAGTGCCTCAGTTTCCCTTTCATTTGAGGGAAAAGAGCTGCATGAGAGTTAATGATTCTTGTGTTATCTCATGGCCACAGGCACATCCTCCATCTGTGTTGCTGAAAGACCAGAATAATATGATGGAATATAAAGGTGGCATATCTCTGAGGATGCTGCTGAGGCCGCAGCACTGCACGGTGCTTTTCCTCTCTGTGCTTTATGAGCTGGAGGTGATCAAGTTCTTTCCGTTTTTTGCTGGTGGAGAAGCCCAGATACAAAGTGAGGGGCTTGAAGTGACTCGTGAGGGTTTCTGTGGTGTTAGTGCTGGAGTAAGGATTTAAGCCCTGGGAATCCTGGCTCTCTTGAGACTGATAATAAATCCTGAGAGTTTCTGGAACCTCAGGAGAATCCTCACAAACTTTAGGCGAGCAGTCTCCTCAATAAAGTGTCTGTCTGCAGCAGTTCTGAGTCACTAGTTGCTCAGTCCTCCAGCTTTCTAGGCACTGTACCAAAAAGGAGTGGAATAGAGCCTGCTGCTTGATCTGTTCAATGCACTAATTTAAATGAATTTCTGCTAGACCTGACATCACAAATCTCCAAGCTTTCTGTCTCATTCCACCTCAGATCAGCATGTTGAGCTCACTGCAGATTCAATCTTCTTGTCAGGAGGCACTGAAGTATTTATAACAAGGAGAGGTGGATGAGAGCAGTTATTAATTCAGGCTGAAATAGAGCTGGGCTTTATTTCTAGGTACTGCTCCTCCTAGGATGAAAGAGTGTGTGGTGTTCTCATGGATAATTCTGTTTCTTCAAATAAATACACTTTTCTTGCTGGTGCTTTTGCTTATTTTTACTTTTCAGTCTCATTTCCCTTGTGCTGTTACATGTTCCTGTTCAAAGTGCCCCTTTTTTCCCTCCCATCAGGCTGGTTGTTACTGTTCACCTTTGTGCAGTTCCAGGGAGAACAGGGAGTCACGAAAAATTCTGGAGCTTTACCAGTTTTCCTACTAATTGGACTTTTTCCTTTGGAGTGGTTGGTCTGATCCTGCCCTTCTCTGGCATGAATATTGTGGATGTTTTACAGAAATACATTTTGAAGACAGTTTAGTGCTGTATAAAAAAGGTGACGTTTTTCCATTCCAGTTTTGTTTCCTCTAAATACCTCAGCTTCACACTCCCTTTGGGCCTTTCTTTCAACTGGGCTCATTTGCCTGGAATAATTTTGCTACTGAATCATTAATCTGCCTTTATTTTTTTGCTTTCTATTTGCATATGAAGTAATTCCTTGTTCCTCTTGTTATGTCTCCATTTGAAGTCATTTCTGCACGGAGTGTGGGGGTTTTTTTTGTTCCTTTTCTATGTGGAAATTTGCAAGGCACAGTCACGAGAGACAAGAAGATCAGGGAAATATGAAAGAGTTGTTTCACACCAAGGGTTCAGATTAAGTGAGTCACATGTCTAATAGGATGATGGTGGTCACTTGGGGTGATCCATAAAGCTGGGCTTTGCCCTTGGTGACAGAGCTGGGATATGAATGTGTTTGAGAAGGTTTAGCCTGTGTTGTGCTTTAGCAGCTTAAATTCCTAGAGGAGAAGAATCTTAAAACTTGCAGCGCTTTCACCATCTGTGCTTTTCACTCTTTTGTCCTATATTTAGCTTGGAAAAGAAAACAGATTAGGTGCTTTCACTTTTTGGTTCTTCTACACTGGCACATTGCTGCAGTGCTGGGGTGGTGGATTCTGCAGGAGAAAGTTTCTACCCAAACCCCTTACACCTGGGACAAAGGGCTCTCCCTGCCAGCTGCAGCCTCAGCTGCTTGTTCTCTGTTTGAACTTGAATCTGGTGTGAACTCCTCAGAGGCTTCACAAGAGCAGGATGTTGGTTGTGTTTACCAGTGTGTATTTATTCATGGAAGCACATCTATTGCTTTAAAATAAAACCAGTGATGTCGTACGGAGGAAGACGAGGCATGGCAGGAGTTAGCAGAGTCTTTCCCAGCACAGGATTGGAGCCACCTTTTTGGATAAATGAGATGGGCTTGAGAAACAGAATTAAAAAAAAAAAACAACATCCTATAAAACAAAACAACTGAGTAGCACCTGCGAGGTGTGGTACTTTGGTGCTTGTAGATGTAGGTCAAGTACACAGCTGGCAGAAACAACGTTGTGTAACTCATCAGAACCTGGACTGTAGAGCCTTTCTTCTCAGCTCCCTGTGGTTTAGGCCATGGATCCCTTTTCCCAGATGAGATTGCCTTAACTCCTCCCCTCTTCCCTTTGCAGTTGCACCTAGTCCTTGTAAGAGATAAAACCAAATAGCAGGAAAGCCTGTAGTGTGTCTGTAGTTTCTTCTAGATCAGTTTAGCAGTGAGGAACACGTGGGTGTCGCAGAGCGTGCTGAGCTAGGATCACACAGGCTTCTGTGGGCTGATGTTTCATAACTTGGATGTAGGAATCTCAGAATCCCTTCCTGACCCTAAAAATGCCTTTGGTTATTACCCCTTCCAGGCAATTGTGCTACTTCTGTGCCACGTGCAAAGAATTCAGAGCTGGCTCCAAAACCCACAACTGCTCCCTGCCACGTGAGCCCTGCTTATGCTGTGGCATTACTGGATTAGCTCTTCAGTTAGTTTGGAGCTGTTTGTGCTCCAGAGGATGTGATCATCCCCACCATCAAAGATATGCTCTCAGGCAAAGCCAGGACAAAGAAAAGCTGTTGCAACTGATGGTCATCCTGCTGTTTGGTGGTACTAGACTCTCTCTGAGGTCAGGATGGCAGAAGTGAGATGTGTTATCCCGAGGGGACCCATCCTTCTCAGAAGAGATGGGGACAAGAGGTGGTTCTTCAGCCAAGAAAATGGGATTCAGTCTCTGCCATTCAGGAATCCTTGAGCTGGTCTCTGTGATGCAGAGGGTTTGTTATCAGATATGCATCATTGGCTGGACACAGAGGGGTGGGGAATTCCCTAAGTCTCAAGAGCACTCCTTTCACCTCAGTGCTTAGATTTCATGGCTAAATGCTGTAGTCTGGAAATCACCATAAGAAAATACAGTCTGAATTATCCAGTCTGTTTCCTTCTCACTTTTCCTGAAGTGCTTTGCAGCGTCGCTGCGTGCTCGAACGCTGAGGTGCAGCTGTGCCCTTGAAGTGACAAAATGATGGCACATTCAGTTAGTCAAATGGGTTGAAAACCCTCTGATTTAGAAACACCTACTGTCAGTGTGAGGTGTGTGCTTACCACTTAACCCTTCAGGTTTCTCCCAATTTCCTGACCTTGATTCTAAATTAACTGGAAGAAATTTAAAGAGCATGGTGAGTAGGGAGGAAATCAAGGAAATTGCATCTGGCAATGGCCTGATGGAGCTACAGAATCATGGAGTGTTTCAGGCAGAAGGGACCTCTGGAGAACCTTTGCCTGGAACAGAAACTCTTTGCTAGAAGTGAAACCAACATTGCAGTTCTGGCTTTAGCTGCTCTAATATCTTCCTTCGGTGATCAGGGAAATTTCTACTGCTGAAGAAGATAATTTGCCTAAAATAGCTGTTGCAGCTCTGGGAAATACGTGAAACCACAAAGCTGCTAGCAGTTAAAAATTGATGATAAAAAAGCCATTACTTTTCCATCTGCAGAGGTTTCTGTTCCTGCTTTTCAGTGCATTCTGTTTGGCCAGGTAATAATTTCTTTGGTGCCCGAGTGCCACAAAGCACACAAGTTGGAATCCAAAGCATGAAGGCTTGAAAAACAAATCTGGTAGGTAAAGCCCCCCAAAAATCCCATCCAAGCCAGCAGCTGGACAAACAATGGTGGAGAATATCAGAGGAGGGTTGTGGTTGTGTGCTCACATCTGCAAAGGGCTTGCACACGTTTTGGCATGGCTGAAGAAGACTGCAGCAACACAAGTGTGTTACAGAGAGCAGGTAACCCAGGGGTGGATAACCTCCCTGAATGTTTAAGTTCTACATCTTCATGTGGCTGAGAGCAGCAGGACTCAAGAGGTGGGAGGATTTGGGGACAGATGATGGGAGATGCCTGTCTGCAGCTCACCCACCGTGTTGGGCTGGGTCTGGAGGGCAGTCAGCTGGCAGCATGGTGCTTCATGTGGCTGTGGGGAAATTGGTTAATCATCTGGTGTCATAGTTTCCCCAGCAGTCAAACAGGGATAACACTAACGAGCCAATTTGTACCTTGCTCTGAAAATAGCCCTGGGAACAGGGTAGAGCAGAGTAGCAGTGAGGTAGAGCAGGATGAGGTAGAAACAATTTGTAGCACAAAACTCTGAGCCAATTTATAGGAAAGAAGCTTTGTGAAGTTTCCTTCCCAGCCGTGGCTGCTATGTTGTGAGCCAGCAGGCAGAGTTCCTGAGGTGTCCAGCACTGAACCATCGGTAATAAGCAAAGACTTCAGTCTCTTTAAGTTCTTACATGCTGTGTCCAGCATTTAAGGCTGGATACAAACCCTTTAATTGTAACTTGGAAATTTATTCTTCTCCTAGTTTATTTTGATGACTCTCTGACTTTAAAAAAATTTAGTATTGAGGAATTCTTGATGGGAAGATGGAACCCCAGGCTGTTATGGAGTAAAGTAGTAAACAACTACTACTTCTTTGTTCAAGAATGGGGTGGGAAAAGAGAGTGTGTACAGAACAGGACGTGGCATTTTCCTTTCACAGAGAGTAATCTCTAAAATCAGGGTTGCTGCGCTGCCCTTTACCAGAAGAACCAAATTGGCTGTTTTCTGAAGCGTGTGTCAGCTGCTGGATTCAAGGTGTTTCCAACCACTTCCACTCAGCTTGAGAGAGAAGTGTGTGTGTGTGCTATTTCTGGAATGCTAAATAGACTCTTATTGCAACCAAAATAAATTGCATTTCAGTAGCTCAGGTGGCAGCTGTGGCTGGATTTATCCTCACGCCAGGCACAGGGTTTTTGTGCTGGCTCAGGAGAAGGGGTTGTTTAATGTGACTCTTCTCCCCTTGTCTTATTTCTCCTAGGCTCCTTGAGCTCTTACCTCCTCTGCAGCTGCTTGGTTGAGTGAATTATGTAATAACTTGGTATTTTCTGCAGGTTGGAAATAAAAATGCAGATTGGATTGTGGGGTGAATGTTTTCTTAAAATACAAGAAGTGGGGCTTCTGACAAGTGCATTTATTTATGTGTTTCTTCCTATTTTTGTTTTATGTGTTATTATTTGCTTGTGGTTTGGTGTTGGGAAATTCCCTGGCAGCTGACGAGGGTTTGTGTTCCAGGTTTTGGATCATGGGGCAGCTGGCATTTAAACTTTATTGAGCTTCCAGCTGATGAGCTAGAAATAGTCAAACAGTTCCTCAGCGAGGTGGAGTTCAACCCCTGCCAAAAACCCAACCTCTTTTCCTTTCACATCAGTTTATGGTTTGCTTCACAGGTCTCCTGGTACCAAATGAGATGACAGTGGGTGTGGTGCAAGAAGCACACCTAGACTGGAGCCTTTCCAGTTTTCTGTATTCAGGTGCTTAAAAGTCATTTCTGTTTGGGACAAGAAAGTTTCCTCAGGGGGGTAAGGATGTTCAGGGAGGAGTGAGCTGACATTCATGCTTTGTGTAATAATTCAGTCTTGATTGGCTTGGAAATGTTGATTTTCCTCTGCAAGTTTAGCTTTGAACTGAATTTGTAAGTCTTTTTATCTTAGCCACATTGCATTGCAGTAGATAACTTGGAGCCAAGAGGACTGATAAGGTGTTTGGCTTTGGGAGGTTGAGTGCTCCAGCCTTTTATTCAGTGTAGCTCAATCATCAAATGTTGTGAGTTGGAAGGGACCCACAAGGATCATCCAGTCCAACTCCTGTCCCTGCACAGGACAATCCCAACATTCACACCATGGCCCTGAGGGCCTTGGCCAAATGCTGCTGGGATCTTGTCAGGCTTGGGGCCATGAGCACCTCCCTGGGGAGCCTGTGCCAGTGCTCCACCACCCTCTGCCTCAAGAACCTTTTCCTCATGGCCAACCTCACCCTCCCCTGCCACATCTTCCTGCCATGTCCTCTGCTCCTGGTCACCAGAGAGATCAGCCTCTGCTCTGCCCCTTGGGAGGAAGTTCCAGACCACCAGGAGATCTCCCCTCAGTCTCCTCCAGGCTGAACAAACCAAGTGCCTTCAGCCTCTCCTCACACCCTTCCCCTCTAAACCCTTCACCAGTGTTGTGTCCCTCCTCTGAACACTCTCCAGCAGCTTTAGATCCTTTTTCTCCTGTGGTGCCCAAAACTGCCCCCAGCTGAAGGCTGATCATTTAAAGCCACCAGTGATAGGTGTGTACAGGACATCAATGAGCTTCAATCCACCCTGATAAGGAACCTGCCATGAAGGCCGTTACCAGGTTACGTGGTCACACGTACAGAGCTGGTTGAGTAACTTCAGCAGGGTGAAGTAATCAGGTTTATTGTGCTGGGACCTCTTGATCTGCAAAGGAAAATATTGTTGTTTATTGGTATATCCAGGGTGCCCCAGTACTGTACACGGCACAGAGGGGGAGTTACAGAGATGCTTTTCATTAATAAGATGTGATGCTTTCCATCTTCTAAACAATTGGTTGGTTTGGTATGATACCAACTAGATTAGTACTAGATACTGTGATCTAATACTGTGGATAAATTACTTTTGTCTTCTGCTAATTGATGGTGTTTCTCTTCCTTGTCTGCAACTCTGAATTTTTTTAATCTTCTGCAGTACTGTGCATGCTCACCAAACACATTGCTCTGCAGTTATACCAAGAGCTTGAGTAAGGAAAAATGGCTTTTCTTCCTGAAAGGGCTTTTACTTCTTCTTCCTCTGTGTCTTCAAGGCAGCTATATTTTCCCTTTTTACAGAAATTGTGATCCCTTGCCCAGTTTTAGTTCCTCCAAAGTTATTTTTCACTTCATTTGCAGACATGTGTCTTGCAGTTACAGCTTCCACTGCTCTCTTCCTTGAAAGTTTCCCTGTATTTGGAAGTCACTGACCTTTTCTTGTACTAGTCATGAACCTTTCTTCCAAGTACTCATGCTTTTTGGCTCTTGAGACAAGAAGGTTTAATATGAGGGGAAATGTCCTATGGCAGAGATTTTTGGATTGTAGGAGGAAGATGGAAATCCCATTAAAGGGCCTGTCCAGGACCTAACGGGATGGGGCTCTGGGAAGGATTTTGAGTAAGGAGCAAATCTCCATTGGCCAGAATATATTTTTTTTGCCATGTCTCATTTCTATTCTTCTGCTGTAATTGCTTAGATTATGTATTTGTTTTTCAAATTAAACAGAAAATCTGGATATCTTCCCTTGCTGTTACCCTTATGAAGCAGTTTCTCTGAGGCTTTTAATATTGCTTGTCTGTTTTCAGATTGCAGCTGACAAGTTTCCCCTTTCCTGGTTTACTTTTGTTTTGAGTATTTTTCCATCTGCTTTCTCCAGCTAGCACTGCAAGCCATACAGTGACTCACTTCTGCCAAGAGATGGTTGTCATTAAGTAAAATCAAGGTCACTGGTGTGCCTCTAATTAATTCTCACATATAATAACCATAGTAACAAAGATTATTAATAGAAATAAATGTGTTTAATTGTAGGTAACAGTTGCATAGAATAGACACTGATTAGTGAATAACTGCAGGAGAAGAAGCTGAGGCAGAAAATCTAGTTTGAGCCTCACTGACGTGAGGGTTCCCACACCACACAACAGCAAGGTAATGAGAGATGGATCTGAAGAGAAGTTTTATGATTTCAGACATCTTCAGCTGATATTATTTGTCTACATCTTTGCTCAATTGGAGACAGTGTGGCC
This sequence comes from Caprimulgus europaeus, assembly GCA_907165065.1. Next base: position 3,165,408 of record OU015550.1, on the reverse strand, counting down.
AGACAGCTCGAAATGTGAAGATAAATTTATTATTTATGATTCTAGCCTGGCTTCAGGCCAGCAATCAGACTTGGCCAAACTCCCTCTTGCAATCAGTGAGTTTGTGGCCTCTGGATAGACAAGCTGATGAGTTGAGCAGTCATTCTTTTAGTAGTGACATCATTTTCTGATATATATTCAAGCTGCTGATTGAGCAAGTAGATTGATGCTCTTGTGCCTTCCCCATCTAAAATGTGAAATGAGGTTTCAAAGCACATCAAATCAAATCATGATCTCGGAAGCTGCCCAAGAAAACTGAGGGTTTCTGGAAAGAGCATCATCCTTTTAGTTCAAATCCCAAGAAGCATTGAGGTTTAAATCATCTGGGGGGGTGTGAGCTTCTTAGGATGAGACCTTCCCTCTGCCATGAAATTAGGATGGTGCTGTTAACTGTATCTGCTGCTTGTGAGCACTGACTGAGTGTCTGAACACTTGTGTCATCTAAAGTGGAAAGAAGCAGTGAAACAGACTGTAGGGAAAACTCTTTCCACAAACCAGAGGGCTCAGCAAAAGGCTTGACCTGGCAGGATTTCCCTGGCTATAGCTGTTAGAAGAGACTGTGATGGTTTCACTGGGCCAGCACTGGGCTGGCAGCCAACACAGCTGTTCATCCACTGCCCCCATCCCCAGGGGACAGGGGAGATAATTGGGGGACGAGGGTAAGGAGACTAATAGGGTGAGATAAGAATAATTTAATAATGAAATAAAAAAACCTTAAAATAATAATTATATTTAAATAATAGTGATAATAATAACAGTAACAAAATACACCAATGAGTGACCCCCAGTGCCATTGCTCAGCACCCACCGACCCAGCCCGGCCCGTTCCCAGAGAACGATCCCGGAGCAGCGACAATCCCGACCCGAAACCGCAATCCCGGGAGAGCCAGAGCCCGAGCGAGAGCCAGAGAGAGCCAGAGAGGAGGAGCCCCTCATGGATCTCCTGCCCATGGGGGACAGGAGATGGAACAGCCCCTTGGCAGAGCCCAATGCCCATGGAGCTGGGTCAGTTCAATAGACCTTGCAGCTGCAGACCAGCAAAACACAAAGTCCTTCTACTTCCAGTGACAATATAAAACATCGGTGTGTTATCAATGTTCTTCTCCTAACAAAACCCAGCTGAACCCAAACCCCAGCGCTGTTCCAGCTGCTGAACAGAAACCAGCTCTGGCCCAGCTCAAAACCAGGCCAGCTTCTAACTTTTATTTCCCATGGCCTTGATTGTGAATGCAGCAAGACCTTTTTTATTCACTTGAAGGCTTTCTATGGCTGCTGGTGGCTGTGATGATCCATTTGGCCGTTATGCAGCAGATCAGACACTTTTCAGAGACCAAATGTTGCTCAGGGTATTGTCAGTGTGGGTTCATGTGTGCTCATCTAAGTGTACACAAATGCAAAATGCCCTTGTGACTCTGCAGTGACAATTCTATAGAAGATAGAAAAAGGTTTTCTGGCTTGACTTTTGTCATGGTAATCCTGGCAAGCTCAAAAGGAGTGCTGTCTTAGCCAGTTTGCTGGCTTAGTGTTATGTGACTTCTGTTAGAGTTGCAAAGAAGAAAAAAATAAAGTGCAAATATCCCACACTGTCAGTTTTCCTAATAGCTATCATTTTCATTCACTTCTCTTTAAGCCAACAATCCATGCAGCCAAAAATGTTACTGTTGATGAGTATGAATGGAGTGAGGCTGCCAACAAACATCTAAAATTGTCTGCTCTTACTGCTTTTTCCTTCCCCTGGCAGTGAGCAAAGTAGTTCCTTTCAAGAAGTAATGAGGAGTTGGCATCTGTGAACTCCTGAGTTCACAGGCACACTTCATCTGTTTGCCTCTTGTAAGCCACATCTAACATGCATTACATGTATCAAAATGTCCTAAATGTAAAGATTTTTCTGTTTGAAGATCTCAGATTCCTTTACAGGAGAGAAACTGAGAGTGAAGGAGTGGGTAATAGGCATGACTTCAGGAATTTTGACTGTGTAGCTTAAAAAAGAATTTTTTTTCAGGTTTTGTTTGGATTTTTTTAACAGAACTTGCAGCTTCTGTGGTCCCATCATGGGTGAGGTCTGCGACCTCTGCTTCAGGGGTGTAACAGTGTATTTTGGTGCATTTAGAATGCCTCATAAAAGGACTCTTCTGTAGAGTCTGGTAGTGCTCGTGGTGGTTTTCTCACCTGCTCAGCCTTTCCCTGCAGATGATTACAAATATTTGTTTTTAGCTGGATCATGTTTCATAGCACTCTCTCCACCAGTGTCCTGTGTCACAGCTTTAGTCTCCTTTCACTGTGTGACTTTTGTTGATACAGAAACACAATAAAAGTAATGCCCTGGTTTATCCTTATATTTTGCTTCTGTATCACCAGCTGAAAGCAGCTTCCCTGTCTAAGCATGATTAGCCCAGGGTGAGGATTTGGGACGTCTGTGGTTTGATCCTTACTGTACCAAGTGTGAGAAAGCTGCTTTGTGCCTCAGCCTCTCCCCACCTGGAAGCTGATCACTACCCACAGCAGCCTGTGAGCTTAACAGTGCCAAGTGCTTTTTGTTCAGGTTGTGTTTGGTTTATTCTTAGTATTCAATCCCAGTGGACATGATTACAACAGCTTTCAACTGAGTTGTTGTGCTAACACAAGACAATATGCTCCTGTATTCCCTCTGGAGGTAGGTGATCTGATTTTCAGCAGTGCCTGAGATTGTGAGGGACACCAAGCACAAACCTTACAGATGCTCAGCGTGTCCCCGTGTCTCCCCACCAGCGGAGCAGCCGCTGTAGCACACCCTGGGGTACGTTCTTTCTCTGTACAGATGCTGAGAAGCAGTGTTGAACTTGGCTGCCTTCCTGGGTGTGTTTAAACAAGAAAGCTTTGGGTGTAAAGTGAGTAACAAGTCTGAAGTGAACGTGTCAGCCTGAGATGCTGGCAGGTGTGTTACAAACGTGGTTTTTAATCAGCTGTCAGTGTGTCCCTTTGGCTCAGGGGAGGGAGGTGACAGCGTGACACAGGAAATGTCTGACTCAGGCTTCTGTGGCAGCAGAAGACTCTACAGTGGCAGGGATCAAGGTAAAAAGCAGTAGTAGGTGAACTCACAGCTGTTTGTGCCACCCTCCTCTTCCAGGAGCTGCTGCATCAGTAATGTAGGGTTGACATCAGCCACTCTTCATCATCTATCAGGCTCTCTCCTAACAGAACATTCGCTTTGGAAAAGCACTTTTCCTCCAGGAAGCCCTGGCTTGACTGACCAAGCATCTCAACCAGCTTTGGACTACACCTCGTGCTCCTACAGTGGTCACATCAGCTGCCATCCTGGCAGTGTTTCTCTGGTGCCTCCTCCCCTCTTTGAGCAGTGGCTTTGTTCAAGATGCCCTTGGTGCCTTTCACAGAGGAGCAGCCCACGCTGCTGGTGCGGGGAAAGGAGAGAGAACGGCAGCGTGTGACTAACTGTGAGCCCAATCCTGCTCCCCCTGACAATAGGGTCTTTCTTCCTCTTCCTCTTTCTGGACCACTGGACAGAATTAGAATTAGCATTAGCACGGAGGAACATGTGGGATAAGCCCTGGGGAAGTTGTTTGGCAGCTTTGAATCCTGTGCAAGCTGCTTTACTCCCTTGGCATCATCCCCTTCAGCACAGAAGGGTTGTTGGATGGAGGCAGCGTCCTGGTGAGGTTTTGCTGACACACACACAGCCTCTGTGGTCTGTTGTCCTCTCAACTGGCTCTTCTGGTTCCTCAGGGACCACAGTGGTTTTAATGAAGTCAGAGGTTTTCACATCTGCACCAGAATCCACTGCTCTTGAGCAGTCCTGCTGAAATTGTTTCATCCATTGCATTTAAATCTCAGGGACATAAGGGATCTGAAGATACTCAGCTCCATACAAGGGAGGTGGAAACAACAGAAGCTCTTGGGAGGAGGAATTGCAACCAGAGAGAGCAGCAGCTTCTGGTTGCTAAAAGGAGAGGAGGACGGGAGCTTGGGCTGGTCACTCGGAGGGGAGTTAGGTTGCATGCTCAGACCTGCTGACCAAAGAGCAGGCTGGACTGCGAGACTGGTGCTTAAAGAGACAGCCATAAAAGTCATTTATTAATGATCTTTTACTTTCCTGTATCAAAAACTTCAAAAATAAACTAGATAATTAAACTTTTTACTAGTGATATGGAGGGAGTGAAATGACTGACCTGGTGCAGTTTGACTTTGGTTTTCTTTGGTTTTATCCTAGGGCAGTTTTGCTGGTTTCCAGGTTTTCAGTGCTTTAGAAGGAATTTTCAGTTTCTCAAATTTGAATTTGATTTAAAACAAAAACCAACCAAACCAAAAAGTCCTTCAAATGTCGAAGTGTAAAGACATTTTTTTTCCAGAGCAACTAGCATGCTCTGAGTTTAAAAATGGCAGAAAGGTTTTAACAAAACAGCAAGCAGGTCTTTATATTTAAAATAGCTCTCTTAAAGGCTTTGGTCTCAGCAGCTTTGTTGTCTGGGGTTGTTTTTAATCTCTTCTTTCTTCTCTTGTAGGTTTACCAAGAATCTCTCTCCAGACAAAATCAACCTGAGCACGCTGAAAGGGCAGGGGCAGCTGACCAACTTGGAGCTGGATGAAGAGGTGCTGCAGAATGTGCTGGAGCTGCCCACCTGGCTTGCCATCACTCGGGTCTACTGCAACAAGGCATCGATCAGGGTGAGCAGAGGAGGCTGTGCTTGTGTCCCCAGATAGCTTCTGTTTGTCACTTGGGAATTTCTGATGAAGAATCATGATTTGATTCAGTCCACACATCTCAAACCCTGTGCTTTAGGGTGAGATTTGCTGATTGAACGTTGTGAGGTAACCACAGCAGGTTTCATCAAAGGCCGCCTTTGCCAAGCGCTCTGCCCCGATGGTGGCTGACAGCAGATGGTAGAGGATGCTGAGAGAAGCACAGGAAAAGTGTGGTCCTTCCTCACCTTCACATGACTTAAGCCAGCAGTGAGGTCTTTGTATTTAATAGCTGCTGCTGAATTTCCAGGAATTTGCTTGCCCAGATGCTTTCTGAACCCATTTACTTATTTAACATCAGAGTGTGCTATGGCAAAGAATTTCACAGCTTAGGTACATCTGCTTTTGCTTGTATCAATATTAATTTTAGTAGATAACCTCCTGGTACTGTTACTGGAAGAAATAGTGAACAATTGCTCCCTGTTCATCACCTGCATGTCACTTAGGATCTTACAGACCTCTCTGGTCATTCCCTCCCATTTCCCTGCTGTTTTGATAGCAGAGGAGTTTCCTCTGTCTCCTCTCATCCCAACTGATTTTTTTGTTTTGAATGCTCAAGAAGTAACACTGACCTCCAACAGGAATAGGAAGCAGAGAGAAATGGGAGTGCCTAATGTTGCTGTGAGGTACTGTAAAAATAAACTGACCTTTTAATTGTTGAAAATGCAATTTGTAGGATGTGTGAAAAGCTGCACTCAGCGCTCTGCCAGCCTTTGTGCCCACAGTTATCCATGCATCACTGATGGAATTGTGTGTGCACTTGCACTTTTGCACACTGAACTCTTTGACAAGTTCTTCCTCCTTGTGCTTTTTAGAGCAAAAAAATCCTTTTTTTTGGTTGTTTTTCACTTGATATGAAATGCCAGATTGTTTAATGTCAGTTTGTACTAACCAGAGTTGCATTACATGAATGCAAGAGTTTTTAGTATATGGAAGAGACTTGCTATAAAAGAAATAGGGTTATTAAAACTTGCTATAAAAAAAATTCTGCTCTGCCAAGTGACAATAAAAATGAGCCTGTCTTGCTCATCTGATCTGCTCTGTTTTTAGAGTCAGATCTGCTTGATTTAGTAACAAACATTTGTTCTCCCTCCTACGAGAACTGTGGAATAAATGTTGCTATAAGAAAATAAAATGGATCTTTTTGGTTTGTGCACAGTCTTCAAAAGCTACCTGACTTTCAGTAACAGCAGCAATTAATTGTAAACTCTTTAAGGACAAGAACATTCTCCATAAAAAAATGTGAAAAATCAGAATTTGACCTGCAGAGTGACCCACAGATTACCTGTGATGATATGTGAGATCCAAAAGCCAAGCTGGATTTATAGGTCTGGTGGCTGGCATGTCTTTTCACTTGTCTGGGTGAGCCTGTGTGACCTGGATTCAGTAAGACACGATGGATTGTCACTGTGGACATTTCTCAGAGAAATGGGGCTCAAACTTTGAGCTCAGATGGTTTCCTGCATTTTCTCAACCTTTCCAGTGTGAAGACAACTCTTGTAACATCAACTTTATTGTTTCAGATCCAGTGGACAAAGCTGAAAACACACCCAATCTGCCTGGTAATGTTTCCTTTCTTGTTCATTCCTTTTCTTCCTCACCCTTTAAAATCTCTTCTACTTGAGAAAAAAATCTGCAAAGGGAAACTGAAATGTGTGCTCAAATCTTCATTTGACCTAAATCCTCTAGGCCCTTAGCACATAGGGGAAGGGGAGTTCTGAGAATAGTCCTGTTTGGTGATGAGTGACCTCCCAGGAGACCCACATTTCACTGCAGGATGGAGCTGAGCTCTCAGCAAAGCCCAGGGCAACCTTGTGCCTGGTTTTTGTTGTTTGTTTTCCTCCCAGTCCTGAGGATTCAGGTTACCCAATGCTCCTGGCACCGATGGTGTGAGAGCTTTAACACATGAGACTCTTGAAGAGGCATGAGACTCCAGAGCTTGTTTATCCCTGCTCTGGAGTCTCAGACCTAAGGCTGGTAGGCTGAGCTTGACAACTCTTGGTGTTGTATTGATTGCTCCCATGTTCTGTCCTTCCAGTACCTGGATAAAGTGGAGGTAGAGATGAGAACATGTGAAGAGCCTCGGCCACCCAACGGACAGTCACCCATTGCTCTTGCTGCAGGTCAAAGGTCAGACCCTGAGCCCTGTGGGTATGGGTAGCTGTTGTTCTGAGTGATCAACCATTGGTCTCTCTGCACTCAGGTTTAAGTGATTCTAACATTGCTTATAAACCCTGGAGTCTCTCTGTTTGTATTCTTACCTCTGCCAGGCCTTTTATTGTAACAGGTGATGACTTTGAGGGATCTTCTCTTTGCAGTGAATATGGCTTTGCTGAAAAGGTCGTGGAGGGGATGTTTATTGTTGTCAACTCCATCACCATCAAGATTCACTCCAAGGCCTTTCATGCTTCTTTTGAGTTATGGCAGCTCCAAGGCTACAGTGTCAACCCAAACTGGCAACAGAGCGACTTGCGACTCACCCGCATTACTGATCCACAGAGAGGAGAGGTAAAGAGTCCTCTTGTGTTGCCTGTCAGAATGTGCACAGTAGGGTGGCTCTCGTGCTCCCCAAGTTCTCTGGGGTAGTCAGGCTGCTGTCTGAATTCTCATACAGTGGCGGTAGGGAGCTGTGTTCAGCTTGACTACCATTTGCTGGAGCAGGGTGGCTGAGAGCTGACTTGTGTTCAGAGCTTTCTCTGGGCTCCTCCAGTCTGGAAGAATGAAACTGGAGAAGCTCTGAATGCCCTTGTGGTTTGTCTGGTTTTAAACTCAGTGTCAGAGAAGGGGTTAGATGTTACCTGGGGCATGATTTCCTTTTTGTACTGGGATCACAGTAGAAAAGTGCGTTGAATGATTTTTCTGTGGCCTTGTTTCATTCCACATCTTCTAAGCATTTATTTTAATCATTGAAGTTGTTGAAAATCTCAGCTTTTTCGTGTTTTTCTCCTTCTGGGTAGGTTTTGACATTCAAAGAGCTCACCTGGCAGACACTCCGGATAGAAGCAGATGCCACTGACAATGGCGATCAGGATCCTGTTACTACTCCTCTGAGACTCATCACCAACCAAGGGAGAATCCAGATCTCCCTCAAGAGAAGGGTGAGAGTTTCCTCCATGCTTTGCAGGATACAGTCTCCCTGCCTGGTACAGTGATGATGCATATTTCCTCCCATGTTCCTCAGCAACCCATCTTTTCCTTCACCAGTGTTGAGCCCCAGTTGCTATCACTCTGTGTTTTCTGTTTGAGACAGCTGTGTTCTTGCCAAATGTCAGAGCAGTTTATTTCCCAGGGAAGGATAACATGTGTGGAGCAAGTTTTTAAATCCATTTGTACATCCCAAGGAGAGCTGTCATCTCTTTACTGGGAGATTATTATGGTAACCTTATTTTTAGCTGTCAATGGAAACGTGATGATAAAAAAAAAACCCAAACCATCTCTTTTTTTGTTTGTTTTGTTGTTTTTCTTAAACCAGTCAACAACTTGCCTCCTAAAGAGGAGGCACTGTGGACATCCACCAGATAAGTTAACTTCCCTCTCAGATGAGTTTCAGAGCAGCATCTCTTGTTTCTGCTACAGCTTCTCTGTATTATGAAGAACGTGTGTATATAGTTGCAATTCTTAAAGTCCTTGACTCCTCCTCACTGTTTCAGACCAAAGATTGCAATGTGGTGGCATCTAAGCTGATGTTTCTCCTTGATGATCTGCTCTGGGTGCTGACAGACTCTCAGCTGAAAGCAATGATGAAATATGCAGAGTCTCTGAGTGAAGCCATGGAGAAGTCTGCCCAGCAGAGGAAAAGCTTAGCACCAGAGTCTGTACAGGTGAGTGGGTCATGATTTGCATGTTGATCTGTCAGGAAAAAGGAAAAGACAAGGTAAAGAGACAGTTTCTGTTGTGTGGCATCTGGCCCTTGCTCACAGAGCATCTTCCTGATGGGGCCTGGTAGGCTTACCTGGTGTGAGGTCAGCATTTTGTGGATTGTGGGCTGCTGTTGGGTAATGAAGTGATCAAAGGAGTTGGATTAATTGCCAGTAAGCATTAGAGAATGTTCATCCATAGTCACAGGCTAGATTCTGTCTGATGGCAGGGAAAACATGGTGTGAAGTTGCATGGCTTGCCAGATTTGGCTGGCATGTGGAAAGTTGAAGAGGGTCCCATGAGGATTTGATTTGGTAATAGGCAATAAATGTGTTGTAGAAATAATGTGTTCTGCCTCTGAATGACAGTCTGCCTGGCCTGGGGGAAGGGGCTCTGGTACAATAAATGATAACATAAAACCATAGTGAGCTGTGATGCTCAAGGGAGAACCTTGGCATCCAATCTCACTGCTGTTGTTTGGGTTTCTTTTTTTCTTCCTAGTGCTCTGGAGAGAGCTCTTGATTTTTGCAGTTGTTTTTTGGTTCACATATAGCTTAGCAGTGTATGAGAACCTTAGAACAGCTGCTTCTGCTGGTAACCTTGAACTTCCCTTACCACTTGCTTTGTTTGCAAAATGCTGGGCTGAGTAATTGTTTGATTCATGTCACAGAATAAATCCATAGGGAAGAGGACAAAGGATGTTTTCAGAGACAAGGATGAGGGAAGAGAAATGTTGCTGCTGGTGGTGGAAGCTGTGGGGAAGCAGGGCTCTGCAGAATGCAGTGAGATTACATAGAAGGACAGATCAGGAACACTCAGCCCTTTTTGTCCAGGAGTCTTAAAGAATATTTCAAGATAAGTGAATAGTAGCTTGATGTAGAGGAGAGAGAACCACAGACAAAGAGTTTTGTTCATGAGAACATAGGAAAGGATCCAGATTTCTGGGGTCCCAGTTGAATTTCAATAAATTGATGCCTTGCAGTCTGAAATGGCATGATTTAGTTTTAATTGCATTATAACCCCTTCTCTTTTCATCTTCTTTTTTGCTTTCTATTAGTTGTTACTGAGCTTTTCTCTCTCTAACAGATCACACCACCTGCTCCAAGTACCCAGCAGTCCTGGTCTCAGCCATTTGGAGTCAGCCCAAATGCAAGTAGCATTGGTCAGTACTTTGATAAGCATGACATGAAAGAGTCATCCTACCACCTCCTCATCTCACGCCTGGATCTGCACATCTGCGATGACAGCCACACTCGAGAGTCAGGTAACTGTGAGAGCAGCATCAGCAGCACACTGCAGGAGGAAAACACTAATCCAGTCATCAATTCTCTCTTGAAGGGGATTTTTCTTTTGAAAACATGTTCCTGTTCCCCAGTGAGGCAATGGCAGTTGGTCAGGCTGATGGAGAGATCAGTTCTGTATGTCTGAAGTAGATATTGGAAAATCTTTCTTGGCTCTGTGGGACAAACATGGGGAAAGCCCATCAGTGGGGGTGTGGTTGCCAGTGACTTAGTTGAAGTGATAGAGGATGTGCTCCAGGAGCAACCTGGTATTGGGCAATGGGAATAAAGTGTGATTGTTCCACTTGGTGAGAAAATGTTTGTTTTGACAGTGTTCAGGACATTCACAGTAGCATAGCTACAAGGATTCCTTGCCACCTTTGACAGATCATTCCCCTGCCTACTATGTTCTTTTCAAGCAAGGCTTTGCTAACTACTGTCTGTTTTATTCCTTGCTCCCCTTTACTGAGATATATTTCTAAGAACTTTTTTTTGTATTTTGAGGCAAATGTCAATCTCTCTCTCCCTCCACAGCCATCTCTGACCCAAATTGTACTGTTTGGTTTTACACCCCTTCCCTTTAAAACAAAATTATCCTCCCCACATCCATCACTATTCCAGATGGTTTTAATTGGTCTGTGTATCGCTGTCTCCTGAGCTGCTGTTACCCACATCTTAGCTCAGTTTTGTTGTCCTTATTTCACTGGCCCTACCAGCAAGTGTTGGAAACACAAGTGCTGGTCATTGTAGCAGGAAGTGTAATTGATAGTGGCCTAAGAAGCAATGGGATCTTGCATTTTGGTATTTGAGATTCTAGATCTGGTTCTTAAGATATAAACTGTTGGCCTGTTACATTCACTTGTCCTTTTCCTTGCTTAGGAGAAGATTTTGGTACAGCTTTCTTAAAAGGTGATACCCTAATACTGGCCATGGTGACAATCAATCAGTGATGGCAATCAAAGCAAGATTGTTTTGAATTCTCCTGGATCAGGACTTGGATTGCAGAGCTGATCATGGATTTTCTGTTTTCCATAGGTGCTTTGAAGCATGGGATGCTGGGAGGTGCCATGCAGCTGACCTTCAGGAGAATGGCTTTTGACTACTATCCTTTCCACAGGGCAGGTAGGGGAGTGTGTGACCTCCCAACTTGAGGAGGAGGATAAAAAAAAGAATTTAAAGAACAGTGATGCTGGATGGTTTCAGAGAGGACTGGAAGAGAGGCTGCACAAAGTCCTTGTGACTTAAATCCTCACAGGCAAGGTTAATCTAGTTTACCTGGTGGAGTATGACTGACAAGTTGCTGGCAGAGCAGAGTACAAGGAGAGGAGTAAGTTGCTGTCTGTTGTAAAGACATAAAGTTGAAGCTTGGGATTGCTTTTCAGCTGCTTAAGCTCTGGATCTGTTTCTTACATGTGCCTAATCAAATTAGAAGGATTATGGGATGTATCCCAGCAGCAAATCTGTTTGTAGTTAACTGAAGAATCGAGGAGAAGTGACTTTGGCATTCTTTCCAACACTTGAATTTGGAACACTTGCTGGTAGGACCAGCTCTGTTGTGTGGAAGCCTGCACTTGTTTCACAAGCACTTAGTGTGCTGCATATTGCATATTCCAGGTCTGGTATCAATAAAGATGAATGCTGGACAGATTTGCATACATTTGAGAGGCACAGGAGGGTTGTGTGTATCCAGGAACCTCATTTTTAAAGCCAGGATGTTTGCTTTCATGCAGGAGATGCCTGCAAGCATTGGGTGAGGTACAGTGAAGCAATGGAAGCACGAGGACAGTGGGCAAAGAAGTTGGTCAGTGAATTTCAAAGCAAGATGGAGAAGCTTTATGAAGAAAAGGACCCTGCATTTGCCAGAACTCCACCTTCCCCCTTCAAAAAGAAACGAGGTAATGGTATCTGGTACCTTCTCCTGCTTTACTAAGGATTTTAATGATTTTGCTCTATCCAACAGTATCTCTAGTTACCTCCCCCCAGTTTAGCAGGCTGATTTCTTGGTGCAGAAATCCCCAGCACACTAAAATTGATAAATACAATGGCAAAGGAAAGTGGTTATCATGCTGGAGTAACATTGCAGCAAGAATGGACAGACTGCCATGGCCACTTTCCCAGCTTATTTATTGAGTTTCTCTGTAAGTGAGTATATAAGGAGTAAATTAAATACTCAGCCTGGCTGAAGAGTATGTTCTTTTGCTACAGAGCAGGCTCAGCTTTCACAGTGTTCTTCCTTCAAAAGTCCTAAACTGTTGGTTTGTTTTTTTCCCTGCCTTGCTGTGCCCATTTGTTTCTAATTTGGGGGCTGTTAATTCTGCTCTGCAAGCACATACGTGTTGGTATTGATGGTGAAGTTTGATACAAAGATGATGAGTAAAACCCTGCTGATTCTGCTTTTCTGTCCTCACAGATTCTTTGTTGAGTCCTCATAAAAGTCCCCTAGAGAAAGGCCGTGTACCTCCCACGAGTCTGCCACGACTCAGGCATCCTCCCTGGAACCGGCTTCGATCCAGCTGTGTGGTGGTTCGAGTGGATGACTTGGATGTTCACCAGGTAGGGATTTGAGCACTGTCTGGAGATGTTCATGTCACTTTTACAAAAGAAATTTAATCTGATACAATTCAAATAAATAATGCAAATCCTATATCATCCAAGACAATAAAAACTCTGCCCAGAGAACCCAAATGCCACTATGATGTTGCATGTAAAACTTTTAAACCAAATATGCACTGCTGGTAGTTTTCATGTTCAGAGGAAATTGCATGCATAACCACAGAGTTTTTGCACTCTGTGTCTGTTCATATCTAAACTTGCATCAAGCAAAGGTAAAGGGTAAAGAATTTCTTGTGTTTGAGAACTTTAATGAGGATATGGATTAGTTGACAGAGAAGGCATAAGCCTTCACTCATGCTTGCTGACCCAGGAGAGAAAGCATCACTAGACTGGATCAGACCCTACATCCACATAGCCTGTAACCATTGCAAGAGCATAATCAGTACCAGATACTGTAATGGACTTACCAACATGCTTTTGATCTTGGAGAAAGCTTTAACACATTTCAGTTCTGTTTAATCACATCACCTAATTCTGATTGTCATGGCTCTCAGTAGCAGTAACAGGAGACATAAAGAACTGAATTCCCTCAAAGGACAGGAGTTGGCAATATTAGCAGGTAGAAAAAAGCTGTTCTTTTACTTGAAAGCAGTGTGTGTTTGATGTGTAAATGAGATGGATTGAATACAGGAGACTGCAGGGTTACTGGGATGCTTTGTTTTGCCAATTCTGCTTACCCTTGTGTTTTCAGGTTTCTACAGCTGGTCAACAAAGTAAGAAACCCTCCACCTTGCTTTCATGTAGTAGAAAATTCTTCAAACTTCCTGATAAGGTCTCTGCAATCCATATTGAATTCACAGAGTATTACTTCCCAGACAATCAGGACTTTCCAGGTAATACACCAAGGTCAGCACCTTCTTTCCTAAGTTTCTTAAAGAATCAGTCAACTCTTAATTCTTTAGGTTGTTAACCCTGTTCCATATTCTCTGTGAGTCCATGTTTGTTTAGTTTTCTCATGTAGAGGCAAAGCTGTGCTTGCAAAATAACATAGCCAGGAATATATTGAAGGAGCTGCTGTGTTTGCCCAGCTATTGGGGTTCTGCCTTATTGATTAGCACTGGAGGATGCTCTGGCTTGATGTGAGACCTGGAACATCTTGTTTCTCTAGTGCACCACAGCCTCTCCCTTTCATTAAGAGATCTGGTCCTCCATTGGGTGTTGAAGCCCTCTGCATTGGTGTTGTCAGTGTGAAATGCCTTTTCTGCTGTTATTCATCTGTGTCACTTCTGTTTTGTTCTAGTTCCATGCCCCAACCTGTATGTGCAGCTGAATGGCCTGATGCTTACCCTGGATACAGCAAGTGTGCTCTGGATAAACCTCTTCTGTCTGGATCTTTATCGCAGCTTAGAGCAGTTCAAAGCCATCTACAAGCTGGAGGACTCAGGCAAGCATGATGAGCATGTTGATGTTCGACTGGATGGCTTCCAGCTGAAGGTACCCTTCATTTCCTTCCTTTCCCAGTCTTCAGTGTTCTCTCTCTCCCTGTTATGGAAGGAACATGAGACCAGGACAAAACTGCAGTCCAGAATGAGGAAACAGAACCTCTGCCATCCTCTGACTTTCTTCTGTCCACCATTTGTGTTAGTTTTGTTTTGATCTGTGAGCAGTAAAACAGGTGCTTGAGTTGTAGTCCAGAATAGGCAGGCAAGGCAGTGTTTATGAAAACAGCTTCAGGGATAAATTGATAGTTCAAGAGGTTAAAAGTTGTTTTCTGGGCTTTGGAAACCACTTTGACTCTCCGACTGTTGCCCCTGGGCTTACGACTGCTGCGCTGATGTCCTGCGGTGTTTGTCACTGAGCGCCCTCGTTAGCGGTTTTGGGAGGAGGCTTGAAGGCCTCCATTTTAGTAGAGACCAAGACTTCACAATTGTTTCTACATTCCACACCTGACCTTTGTGTAGATGGCCAGGATAAGCCTCTGTTAATTTCCCTTCTCACAGCTTTACTTGTAATGTCTTTCTCCTCTCTGTAGCTTAACATCCCTGTGGAGAAGAAAGTCACTGAGCATCGGGATCGTCCCCAGACCCTCTGCATTTGCACGTCGGAGGTGACTGCCACCAACACTCGCCACGCTCCCTTTTGCAGCTGCCAGGACCTCCAGAGCCTCTTCCGTAGATTTGCCAGTTCAGAATTCTTCCACTCCAGCTACACTGAGTTCCCAAAGTCTCAGGACAGCTTCAGCCTCCTCCACACCCTTTTCTTGCGCCATGCGTACGAGGTGGAGGGTGGCCCTGAGAAGCATCCAGGCCTTCCCCAGCTACTACACAAAACCTCTGCCTCTGAAGATCTGTGGTCTATGAATTTCACTGAGCTTTCCCTGGACTTCGAGGGGGCTGAAAGCTCAAAGGGCAGAGCCCTTAGTTTTATTGACCCTTTTCCCCTTTCCATTTGGGCCTGCCTTCCCAAGAAATGGGGACAAGCTCAGATATCTAAGCGACAGGAATCGGCTGCCTCCGAGTTGAAAATCAAGCCTTCTGCCAGCTTCAGCAATCACTCCAAGAATAAGAACCTTTCCACAGAACATGGGGTTTGTCAAAGATCAAAGACTGACCAGGATCTGAAGAACATCTACAAGGTCCCAGAGTCAGTGGGTGTCTTGGGAGAATCTGGCTCTGGAATTGATGATAGAGTAGATAATAAAGAGCGGGAAGCCTCTGCTGATATCCATATGCTGGTGTCCTCATCTGTTCATATCAAAGTTCGGCTCAACCACTACCAATACTTGGTGCTGCTCAGGTTGAAAGAAGTTCTGCAAACACTACAGGAGCAGTTGGCCCAAGATACCCAGGAAGTGACTGGGTCTCCTTTAGATCCCTTGTCTGCTTGTGTAGGAGTTATGTTCCATAGTGCCGAAGTGGCCCTACTCATGAACCCTGCACCAGGGTCCGTCTTGGAACCCAGATCTTTTGACTCAGACACAACAAGCCTGATTGAGTCTGAGCTCTCACCATCAGACAGCAAGGAGGGGCTGGTGGCTGAAGAGAAGGAGCTGAAATCAGAGACCAGTTCAGAGAAGGGAGTGTGCAGTAGCTCAGAGGTCCCAGAAGACAGTGGGATTGAAAATACAGGTCCCAGTGTAGCCAGCGTACCACTGGAGAGACTCCCCAAATCCACAAGTGATGGAGCTCTGAGTACAGTAGAGGAGAAAGGTTTGATAGAGGAAGCACATGAAGCTGTGGAAGCCCTGGTTGCAGAAAGACAAGCAGAGACCAGCAGCCATCCTCAGAGCCCTCCAGCTCTCCCTTCTAGCCCGACCTCAGACACGCAGCCCTTGGGGAGGGGAAACATCGCTCTCAATGGCCAGACAGAGCTCATCCCATTGAAGAACATCGAGGTGGAGTTGTCCAGTGCGCTGCATATCACAAAGGATGCCACGAAGGAAGCTCTGCACGTGACCATGGACCTCACCAAGGAAGCCATGTCCATAACAAAAGATGCTCTGAGCCTGAGTCGGGAGAAGATGACCTCCACCATGCAGAAAATGCTCTCTCTCCCCCCAGCCAAGTGAGTGGGCCATCCGCCTGTGCTTCACAACAGCAGCAACAAGGCTGCTGGGAAGGGGGGGTGGGGGGAACATAGGCTGACTGCTGCCTTTATTTCCATATCACTTGGGTTAGAGATGGGTTAGATCTTCATCTCTTGGGGTTGCTCTAAGTACACTTAGAGTCTGACTTGCAAATGTTCAGAGTCCAGCCCAGTATCTGTGTGATTTGGAGGCTGAGCTGTTTGCCTTCATCCCTTTTATTTTTGCCAGGGAGTCTGTGCCCAAAGCAGAAGAGGGAGCAGTGACTCCAGGCGGGAGCGGCAGCAGCCGAATGCGCTTCCTCCCGATGAAGAGGACAGCATCCCAGCATTCCTTTGACACCACATCTGTGGATGGGAGCGGCCCTGAGGATGGGCTGTCTGTGGACAGCGATGGCAGTGACGGCTTTGTGATGCTCACAGACTCTGGTAAGAAGCAGATGGCTTTATCCTCTCCCCTACTCTTATTTCACAACAGTGAACAGTTTTCTGCCGTGGGCAACTGGGTCGTGCTGTGTTTGTGTGGAATTCACCCGTGCCGTTCCTTTTTGAAGGTCAGAAGGAGTTCATCCATGATGGCTCTTTCTGCTTTCTGCCTTTTCTTTGAGAATGAGGAGTATAAATGAGCGGAGAGGGTGACTCCTGCACATAACAATGCTGTTCTAAGGCATTTGGCCATACTAGAGCAAGACTGCAAATGTCTGCAGGTGGTACATAGCTTTGGGGAAGGGTTTAGTAAGGGCTGGTTGGAGGTAAGGTACACTGAGCATTTCAGTGAACGTCTTTCACTTCAGCTCTGTATTGCTTAAATTAATCTGAGGAGCTGGAGAGAATTCCCTAGAGGATCGTGCAGGCTGATAGGCCATGAGATTCAGGCAGATTCTGAGACCAGGACTTCTTTAAACCAGGAAAAGAAGCAGAATTGAGGAGTTGTTGTTGTTCCTTCCATTTCAGAACCCAGCCTGGACCATCTTCCCTCAGGGCACCTTCCTCAGATCCACGACACAGGCAGTAGAACAAGCCTGATGGCAGAGGACGAGGGTGGAGTGTCTCCTGAAATCAACAGCTCGACTTCACAGAGTGAAGACCCCAGCCTCCAGCTGGTCAGAGTTCTCTTCCTTTTCACTGGGACACCGTCTCTAAGTGAATCTGGCAGCGCACAGCAGTGGGGTTTGTTTTAATAAGTGAGCTTGTCACTTGCTGTTCTAGGTGTCTGTGCTGGTGTTGAAGCTGAACGAGGTGAACTGTGGGCTAGAGGCACGAGGTGATGATTTGTCTGTTGCTTTACAAGTAACAAACGTGGTTCCAGAGCAAGTGAACAACGTTGGAATGTGGCAGTACCTGCGTGGCTATCTGGGTAAGACACTGGCTCTTGGAATCTGCTGCTTTTATAGCTGCACTTTTTTATACTGGCCACCCTCAGGGGATATTCCATTTTAACTGGTCCTTCAGGGTTAACATCTGGTGTGTTTAGGATTGGATATGACATGTGTGTGAGTGAATGGGAATGCTTAATATATTTCTGTCAGTGGTTCAAATCTGATATTTGAAGGATATTTCCAAGGTGCCTACACAGTCAAGCTCTATGGTGCCTAGTTATCATTGACTTGGATTTTTTAAATTGCTGCTAAGATGCATGAATGAATTAAACAAGTGAATAAAACTATCTAGGGATATTAGTTAGGTGAACTTAGATGAAGTTATTTCTGCCTGAGAATAATGCTTCTGGGCTAGGGTACTTCCCCAGGGCTAAATTCAAATTAAAAAAACAAGCAAACAAACAAACCCCTCCAAAACCAGCAAACTAAAAAAACCCCTCCAATCCAATTCCAAAAAAAAACGAAACCAAAAGCACCTACAACCAGAAACCTCAAGTGAAAGCATGAGCAGTTCCTGGACTGTTGATCCTTCCCTTAATAGTCCTGCCTATAGCCACGAGGGGGCAAAGTGGAATACGAGATCACAGAATCACAGACTGGTTTGGGTTGGAAGGGACCTTAAAGATCATCTTAAATTCCACCCCCAAGCTTGGAGATCAGGTGGTGTTGAGGACCCTGGAGAGACCCACCAGTTCTGGAGAGTGGAGTGGTGAGTTTGTGGTCAACTCGTGTATATGCAAGACCCAGGCTAGTTTTAAAGTGTGCTGAGATGGTGAGAGAAAGGGATGCATCTGGGGGCTTAAATGGTCCAGTTCTGGTGCTGGTTCCTGTGATGTGGACTTGTAGTCATTTGAAATTTGAATTAATTTCATGTGAAGGATGATTCCAGGCTGCTGCCACTGTGAACTTGACTCTCTTCTGCATCTGGACAGTAAAGGGCTTTTCAAGAATACCTGTTTTGAGTTTGTATCTTGTTCCTGAGTTTATATCTTCTGCAATGAGATCTTTCTGCTATAGCTCTAGGAGATCCAGGTCTAGAGAAGCCTTCAGTCCCTGAAGGTAGTAAGACCCAGCCAGAAGTGTGCTTACGCCTTGAAGTGGGACCCAGTGCTGCTGTGCATTCACCGCTCGCTGTTCAGAACGGCTTCCTTCACATGCTGCTCCACAGCTACACAGCAGAGTTCTTCATGTCCTGCCTCACCAACCTTGGCCCCTTTCTTGAAGATGAAATAATTCCAGAGGTGATCCCCATGGAGATAGAAGTTGTGGATGCCAAAATCACGTTAAAGGTGAGTGTGTGGGGAACCAGAGATTCCCCCCAGGATGGCAGAGCTCACCTGCGAGATTCTGCTTGGAAAAGGATGCTGCAGGATTGCTGTGGGCCTCTCTAGAGCTCCTGTTTTCCTGATACTGGTTTATTTTGCATCTAAAAACTGCCTTAAGGATGCATGAGTAACACAGTGGAATTGTTGGGTGATCAGATTGTGGGGAAATGAGAGCCTGACATTCAGATTGTCTCTCCAGTTTTGTCAATAACCTGTTTTCCAGACTCAAGGGAGAGAATTAAATACCTATTCCTGCAAGTGCTTTGCAAAATGGGGAATAATTGACCTTTTCTGTAAACATTCAGAGAATTACAGGTTAAAAACATCATGTTAAGAGCTGGTTGATATTTAGGAGGGGGACACTGACAGGAGTTCTTGATTGAACCTTTTTGATAGCAACATTTTGGCTCCACTGACAAGCAGAAACCAGTGTTGCTGCACAGCAGCAGGAAAATCTCCAGACTAAAGGGTATGGGAGTTTTTTTGGCTAAGGAATATTGCCTGGGAGTTTGAATTGGGAATTCATAGGATGACAGCTGTGAGAGCAGCCTTCAGGGTGGTGGTCATAGGTCTCTCATCAACCTTGACATGGCAGAACCTGGTTCTGATCTGTGGGAGTGCTTTCTACACAGATTAAGACTCGTGTGCAGCCTTGTATATAAAGCCAGGCTTTTCCATGTGGTGGGTGACCTTGGTGAGCTCTGGCAGTGCTGCCAATCGTTAACAATACTCCTGTGAAAGCTGGGGGCAAGGGGAGTCCTTTGCAGAGTTGCCAGAGCTGTCACAGCAGTTAATCTCATCTCTGCCTTGTTTTTTTTCCCCCAGGATGACAGCCCCCGGGTGTACCCCACCTCCCCTGGCCCTGTTCCTATCACCTTGGCAGTAGATCACGTCATTGTGAAGCGCAGAGACGATGGAGTGTTCTATCTGACAGGTCAGCAACATTGGGAAACTTGCTTTAAATCTCTGCTGGCACCCCCTGGCTGTGCTAGAGGTAGAGTGCTCTGCTGTGCCTGGTGCTGGAGGAGACTGGGACTGAAATGTGATGGTTGTTGCTGAGAAGGACGAGCTGCAGTGCATGAGCAGTCCCTGCTCCTGTCCTCTGCAGTCACTTCTACCAGAATGGACAAACAATCTTCTGTCTTCAGTGTGAGCTCCTAGGTCCTTTGGCTGCTCTGCCATGTTCATCTCTGGATTCATGTGCATTCCTCCCTCTCTAGCTCTTGCTGCTTTTGTTGTTTTGTTTGGAGAGCAAATTTGATACCTCAGGCAGAACAGATTATACCTAAAACAATGAACTGGCAGCCTGAATTCATGCCTAGTGTTTCCCTGAGCTCACAGAGTCAGGACGGATTCTTCCTTCTTCCCTTGCTTTATTTTCTCTCTTCTAAAATGGGAATGAAATTTTTCAGTGCTTAAGAAGCTAAAGATACTCTTTTTGTCCTGAGAACCCTGTTGTATAAATGTCTACACCTGGATTTGTTCTGTGTTTCTTTCCAGCTCCACAAGGGAAGGGCTCACCGAAACAGGAAAAACCTGTGTCAGTTCTTCAGGAGCAGAAGGCTCCAGTGGAGTGTGTCTTGGCAGCCCCAGCAGCAGGAACACAAGGCCTGCAGGTGAGTCACTGCTGCCTGTTGCTGTCTGGACAACTCATTAGCTGGCAGTAGGCTGGAAAATTAAGTCTTTTGTCTTCATGTGTTGGCAGTTACTGGTAGGTGTGGTGTGTTGCAGATAGGGAGTGCACACAAAGGGAGGCTGTCCCTCCTTTTACAAGCATTCTGAGAAGTAAGGATACCTCACCCAGCATAAACTCTCTTGTTCCTTTTTAGAAATCTCTTGGGTTTTTTAGTGGCTCTTTCTTCCCACTGTGTCCTGTTCCTTGTTAGAAAAACAGGAATCAGGAGGTTCCCACAAAGAAATAAAAGTTTTGTCAGAATAAAGTAAGTCTTAGAGCCAGGGAGTTTCAGGTTGCCTGAAGTTTCTGCTGTTCAGTTTGAACTTCCATTCCATTTTGATCCATATATCTGAATGCCAGATAACTTGTTTGTTTTTAAATGTGCATTGCTCTCTGCTTACACTTCCTGTTTGATGCCAGGTCTACTTGGTAAATTGACCACTTGCTATGGAAAAATACATATCAAGGGAGCAGTGTGGCTGGCTAGGTACAGAACTGGACTGGGAGTTTGGATTTCATTCATTAGCTGGTGACACAGCACTTCATTTCTCATCTGTCTCACCCATTTAGTGCAGAGACTTTTTCTTCTTCCCATTCATAGATGGCATCCTGTGAAACAGGGCCCTGAGCAGAGCACATAGCATCACAGTAGCTTGGCTTCAGTTTGTTTTCTGATGTTATTGAACTTCATATTTGCAAAGGCTAAATTCTTGAGTAAAAATATTCATGAGAGCCCAAGGAAAAAATCTTTCCTGTGCCATGAAACTGCAGTGGGATCTCACTGGCAACGTTTGAGGACAGAATTAACTTTGTTCATGGGGATAAGAAACAGGATTGCCAGGGATCTGCTTGCTCCAGCTATCAGCTTAAACTCCTGGTTTATTTTTCCTCTGTTTGTCTCTTACAGTTAAAGGAGGTGCCAGAGTTGCAAAAGGAGCTTCAGACCATGAAAATAGCCCTTGCAGAAGCCAACATGGACAAGGCTCGCCTTCTGCAGGAGATTAGGAAATACAATCCCCTCTTCCAGCTTTGACAGTGACAGCGCAGGCTGCGGCTGCTCGGGGGGAGTGGAGACCACCACCAGCACTAGGGCTGCTTGTTTGATTGTATTGCTGCTAGCAGGGTCAACCTCCTGAAGAATGGTCACCTCCAAGAGTGGAAACCAACTGGGATTGCAAAATGAACTGGAAAGAGGGAGGGGGAAAGGAAGGAAGGCCTGGCTGAGCAACAGGGAAGGAACGAGGAGGAGTTATCTGCTGGCAGCCACTTCTCTCTGTCCTGGCAGTGTGGTGCTGCCTCTGTCACTGAGCCAGGGCAGTGGTCAGCCCACAAAGGAAAAGTCAAAAGCTGGGTGGAGACACCCCATGTCTCTTCATCCATGGGTGGCAGTGACAGTGTGCTTTCAGCCTTTACCTTTCAGGGTGACATCTAGAGATGTTGGGGTTTCTGCTTCTTTCAGCCTTCTTTGTTGTGTTCTTGCTCAGTCCTGCCAAATAACACGGCAAGAGGAGCACAGTTGCTTCACCACATCAAGGAGTGAGAGAGAATAGGTCTGGCAGAAAACCTTGCTCAGAGCTCTGATGTGAAAGTGTGTGTAATATCACATGAGAAACAGACAGGCAGGAGGTTGGTGGGTGTGGGAGACACAGAAGGGATTTCCCCCTGTGGAGGAAGGAGGCTACAGCTCATTATTCCCTCAAGAACAGGATCAGGATAGTAAAGAAATTCCTTCAGAATTCTTTTTTCACCAGTAATTTGTTGCATCAAGACAAAAAATCAGTAGTACCTTAGACTGAGTCTAGTTCATTCTCACTTAATGCTGCAGTGTTTGGCTTTACTGATGCAGAAACAAAAATTAATTAATTTATTTCATTACAAAGCGCTGTTTAAACTTTCTTTAATTTTACTGTCAAAGGACAAGGGTGAAGGAAGTTGATTAAGTCATGGAATGAGATGACCTCTGCATTTTCTTTGGGGTGCATGCTGTCCTCAAACCATTGTACACCACAGTCTCACCAGAGGAGAGAGGCAGAGCAGCAACGACCACACAAGGAATTGGCTGTCTGCATCCCTACATGGTCATTAATTTTTCTGTTAGCACTGTGTTCTTGCCTGGTCTTAAATGTCTTTTAATGGGGATGTTGGTTTGTGGGTCAGAAGAAGGGTGGTGGTGACCAGGCCCCCTTGGGTGGAGGCTCACATGATTAACTGCTCACTATGGGGTGGAGATAAAACAGGAGCTGTTGGGGTGAGCATGGTTTGTGTTATCACCTTTTCTGGAGCTGCTTCCCTGTGGAGAGGAAGGTCTCTGTGGTCAGTGACTGACTGAATTTATAGAGAAATAGCCTCTACAAGTGTGGAGGGGGGGAGAAAAAGCAAGCCTTAGTAAAAATATGAAGTAAACACTGATTTTGAAAAGTAACAAAAAAGGAAATAATCATTTATAAACTGCAAAAATCAAATCCACTCCTGAAGGCAAACTGGCAGGTGGTTTCTTTGCTTTATTAGTCCAGGCAACACATGGTTGATGTGCTGAAGGAAGAGCCATAAGGGACAGTTGTGAGGGGAGAAGTTGTTCCAGAGGAGAATGTGCTCTGTGTCCTGATGCAGAAGGGGGTGACTTTCAGCCTCCTCCTCTCTGTTATGCCTGGGCACCCGTTCCCTCCCGTTACACAGCATCCTTACTGTGTGCAGAGTTTGTTGGATTTCATCTTATTTCCAGCTTTGATTTGGATTTTTGTACCATTTCTGAGGCACATGCAAACCAGGTAGCGACTGCCACACACAGAGTGTGAGGGAAGGTGACAGATTGGGTGTGATTCTCCTTTATTAATCAGATAAAAACTTGATTTGTCTATAAAAATTGGGTAACCTTATTGTGTGTTTTAGCTGAACACACTCCCCAAAGCTTTAATTGAATGGATTTTTCTATGTAAGCATCACTCCACTGAGATTGGTTTAAAATAATACAAGATTTTAATCCTGCTCA
Organism: Caprimulgus europaeus; assembly: GCA_907165065.1. Next base: position 3,141,994 of record OU015550.1, on the reverse strand, counting down.
CTGTGCAAGGAGCAGCCTCTGATTTACAAGCCATGATGAGTTGAGGCCTGAAAACTACACAAAAGCAAGCAAATAACTTGGGAGTTGTTTGTTTTTCCTACCATGCTCTTAGATACTTGTCCCTTTGGCCAGCTCTGGAGCTGTTGAACACTTCTCCTTAGCAGACACTCCTGAGTTCTTTAGCTCTAGGGGAAACGGGGCCGTATTTACAGCGCTGGGTTAGATGTGCAGCCACTGCTCTCTGTGGTTTGTGGGGAGCTGAGAGTGAATTCCTTGTGGTTGTTAGCTTTCACTTTGAAATGAGGGGATGTAGGAGAGGGATGGTGATTAAAACAACTGTCAGTCTTAAAGTCGTCATCTTAATTCCGTGTTTGACTCTCTCAGACTGAAGGTAGCTTTGCATAGCCTTTGTTGGAATGAGTCCTTGTGTGCCAGGTGTGAACAGCCTGCCTTGGGGCTGGAGTCCCGTATTTCTGCCAAGATCTGGCTGACCAGTGCCTGCAGTCAGAGATGACAGCAGCAGTGACAGCCTGACCTTCCCTCTAGAACATCTGGAAGCAGGCAGCCACGGATAAATTAAGAGGAGGAGGATTTGCCTTTGGCAGAAGCACGGCAGCTGAGCTGGGGGAGGTTTTGTCCTCACCACCCCCTTTCCTGGGCTGGCTCTGATGTTGGATGCTTTGACTTCTGCCAGTTGCTTTCCTTCCTCCACGGGAGAGGATGACTCCTCCTCGTTCCTGTTGGACAGCCTGGCTGTTTTCTCTGGAGCACAGTCTGTGACCCATCCCCTGCTCGGTGCAGCCTGTGACAGGACAGATGTGTGGTGCTGCCTGTGATGGAAGGTGCACCAGAGCAGCCTGTCAGGCCGGTTCTCGAGAGGAAAATGCACTTTAACTTTTTAGGCATCAGCAGGCGTTTCCTTCACCACTGCTGCCTCGTGCACAGAACTCAGAAGTAAAAGCAGAGGTTCTGAAATGCAGATTTTCTTCCCTAGTAAATAAAACTGTTGCTGTGAGCAGCTCTCAGAGCAGGAGAGAAAGGAGGTTAATGAAGCATCTACGGATCTAGACTTGCTGTGAAACCAACCCCTGTGCCAGCAGCTCACTGTGAGTACCAGCAGCAGCTGCACAGAGCCCACACAGGCAGCACCTGAGCTGTGTTGAGGCAAACCTTTGTGCTTCTCGTGCTCGCTCCCTCTTCCCGTGTGAAGCAAGAGATAGAAGAATGCTGGCCTGAGGTGGAGTGCAATGGTGTTCTTACTTATTCACTAACTGCTTGTGAATGGGAGGTTTCTCTTTTTCTCTTTTAAATTTCCATGGCTTTTTGTTTGAATAGGTGTCCAGCTTCATCTTCAGCCAGCCTGGGAAGTGAGTAGGGTGCAAAGGGTTTTCTCAGACCTGGTACCTACTTGCTGTGTCACACAACTCCTTACCACTCCCTCCCACAGGTGCAGACTGAACAGAGCTGGGGCCAAGTTGTTTACAGCAAATTCTTTGCTCCAGCAACTCAAGTCAACTGGTTTTGTTTAAGAATTAAAGCCCTTCCATTGTTTTATGTTGAAGTACCAGTTAGAAGTACTGTAAATCAAAATCCACTTCCTTTGTACAAGGCAGACATCTGGGAGGACAAAAACTCCCCTCCACTGATGATATAAAAAGTTTACTTTTTAGAAGCTTCTATTTAAGGACTCTTTCTGTGTTATGATGAGAGCCAACTTAATCCTTTGTGTAACTTACACCACAGTTACCTGAGGAAGAGCACATGGCCTCAGCATCTTTGACAGGGAGTTAGAAGCAGCGTGCTCACAGGGGATTACTGTATGTACAGGTGGGTAATGTGCAAGTCTGAACTTGAACTGGAGTTTGAGGCAGTATTGGAACTCTGCAGTATCTTTCCACTCCTGCTTTTATTGGTTCTATGAACCATGAAAAGAAATTAAACTTGTTAACCTCCTTACAGGCTCATGGTGCCTTTTTTTTAATTCCTCCTCCTTTTCTTCCTCTTTTACCTTCCTCATTGTACTGTTTTCTAGACAGCTCCATAAAACTGGCTTTGGGAAGAGCAGCTGAGTGATGACTTGAGAAGCATCAGCTTTCAACATGCTGTTCCCTTGCCTCTGCTCATGGAACAATACCCGCCCCAGGCAAGGTGAAGCTTCAGGAGCGTGTCTGGGTTGGTTGAGACACATCACTGCTTCGACTCACACAAACACCATTACACAATGAGTGTTTCCCAGCAAGATGAAGAGTACAGGAACAAGTTTAATGTAAAAAAGAAACAACCAAACAATAACAACAAAAAAAGAATCACAAAGGTGCTTCTGTACATAGACACCTACATCTGTGCCAACAGAGTATGAGCCTGGGGGCAGATACCCTGAAGCCCATGACTGTTCCTATCCCTGCTCTGTTGGAGCAGAGGAGCCCAAGGCTCCAGGTCAGGGATTTGTCCCCCACTGGCTTCCATGTCATGCTCAGGTGACAAACCTGGCTTCAGGGGTGACGCAGGAAACCTCCCTCCAGTCACTCACACCTACACACAACGCTCCTGAAGGAGCTTCAGCCTCGTGGTGCTGCTGGAACTGGTGTGAGGTTCAGAGCCAGAAGCTTGTTTTCACTTCTGTCTTCCCTTGCTGCTCTTGGGACGTTTCAGTGGAAGATGATCTTCTTATATTTGGAATTGGGGATTTGTCCCCGTGACTTGAGCCTCCTGACGGCCTCTCGCATGTGCTTGGGCTGCAGCGGTGGCAGCTCCCCCCACTTCTCACACACATCCAGTGCTAAACAACAACAACCAAAGAGTTCAGTGAGCAGGACAGCTCAGCTTCACCAGTCTCCTGCTGGTTGAGTGCTCAGTTTAAAGGCAGCAGGTGCCATTTTTGGCCAGAGTTCCCAGCTCACATTTTGTTCATACACAAGAATAAAACTGCTCTGTGTGCTTCCCTTCAGCTGAAAGAAAAGTCACTCCTAGGGCCATTGATCTGGACCAGAATAAGCCACTTTTTAAACCACTCCAGCTGTTATGGAATATGTTTGAGTCACACAAGAATTTCTGATTTTAAACCTGCTGCTCTAAAGGCAGCCCTGGGCTGGGTGATGTGTTTGGGGCTGTGCTGTACAGCAGTGACAGGAAGGTACAACCTACAGGGGACTCCAGGGGCCAGTTTCTTCTCTGTCATTTACAGGAAGAACCATTCACACCTCCTGCCAAGGAGATGAAGCAATTAACAACATGAAACAATTAGTGACAGCAGTGAAGCTGCTTATCCAAATCACCTCAGGCAACGTGGTGCAGCAGAGACAGTGGCAGCAAAAAGTGCATCACCCTGGTAACAGTGATCCCAGCACATAAGGGCCATGTTGGGTGTGACAAGTCCATACAAAACCAGTTGGCATCAAAACCAGTATCACCTCCTCCAGCCCAAGCAGAGCAGGGACACAGCTGGGTCAACCTCCTGCCTGGTGTCCTAAAGAGATCTCAGCTCATCCCATAAAGTAAGAATCTTATGGGTTAAGAGGCTTAAATAATTGATTTTCCTCTGAGCTGGATTTGTCCACAGCAGCATTAACAAAAGGTTTTTCCTGCCCTGCTCACAGGGCACCTGACAGGGCAAGGACTTCCAAGTTACCCTCCACAGAGAGGATGAAACAGGAGGTCAGTGATCACCAACCTCTGCTGACTCAGGGGCAGCATTACTGACAGGATTAGGGGGGACTGTGGGCAGCCCCACGCTTCACCCCCCTTGGCTTAGCTCTTAATGTAGCGCTCTGCTGCTGCTGGAGGTCAGAGGGTCCCAGGGACAGCGAGACAGGAAACCACAGAATGCCCAGTCATGTGCCACGTCCTGCTCTGCTGTCAGCAATTAATTTACCCCCTACTCTTCACTTTTTACTCAATATTTGCCACTCACCTTCCTCCACCACCTCTCCAACAAAGACCTTGGAAATGCCCGACATGGCGATGACCACGTTCTGAGAGACGGAGGTGCCGGTGATGGACTGGATCAGCTGGAGCAGACAGACAGACAGACAGACAGCTGAGCCAGGTACACACAGCTGAGCCAGGTACACACAGCAAAAGCAAAACACTTTTAACTCGTATTTAGCAGCTTGAGCCTGTCAAATATCAACCAAAGGCTACTGAAATGTGCTGAACAGCAGGAAATGAGCTTTAGAATTAGGTCCTGCAGCTCTGGAGACATGCCAACTGTTAAGATTTTAGTTCACCCTTGTTCAGCTGCAGACTCTGTTCCACCAATTACATTTTCCTGTTGTCTCATGGCCCCCCAGATCACTGTCACTTAAGATGAGCTCCTGTTTAAGCTGTGTAAGGGCACTGAACTGCCCTATAATGGGATAAGGTGATCTGAGGACAATGGTCTCACAGAATCATCTCGATTGGAAAACCCCTTTAAGCTCATGGAGTCCAACCATGAACCCAACACTGACCAGTCCCCACTAACCCATGTCCCTCAGCACGGTGTCTACACGACTCTTCAATCCCTCCAGGGATGGGGACTCCACCACTGCCCTGGGCAACCCCTTCCAATGCCTCAGAACCCTTGCAGCAAAGAAATTCTTCCCAAAATCCAATCTAATAATCCAGCCACAGCTGGAGAGGGGAGCACCACAGATCTCACACCACAGAGCTGGCTTGTGTCATGCAAGACCCAGGTAAGAGCAGGCTCAGCCTCCTTGCCCAGCTCAGCCTCGTGGCTGTAGTGAAGCGTGACTGCAGTCGTACCCGTTTAATGGCAGCTTTGGGGAACGCAGACCGGCGGTACATCTCGTAACGGTTCAGCTGTTCTTCAGAAAAGGAGGAGACCAGTATCCTGGAGTGGAGAGAATTGATCGTTTACAAATGAAAAGAAAACTTTGAAGTTCTTCAGGCTGCTGGAACAGCCCTGCAAAGCCCTTCAACCACCCTGAGCCTCCTGCAGCGCCAAGCGGAGCCGGGAAGGGAAAGGCAGCGGTCGGGGGTGGGGGGGGCAGGGTTATAACGGGAAATTGTGAGGAGGGACCCGGGAGGGGGCTCCGGGCACCGCCAGCCACGGGCTCACGCCCCGAGGAAGGGCTCACGGCACCGCCGGCAGCAGCCGAGCCCACACTCACTGCATCTTCTGGATCTCGTCCTCGTCCACTTTGTGCTTCTTCTCCTTCCTCTCCTTCAGCTCCAGCTTCACCTTCTTGGCTGCCGACAGCGGCAGGTTGGGGTCCTCCCCGTCCGCCGCCTCCCCCTCCGCGCTCCTCACCTGGGCGACAGCGCAGCGCTCGACTCGGCGGCCCCGCACCCGGCCGGGCCCCGCTCCCCCCGCACATCCCCGGCCTCACCTCCCCGTCCACCGGCTCCGCCTTGGGCTCGCGGCCCCCGCCAGCCTCTCCCGCCTCGCCCTCTCCTGCCGCCTCAGCGGTCACCGGCGCCTCCGCTGCCGCCGGTTCCTCCTCCTCCGCCGCCGCTCCCTCCCCCGAGGGGGACGAGGCCGCGGGCGGCGGTTCCTGGTCGGTGGCGGCGGCGGCCCCGCGCTCCTCCCGCCCCGCTTCGCCGGGATCCGCCATCGCCCCGCGCGGCGGCGTCGCCTCCTGATGACGCAGTAACACGGCAGACGCCAGGGGCAGCACCGGTGGGCGGAGCCTGTCGCCATGGCAACGGGGCCTGTGGCGGAGGGTGAAGCCAGGACGGGGGAAACTGAGGGGACTGGGGTGGGGCAACTCCAAAGGTATGGAGGGAAAACTTTGGCAAACATACTCCTCTTTTATATATTATAAATACAATATATGCTATAGAATATACATTCTATACTATATATTATATAATATATTTTGTATTTTTATTATAAATTTTTCCTGTATATAAACTTCCCTGTGGGAAAATAACTGTGAGATTACACATAAACATTAATTCTCCCCCAATAAATATGGGGAGGGAAACCTTTTGGCAAAGAAATTCCTCTTTTATATATTTTAAATATCATATATATTCTATAATATATTGTATGGATTTATGATAAATCTTTCCTGTGTATAAACATCCCTGTGGGAAAATAACTGTGAAATTACACATAAATATTCATCCTCTCAGTAAATATATGGAGGGAAACCCTTGGCAAATAAATTCCTCTTTTATATATTTTAAATATCATATATATTATATAATATATCTTGTATAATATATGATACATTTTCTATTTTTATTATAAATTTTTCCAGTGCACAGACTTCCCTGTGGGAAAATCACTGTGAAATCACACATTAATATTCCTCCTCCCAGTAAATATATGGAGGGAAAACTTTGGCAAACATATTCCTCTTGTATATATTTTAAATATAATATTTTATTTTATTTATAAATATTACATTTTATATTTTTAATCTGTTTCGTGTATATCCCCCCCCGTGTGTGTTACACCCAACTCTTCCAGAGCCCTGAGAGATGAGATTTGACCCAAAAAAACACATTTTCACTCAGCAGCACATGCTGGAATCTCAGTTTTATATTATTTATGTGTTCAATTAATAGAATTGATTAAAATAAAGTAAAATAATTAAGAAAAATCAAAAGAATTTTAAAAATTGAGGTGGGTTAAAGGGTTTAGAGACAATAACCCGGGGGGGCGGAGCCTGCGGGGAGGCGGGCGGGGCCTAAGGCCCCTCCCGCCTCCCCGCAGGCTCCGCCCCCCGCAGACCACGCCCCCCTCGCACACAGGCCCCGCCCCGGAAGGCCACTCAAGGGGGCGGGGCTTAGCGGGAGGCGGTGGCGGCGGCGGCCGGACCGGGCCATGGGGAAGGAGCAGGAGCTGCTGGAGGCCGCTCGTACCGGGAATTTACCCGCTGTGGAGAAATTATTATCGGGGAAACGGCTCAGCTCCGGGTTTGGTGGTTCCGGGGGAGGTGGAGGAGGGGGAGGAGGAAGCGGCAGCAGCAGCAGCAGCTCCGGCGGGGGAAGCGGTGGAGGAGGCAGCGGGAGCGGCGGTGTGGGGCACCCGCTGTCCAGTCTGCTCAGGTGAGCGCGGCCCTGAGGGGGCTGTGGGGGGATTTGAGGGGGGAAGTGGGAGGCTGTATGGGGTTGGGGGGGCTCGTGGGTTGTGGGGCAGGAGGGGGGTGTAGTAGGGCAGGGAGGTTGTAGAGGTTGGGGGGGCTCTCTGGGGATGTCGAGGTTGGAGGGGTCTCTGGGGATGTCGAGGTTGGGGGGGCTCTGTAGGGGTGTAGAGGTGGGGGGCTCTGTAGGGGTGTAGAGGTGGGGGGGTCTGTGGGGATGTAGAGGTTGGGGGCTCTGTGGGGATGTAGAGGTTGGGGGGGCTCTGTAGGGGTGTAGAGGTGGGGGGGTCTATGGGGGTGTAGAAGTGGGAGGTGTGGGGATGGGGTGCTGTAGGGTCATGGAGCTGGAAGAGGGGTGTGTGGACTGGGGAGATTGGGGGTCACAGGGTAGAGGATGGTGTGTGTGGGGGTCTTGGGGAGGGAGTTGTAGGGCTGTGGGTGAGGGAGGAGGTTTGGGTTTTGGGGGTTTTGTAGGACTGGGGTGGGTCGGGAGCTGTGGGGCCATGCTGGTTGGGGGTAGCAGACGCATGAGGTGTGGGGTTGGGGGGCTGTGGGATGAGGGGCTGGGGATGTGGAGGAATGAAGGGTTGTAGGGCAGGGGGGCAGCTGTAGGGGTTGGGGTGTGTGGGTGGGAGGGCTGTGGGCTCAGGGGCTGTTGGAGGTCCCTGGGGCTCGGCCGTGGGCGGTGGAGCTCTGGGGGCACGGAGGGATGGAGGAGGCCGGTCCTGGGGGATCTGGGTCAGCGTGGGCCAAAGGAGGAGGTGTTGGGTGGGAACGAGGGGCCAGGGGGACGGGATGAGATGTTACAGTGGCTGTGCTGGATGTGGGGTGCACGGGGGGTGTGAGGATGGGCTGGGGGACCCCTGAGGGTTTGGTGCTGCCTGTGGGACAGGAGGTCTCGCTGGAGGGGGCTGGCGGTGGAGCCCCGTGGGCTTGTGTGCCCCGAGGTGAGGAGTGACAGGGTGACAGAGGAGAGGAGGCTGGAGCAGGTGGTTCCAGGGCTGGGTGCTGCCTGGTGGTGGTGGCATTGTGTCCCCCAGGGCTTGGACTGCTGCAAGCTACGGGGTTGTGGGTGCTGCTGGTTACCATTGATAGCTGCAGACTGGTGTAACTGGGAAAATGGGATGTGTTTGGAGGAGGACTCTGGGTCAGGGTGTTAGCAGGGTGCTGCTGGTTCTGAAGCCAGGATGTGTGTAGGTTCCTACGGTGAGGAGAGAGCTGCTGGGTGAATTTACTGGGGGCAGATGTGCAGCTGGGTGTTGGGCAAGGTGCCCCCTCCCTGCTCTTGCTGTGTGCACGCTCTCCCTTCCTCTGTGACTTTCATGGCTTGTGGTAACTCTGCTCTGCTCCCCCAGCCCAGTAAGGCTCCCCTGCTCTGCTCCTCAAATAATAATCAAAACCAACCCGAGGGGGTTTGGGCTCAGCTGGGCTGTGCTGGGGGCTGTCCAAGCTGACGGGGGACACAGTCATTTGCTGTAGCAATTAAAATACCGTGCTGTGTGATTTTTGTGCTGTTTTGAAGCTCTTAGACCTTTGTTAGTTTTTTCTCCTCCCCCTTTTTTTTTCCTTTCGACATCTTCCCAAGGAAACCACTTGCTGGTGTGTTTTGTGAGTTGCAGCTTTTTGCCATTTCAGCTTCTCTGCTGGAAATGCTGCTGCTCCTGGTCCCTGAGCAACTGGTTTATATTGGGGCAGGGGGATGAGATTTAAGTCCAGTGCTGAGTGATGCTGTCACTGTGTGGCCTGACTATTTACAGGGATACAAGTTGCTCATTTTTGGCCAAATTTGATCCATTTTTCCTTTTGCATAAGCTCATCAGAACTCTGCTCTTGCACGGTGAGCTGAACGGCAGAGACCTGCTAACGCGGAGAGCTTGCGCTTTCCTGGTGTGCTCATTTGCTTCTCTGAAGTGTAAATCTGCTCTCAGGTCCAACTTTATTCTTCTCTTTTAATGTATTAACCACTCAGAGCCCTTGTTTTGAGTGGGGAGATTGTTCTGACTGCTTCAAGCTCGACGATGGGTGTACTTGCAGGGTGTTTAGATAACGTGGAGAGGGTCAGTGAGTTTAAATACACACCGGGAGTGTTATCAGCCTCTTGTTCCAACAGCTCCACCACACGTGGTGCCGATGTGTGGTGATGACGGCCACCTTTTCTCCCCTCCAGTAAGACAACAGCTTGTGACCCCAGCTGATGTGTGGAGTGGGCAGGCTGTTTGATATCTGATCAGTTAATGTGATTTTTAATGTGATTTTTCATGTGTAAATGTGGTTTTGTGTGTATCTGAAGGCTGGCGAGTGTCACAGCTGTTGTTTGTAGCTTCTGAGTTCATTAACTCAACTGTCTTAAATGTCTGTCAGTTGACACTCTAACAACCCCATTCTCCCACTAAACTTCCCAATTCCTGCATCTTTTTCTCTCTGCTGCTGAGTTACAGTCGGGCTTTTTGCATGTTTATGGGAGCAGTTCTTGTTCTGGGAGCGTGTTGGGTGTTCTCAGCACGTTGGGAGTCACTGCAGCGCGTCCTTCACTTGCTGCTTGAAATCTGCAGCAGCATCCCTGGACAAGGGGCAACGGGCAAAACTGAAACATCAAAAGTTGCAGGCAAACTTAAGGAAAAATTTATTTACTGTGAGGGTGATGGAGCCCTGGGCCAGGCTGCCCAGAGAGGGTGTGGAGTCTCCATCTCTGGAGATGTTCAAACCCACCTGGACACTTTCCTGTGCAGCCTGGTGTAGGGACCCTGCTTTGGCAGGGGGGTTGGACTGGATGATCTCCTGAGGTCCCTTCCAACCCCACCAGTCTGTGATTCTGTGATTTACAAGAGATTGCATCCACACCCCACCTGAATGTTTGCCCTGATTGTGATTGCAAACATCTGTGGATCGTCACCTCTGTGCCACTGTACGAGCAGCAGCTGCAGTCTCTCCCTCTCAGCAGTGACCCTGAGGATCATCTGCTCTTACCTGCTGTCACCCCTTGCAGACTGGCAGTGGGGTGGGAGTTCTGGGGGACACGGTGTGCTTGGTTGTGTCACCAGGAAGCAGGAGGTTGTTCAAGGGCTTTGGGTGCTGCGGTGAATGATGCATATTAGATATCAAAACTTGACTTTTCAACAATTTAAAGGCTTTCTGGTTGTTTCCAGTGTTCTGTCAACTTGTTGGGCTTTTAGTTTGGGTGAAATGGCTCCAGGTGAGAAGCCTTGTGCTTGTTTTACAGCGAGGAGGTTTTTATGAGAAACAGCTGCTAAAATTTACCTGCCAGGAGTAGGTCATTGTTTGGGGAGCAGCTGGGACAAGCTGGGCAGTGTTCAAAACTCTTGTTTTCTGTTGTGTGGGCTCAAGTTAAGTGATTGTGTAGCATCCTGGCGTGGCTGTGAGATGGCTCCAAGACTTACAAGCCCTGCTGAAAGGTTTGTTATAGTTGCAAACGTTCTCCTTTGTCTCCCCTTGGTACAGCAGCAACACACTGGATTTTAGAGGATGGAGTTTCCAAAGAAAAGCAGCCAGACAAAGTTTCCAAGCGTCCTTAATGTATTGGAAGAGAAATGTGGACACTTGTCTTCTGCTTGTGTGCCACCCTGTCTCTGTTGTGGTCTGTTTTCACTCTGCAAAGTGTGAAATTAGCTCTTGCTGCTGGTGCCAAGCCTGATTGCTGCCTTCCCTGCTCATCACTGGAGGTGCGCGATTCCTCCCGAGCGCCTTCGCCTGCGGCTCCCCGCTTCCCCGGGGCAGGGAGGGTGCTGCAGTAAGCACTCCACAGTAGGGATGGGATTTAATTAGAGCTATCCTTACCTTTCTGTAGGCCTTTTAAATAACTTCATGGGTTTGGAAACAGGGAATATGAAATTTAGGCTGGCTGACACTTCATGGAAAGTCAAAGATTGGTAAATTAAAGGGACTTGATGCTGTGGGAGGAGAGTGGAAGGGTAAAAGTGACAGAAAAGAGTCTGCATGGTGTCCACCCCACCAACCCCTGCTTTCTCTGGAGTACAGCATCCCAAAGTGTGCAACAGGTCAAGAACAACTTTGGAATAACTTAAAGTTGAAGAGTTTTCTCCTAAATCTTTTTCTTATATCCTGATTTATTTATTTTTTTACTAGTGATGATTAGATGCATTTTCGAAATTAAAACCAGTAAATATGGGCTGGATGTGTGCCCAGAGAAAGTCCCAGTGCCAATTAAGTGGAAGCATTAATAGAAGAAGTTGATGAAGGCTGAGGTGCTTCAGTTGGTGGCGAGTTGTCAGGGCTCTGTGGTGCAGGAACAATGCTTAAACAATAGATGTCTGCAGTGCTGGTGGGCAGAGAAATCACAAAATGGGTGTCTGGAGCAGGGATTCAGCTTTTTGTGTGTATGATAAAGCTGTATCTGAGAGAATTCAGGTTACAATCATCGAATCCCAGACTGGTTTGGGTTGGGAGGGACCTTAAAGCTCATCCAGTCCCAACCCCCCTGCCAGCAGCAGGGACACCTTCCACCAGACCAGGTTGCTCAAAGCCTCATCCAACCTGGCCGAGAACACTTCCAGGGAGGAGCAGCCACAGCTTCCTTGGGCAACCTGTACAAAGCTTTGTCTTTGAGATTTGGAGGTGTTTAGAAGAGAGGGTGGGATTGCTTTTATCCTTGCTCAGAAGTGGGTCCTGCTGCAGCCTTCTGGCAAATACAACCTAGTGCTTTTTTTAACAGCCAAACACAATTTCTTAGCTGGGCACCTGTGAAAAGCATCTCTGACACCCAGGTGATGGCTTTGCAAAGCTGCTGCAAGAGGATGGGTTAGGGGTCTGCATCACCTGGCAAGAGGAGACAAGTGACTCTGCTTTTAGGGATGTGTGTGGTGTGGGAAACTTGCCCTTTACCAGCACCAGAACGTGGGAACTTCTCTAATTAAAGGTTTCTTATCCCGTGGTGGTGGAGAAACCTGTCCGTGGTCAGTTCTCTATGTTTACTGTTTTCCCTTCCTCAAACAACTTTTGGCAGCCTTCCTCTTTGAGCATGGTGGTTTTTGATTCCTGATCCTGCTGAAGCTGCTCACGTATTTAAAGGTATCTCCAGTCCTACATCCCCTGAAGCTCGCTGCAAGAACAGAGTCATAAACACTCAGCTGGGCTGGCTCAGCTCCCTTGTTCCTTCCTCTGTCTGATTTCAGGTATCTTTGGTGTCAGCACAGTATTTAGTTCCTTTTTTATTTGTTTTTTTTAAGTCTCACTCTTTGGACTACCTGTTCTGAAAAGACCATCTCCCCTTCTGAGGTGCTGCTCACAGCTTTTTCTGTGCAGTTTTGCAACGTTTCAGACATCTCAAAAAATATAGTTTTGAATGAGGTACAAGCCAGGCATTTCCTGGAAGAAATGAGAATGTTTGTGTGAATGGTGTGGGGAGCTGCATTCCCACTACTACACCTGGTAAGGGTTTGTGTTGAGCTGAGGGACTGGTGTAACCTGGTGCACTAATCATTTTATGCCTTTTTTTCCCACAAAAAGAGCAAATGTGTTGTTTTCTCACATCAACTTAGCAGCCCACCGTGTTTATTATAAATTAAACATAACTTTGTTAAAGTCTGAGGCTTTCTACTTCCTGCTTAGATCACTGAGCTGAGCCCTCTGGCTTTGAGAGACGTGCACAAACTCCAAATGAAATCACCAATTTCTGCAGGTAAGCAGGAAGCAAGATGTGATAGACTGTGATAAGCCAAACAAGGAGGAAATGCACAGATAGCATTAAAGATAAAGTCTCTCCTGAGGGGGTAAATGTGCCACTGTGTAACACTGAAAATATCAGGCAGGAAAATAAACTCCTGTGGAAATCTAATGTGAATAAGGGAATGCAAATGGCAGGTTGAGGTAATAAGAAGGATGTGGGGAGGGTAAGAAGCAGTTAGAGGAGAGGGAGTTGGGTTTGTGGCTTTTGCCAAAGCAGATGGTGGGGCTTACAAAGAAGTGGTGGCTTGCCAGGGTTTGGAGGGAGGTTTGGCTTGCTGCTGCTGTCCACCCAGTCTCTGGGATCTGCTCATGTAATGTGATTGCTGGGATCCATTCAGGGCCTGGAAATCTGCTGAAAGCCAGATCCAGGCATCTGGTGCAGATCTCTGCTCCTTGATCCTACCCTGGCTGCTCCATTTTTCAGAACATCTCTCACAGAGCAGGGGCAAAAGCATTTCTTCTAGATCAGTGAGCATCTAGAGATAATATCCATTTAATGTAAACACAGCTTACTGCTGATAAGCAAAAACAAGCCCAGAAATCACAAATGCTTTGTGAATCCATGCAGCTTCTTGGGTTTCAGGGAGCACTTCTTCAGAGAGGCTGCACAATTTGGAGATATATATATTTTTTTATTATTTCATTGTGATTAAAGGCAGGAAGCAACAAAACAATCTGTGGCCTGAAATATCAAGCTGCATTCAGTAGGTTTTGCCAGTAGCAGTAAGGGATGAATTGTGTTAAAGCCAAATCTGTAGAAAAAGCTTTTATTTTCATCTGTTGATGTGAAAAGACTGGATCTTTGTTGGTGAGAGGGGAAACTGAGGCTGCAGTTGAGCCCCAGATTGTGTATGTGATCATCTGTAAGTGTATCAAGGAGAAACTTCTGCTGTGAATTGGGACTTTTTTGTGTACATCTCTTGTGGGAAAGGGTTCGGTTGTTGCTTCACAGAAGCCACAGCAAGTGTTCTAGTAAATCTGCAGGAGTTCTTACTGGTGAGTATTGTGTTTGGTTTAGGAAATGACATGGTGTCGTGGCTGAACACTTAAAGTCACTTCAAATAGTCCAAGTGTGGTTAGAGTCAGAAAAATTATTTCTGTTTAAAAAAGAAAAAGTGGGGTTTCATTTTTGTTCTTGTGTAGCTGGATGATTTTAAAAAGTAATTTATGTTCTCCTGGTGGTCTGAGAGTCTGGCTGCAGCCTTTTACCTGCTCTGTTTCCATTGGGAAGGGAGATCCTGCACCAAAGGCCCGGATGATTGGGGGGAGAAGAGGAATTGCCCCAGGTTCAGTAAGGAAAAAGCTGTTGGTTTGGATCTGCCCCTCACAGGTGTCTTGTTATCACATTCTGTGTGGCCAGGTCTTGTGATTAAGTGACAAATCCTGTAAGTGTTGGGCTGAGGTAGTGGCAGGGAACAGCAGCTTGGCTCCAAGGTCCAAGCTTCCAGGGTTGTGCAAAGGTACAAACAAAACATTTCCCTGCCTTTCCCTTCCCCCATAAAAAGGAAACAGCTCTTGGTGCATTCTGATAAACCAGAGCTGTATCAGGAATCATTGCTGGGTCTTTCACTCTTCTTGGTGCTGTGATTAATTATAACTCACCCACTTTTAAACTGTCTCCTATTCCACACCCTGCTGTGCAAACAGCAAGGCAGGACAGATCTTTCTTTAATGAGATCCCTGACCACTGGTGTTGCTCAGAGCATTGGTGCCACGGGCGCGAGGTGTGCGCGGCTCGTTTCTGTGAATTGTTTTCTAAGCACTTTTTAAGTAATTCAGGAAAGCTGCAATTATTGGCAGTGACTCTGAAGTGTTTTGTATCTGTGTGATCTTCTCATTCAGCTTTGGAATGTTTTATTTGCTTGCTTTGGTCAGCATGATTCAGTGATGAGGGTTGTGTCTGGGGAAGACTTGAGTTTTTCGTGCCATCAACTTGCAGTGGGACCTTGGACAAGTCACGTTAGCTGTGCCTTGCTTTGCTCACTGAAGCCACAGATGCTACTGATTTTTATCTCAAGAGGAACAGTTGTTTTTTAAATAGCACCCAGCTCTTGCTTGGACTGTACATGAATTTTTGTGTAGGTGGTTTCCCTCTCTGTGAAACTCCCTTGGGAGAGTGTTGTCCTGTTTCCTTCCAGACATGCTGTGTGCAGTTCCATGTTTCCATTGCACACATGCAGAGGGCAGTGACCTGGTGCTGCCTGGTTTGGTTGGCAGAAGAAGGTGGTTAGAAGTTGAAGGGAGGTGCAGAGATGCCGTGGAGGGTGTGTAAGAAGCTGAATTAAATGGGTAAGGAGCTTGGAGCAGATGTGAATCGATTGAAGTGGGGAAGCCTTTGAGCAAAATGCTCTGAGCACAGCACATTGGATAGGAATCTCTGTGTTAACTCTGAGTAAAAGTATCTGAACTGTGTAGGCAGTGAGTGAGAACCTCTGGGACTGATTAATCCAACATTGGCTCCATAACATAGGTGGGTGTCCAGGCTGGGGTGAACTCTTCTGCCTTTTGATTTCCCATCAGTCTTTACTCATGTATTGCATCCTCCAGTGTCCTGGAACTTGCTCTCTTGGGACTACCAACGTGTTTGTGTCAGATGAAGGGTGAGGACACATGAACTTAATTTTCATTTTGCTTTGAGAGTTTCTCATCAGAGTGTTTTGAAGTGCCAGACAGGTTGTGGAAATATCCATCTGCTCATACAGGTTACCTCAAATACTCCATGAGAGAGTTACTGTAGGCTGAGATGTGGTGTGAGGAGCATCAGGTGGGTCAGGATGTTAGGTGAGGAGTGTTAGGTGGGTCAGATTGTGTTGGGAGGATGCTGGGGATGTCAGAACCAAGCCAGTTATCACCTGCTGGCGGATGCCAGGATTTAAATAGTTGTGGTATCCCCGTGTGTGGCTGGGGACAGGAGCAGAGCCGTGGAGGCAGGGTTCCCAGGGTGTTTTTCCAATTGCTAGGTTACACTCCTTCCCAGGAGCATCATTTTGCAGCCCTTAGCATCACAGGGCTCACAGAGGGTTTGTACTCTGCCCCATCACAGGAAGAACAGTGAAATACATCCATGATGTGCAGGTTACTTATTTTCCATCCCCTGAACAAGACTGGCTCAAGAGGTGGCTGTATCCTAAACAGCTGGAAGAAGCCCAAGGAGTGAGAAGGTGGTTTGTGTTCAGGGTGCCCCCAGGAGTGGTTTGAGCTAGGAACTGATGGTTTGGTTAAAATACCAGGTGCAGTCTTGAAATGTGCACCTTGAAGACTTCAGGGCTTGTTTTACTGATGCTGGAATTAGCAGCTGCATTCAGCACACTGATGGAAGGGGATTTCTCTGTGTTTACCTTGGTGGTAGAGTGGGTGCTTGTGAGACTTGAGTGGACTGAGTGGATGTTTGTGAGATTCTCTCTTTGATCTGTATACCCCCAAATTACTGTCCTACCGTTGAGCTGTGTGTAGGAATTTCAGGACCAAAAACACAGCTATGCATGTAAACAAATACAGGATATTTGAGCAATGAGTTCCTGACGTTGCTGTAGCCATGTTCCCCTCTGCTGCTGACTGCAGTCCCTAAACTGCAGATCTGAGAACATCCAGAGCACTCCATGTTTTGAAGGCAGGAGCTACACCGAGTTCAGCTGGATGCTGAATGTCTAACAAACAGGTTTTGGCTGCTAATAATGAAATTTGAAGGTTACAACTAAGCTTGTCCAACAGTTAGTTGCTGAGAGTGGTGGTCTTGTCCTCCCCTGTTGTCTTTGCCTGATATTTGAATTGTTGTCTGGCTGGGCCAGTGTGAGTCACTCCAGCTGGCTGATCTAACAGAAAATAAATGGTTTTGTGAGGCTGCACAGTTCCTAGATCCAACAGGAGGGAAATGACAGAAACCTGCAGGTGACAGTACAGAGGAGCAGGATCTCTCCTTCCTTTCCCTTGTGCTTGGAGAGCAGTTGTCCTGCTGCAGCTCGCTGTCACTGGTGTCTGCATGTGGACCTGGACAGTGTGTGTTTATGGAAGTGGAGCTGCTCAGCTTTGTGACGTGGGTCCTACGCTACTCTGGCTGATTCAGGCTGTTTGGCAGAGAACTGAACTTTGTTTCATACATTCATCTTTACAGTGATACACGAGGAGCAGCTGAGCCAAGAAAATGTTCATCCAGTGGGGTTTTTTCTTTTTTAGTGTAGTGCATTGTTTTAGTGAGATTGCAGGAAAAGCAAGCAGGGTATAAAAGCCTTAAGTGGAAGATGTGACACAGTAGAGGTAATACATACAGATTACACCTGTGTTCATCCCAGGGTAAAAGGGAAAGCCCTCTCCCAGCTGCACTTGGACAAGGATAAGACAAGTTCCTGGAGGCTGAGCTTCTTCCATGGTAGTGCCCGGAGGGGCTGCTTCGCTGGCTAGCAGCAGAGAACATGTGCTAATGCCTCAGCTCCCCTGTGAGCCCTTCGCCTTCTGCTGAGCCAAATTCAGCTCATTTCTGCAGCTCTTTGTGAGGGAGGACTTGCTGAAGATGATCCTTCTGCCTGTCTAGAGAGTGCTTGAGCCTTCTGGTGGGTGCTCTGCCTGGGCCTTCTGGTGGGTGCTCTGCCTGGGCCTTCTGGTGGGTGCTCTGCCTGGGCCTTCTGGTGGGTGCTCTGCCTGGGCCTTCTGGTGGGTGCTCTGCCTGGGCCTTCTGGTGGGTGCTCTGCCTGGGCCTTCTGGTGGGTGCTCTGCCTGGGCCTTCTGGTGGGTGCTCTGCCTGGGCCTTCTGGTGGGTGCTCTGCCTGGGCCTTCTGGTGGGTGCTCTGCCTGGGCCTTCTGGTGGGTGCTCTGCCTGGGCCTTCTGGTGGGTGCTCTGCCTGGGCCTTCTGGTGGGTGCTCTGCCTGGGCCTTCTGGTGGGTGCTCTGCTTGAGCTTTCCCAGCAGGTCCATGGTCCTCCAGGCTGTGCCAACCACTCCTCTGCTCTTTTCTGCTCCAGGGATACAGCTGCATCTCAGTAACGCTCTGGCTGTAGGAATTGTTTCAAGGTGAAGTGTCCTCTTGAAATGAAGAAGGTGTTTTTGAATAAGGGTGATGGCCCTTTCAGGACTGGGTACAAGGTCCTGTCCAGTGCTAAGGTGTCACTGTCGCTGTCCCAAAGAGCTCACTCTGGAGGACAGCTTAGTCATGGAAATGAGATAAATCCTATTTCACAGAAACTGGTAAAAATAAAACTGTTGAGGAATGATTTGTTTCTATAGCAACAGACTGGAGAAGCTAATACAGCTGCTCTCTGCAGAAGGGAGAAAAACAGCAATTGAAATGTTGGTCCACCTGGGAGTGTAGCTGTCAGCAAAGGAAAGATCTTCGATAGACTGAAGGGGTGAAATGCTTAATTAAAGACAAAGAGCAGGAAGATGAGAGCTGTGTTTGGGAAGAAATTGGTGCTGGAGTGTGTGAAAGTGCCCTCTTTTCTTTGCAAAACCTGGAGAGCCTGTGATATGTCCCCAGAGCTATTTATATCCACTTTCCCAAGGGACTGTGTTCTGAACTTGCCTGCCACCCTCTCAGGGCTTGGGAAGTGCCCTGTGTAAAAGGCAGGCAGTGCTGCTCCACCATTCAGTACCTGCGTGTTCATTGTGTCAAGTGCACATTGTTAAACCTGAATTTAAAATGACTTTGTCTTGCAGTGAATCACTGTGGCTGGCTTAAGAAATATTCAAGGTTTTTCAGGGAATCTTTGTTGTGTGAACTGGGAGATGACTTTTGAGAAGTCTGAATGAATTTCTGAGCTAACTGGGTTTTTTTAAACTCAATTGAATATGGAGCTGGGTGCTCCCCAACATGTGCCAGGGCAGAGTTTTCCATAAATGTTTGTGTCCTGGAAGAAAATCCAGTATCCATCCAGACTGATGGATAAGGTGCTTGAGTTTAAAACTATTTTTTTAATCTATAGAGTGTATAGATTTGTGTAGGTTTTGACTTCACTTTTGCCTAAACCAAGAGTTGTAGCAGAGCCTAGGACATACTGTGCTGTTCAGGTGGCTGTTTTCCCCCAATGGTTATTAAAGGTCAACTGCTTAAATATCTGGGAGGCCCTAATAAACCCTAAAAAGTGCTGAAACCACATATATATGCACATTCTTGATGATGTATCCCACCTTGCATGGCTATTAAGTGTTTCAGATTAAAATCAGTATATACATCTGAACCTAGGAGGGATGTTAATGAAATTGCTTTTCAAACAGGAGTGTGTGTGCAAGGCTTTTACCAGGCTCTCCAAGAGAGTCTGTGTTATTTAGCTTAAGGAAAGTCAGAGCATGAGTTTGTGTTGTTTAGGTTGGGTAAACCCAAGATTACATTAGCACTCTTTCCTTGTTATTTAAACATATGGTTTCTTTTAAAGGAAAATTACATTTAAAAATAAACCTCGAGCGTTTTCCACCTACGAGGAAGTGTCTGCAGTGCTGCATGCTCAGGATGCAAGAACACAACCTTGTCTAAAAGCAAGTGCCATAAATATTATGTAAATACATTATCTCATTAGATTTATATCTAATTTTATTGCCTGCTGGTTTTCAGACTCAGGTCAAACAAGCCTGAAGATGTCATAGGTGGTCTTTCAAATCTAATATTGAAGTGGGTTGGAAATTAGGTGAAATGACTTTTGCCTCATCCTAATTAAGACACTATGAGAAATCCTTTCAAGTTTGGCATCACAAAGTAAATTGCCTGGTTTTAAAGTGTAATCTCATTAAAGCAGCCTGGTGCCTGGTAAGATGTGAAGCCTTCCCCGTGCAGTGATACAGATGGGCTCCCCAGACCCTTCCTTACTGCTCTTAATTTCAGAAATCAGCACAACTTGGGGTTTTTTTAGGAAGCAGGAACAGGATTATGATAAAGCCTTGAACTCTGGAGACTTCAAAGCTTTGCATTCTGGTCTTGGTTCAGCTGCAAGGACTGTAAAGTCCATCAGATGACTTAAATAAGGGACTATGTGTCCTCTGGACTTGGGGTTTTTTTTTTTTGCTAGTACTTCTTTCCAGAGTTATTTTTTTTAAGTCACAATTTCTTGCTGCACAGTGTTAAGTCTGATGAAGTGTTGGCTGTCACATAAGAGATGTTTAAATGACCTCGATTCATCCTGTGATCCCCCGTGGATGACTTCCAGTTGTCTTGGCGTGTCGTTAGTAACTACCTTTTTGCGTGATTTAAAATTACTTGTGTTCCTCTTGTGAGACTGGGCTTCTCCTTGTGGCCTCATTTCAGCCTGGTGGAGTCTGAAGCCATATGTGTGAACTCCTGTAGCTCATCTCCACTGAGTTAGAAACAGCTGAACACACAGAGAACGTGGAGGACACGCATGGTCAGTGCTGGATCTGGCATGTTGGGAATATTTCCTTTAACTTCAACGGGAATTATTTCACAGAAAGAGTGAAACAGGATATATCCTTGACATTCCTTTTTGCTGAAAATAAAGACTTAAAAAGAAGAGAATTGGTTAAAAAAGAAAGTGATGTCTTTCTGCTCATGCAGCTTGG
This sequence comes from Caprimulgus europaeus, assembly GCA_907165065.1. The sequence continues at coordinate 3,121,760 of OU015550.1, read as the reverse complement.
GGGATGTCATTCGAATACAGCGCTCGGTGTCTGTGCTGAGGTTGGTGCTGGAAACAGCTCAGCAGTGGGGGGACTGCTGGGAGGAGTCCAGCTCTCCTTGATCTGCCAAGCCTAGAAATGAGAGCCCAAAGCTGCTATAGATTGTGAGTATGACTTCAGAATGACTCAGAAGAGGGGCAGGTCACTGTTTGCCTTGGTCTTCCTCTTATTCTTGCCCCCATTATAGTGCCTGGTGTTTCATCCTTATCAGTGTAGCGTCTCTAACCCGAGCTGCTCTCGTTAGGTTCTAATGATTTCCCGTGTCCAGGAGTGCCAGGCTCTGCTGTGGGCTTGTGTGTTGGCATCATCTGGAACCAGTTTTTCATTTGCAAAGATAAATGGGGTCAATGTCAGCTCTTGAGGTGTGGTTAACAAATAGAAGAAATTTGATTCTTGAAGTAAACTTTTCAACGTTAAACATTGCAGTTAAAGTGTGTGTGTATAAATCCATAGGAAGCTGGTTTGGATGGATTTTGGGGGTTTTTTTTGGTTTTTTTCTTGTGCTTAACTTGAGCACAAGACTCGAGTAATTGAGTCTTGGATTTAAAGACTCAATTGACCTTAGCTGCTTCACCAGACTTGAGTTTTTGGTTTCTGACACTATCTGAGTCTGAGTCAGTTAAAGATGGTTTTCTTCCCAGCTCACTCATGCTTGACTTACACTTTTTCTTCTGAATTCCTCAGGAAAGTTGGGTACAATTTAATGGTCTTCAGTGCTACTTCAGGATAGATATGCAGAGCTACTGTCTGAGGAAAGGAGTTTGTGCTTTCCCTCTCAAAAGCTGTCAGTCAGTGGTGGGTAAGCTTTTGAAACCCTCTGAAATGCCTTAGGATCCTGGTAGTTAATATGGGTATAAGTTGTTACAGCTGAGATGTAATTATTTGCTGGGATAAAGTTGCAATGACTTTGAAATTCTTTGAGGTAATGGAGAGTTTTATCCCTGCATAGGTTTATAATTTAGTAGTCTGACTTGCATATATACATTCCTCCTGTACATTAAAAATGTTAGGGTGGGAAAGGCTCTGCCACTAAAAGCAGCTCATAGCTGGGAGAGCTGTATTTAACAGAGAAAAAGCCCAGAACTGTGTTTGTATATTTTCAAGTAAGTGGGCAGAAATATTTTAAGTGTTTTGAAACATATTATCTTACATTGTGTATGTTCCCCAAAGAAAACGTGGGTTTTCTTCCTGACGGGGAAAAAAAGCTGTTTGAGGCTGACATGTCATCTTGGGCAAAATCAAATCTGACAGGTGGATAAAAACAGAGCTGGAAGCTTAAGGTGTTAGAGGGGACTGTGTGGGAAGGAGCTCTCTTTGCTGCCTGTGCTGTTATTTATTCAGTTTACCTCTGCTGGGGATGTCTACTGATGTCTCTGCTGGCTTTCCGAGGAGCGGTCCTTGCCCTTCTGGCCTTCCCCCCAGCTCTTCACAAGCAGTTAGCAGCGAAAGGACCTTTGCATTTAATCCATTTCATTTGGCTGGCTGACTTATACACTCATGTTTTTCAGCTCTAACCTTATCTCTGTTGCACAGATAAATGTAGACAAGTAATGACAACTTTATAGGAGCTATCTCCAGATTCGGAAATAACTTCCTGCCTCGGCTGTTCGCTCCTGGGCCTGCTTTGTAACAGGCTGGATTTCACAGATGCTTCTAGAGTAAAAGGATGTCCCTTTTAAATTCCATCCTATTTTTCTTAACTGAGTTGTCTTAAGTTGATGCTTTCTCTGCTTGACACATACCAAGAATGAGCAGGAGCTTATCACAGTGCTCTTTGAATGTGATTGCTCAGGTGTGTCCTTCATATTCCCATCCGAGCCATCACGGGGTCGCTTTTCTATTTGCCTTCTTCCCCTTTACTGTCTTTGCTCTCTCATTTCCCTGTTACTTGCTCTTTGGGCATCTAATTAAAAAGCTCATCAAGAAAGAATGTCATCTAGAGTCAGTGCAGTGGTATGTAGTTGCCTTGTTTGTGTCCCACATTGTTGCCAGTTAATTTCTTGCTCGGCCACGTCTTTCTTTAGCCTTCAGGAACTTCTGATGAAGCCAGAGCACTGGGATTTGATACACGCTTAAATGGAGCTGTGTGGGTGAAACGGCTTCTCTGCTGCTCTGGGTTGTGTTGAAGGGCAAAGTCTACTCCAAATGCTTAAGTGGAAGCTTTGTCGCGGCTCTTTAGTTCTCCAGCCCCGTGTTCCCTTCCTTGAGGGCCTCTTCCCCCATCCCACTGCATGGCATCATCAACATCAGAACTACTAATTTCCTTTTTACTTAAGCTTAACATTTCTCCCTGCTTGTCTTGAGATACCGGGGTTGGTGCCCTGTGAGTCTCTCCCCGTCTGTCTGAACAATTAAGCGCTTTAATGCCAGCAGAAATTGAAAGCCCTCATGTCACTGATCTTGGCAATGTCACAAGGGAAATGGGATGTTGTGTGAGCCCTTGTCTTTTTCTTTTTTCTTTTTTTTTTTTGTAGTCTCCCTAAGGCAAAAGAGCACTCTAGATGCAGTTATTGGTACAAAATAATTGCATTTGCTTTTTTAATTGATGTAGGGAAGAGGTAATTCAGTCTCTGGATCTTTTGTTTCTCTGGTTCTGCTTTACTTGGCCTATTTACCTGTTTCTCATCTACTCCAGGTCAGACACTAGTGCTGTTGTTCAGCATTTCAGGCATCAGTTTTAGGCAGCAACCAGTCTGAAAAGCAAGAGCCCGCTTTGCTGTGGAAGTGAGGGGGCTGGCACGGTTTCGTGGTGATAAGGCACGAAGTGGAACACTCTCCTCCTGGTTAAGTCTTAGATACACTCTATATACAGAAAATAAATGGGGGAAAACACAGACATATTTATTTTCTCTATATAGAGCATATCTAAGGCTTAACCAGGAGGAGAGTGTTCATGTTTAAATAAATCACCTTTTCTATGCACTTGTGGATGCAAGGCTCACTGCTAGCAATCCCAAATCCCCGTTGAGATGTGTGCTGGATCACATCACTGTGGGTGCTGGGACAAAAAAAAAATAGTAATTTTGACTTGTTCTAATCCTGACAGTGAACATGTAGATATTTTGTAGAGTAGACAGCTAGCAGAGGGTGACACATTTTCTGCCATCCCAAAACACTTTTAATTGGTGTATCAGTTCCCCCCCATACAGGGGGAATGGCAGGCAGTGGGGGTGAAGGGCACTCTGCCAGGGTTGGGGTTTTTTTGCTGTTTGTTTCTTTGCACAAGTTCCTTCTGGCAACATTTTTACTCCAAACTTGGACCTTTTGTGTGTGTGTGTGTGTCAAAAAGAGAACAGTGCAGATGGACATGTACAGTTGAAGACACGATGCTCTATTTCTGTTGGTTGATTGTCATGTCTCTTGGGATTCTGTAGCTTGTTAAATCATCTCACAAAAGAAAAGGGGGAGGGAAAATACAAGGGCAGGTTGCCAGCTGTAGCCAGCTCAGTGCTGCAGAGTGAGCACCATGGTATTTTTTTTTTGATGAGGAATTTGTGATTGCTGCTGTTTCTCTGGAAGTGCTGGGTGGAGGGAAGGCAAAGGGAAAGTCTTACACCTTTCCAAGGAATTGTGCTTCAGCAGAACCTGGGAGCCTGCACCATCCAGATGTGTCCTGCTAATTTTCTCTGCATCTAATTTATTTATTTTTTAATACTATATTTTCTTCCACTTAGTTGTACCTTCTCCAGCACTATGGAAACAGTAAAGCTTCAGATGAAGTGAGGAATGCTTACCTTAGCAGTGCTCCTGGTTCCCGTTTGCATGTCTGGGGTATTGGCAGCTCCAGGCTGTTTTACATGACCATGTTCATAATGCTGCTCAGCTTATTGAATTTCTGCAGGAATGTTTTGCTTCCTTTTGCTGGTATTTCTAAAAACCCCCTCTAGTTAGATGCAAAAGAGGGGAATGCACTGCAAAATTGATATTTAGTAAACCTCATTAAAAGGTTTGTAAGCATTTTGCAAATGTCCAATTTCTGTTTCTCTCAGAAGTCAGTTTCCCCACCTAGAAAAAGCAAGAAAGCTTTTTCAACTTCAGTGCTTCAAGTAAAACCGTTCCTTTGTGTGTTGGGTAGTCAAGATTGGCTTCCTGATAAATGTAGGCACTCCAGTTTGAGAATACTGTTATTAAAGTACTGGTGGAGACTGCATTTCACATTGTTACGTATGTTAGAGGCAAAATACAAACTGTCTTTTTAAAATGACTCCAGTGAGCTTTTCCCCTTCTCTTTCCATCTGAAATCTCTTCTGAGTTTTGTCTTCAGTTGAGCTAAATACCAAAGTCATCAGACATGGTGGTGTTTGTGGGCTGAAAACGTGAAGGACCCGTGGGTGATGCCATTTTGATGCTACCTTCCCATTTTCCCTTGTCTTCCCTCACCCACACGCTGCCCTTGGACCGTGTGTGGAGGGGAGTGTGCTCCCAGCACTGTACACGTCAGAAACCAAAGCTCCTGGCCACTCTCCCCTGGCAGACACTGCTTGGCTTTCCCTGTCTTGATGGTTGACATTTTTTTGCACTTCTTTCAAAAAAGCTTTGTTAAGGTCTGGCCTCAGTAGTCAGTGCCAGCGTGTGGAGCCCGTGTTGTGTGTGAACTCTGCTCCATGGCATGTAATCAGCTGGAAATGCTCCCTTAATGGGAGCAGATTGCAGAGCGAGTATCTGTAATGCTTTTAAGAATAAAGGGCAGCATATGCACTCAAACCAGGCCTGTTTTTTTTGTTTGTTTGTTTTGTTTTCCTTTCCTGCAGCTATTTATTTTGCCTCCTGCTCAGAGGGATTCTTTGATGTAGCATAGCATGCACGCGTGACCCGTCCTTTCTGTCTCCCATTGCATAATGCAGGAGGTGACAGAGCCCACTGTCACCCCCCCCCCCCATCACACATTAAGTTTAAATAAATGCATTTCCACTGCCTGGAGCCATTTGTAAGCGTAGGGCTGCCCTCGTCCTAGTGGGGAATTTTAGCTTGGATGGATGCTTTTCTATTAGCAATGCCAACCCTATCTTACTCCTTTGTAGCGTGAGCCTGCAAGCCCAGAGGTTAAACATGTGGTTGCTGTAGTTCTTGTGCCAACCTGAAACAACCTTCTCTTGGAAATCATAGAATTGTAGCAGTTGGAAAAGACCTTCAAGATAATCAAATCCAACCATAAACCAAACACTACCAATTCCACCTCTAACCCATGTCCCTCAGCACCTCATCTACCTGCCTATTAAATCCCATCAGGTATGGTGACTCCACCACCTCCCTGGCCAGCCTGTTCCAATGCTTGACCGCCCTTTGAGGAGTAGGAGTTGGTAGGCTGATTTTGAGAGAAATAGATGAGCTTACCTTTTGCCTCTTGCAGTTCCTGAACTGATCCTTCACGGGGTTGCTGTCACTTTGAAAACTCGTGTGGATTTCCCACTGCCTCCTTAGCAAGTCGTTGCATCTCAGGAGTGAGCGGTTCTGCTGTGTTCCTAAAGAGAGGGAATTATTGGGCTTACTAGAGCATCAGTTGCTGTGTGGCTTGGGGGAGGTGCAGATACCAATTAAATAGCAGCAGAACCACCTTCTTGCTTGTGTGATGATTGAAATCATCTCTGGAGAGCAAGGGGAAAGGAACCAAGTGGGATGGTGTCTGAAATCCTGCATTGACCTCAGTGCAGATAGATGCTGCTGGACATGTTTGGAGTTGAATGGCCGTGCTGGCTTCACAAGGTCTCAGTCAGTGATCCCTCCAATGCTGTGCAGTGATCCCCCCTCATCCCTCATTCTTGGTGCATGCACATGGAGATGCTTTATTTCCTGTCCTGTGTTTGTCAAAGACATATTCCCACCATCACCCCTTCTGAACACACGGATTCTCCTCTCCTGGGGAAACTTCAGCTCCTCATCCCACTGCTGGAAACTGGGCAGTGTGACAGCTTTGCTCTAGAGGAAGTTTTGTTTTTCTCATGTGCCAAACTTACTGCTTTCAGCCAAAATTTTGAAGGGAAAGAAATCCAGATGCATGTCAAAGATCAAAAAGTCACTCGAGTTAAAACTCACCCCCAATTTTTCTTTGTTATTGTAACATCACAGAGCTGTGCTGTGGTTTCTCCTTCCAGCCACTCTGTTTCCTACCAGAGAAATAACTGAGATGGGAGATTTGCTGTCCTTTCATTGATATTTATGTAAATACCAATGAATTTTCCTGTTTGATGATGAAATTTTAGTCTCATACTCTCGCTTAACTGTCCCTCTTCAAACCCTGAGTGCCAGGAAATTTTCTGGGGTTGTTTCCATTAAAAGTTGCAGATGTGTAGTTAAGATTTGCTGATGCTGTTGAGTGCTTCTTCACAAAGATCCTGATCTAAACTTGATCTAAAATATGTTGAAACAAAGTCCACTGAGAAGTGCAAGTTGCTACTCCAGCTATTAGATGAGGTGAAAGCGTACCCTGCTGTGTAGGGCGGTTCTTGGATGCACACAGACCTGTATGTGAGAATTAAAGGGAGTTTTGTGGATACAGCTGTTGAAAACACTTGTTACTCACATAAAACTTACTTGATACACCAATGCAGCTGCAAAATAAACAATTTCTCCCTATGATCATGCCCATAAATTGGAAGTTGCTCTTAGGCGAGGGCACTGCCTGTTTGAGGAGATCTTTTTAGGCTGCAGAGTAATGTTTTCAGCAGGCTTCCACCGAGTTTAGCTTTCAAGATCTGTTAGGTATCTGTGCAAAGAAATGTATGCACTGGGAAACCGTATTCCTTTTTGTGTGCTTGAAAGGAAGCTTCTGGAAAAAGCTGCTTGCAATTAAGAGTGAGGAAAAGCACCTCCAGCAGGCGCTGAATCCTTTTTTGCAATGAGTGTACTGCATGTCTTCACCTGTTTGCTCTAATTGGAAACACAATTGTCATTCCTTGATAGATGGACTGCCTGACTCAGCTCTGTCTGGGGTGAGCCTCCATTTCTGTAAGGAAAGGAGATATGTTCTGACAATGTGGAATAACACAGTAAGATCTCCTAATTGCTGCCCTGTGAACCTCTGAGAAGAGTTTTGTTACCTCTGCCGTTTCGCCTCGCTCTGCATGGGCTGACACAAGGTTAATCCCATAGCTGTGAGATTGAGACTTTGCTGATCACAAGCAGTGAGTCATCCCCACATCAGCAGTGGCTTTTCTGCAGAGATCTTGGCTTGCTTCTCCTCTTGTGGAAGGAGCCTGGAGTTAGCGTGCTTTGTCGGTTTAGGAATTGATGCTTCTGTGTCTGGGTTCAACAGCCTCTAAGTGGCTGCAGGTTTAATGCATGTGCCCCTTAGCTTTGACTTTGACCCATGCCTCATGTCTCAAGTATCCAGATTTCCTGGAGTGGTGCATTCAAATCCCAGTAGGATCAATTTGTCTGCTCTGGCGGTTTTGTTCTTTTCATGTTTGAAAACTGGATGCTTTGCACAGATGTTTATGATCCCAATGTTCTTTCCTTATAGGTGTTGCTTTCCTGCTCCTGTGTGTTAACTACCAGGCAAATTTCTGCTTTGCAGCCCAGAACTAACAGCATTTCAGTGGTGATTTTTCACATATCTGAAAGGGAGAAATACTAAAAGCAGTGTCTAAATCTGTGCTGACACTAGCAGCTGAACAGTGCTGTACTCTTCAGTGTGTTAATTCCTGTGTGTGGGATCAGTGGTCTCCCATTTCCTTTAATTTTAGATTATTTTTTTTAAGCACAGCAGTGAGGACCTGGTGAGTTCCAGCAGGCAGGAAATGTGGGTGATGATACCTCGTACCCACTCCGAGACAATGTACTTGGCATCACTCCCTTTGAGCTGTCTGGATGGTGTCTGTGGTCAGAGGGCTGGCAACCCTGTAAATCCAGATCTGCTCTTTAATTTACCCATAATCATTCAAACTCTGAAATGCTTTTCCAATCATTTTTCCATCAAGATTTATCAATGGAATTTACTGCCTGCAGTCTGAAGGGCCTCACAGTTCTCCTGACAGCTTTGGGAATACACTCTGCTCCAACTTCTCTGCTTTTTTCACTGTGAAAAGCTGGTTGACCTTCAGCTCTCCTGAGGTCTTGCAGGCTGTGTGATCTATGGATAGCATCCTTGCTGACAGTTCTTCTTGCACCTTCTTCCCAAATCTAGAAGCACTTGAGAAGCCCCTGTAGTGTTAGATTATATCATTTATTTTTTTATTTAAGCACATGGAGTTGCATTAGCCTGGTCAGTCTAGAAGAAAATTTTTGTTCCAAATTGTTGCAAAAAAAAACAACCAAACAAAAAAAACCCTCAACAAGCAAACAACAAATCCAGCTAAATCTGTACCTCTCTCCTTGTGGCCCCTTGGCCCTTAACAGAGCTCTTTTACATCAGGTGGAAGGTAATTACTATATTTGATTGTAAAATGCTTGGCAACATCATCATGTTTGCAGTGCTGAATGTGAATTGCTGTATTTTGGGTTTTTTTCCAATAGAAAAATGGAGGCAGTAGTGTTAGTGGGTGAATTTTATATACAGCAAATGCTTCCTGTGTAGGACTGGAATGTGAAGTGAGACTTCTGCATGTGTTTAAAATGCCTGGATTCTCTGCAAAGCATTATATAATTATCTTCTCTATTAAATGGCCACCCACATTTTCTGTAGTATGTCTGAATTTGGTTTTGTAACTGGTAAGATGCTGCAGCTATAAAATGACAGTGCCAAGCTCTTAAATATTGCGTTTTTAGAGCTAACTCTGCTGCAGTTAGTAGAAAACACTAAGAAAGGTAGAAAGCACATTTTTTTTGTCAGGTGTTCTACAACAAGCTGAAAGCAGTGGTCAAAATGAAGCTCCCATTGAGACAGGAGCTGTACAAACACTTCAGGCCAGAGCAGAACAGACCAGGCAGGCACATTTGGATTGTGTGTTCCTCAGTTTGTGGGGTGGAGGACAGTGGAGTTTGGAAGGAATCTGCTGAACAGATAGAAAAGGAGAATGTGAGAGGTGTAAGAGGATGATAGAGCAGACAAGAATATAGGAAGAAGGCAGCCAAGGATTTTTGGGTGGGAGCAATCCTCCCAACTGATGCTTTTTTCAGAGCAAAGAAGGATCTGGATAAAGAAGTTGAGGATTGTAGAAGCCAAAGATCACGGCTTTGGCTTCCTTTGCAGCCTGTCCGATAGCTGGAGTCTAACAGGGATGCTCTCCACGGTCTTTCCTAAAGCCTGCCAAGAGTGGCTGAGAAGGTGTTACCTGGGATCTAGGGATTCTCCCCTGTCCCAGGAATACTCTGGTTTAGTTTTCTCCAGTCTTGCATCAGCAGTTTATTTTTGGACAGACAATCTAGCAGTTGAGGCAGGCAAGAAAAGGGGTCACAGTTCCGTTGTACCCCGTCCCCTGGGTGAGATGGGCACAGCGCTGCCTTTCTCTGCAAGAAACATTTAATTATCATTTCTAAACCTCAAGTCTTGCACAAAGCATTTGAGTTGTTTGTATTATGGGTCTCTAAGCAGGAAATACCAAGAGAGGGTTATGTTGGGAGAGTCCAGCAGTGGTGTGGATGTGAATAGCTGGGATGTGTGTATTGACTTGTGATGTCCTCTGGGCAATGGACTAGGAGTTAATCTGCCTCCAGCCTCAGCTGCCCTCGTGACACTTTGTCTCTAAGGCATTGAACTGAGACTCCAAACATCTGGGACCAGTTCTCAGCTACTTTAAACTTCCTTTGTGACTTTGGGCCAAGCCACTGCATGTGCACTGGTTTCTCATCTCTAAAACAGTGATACTACTAATATTGTTCCTTTTGTCTGTAGTGTTGGGTACATAAATACACAGGGTAGCAATGGCCTCTGCTGTCTGATCTGCACGAGTTAAGAGTACCAAACCCTGAAATCTCCATGTGCTTCTGGAATCTGCAGAAGTGAGACTATAAATCGACTCTGAAGACTTGAAAACACTGAATTATTCTTTAGGTGGCTTGGCCTTTGCTCTAGCTCACTGCCCCAGATGATTTTGTGAGTAAAGTTACTACAGTCAGGAAGAAATGGAAAAGCAGGAGGATAAATATGGTCTTGTTTAAAGGAACTGTTGGGTGTTTTCATGACCTAAAGCAAAGTGCTTTATTCAGCAATTTTTACAAACAGGAAGCTTTATTTAAAAGGCTACAGCGCTTGCTGAGTCATGGAGCAAGAGGAAAACTGAGCGCAAGAATTAGTTCAAACAGGGCAGATTTTGCAATTTTCAGAGCTTTTCTTGTGTCCCTAGTGTTCAGTCTTAATTGCCTTAAACAGATATAGCAGAAATGTTACTAGAATACTGCCCTGTCTGTCACTTTAATGCTATGCATTGCACAAATCAAAATGGGATGAAAGGTTTGGTTTCCGTTACCTCAGGAGAGCTGCGTGGCCTTCCTGGCAGAGCTGGAGAGGAAGAGGAGGGAATAGATTGATATATTTCACTGCAGTCCTCACATCTAAATATAAACAGTTCTCTTCTTGGATCCTTTCAGTCTGAACTTCTGGGTGATTTGACCTTTCTTTGATAAAAGCTGTCTTTATTTGCAAGAATAAAAGGGCAAGGGTGAGGAAAGGCCGCAACAGATTTTATTTATTTATTTATTTTTAATATCTTCAAATGGCAGCAGTTGGTTTCTGCAGTGCTCAGCGCTCTCTGATGAACCAGCTCTGTCCTGGACTCCCAGCTTTTCTCCTCCTCAGAGTCCCTTGAGTGAACTTTGCATTTTACTGTAAAGCAGTGACCATAATTTCTAAGGAAGTTTATGGAAGTGTTTTCTCACAAGGGAGAGCATCCTGGGCTCCAATCCCCTGTCTTGCTGTGACTGGGTGGATCACTTTGAGGAAGTGACTTGGTTTATGCCCTTTACAGCACTAACCTTGGTTTTCCTTCAACTGAAAGAAATATTTGTATTAAATGCTGCTGGTTTTTCATGTGTACAACCTGAAGGGTTTTGAGTTGAGCGTCAAAACATGTCCCATAAAACCACTGTACTCTCTGCCTTTGGTGGGGTTAGCAGCTTGTGCAAGGGGATGCACAGGCACAGGATTTATAACTGCTCCAGACTACATGCAGGTCTTTCTGGCACTGGTTTTAACCATTAATTGCCACTTTAAATCCAGCAATAAATTATTTGGGTAACCACACTGCATGAGCCCACTGCCAAGAATAAACCAGAGCCTGAGAATTACTCAGTCTCTTTCATACTTCAGGACTCTTGCAGCTGGATGGGGTAGGGCATCTCCTGAACTCAATCTGATTGGTTTTTTTGGTGTCTCACATATTTTCTCATCATAGTTTATAATCATCCTGAAAATGTTGGTAGCATTTGAAATGTGTTGCATGTGAGTGTTGGTTTGCTGTTTGCCTCTGAAGCGCGGGATGGCGTGTGGCGTGCGGGATTGCCTCTGGGGAAAGCTGCCTGATCCTTTGCAAATTGGATTTTGCAGCTTACTTCCCTGTCCTCTTGGATAAAGTTTCCCCTTAGCTGCTTCTCCTCTAATCGAGCTTGTGTCTGTCTCAGGGCTGCAAAGCTGTTTTGTAATATTCTGCTGGATCAGGAGTCACTTGGAGGGGAGAGACTTTCAATGTCGGAGGAGGCACCTGAAACCTGCTTGAGAATAAGTGTGCTGCTTAGTTTACTCCTGAATTTCCACTTGGTCTGCACAAGGTTCCTGCTGGTTTGGTGCCTTTCCTGCTGCTTTTATACACTGTGGTACAGAGTTTTTTCTGGCTAGGAGCCCTCTAGTAATGACTGTTATTTTAGAAAACCTAGTTACTGCTCAGGCTGCCTCTGTATCATACAATGAGTCGTAGTGATTACATCCTGGGGAGGAAATGAAATGATCAGGAAAGGCCTACATCATAAAAAGCAGGAGTTTATTTTAAACCAATTAAATTGGGGATTAGAGGGTGCTGTTAAGTTCTACCCCTAGTTAAAGAAAATAAAGCAGAAAAATGTACTTTATTAGGAAAAGCATGATTGTCTGGGCTTATAATGAATCCTGTGTAATTCTTGAAAGTGTTACAACAGGCCAGCTTACAGGGCATGATGGGTTGTAATGGAGAGGGCTGTCTTCAGGAGAGGTGAATGGTTTCAATTTGCCTATAAGAACATATGGATTTGCATTCACGTGCCCTTTCTGGGAGAGGGTGGTAGCACTGGTGAGGAGTGGGAGTAGGAACCAAACTCCTTTAACAACAAGCTCAGGAGCAGTGCCAGCTTCTGACACAGGCATTTCTCCACTGTTTTAAACAGGACACCTGGCAGGGGAAGATGAGTCCTTTACAGGGTTAATCCCCAAATCCTTGGTGTTCGACTTTTGAACAAAGAAGGGAAGTGAATATTCTCAGAAGTGCTCTGAGACCACCTACTCTTTCACATAGGCTGCCAACAGCTGTCAGATGGAAATGATTTTTGGACAGTATGAAATCAATGTGGAATCACACTGGTGACCAAGAGCAGGCTGTGGATCCCACAGTCTTTGACTTACACCCCTAGTGACTCTTGCCATGGAGGGAAGAGCGTTTCCCAGACCCATCAGAGTCCTTCAGAGGGGTGTGGATTAGCGGTGGGTTGATGGTTTACTGTCTCTTGTGGTTAACATTAATAGACACACATTCCTCTGAAGATGCTTTTTGGCAAGCACATGTATGGCTGAAAGATGTCTAGTAGTGGGAAATGTGGGAGCTCTGATTTCAAACCAGGATGGTCTGATAAAGCATCGAGAAGTGGATCCTCGTACCGGCTATGTGCTCTGTGACACTAACTCCTCTGCTCCACGCAGTGCTGTGCAGTCTGTTTTCTGTATTACTGCTCTTAACCACAGCTGTCCAGTCACTGGTTTGCTTCCAGATAACCAGCTTGGTGTGAGAACTCTGCTGAAACTCGTCCTTGCCAGCTGTCTGTCCGTGTTTGGTGTATGCTTAAGTGTTCCCTGTACGTTTTCTGTCTTGCAGCATCTGGAGAGGGCCAAATGTGAACTGCGTTGACAGTACTGGATACACTCCACTGCACCATGCTGCTTTGAATGGTCATAAGTGAGTCATCTTATAATGCCTTTGATCATAGTATCCCCTATGTGCTTTACAGGTTAGGGTTTCTGTGTCATTCATTCACCAATCTAACACGGTTCCCACTGAAAACGTGGCGATGGTGCAGCACTACACCATCTTCAGGACAAGAAGTGAAGAGCATCAGTGTAGTAAAGCTATAGTGGCATTGGCTGCTGCACAGAATGAGCATCCATCTCTTAAAAATTGGGCAAAACACTGAGGTTTTCAACCACCCTTTTGTTTATAAGTAATTTGGATAAGATATCAGGACATATGAAAGGTGGCTTCTCCAGTAACAGTCCTCTGCAGTCTGTCTGGTGTCCAACGTGTTGCTGTGCCTGCACCACTTAAGATTTGCTTTTGTGCATATTACGTTTTGAAGTAACTCCAGTCTTCAGCGTGGTAACTCTTGCATTGTTCATTGCTATTTAAGATATTGAATAGACTTAAAATTTTGATTCATCTTCATTGTGCTGGTGCAATTCACTTTTCACCACAGTGGCTTGTGGATAACTTCAGTCCCTATTCAGCTCCATTAGTATGAAGGTAACATAGATCTTTCCTGAGCTCATCTCAGCAGTATTTGGTTTGTTTGGTTGCTTTTTCCCTTGTACAGCATTTAATAGGAATGCTTTAAAATGACATTTCAAGAGGATCTCTGAAACACTTGTGTTCAGATTAACTTTTTGTAAAATACTGCAGTTTGTAAGCTGTGAAACAAGGGCTGAACATCTTATGGACTCACATTTCCTTCTCTTGCAGGGATGTTGTGGAAGTTCTGCTGAGGAATGATGCACTGACCAACGTGGCAGACTGTAAAGGTTGTTACCCTCTTCACCTGGCAGCTTGGAAAGGAGATGCAGACATAGTGAAGCTCCTCATCCACCAAGGACCTTCACATACTAAAGTGAATGAGCAGGTCTGCGTGTTTTTCTCTAATATCATCGTTGAATTGCTTCCCTTGGATGGAGAGGGACTACTTCAGCTGACTCCTGACCCTTCCCAGATAGTAGCAATGGTTGTAAAGTCCTACTTGCCAATGGGATAAGAAGGGCACTGCCTAAAGCAATACCTGCAGTTCTGAGTTAGTGGTGGAATGAGTAAGGTCTATATGTTCATACAGAGATATATAAATCTGAGAACCACTCAACACCTAGGAATTGGTCTCCTGCTTTCATACTGGGCTTCTAAAACTAACCTGTAGTTTTTCCTTGCAGTTGCTGGATAGCTGAGAAGGTTTCTAGTTCTGTCAAAGGAGACATTGGCTCCCTTCTTTGGGAACTAATCAAAGCAGCTTTGTTTAGTCTTTGTTTGGCCATGCTCTCTTAGCTCCTCTCCTGGCTTGTCTCTAGCGCTTGCTCCAGTTAACTAATTTGTAAGTTGTGAGATAATTTTAGCCTTACTTGCCCCCAGATAAATCCCTAGCTTAATCTTAAAGAATTATTTTCTCAGTCAGGCAAGAAAAAAATATCTGGTGGGTTTCTTGCCTTTGTCAAGCTGATAGTTTTTGGGCTAGGATGCTGAGAGACTGATTTGGTACGATAGCTATTCTGTACAGCAACTGCTGTGTCTGCCTTGGAGGGCTGGCTCCCATGTAATTTCCCCTGTGGAAGTCAGCAGGTATCTTAAAATTCCAGGGAACTTCTGAAATGCTACTGCTGGAAGGCCCAAATATTGCTTTTGTTTAAGAGTTTTGGATAAGGGAACTGATTTATTGAGTGAGGCCAGCTGAGCAGTGTTACTGAAATACTTCTGGCTGAGTGAGCTGGGGCAGACATGCAGTAACAGATTCAAATCAGGCTGCTAAAGCTACAGTAGCACTTGGTTGTCCTGTCCATGAGGCAGGAATATCTAATGTCCCTGTGAATCAACTCCTAAATCACTTGGGTTTTCATCCAGGAGGAGAGGAGTAAACCATAAGTTTGTCTGCCTTCGTACCAGAAGGCTAAAAATATGTATTAACTCAGAAGTTATTTCACAAGTAGGTCAGATGAGCTCATGACTCAAATTTAGCAAAATCTGTCAAAGTCAAGATGAGCAGCTGGGAACTGTGAGTTGCTGCTGTTTAATTTTGACCTGCTGTGTATACTTCTCAGAAGCTGAGGAGCAAACTCCCTTCAGAGTTGGGTTTAGGAGTTCTAATCCTGCTTCCAGTCATACTTTGAGGGGACCAAAGTGCCATGCTTAAGTTTTCTGTTCCTCAGTGTGAGATGGCTAACTCAATGCACAAGGCTGCTCCAGGGCTGAATGGTTGCTTCTAAAGCATCACAAAATGAAAAAGGCAGTGATAACACTATTCACTGCCACTCCTCAATGGAGCAGAAATAACCAAGAGTGTATATTTTAATGTCTTTGTTGATAGTTTTCCAGTTTGAAGCTGTGCTTAATAATGTCTTCATGCACAGCTGCAGGCATTCAGTCTGTTTAAATAGATTTGAGATGTGTAGTTAGCTGTTTACAATCAATCTGATAAGAATTGACTGAGGACCCTGAGTGTAAACTGTTCTGCTCTGAGTAGGACAGGTATAGGGGAAACCTTTGCAAAATATTAAAAGCTTAGTGTAATCCTTCCAGGTAATGTTTCATTAATGTCTGTTTAGTAGGAACCTTTTTAAATGACAAAAGTCAGCTGAATAGCTTGTGCTGCTTGTGTTTGGAGTCTTGAAAATGAAATGCACAGTGGTTCAAGTTACAGGAATCAGCAGCTGGAATGGCTTCTGCTGTTAATAGCTTTGACTGGAACGAGATGCTGTGTTCTGTCACTTCCCCCCCTTGGGAGTCACCCATTGCTTTGTTGCTATATCTCACCCATTTCATGATCACATTTTTTTTTTCTTTTTCCTCTTCCTTTTTGTAGAATGCTCTTGAGATCAAAGAACTCAAAAAGTACGGCCCCTTTGACCCATATATCAATGCCAAGGTGTGTACTTTGCTGTCAGCATTTCACTGCATCACTACTCCCAGCTGCACTCGCGTGCTTCCAGGTGCAATGTCATCCAGTTGCAGTTATACCTGTTCAGTTTGCAGGCTGCTTGGGGACAAGTAAAATGCAACCATTTTATTTACTGTGGGTTTCTTTCTTCAAAGCAGTTATAGAAAACATTATTTAAGGGAAGCTTTTCCTTGCTTTCCTGGGGGCTCCATCATTGCTTAGCCTTGTAGGACTCACGGTGATGGTCAGTTTGCTTGATTTGGCTGGATGACTTCTGAAAGGTAATGTTATTTCAATTAAAATGCTTTAGGTTTTGTTTTGTGTGCTAGTGTTGCTGATAAATGCAAAGAGAAGGAAATTTAATTATTTTTTTTTTTCCTGCTTAAACATGGATGCATTTTCTCTTTGGGCTGTTTGGAGTGAATTTTCCTGCCTTTTCTCCTACAAATTGCATAATGCTGTATTTGTCATTTGAATGGACAATTAATTCTTTTGGTGGTGGTGGGGAGAAGGGAAGGCAGTAATGTTCATGCCTCCTTTTCCCCAGTCCTTCATGTCCTGCTTATTGCATCAGTCTCTCTTTTTTGATGTAAAGTCTGTTGTGTCGTCTGACCCTTCAGCCCTAGTCTTCTGTTCCTGTTTTCTTGCCTGTTTTGCTCCTCTCTTGCTTTTAGTTGTTCTTGAGCTACAAAAAGGCATGACATCAGCACTTAGGATGCACTGAGGCTGAGCAATTAAGGAAGCTGATAAGAAAGTTCCTGGTGGTGTCTTCTCAGACACCATTTTTCACTTTTATTTATGGTGAAGCTGCAGGCCAGCATGGCATAATGGTCTGATCCATCTTGAGATACTTCTGCTGTAAGCCACCACACCATGGTTGCTTCCAGACAAATTATTTGGGACCTAGCCATCTGTGGCAGATTTCTGTTGCTCAGAGTTTAGTTATAACTCTCACTCTGCTTGATCTGCGGTACCTTAGAAACATCCATTCAAAATCCCTGGGCTTGCTAACTGCTTGGAATTATGTTTGGTTTTTGCAGACTTCTATTTCAGGAAATACTCCAGTACAGATCTCTTTAAGCACAGATATCTTTACATGAAGCTCATCTGTATCAGTGACTTTTACAGAAATCCAGATGGGAATTTTACAGCATCAAATGTCTTCTGGGGAAACATCAGTGAGCAGTTCAGCTGCTTGAAAAGAGCTTTCTAAAACTGTCAGTAACAGCATTAAAATGTGGAAGGAAGAAGGAATATAAAGATGAAATTGAGCTCACTTTCTTGTGGATTTTTGTTTAAATATTCTATTTTGGATTTTCTATTTTGGACAAGTGCATTATTTGAAACTCTCAGTTCAGTTTTCAAGACAGCTGGAGTGCTTTCAAGAACAAGGTTAATGTTTTTGAATTCTTTGCCTTGGTTTTAAGGAGAGAAATATGATTAATACACAGACTGTTAGGTTCATCACAAGTTCTGACCAGCTTTCTACCAGTTTCTGACCAAGTTTGATGAAGAAGATGCAAAGCTGTACCTGTCATGCAAACCTGGATGTTTTCTCAATAGCCTGGCTGCAGGTGGGAGAACCAAAAAAAGTCCAGGTGCAAAGTGTGAGAGTCCTTGCTTAGTTGGTGCTTCCAACTTCTCAGCTCCCATGCAGAATGAGATGTCATAATATACAAGATCAAAGTAGGATGTTTCATCTTTCCACATATTTGGGATATTTAGAAGAAGGGGAAAGCTTTTATATATGGCTGGACTACAATTTAATATCGTGTTGAGGAAGAGATAAGAAAGTCAGAAGCTTGGTCTCCCAAAAGTTAAAGAAATAGTTAACAGCTGCTTTTTATGCCCCTTCCTTCCCAACATCTTTTCTTCAGTAGGAGGTCCATGCATTATGTCTGTTCCAGGCCTGAAGGACTTCTGAAAATCCAATGATAGAAGCAAAGTTAAGAGATGGAGCAGCAACTTTGCTTCAGTAACTCCTGCAACCTTGAATTTGGTTCTTTAATTTGTATGAAGGAACCAACCAGTCAAGCAGAGCCAAAGCAGAAAAAGCTGTCACATAGCTCAGGTTTGTGCACTGCACAAACTAGCTTTGTCTTCTTTAATTGGAAGCAAATGAATCATGCAGATTGGATTTAAAGTGCTATAAATCTAAATGAGCTGCTGAGAAAAGTGGAAGCCTACCATCTGGAGCCTGCAAATGAAACTGGGCAGCAAACCTACCCACAGAGCTCTCAAAGCTTGTTGGACATATGGGGATCTTTTCTTTTATTTTTTGTATTTATTTTTTTAATCTGAAACGTGTTTGGCATTGTTGGGCACCTGTAGGAAGGAAGGAAGGAGACCTGTTTGTCCTTACTCTGCTCCTGGCAGTGCTGTGTGGGATGCTGATGGGAATTATGTGCATCAAGAGGGGAGGAGATGGTGCCACTGACCAGGCAGCTCCAGCCAACTCTCCTTTGTGCCCGACGTTGTGATGTGCCTTGAGTGTCACCTCCTGGTGAAGTTTGGATTTGGCTTAATGGTTTTGTTTTTTTCCTCTTTCATTTTGGCCTGCCTTTAACTGAAACTCTGTCAAGTGCTTGCCAGGGGGACATCCCTGTTCTGTGCTTTAGGGTCAGATGTGTCACTGGAGCAGCAAATCAGCAGGTTTTTAATAGGGCAAGTGTCCATTAGATGTGCACACACTGACAAAAATCCTGCACAGGAGTCTTGGAAATAGTTTGGTTGGGACTGAAGAGTCATGGAGCCTCTTTCCCCATCCCCAAGGCAGGATCAGGTCCTACCAAAACCATTCCTGACCAGTGTTTGTCTGGCAACTTCTGAAAAACCTCTGAGAGGGACAGCTCTACAGACCCCCTTGTTTATTTATTTATATTTTATATTTGCAATTTATTATTTATTTATATTTTATATTTATAGTTTTATTTGCCAGTTTCAATCTTTGCAGGTTAGAAAATTTTCTCTTATTTAAACCAAGTCTCCCTTTCTCAAGGTGTGTTAGGAACAGGGGTGCAGACAGATATACTTGAAGGGGCTGTGGGTTCTCCATTTTAGCATCTGATGAGGAGTGTAAGGGCTATGGTATAAGGTATGTAGTTACCAGGGCTTGAAAAATATGCTGGAGCCCATATGAAAGCAGAGACATTTCTGCTTGTGTTCCCACTTTGTGGTCTGTAGTTGGGCATTGTACCAGCCCAACTTCTCACTCCCAGCTGTGAACTGGGGGAGGATGCTGGGATCCCTGCAGGAATGCAGCCCCTGGGCCATGCTGAGTGCTCTGGTTTTACTAAGGAGAAGTTTTGAAATGTGAACCCATATGCCTTCTGGCTACTGGAAAGGATTTTTCTTTTTCCATCTCTCATAAATATGTACATCTGAGTGTACATTGTCTGGAGCTCATCGTGCTCATTGTTCAGGCTCTGCTCTGGTTTTTGTGCTTGGGGAGACTGTGCAGGGCAGGGAGGCAAACTCTCTTGCCTGGAACAGCTCCGGTGTTGTTGGCTGCTCAAAGCTCTCCCCAAATGGAGGCAATAAAGACTTATGCAAGCAGGGGAGTTTCCAGTACACAGTCTGTGATGGGGAAAGACTTGCTGTAATGATTCAAGGGATTTACCACCTGGTGATCTCTGTTGCAGGAGGGAAGTCTGGGGATTTCATCCCAAGTGTCGGAGCCTTGACCTGCTTAAGGAAAATTAGACTAAATTGCAGTGAAGATGGGGGAAATCTTCAACAATTATGTTATTAAAGGATGTTGTGTTCCCATTTCTGAGCCGTCAGGCAGGTGTTTGGAGTTGCTGTGTGCTTTAAAGCACCCTTGGGGGATATGGTCTCTGTGCCAGGGAGGGATGGGAGGGGGATGTCCTAGCAGTGGAAGTCCCCGGTAGCCAGGGCTAGCGTGATGTGAGCAGTGCGTACCCCCGGGGCTCTTTGGCAGGTATTTGCTGCTCCACAGGGGTTGGGGTTATCTGCAAAAATTGGCAGCAAGCCTCCCTCATGCCATGGGGCAGGCTGAGGCCTCAGTCTGGCTGTGTTGTGGGCTCACTGATACCTGGGTTCCCTTCCCTGTCAAATGAGAATAATGTGATTTACCAACCTTTTAAATGCATCGAGACCAGCAGGTGAAGCTCATTGAGAGGTGTAATATGTGTAGTTCTCTATTCTCTCCCCTTCTCACTCCATATGTGTATTTTATGTGCAGACTTCTTTATTCTACAGTAACTTCTGTCCACTTGTATGTGCCTTCCTTCACCATGGCTGCCTCTGCCACTCCAAGTATAGAGCCTGTTGTTTGACTTTGAATTTCTGTGCTAATAGCGATGCCATGCTTTCCTGACCTTCTGAAGATCTCACTTCTGCATGTGGCTGTTGCTCCTTCCTGCCTCCTTAATCTTTGCTTTCATCCAAGTTGTAGCTGCAGAGCTTCTCCAAAACTCCTTGCTTCCCTTATGCTTTTCACATGGCTGTAAAATGATGCAAATATCAGATTAAAACAAGGGGAAGTTTGCATGCGTGACTCCTGTAATCCTTAGGATGACTTAACACCTTAATAGGATTAAAGTACTTGTACAACAGAGCAAGTTCTGCAGCGTGGTTGTGAAATGGTGCAAAATATTGACTGCTCCTACAAGCTGGTATCCAAAAAAGCACATGAGCTCTCAAAGCAAAAAGGAAGGTACTTTGATCAAATTGGGTTTCTAAAGTCCTCATTCTAACTCCATCAAGACAAGTATGTTCTCTGTTGTGTTTTGGGGTTTTTTTAAATGGGAACTGTTCTTAAAATGACAAATTTAACCATGATTCTTTCAGCTAGAGTTGAAGTGTGCAACAGTTTGTACTAAGGTATTTTGGGTCAAATTTAGCTTGAAGTATTTGTTTCTAAACTCCTTTAACAGAAATCCCCCTGTTTATAACACACAGTAAACTTGAGATGAATTTAATTTGAGAAAAGGCTCTTTTAAATCTGGCCATGTTCCTATTTTGCACCTGCAAATGAAATATCTGAGGTTGATTGTCTTTCAGTGCTCTGCATTGCTGATTTTTAACCTGACAGATGCTGCATGCATTAATTGGATCTGGCTTTCACCGTGGAGATGTTCTCTTGTTGCTTGAACATCTCTTTCCCTCAGTTGACCTGAGCCCTTGACTACAAGGGATCATTAGTGGAGTGATCTAATTGCACTGCTTCCTAATTCACAAACTGCATGTAACTTCATGGCACCCTTTGAACAGCCAGCTTGCGAGCTTCAGAGTTGCAAAGGTGGAATGATTTATAACCAGGATAAGTAGGATTGGAAACAATTGAAGTTTAAATCTAAAATGATGACGATTAAGCTATGGTGGATAGAATTCCTGCTGCAGTTTGCTTATCATCTATTGCAGCCTTCTATTTTTGTAGCACCCCAAAGTGTGGGATGTTGGTAACAAATAACAGACTGCCTTCCCCAGGTGCTAGCAGAATTAATGGGAATGCAGATACAGCTCGACAATCCCTTAAACTTTAGCATTGTCCCCTTGATTTTGACCTCAGGACTTTGAAAGCAGCACCTATAGCAAGCACCTATTTCCCATGGAGCAGATTTCCCATATCTGAGTAAAGTTTATTGTTCTGAATATTTTTTGAAGCTTTCCCTGGGTGGGTCGGTTGGTGAATTCACAAGGGGGATGTTTGTGCCTGGCAAATGGTAGTGAGATGGTGAACACATTGCTCCAGGCTCTGTTTCAAACTGGGTTCTCTACTTCCTGACTGCTTTTTTGTCTTGTTTTTTGCATTTAAACTTCAATGGTTTGAGTGGAGGCGTGGAGCAGCTCTGTCCTCCCCCGTTCTGATGCGCTGGTGTTTGTGATCCCCCAGAACAACGACAACGAGACGGCGCTGCACTGCGCCGCGCAGTACGGCCACACTGAGGTGGTGAAGGTCCTTCTGGAGGAGCTGACTGACCCCACCATGCGTAATAACAAGTTTGAGACTCCTCTGGACCTGGCAGCGCTCTATGGGAGGCTGGAAGTCGTGAAGATGCTCTTGAACGCTCACCCGAATCTTTTAAGCTGCAACACTAAGAAACACACTCCCCTGCACTTGGCGGCTAGGAATGGTCACAAAACTGTAGTCCACGTCCTCCTGGATGCTGGCATGGATAGCAACTATCAGGTATTCTGTGTGGGAAGGGCTGGTCTGATTGCTGGGGGTTGGAGAACCTCTGTAGTCCGTGATACGGAGAGCTCCACCTAACTAACACTCCTCCCAGAGGGTTTGTGTGTGTGAAAGATCAGCGATAGCTTTGTTTTCCTCTGGGCTGTTTGTTCAGCTCTTGGTTGCTCTGAGAAGCTGCTCAGAGGGATTCTGGTGCTGTGCATGCTTCATGCTTGCTTGTTAGTGGGACAGAGAGCACCAGACACAGCAAGGGAGGTACAGAAAGCCCCCCTGTTGCCTAAGGTGTTCTGCCCTGCAATCCCATGAGCTCTTGATAGCGATGGGGACAAACTGTGTCTCTTTCTATCAAGCCACTTGTCAATATGCTGTTTTCACAGCAATAACTTGTATGTGGTGGTCTTGTCTTTCCTTTTCAGGACATGACCTCTTGCTAAGCTGTAGAAAGTCCTTCCTAACCTGGGCCTGCATGTCTCTCTGAAGAGACCATCCCCATTTTCCATTCCAAATTCACAGCATTGATAATCTGTCCTCAGTTGTACATATTGTTGCCCACAGTTTGTATATGATGCTGTATATTTATTGCTTCTGTAACCTTCTGAAACATGCCTCCATCACCATTCCCCACTGTCTAGCTTGATGCTATTTTTCCATTTAATTTGCAGACTGAAAAAGGCAGTGCTTTGCACGAAGCTGCTTTGTTTGGCAAGACAGATGTGGTACAAATATTGCTGGCTGCAGGTGAGAGAGTGATCCCCTCTTGAAGCACTAAAGTGGTAATCCCTTCACCTAGAACTTGAGGAAACCCCTTTATAGTGGCAGCATGTTTCTCCAACCAGCTATCAAAGTTCCTTGGAGAGGGTTATAGGAGAGGTTATGTTTGGCTTTAGGTCTGCTCCTCTGAGGCATTTTTTACCTCCCCTCACAGTGATGATCACAAATGTAAGATCTGAGTTGATGAAAGACATGAATTTGCACATAGTTAGAAAATATTCTTGCTTTTGCCTTCTCTATACCCATTGCCATAGGTATTGATGTGAACATAAAGGATAACAGAGGCCTGACAGCTCTGGATATTGTGAGGGAACTTCCTTCTCAGAAAAGCCAACACATAGCAGCTCTTATTGAAGGTAAGTGATGTAGCTCTATGTGTGGGCAGGGGGGGAAAGTTTGGGTGCTGATTGTGCCCATGCAAGTACAGGATTTTGTTCTCTAGTCCTGGAAAGTGCTGAAAGCAAAGCAGCTTCAGGCCAGCTCAGATCCTTTGATGAGAAGCTTACAGGTGTTGGAAGGAATGATGCTCAAACCCTCGGGTGAACTGTCTCCAGACCAGATGTTTGCAGGAGGACTTCCAGGGAGGAGATTTAAGGGGATTAGTTCTTTTGCTGAAGGAGTGTGGCATGACTTTTGCAGTGTAAATGGGCTTAATTGAGCTTTGTTTAACTCGCTTTAGAAGTTAATTAAAATTAAGGATAGCCCAAATCTGCTTACAGAATGCAAAGTAATGGCTTTAGAAATGGTTTTGGATTAACTATCCTTTATGTGTCTATGCAGGCAAATAGTTGTCCATGGATCTTACATCCTCCTCCTCGCTTCATTGTGAAGCTTGGGCATGGATTTTGCAGATGAGATTTACAGAAAAGGCCTTGATTACTTGTGGTTTATAAAGGAGCTTGACTCATTGTGTCTGTCCAAGTTAGGGAATGAAATGTGGCATCTTAGCTAAATTCATACCTTGTAATTATGCTGTCTCAATTTCCTCTCAGCTGTGGGGAGAAAGATCAGAAGCATATGCAACTGGTGTGCATTATTCATGGCTTAGCATTTGAGAGCTTTGCAGGTTCAAAGCACTTTGCAGACTTTTAATTAAGCTTTGCCTGTGAGGCTGGTAGGTATTATCTCTAGTCTGAAACTGAAGACAAAGATGGGCTTGAAAACTGAAGTTCTTGCAGGTAAATGCTGTTTGCTCCTCTAAGTGAGCTGTCTGTGTGAGATGTTGCTGTCTGATTTTATTCATGTAAGCTTAATGTTTCTGGTTTTGCCTGTGGTTAGAGGACCACAGCTGGAATTGGTTTCTCTGTCTTACCAGAAGACCAGACTACATCTCTGTTCAGTGAGGTAGCATGAATCTGCTCCATGATGGTGTGTCCATACAGGAGCTTTGCAGCCTTCTGATTAAAGACTCTGTAAAAGTTCAAAGAACCATCCTTAATGTTGTGCATGGGATTGAAGAGACCTCCTGCTTCTATTTTGGGATCGAAGCTGCAAGTTTTAATCATGTACTTTGGTTATTTTTTGGAGACTTAATAAGCTGACAGTTGGCCTTCCATCCAGAAGGGAGGAAGTGCTGTGTACTGAAGTGGATGTAAAACTAGATCAACATAAACTGACCCTGTCTCCCCCACCTCCCTGCAGATTACACAATTGGGAAGAAAAGTGCCAAAGCTGCAGAGAAGACTGTTCAAGCACCACTTGTGCCAGCCATGGACCCTGTGTGCCGGATAGCTCAGGGTAGGCTTCCTTGTAACACGACAGTCACCAGCACTCTCCTACCTGCAACTTCTGCAGAAGCCCAAAGTGATGATCTTGTCTGTCCCCCTCACAGGTGATGTGGAGAAAGCAGTGACAGAACTGATCATAGACTTTGATGTGAACCCAGAAGAGGAGAGCCCGTATGAAGCTTTATACAATGCAACGTCCTGCCACTCCCTGGACAGCCTTGCCAGTGGGAGATCTTCAGACCGAGAGTCTGTGAATAAGGAAGTGGAATCTGCAGGTCTCAAAGCAGCAGGAGTCAGGCCTGTACGTAGCTGTGTGTGTTCATCTCTTGCTTGCCTTACAAGGCTAGGTAGCTTAGCTCCATTTCATGATTTTGCAGCAGACTGCCAATCCCCCAGCTTGAGGAAATCTCTGAACCCATCCCTGACAGTGATTAGAGCAGACAGGCACCTCTCCTTTTTCACTGACCTGCTCACATGAGCTCCCTTGCATTGCCCACGAGTAGCCCCTTCTGTGTGCCTGATTTTCACCTAGTGTTGTATCCTCTGTTCTCTGGCAGTACAATACTGGTGCCTGGGAGTTTTGGTTTGTCAGGACATTGCACTTAGCTGAAGGGCTAACTTCTTATCTAGAAGAAAGCTTTGGAAACTTGTGTGGAGCATTTTTCTCATCTCTCTAACCCTCTGCTGTGCCCAAGAGAAGGCTCCCAGGAAATTAATCTTTCAGAATATCCTATTGGAAACAGAAATGTCTTTTTTTGTGCATTACTTGCAGAGGTCTGTAGAGGGTACTCAAGGCTTTACAAGGCAATGCAAAGCTCCTGGAGCTGTCTCCAGAGAACTCTTCCTCACCTTCTGTTAGTTGCATCTGCTGCCCCCTTAGCAGTCAGTGACAACACCGCTGTGGGGCAGATGGGATGCTGGCTTTGCAGCATGCTGTGTCAGCTTCAGGGCTTGTTTTCTGGTTGGTTTTACAAAGCCTGCTCCGTGGATGTATTTTTGGACAAAAGGCAAAGCAGCAATGAACAATGAAACTGCTGGTGGTACTGTAACCATGCTTCCTCTCTCTCTGTGAAGAGGTGCAGTCTTTTTCCTGCACTATTAGCAAATATAGTAGCAATGAGACAAAAGCTTTACGAGACTGACATTTCAGCCTGATCTCTCTTTAGGGTTTGCAGTACCAGCTGCACTATCTAAATCTTGGTGGCTTTTATCCATCACGTACTGTCCTGTGTTAATAGTATCTGATGTGAAATAAGCTCAACTATCACAAATAAGAAACGATGAGATACTGAACTGCAGTGAAAAGGGAGATGAAAGAGGGACGTGCTCCAGGAACTCGTTGGAGTCTCCCAAAACTTAGCTTGAGTTTTGTGGAGTGGTTCAGCTCTGCCGTCTTTCCCTTTGCCATTAGATGGAGCTGTTGGAGGGCAGGAGGGGACCTAGAGATGTGTGTAGCTCTGCATGGAGACCAGGCAGCAGCTCTCACTGCCCACAGGCAATCTTGGGATATTTGAGGAATGCAGTGCAGCATTGTCTCTTGATCTCTAGGGTTTTTCCACTATAAAAGGTGTCTCTGGAATCACTTATTCATGTTACTGTTTCGTTTAGACACAAGTGATGAGTCTTCCTTTTCTACCCCTTTGTGTGAGTTCATTGCTGGCCTGCCCTGTGTAATGCCATGCCATTGACATTACCAGTCTGGGTCTGAATGAACTGGCTTAAGTAATGAAGCAATAAACCTGTGTACACAGCACCTTCCACCCCAGTGGTTTTATTCTCCTGAAAGCACAGTTGGTGCTCACGTGGGTCTGAGCTGGCCTTGTGCAGTGTTCCTGTTTCAGAGCAGAAGTGGATGGTCTGTGTTAGCAACAGGAGCCCATCCACAGGACAGTGAATATTCAGAAAGGGGTTTCTGCCCCTAAGTAGGTGTCCTACTAGAGAGGAGGAGGAGGAGGAGGAGGAAAGGCAGCAACCATTGCCAAGACCTGTGCTGTTAGGACTGAACTTCTGCTCCACGCAGATTAATTTGAGGAGGTTCTTACCATGCTGCATTCACAGCAGCATGGAATTGGTGTTGGTGGAAGCAGAAGGGGACATGCTTTAACGCAATGCAGTTGACAGTGGTCTTCTAAACTGCAGAGAGAACGTCCACCTCCGCCTGCCAAGCCTCCACCTGATGAAGAGGAGGATCAGCATGTGGAGAAGAAGATAGGCCATGGTGCTTCCTGTGAGGTACATGGGACTTGATCTGGGATGTTTTATTGGAATGTGGTTTAAGGAACAATTTTAATAATTTGGGAGGAGCCAACTATGAGATGAGGTTGGGTTGTGAATGTGAAGTTTTTTTTCACTCCACCATTGCTGCTTTCACTTGCCATGGGAACTTCCTTTGTGTGGTTCTTCCAGGGCACCTCTGTGTTGTTGACCTTCAGCCTTACTTTCCTATTCTTGGCTGGGAATTCCCTTAGGAAGAGATTTTTCTGAATCACGTTGCGATGTGGACTGTTGCCCACTTGTAATGATTTCACCAAATGCATCTTCACTTGTGACTGAAACCCAGAGGGCCATCGCTTCCTGCTTCCAGCTGTGGAGGAGATGCGTGGGCTTGTGGGTCCTGCTGACATGAACAGGGATCAGGGGCTTGAATTCAGCAGAAATTCTGGCCCAGCATATGTTAAAACTGTCTTCTGCCGAGGTCAATGCGTGTGAGCTGCTGTTTGATGAAACTAAAGATCTCTGATCCTGCATTGTTGCTCCTGGACTTCTTATCACTCATTTTTATTCACCTGCCTGTGAACCTTAGATGTGAGGGCTCTCCAGGAGACCCATGTTATGGGGGTGTGTGAAACCACAAATGTGTCTTGGCAACTTCTGCTGACACCCAGGCAAATCTGCAAAGCAAAAACAAATCTTGGGGGTTTCCTTGCTTTTCCAAATGCAGTGGGTTATATGTAAACCAAGTGGAGTGTGTGCTGCTGCTATGTCTAGCTGTCAGAACAGACTCTGCTCCTCCAGGTGCTTTGCTTTGAATGTGTCGATCTGCTGAAGTTCCTACAAGGCATAAATGTGATCTGTTTGCTTAAGCATGTCAAATCTACATGAAACAGGAGTAAATATAATTTGCTTTAATAGAACTGACTCTTTTTAGAGAGAGAGAGAGAGAGAGTAAAGCTCCAAACAGTCCATAAACAGTAAAACTGAACTGTGAAATTGCAGACTGATCTCTCCACTGCTGTTAAAATGGTTTTGCAGTGTGTGATAACCAGTCCCGTGGCCAGCTCTGGGCAGAGGACTGCTGGGTTGCAGGTCACAGCATAATTGGAAAGGAGAACTTGTTTATGATGATAAACACGAGGGAGGGAAACGTGCATTGACTGCTCCTGCTGAGTTATCTTGCCATATTTAATTATCAAACACCTGCTGTGTTGTCCTGCCATTAACAGCTTTGGGAACATGATCCATTAAAGGAAATCTTGCTGGCAAATAGACCTGTACGTGGGTCACTCGCTGGGGAGATCTTGATTTGCAACCAATGTCACTGATATCACTTGCAGGCAGTGTGTGACCTTCTAGATGTACAAATAAGGCAGTTTTGGGTCTGATTCTTTTTCTTTGTTGTTTCTAGGGTGCTTGGCTTTCCTGACTCTTGCCCATTATTTGTCATCTCAGTACATGTTCTCTCTGGGTTGGGCAGGCGTGAACAGGAATGCACTTAGGGATTGCTGGAAAGGTCTCATTGCAGCATCCTGATCTGCCATCCTCCAGTGCTGCTCTCACATTAGAGCCAGGACAGTTAGTCATTGAAGCTTCTGGGGTTGGGCCAAACTTGAGTTTCAAAAGTAATCTTTTTATTCCATTGCCAAGATGGGGCTATCACTCAAAGCAGATGTGCATAAACAAGAAACTTTTTACTTTCATCATAGAAAAACATGAGTCCAAACAGGCAGAAGAGCTGATTGTTTGGAGGTGCTTGAGTGCCACCTCTTACTATCTGCAGAAACCTTCTGGGTTTGTAGCTGAGTAAGAGTCTATGTTATCAAATTAAACTTCAGTTTCATTTGTTTACTGCTCATCTCCAAAAGGGAAGTGCAGACAAAAGACAAGGCACCAGGATTGTTCCAGCAGCTTGATCTGCACTTCTGGTGGGGGAGGAGAGAAAAAACAGATGAGTTACCCTTGAAAAAGTCTTTCCAAGTCCACTGCTGTGGATTAAGTACACTTTAAAGAGCATGCTGATTTTTAACAACATCTTATTTTTGAGCTTTGCTAATAGGGAATATTTATACATGTTGCTAATAGGGAATATTTATACATGCTAAGCAACATGTATAAATAAATGAAAGATTAATTGGAAGAAAGTTTTATTTGATTTTGTTATCCCGATTGCAGAGCCTATAGAGCAAGCACATTTCTCCAGCACACAATAGTCTTCATTTTGAGTGAATTTGAAACTGAAACTCTATTTAAATCTTGGAAGGATGAAAGATGGAGAAAATAAAGTGGAACCAGGCCTCCAAATGCATGCAGAAAAGTTTGTAAAGCAAAAACTGGGAGTTGTGTGATGCTAGGAAGCTACTGCCTTTGAGTGCATTTAGTGCATGTGAAAGAGGACAACACAATAACCATCATCTGCAGGAGTCTTGGGAGTACCCTCATGTCTGCCTTGAGGTCCAGGCTACAACTGTTCAGACAAGCTGCTGCTGTGCAGTATTTTTCCAAGATCTTTGGCGAGAGCCTGTTACCTGCTGTTACAGTCTGATGTTTTTGTGCCACCATCTGCTCAGAAATTTGTTTTTTTTTCCTTAATTTGCTCATTATGAGCTCCTTCACCTGAAAAGTAGCAGGTCTGCCTGCCTGCTCATGCTTAAAGCAAATAAAATAAATACTTTCTTTGCTGGCTATGGCCTGTTTCCTCCCATTGAGGAAGTTGATTTAAAAGCCAGCTGGGCTTACAAAGAAACAGTACACGGATGTAGGACTGCTGTCTGTGCTGGATTCCTGCCTGTCTTTCCAGACTCCCTAAGCTTCCAGGAGTCCTGGCTAGACTGCAGTCAGGTAGGTACCTATTTGCCTTTGAAGCAACTCCGATGCTTTCATTTTGGGGAAGAAATTGGAGGTGGTGCTTACTCTGTTGTCTAGACAGTGGCAGTTCCAGCAGTCTGTGAGCAGTATGAGAGCCCTTCCTGGGGAGATGTTTTGTTCAGACCTGTTCTTCCCCATCTTGGCAGCAGGTAGGGATCACTTGCTTTCTAGCCTGGGTTTGACCCCACCACAGTTGGCTGTGGGCACATAGAGCTTCTGGGACATGGTTGCATCAATCTGCCGGGAGATGGTGCTGAAAGGCAGCTGACTATGCAGGCAGGGTGCCTTGGAGCCCAGTTTTGCCCCATTAGCACTGGGATGGCACAGTTGGCTTTCTAAGGATGTCAAATGCCCATCATCCTTGGTGTTGAGGTAGACCAGCACAAGTGAGTCTGCAGCAAGACTCATGGGGTTCATGCATCAAGACCTCACCCCAGCACAAGGGTGATGACTTTCCAGAGCAGCTTGTGGAGGGTCTGCCAATATTACAAACCAACTCTAATCAGAGGCTTTTTGGGGATTTAAATGAGAACAATCACTGCTGCACATCCTGAGGTTAAACTGAGTTTATACAGTGTTGCCTGAGGGCTCTTTATTCCTAAATATGCTGTGTATCCTGAGGTTAGATCTGAGAAGGTGCCAGGGATTTGTGCCTTTCTTTTTTTCCCCAGCCATGCCCTAATAGGGCCAGCAACTAAATAGTGAATGACGATGCAAATTCCAATGGCAACAGTAAGTCTGAGTTGGGATGAACAGGAATAACGGTCTCAGCTCTTTTTTTCTCACTCCAGGCTGTCTGCAGACCTTACTCAGTGAATCAGTTGGTCAATGTTAGAAAGCTGTCAGCAACCTTAAATACTAGAAAATGAAGGGGCTCTGGGTGGGTTTTTTTGAGGGGGGGGGGGGGAAAGAAAAAAAAAGAGTATTACATTTTGGATCGCACTCCACAGCGAAGGTGTTGCCTCTGCCAATTCCTTGCTTAAACCATGGCATAAAGAGGCCTTGTGCTTTATTGCTGGGATAAATAGCATTGCTTTGTGGAGAACAACATTATGCTGTTTTTCATCAGGCCTCTGTTGCACGAGGAAAAAGCAGGGGAAGTGGAGCTGAGGAAGAGGAACACCCTTACGAGCTGTTGCTTACAGCAGAAACTAAAAAGCCAGTTGCGGTGGATAGGAAAACAAAAGGTAAGTGAGCATTCAAAAAGCAGAGCTGTTTGCTTAGATGGATTTAGGGAAAATATAGAGGGCAGAGAGTAACTGGAACAATTAAACTCTTTGTTGGGTGGGTCTGGATTACAATTGTTTTGTTTCCTGGCAATTGTCACTTTTCTAAACGTTCCTGTACACAGTGTACACGGAGGAAGGGCAGCTCTGCTATCTTGACAGCTAAGAGATTGCGAGGACCTGCTCTTGTTAGCTTAGAAAAGAAGCAGATCTTGTGCAGAGTCAAGTAAATGCTGAGGGGTGGGAAGCTGTGCCATGTTGTTACAAGTGAGATGAACCAGTGCAGGAGTTTCCATGAGCCATGTTCCCCATCCAGCTGAATTTGAAGACCTGCTGGCGTTTGCATGTTTGCATCGGCAGATGATTGGCCCTGCTCTCCTGGTCTTCAAATCAACATCCCACTGGGTATTAAAGCTAATTCAAGATGTAAAGTAACAAAAGAAGAAAACAAATGTGTGTAGAGCCATCCTCTTTCTAGAGCTGGCTGAAAATCCACTCTACAGCCAGGTTAAGTATCGAACTGGTCTCTCCTCTCCCAGAGGGACTTGTGTGCTTTACAAAGGATCTGGGAACACCTTGTCTCTTGTGTTTGGCTGTTGCTGGGCTTTTTGGCTTTCCTTCAACAAGAACAACAAAAGATTTGTTTAGAGTTAAAAAACACCTCTTGCTTTATTCAAAAGTCCTGAATAGGAATTTGGAAGGAATTAATTTGGTCTCTAAACCTGGAAACTATCTCACCTTGAGGATGAACAGAGGATAACGAGGACTCGATGTGATACCTCATTGACTGCCCTGTAAGACCTGCAGCATTTATGTTTAATTTTTTCCCTTTCTTGCAGCACGATAGCTTTCATTCCTTGAGTCCTGCCATGTTCCTAGCTTGTATAGGGTGGCACAAGAGGTCATTGTTTTCCCACCAGCATTTGCCAAAGCCACTTGCTGCCTGAGGCAAAGTTAGGATGCTTTTCAGGTTGATGCTTGGAGGTCTGGTCTCAGCCAGGAATAGTCCTTGGGTGACAGCCATTGAACCAGAAGCTTTCAGGCTATCTTTTCAGTGTGCATCTATTGCTGCTTATTCAAGTGTGAGCTTTTCCTGACTGCTTTGCTCCTTTCTCTGGCTGCTGTTGTCTAGGTTTGATTAATATGAGCGATGGTGTGTCATAATTATGTGTCAGATGAAAATGAAATCTCCAAGTAATGTATCTGTTTGTTCTTGATGTAAATCTCTTCCCCTGTATGCCTGAAGGTATCAGTACTGCAGGCCATCTAAGCCTCATTTCATGGAGAGGTTGTAGGAGGCAACTTTAGCAGAGTCCTGTCTTTTCATAGCTACAAAGAGAATAGCTGTGAATTCAGGGTCTGCAGTCTATGGGAAGTGTTACTGTCTTTGTATCAAACCTAGAGCCTTTTCCACTGTTGTGGTGGGAGAAATCCTGGGATGCAGTTGAGTATTCTCATCTTTCAGGACTTGTCTGCTCTTTTTGAATGCAATTAACTATGGCTGATGTGGTGAAGCCATCGATCTGGTGGAGGTGAAGAGCTTCTCCTAGAGGGAAGGGGCCCAACCACTGTATTTCTCGTCTCTTTAATTTCTTAAGCTTGCCAGGGCCATCTCCCATTGCTCTTCGTGGTGGACCTGGTAAAGGGGACATGATTATTTGCCCCCCTTCTCTAAAGGGCACCAACTGTTTTCCAGAACATCTCAGTGTGATCCCTGTGGCACAACTGCACATGTGGCAGTGTCCCCAGCTGGCAGCTCTCCCTATACTGCAGGAGCAGCTGAGCTTTGACAGTGCCCCATGTCATCTTTCACCTGCTGCTTGTCCTCTCAGGGACTTCAGGCTTTCAACCCTGGTAGGAAATGAGGCACTGACTGTTTTTTTCCTCTTCTGTATTTAGCACTGACTTTTTTTTCTGGTTTGTGTTGTTCATCTTTGCATCCTGTCCCAGCATTACAGGTTGCTGCTTTCTGTACTTGAGTTTCATAACTGCTCTGGAAAAGGTGGATCAGCTTTGAAATCTGCTTTATTACACTGGGAACAAAAGGAAATGTCTCTGGCTTTCAGCTGGAGTCAGGTGCCAGGAAGGCACATGGGAGCAGATGTAGCTAAGCAACATTTATGCTGATGGGGGAAAGAAGATACATTTAGGGAATAACAGAGTAATTTTGGCAAAAAGTTAAACAAGGGCTGAGTGAGGGACTGAAGCCTTAATTGAGGTGTTGGAGAATTTTCTCACCTCTGGATCAGAAGGGTCCTGGAGCATCAAAGGCAGCAGCTCAATCTCAAGTCAAGGAGCAGGCTGAAGCATGGCTTTGAATTGCTTCTTGGCCCTCGATCTGAGAGGCTGGGCTTCTAGATGTTGATGAGTTCTAGAGGAGCTTTTGGTCAGAAGAGAAGGACTCTGATTCTTGCAGGCTATTGAGAAGGGCTTTTCAGGGCAGCAAAAAAGGCTGAATTTTGGGCACGCTGTTTTTAATGGTGCCTTTCATATGTGATAGCTGCCTTTGTTCCTCTTGCTGCAAGTTGTCTTGTACCCAGTGAGTAGATGAATGTGGTATTATCTGCCTGGCTTTGGTTGTCTGTTGTGTATGTGACAGCAGTTTGCTGTCACATGCTGGAGCACTAGGAAAAGTTGGCCTGATGTTTTTGGGCGGAGGATCAGAAGTGGTTTGAGCCAAAAGCTTTCCCATCCCCTTTGGTAAGGAAACGACGTGCAATCGCATGCGTGAAGTCAGGGCATTCAGCCCTTGTACACAGGCCAGGAGTGGTGAGCTGACCGGGAGGAGGCTGTACAACTCCTGCTGTGTTCACAGAGATCTGATGGAGGATGGATACAGAAAATACTTCTGAGTTTTGATGTCTGTCTTGCTTCTCAGGAGAGTCATCCACAAGTGCTGTCAGCAGTAACCAGCTGCAGGTAGGACTGACTTTGTTCCTCTGATGGTTAAAACTGGTATTTGTTGAGGCTCTGCTGTGCTGCTTCCAGAGGAAGCCCAGCTTGAAGAGTCTGCTTTTGCCCTTCCCTCCTGCTTGAGTTTTTCTTTATGGTTGTATTGGCTCAACCAGATGTATGGCAGTGCTCTAAACCAGGTATCTGACCCGATGCTAAAAGACAAAACGTGCTGCTGAGAGATTTAAAGAAAATATCTTTTCATAGAGCCAGAGCATGGCTGGAGAAGCAGTGGGATGGGTGTCATTATAGGGAATCCATGGGGACATGTGGGTATTACAGACAAAGGTTGGAAGGGATTTGGTTTGTTGGTTTGTTGTGGGGTTAATGGTCGTGTAGAACCAGAGCCTGTGTGCTCTGCCTTGGTTTTATCCTGGCTGGAGGACAGACCTTTTTCCCAGGTCTCAGGTCCAAGCCTGCATTTCTGCTGTCATGAAGTATTTAGAAGCTTCTGTGCAGAGTCACATTAGTGATCTCTCTAAGCAACTAGGGCAGTGTTTTATCACCTTTTCTTAAAAGGAGAATAGGGGAAGGGAGTACAAATGAGCACAAGCTCAGGTAGCTTTTGGAGGATAAACTCTGCCCAAAATGACTGAGCTTGATGAGACTTAGAGAGGAGCGTGCTGTGCATTTCTGGGGTTCATGTGCAATACCTCACTGTGTAAATGAGACACTGGTTTAGTTTTACTGCAGTTTTTGCACCTCTAAAGTAGCTGCCCTCTCTTCTCTCTCCCTCTATGCTATGGGAGATAGATTTGCATGTTCCTCACTTGACAAATTCTGGTGTGATGCAGCATGAGGAGCCTTTTCTGCATGAAAGCTACAGGCTGGTGTATGCTCTTGTTAGTTTTAAGATTGTGGAGCTTGAGCAACAAGCAGCTGCAATAACAGCTTCATTCTCCTAATCCAGGGGCATGAAACAAATCCTGCTGATGATATATAGGGAAAGAAATCGTGGCAGGGCGGTTGCAGCTTTGTGTTAAGAGTTTAGGGAAGTGCTTTGTGTCTGGAATCAGCAGGCTGCTGGCAGGGAAGCTCTTAATTGAATCCTCCCTGGGAAGCAGACAGTCTGTACCCAGAGAAAGGGGTTCCAGTTCCCATGAGGTGTTGGAAGTTCTTCCTGTTGGTGAAACCTGCAGCAGGCGTTGGATGAAGAAGTCAGGACCAGTCAGATACCTGGGCTTGGGTGTCAAATGAGTTAAAGGAGTTGGACAGAAGTCCCTGTGTTGAGGATGACTCCCTCTCTGAGTTAAAAGGTGTAACTGGAGGAGGATGTGTTCTTATCCTTCAAAGTGCAGCAGATCAATAGAACTGGGGTCTCTCTGCTTTTCTAGCACCTAAATATTATTTTTCCCTTCTCCAAATTCACTACACACTTGAAAAATAAGTACTGTTCATCTTTTTGCCATGAGAAAAGTGATCAGCACATCAGCTAAATCATGTCAGTAACCTATCCCAAAAAGGTCCACCTTCCCAAGATGGCCAGTGGTGGTTCTGCCCTTTCTGCTCACCATCTTGAGGGACCTTTAGTTGAAAGTCCAAAAGGACCCTTGAAACCCCAGGATCCCCTGAGGAACCCTCTGTGTTTCTGTCCTGTCCACCTCAGTGGTAAAAAGGAGCAAGGTTGCTCTTCCCTGCCTATGTTGGTTCTTCTGTCTGTAGCTTTCAGCACAGGCCTGTGTTACACGCTCTGAAATGTCTCCTTCAAGATGTTCCTCACATCTTCTGAGCAAGTGCTGTTGCCTTTGCTTCATCTCATCCTTCCCTGGCAGCTGCCTGGTATTTCCAAGTCCTCCTTCACTGGCTGGGGGATGAATGGGCAGCTGTGATTTCTGTTCAACAGGAGCCCTTTTGTGAGTCTCTGGAGCTGGCTTTGGAGCACTTTGTTCTGGCTGGTCCCAAGTGTTCCAGCACATGGCATAAACTTTCACCAGCCTCCTCTCTGCCTTCAGCAGAAATGTCAGTAAAGGTTAAGTTGGGACATGGAAGAAATTATTTCCAAGGAAGGAAAAAAAATTTCAAAAGAAAGGCTGTTGATTTTTGCCAAAGGTTCCTCCCTCCCCATCAGGTTAACGTGACTGTCCCATCAGTGCTGTGTCCCTCTTACCAGGTCAATGGCTTTGTCTTGTTAATACCAGTCTGTCCTATGACTGCAGCAGTCTGATCTCTTCTAAGGTTTCTCTCCAGCATTACAGCTTCATAACCTTATGCAGAGTAACTGAACACAGTCTGGTCTTGAGATCCTCTGACCGGGTGTTGGCACTCCCCAACCAGTATCAGGAACGATGCTGGTGACACCACCTCCCCGCAGGGGATGTGCCTCCCCTTTGGCAACTTCAGCTGCAAAACTTGTGGTTTGTGTGCCTGGACAAGATAATCAACAACTACTTCATTGTCCTGGAATCTTTTAACTCGTAGAATCCAGGATGAAATAAGCCCTGGCACCACTTGATCCCAGTGAGGAGCGCGGTCCCGCCGGCACGCTGCCCTGGCAGTTCACCTCCGTTCAGGCTTTTGCTGTTCCTGACTCAGCTGCCAACTGAACAAGCTGCTTTTAGCATTTCTGTGGAGTAAACAAATGCCTGCGAGAGGGACCAGCTCTGCTCATCAAACACGGGCTGCCTGAGACCCCAGGGGCTGGAGCAGCTTGCAGAGACAAATGACTAATTCAGTCCTTTCCTGCCTCATTTCTGGTGTGAGGACAGACCACAAAACCAGATGGGTGGTAGTGTTTGAAAGTGACCTGGTCAAGTTTAGTGCTGGGAAGGATGCTTGCTGGGGAAGGAGTTGATCTCCCTGTTATTGCTAATAGACTGCTTTTAGTTAGAGAAGTAAAATTAATCAGTGCATTTTGCCTCACTGAAATGAGGATTCTTTTGCCTTGGCTTCCAAGAGCTGCTGTCTTGCAAAGGAAGCAAATTTCCTCTTCACATCTAAACATCCTCCGTGCATTTCAGAGCCACGTTATCGAGCTGCTTTGCTTTATTGTTCCTTTGCAGCGTCACTTTTTGATCCTTGGACTGAAGAGTTTTTCTTCAGCACTAAGTGGAAGTGGTTAAAATTTGCAGGCAGTTATAGGAATCTTTGGTAAACAGAAGTTCTATTTTCTTTTTTTGCTTTACAAAGTGTTGATTTTCAATTCAAATGCACGTGTGTGTAACGTGACCGAGGTGAGTACACGTGTGTGTGTCTGTGCACACGCTTGGCAATTGAGATCAGTCAATTATTCATGATTTATGCAGGACCTTGGTACTTGATATTAAAGATGTTTGGTGCAGGAGTAGCTGAGTAACAGTGTCATATTTCTGGGCCAGCCGGTGCTCCTCGCAGCTCGCTGCAGTGGTAGATGAGACCATTCTGTGTTCAGTGGTTTGTCTGCAAGAGAGAGACTTTTTCATCAAGGTTTTTCTTGCGTAAACTGTTTATTTCTCTCCCCTGAGTAAAGAGGAGAGGTTAAACTCGGAAACCACTAGGGAGGAAAGCAGTGAGGTTTGTTTTTTTGGGGTTTTTTTTTTTTGAGGGAATGGATTTTGGAGTTTACAGGTTGATTATAGTCCAGAAGTTTTCCCACCCTGCAGCTCATGCCAAAAGCAGGGAGCGCTGCTCTAAATAACACTTTGGCCTTTATGGAAATGTATCAGATGTTCCAGGAGCCTCCGTCTCTGCTTCTCCTACCTCACTTGCTCTCTCTGCAGGATATAGTTAGCACTTCTCTTAGCCTTATATAGCAAGGCCTGATAGTTAGTGTTAACAGGAATAAAACAACAAGGAGAGCTGCCAGATTGCGTAAATCAGACCAGCGTTTGGAATTTCATAAATGCCATGACTTTGGGTACAAGTTGAGCATGTGGAACAATACTGAACTGTTCTGTCTTTATCTCTCCCTCCCTTGCTGAGGGAGGGCAGGGAGCGAGCTGGAATCTTGCTGCTTCTTCCATGTTTTTAAGTTTTTATTATTTTTTTTTTCCTCCCTGTTTTCATCCCCTTGAAGACCACAGGAGGAGCAGTGGCAGCCGCAGCCAGGACTCTGCCGACAGCCAGGACATCCAGGTTCCAGAGCAGTTTTCAGGGTTGCTTCACGGTTCTTCCCCCATCTGTGAGATAAGCGAGGACCCTTTCAGGCTCGTTTCCTCCACGGAAGGAGGAGGCAGGGAAGCTGCGAGCCACCCACCTGCTATGCAGCTGGAGGATGCTGACTTACCTGCCCCTGGATCAGTACGGACCAGCTCTCCAGACCAAAACCAGAAAGTGGTCTACGCAACCATCCAGCACACGCACGTCAACCGGGCGGATCCTGAAACTGTAGTCACACCCCACGTGCTACAGCACCCCGGCGGTGCTGAGGAGGACGGGGACAGAGCTGTGGGCAGAGCCCACCCAGGGAGCAAGCCCACAGCCGAGCTTAAACTCAGTCGTAGTTTGTCCAAATCGGACTCGGATCTCCTGACCTGCTCTCCGACAGAGGACGATGCCATGGGGAGCCGGAGCGAATCGCTTTCCAACTGCAGCGCTGGGAAGAAGAAGCTGGAGAAGTCCCCGTCCTTTGCTTCGGAGTGGGATGAGGTAAGGCTGACCTTGCTGCTGTGCCAGGAGTGAATCTGTACAGCATGAGCTCCTCTCTCCCACACTAGCCTTCCCATGGCATCCTGGGTGGTTTTCACTACTTTTACTAACTCTCACATCACATTAACAGGCAAATGCTCACGTGGAAGTCTTTCAGGTGTTAACTATGAAATGATAGGCTTAACTGGAGGGAAGGAGAAGCAGAAATGCAAGATGTGAGGGGCTTTTCAAAGTTTTTAAGTTGCTCAGATGCAGGGAAATACGTTTCTTTTGGGCAAGACAGATAAGTTTTTACATCCCCAAAACGAGGGAGAGTTGATAACAGTGCTCCTCACAAATCTGTATCTTGTCCTTCTCTTTCCAATTCCTCCCCTGTGCACTCTCTCAGGATCTTGAGGAGATGTTTTATACCTGGGTCCCTGCTTCTGGGGGGTAAGCACTGTCCTGGGTTCATGGGGATGGAAGGAAGAGAGCAATTAGGCTGTGTTTTGAGTATTGAATAGCTCCCACTTTCCTCTTCAGATATTTCTTTCAGAGACTTGTTAGAAGTCACTTTATTATAGTATAGGAGGCTCGTGGATAGTTAAATATTTCATGCTCAGAAAGTTGGCCCTGGTGAACCACTCAGGCAAGATTAAGTGTCCCTCTGAAACTCAGCACCGCAGCATTACTGAAACATTCTTTGGAGATGATTCTCTGCTGGTAGAGCAGCAGTGCTGCAGAAGAGATAAGCTCAGATGAGCCACTCTTTGTACACTGAAAGGAAATAAAACCCCTGATGTGGTGCTGGGGGTGTGGAGCTGTGTGTGCCCAGCGTGTAAACTCATGGGACAGTTGTGCCCCTGCTTGCCTGCCCTCTGTCCACTCACTGATGCTCAGCTGCCTTTCTGATCCTGACTCAGAGATAAAAACATCTTTTGTGGAAGAGGCAGGTATTCAAAGATGCTAAAAGCAGAGTGGGATTCCCTCCTCAGCCAGTATGAGCCCATTTTTCAGTTCATACATTCGCTCCCTGCAGTGTTTCAGGGTTGGCAAATAAATCTGTTTTCCTCTGCAGCTGTTTTGCTTGTAGAGACTTTACTCTTCATTACCTGGGTCAGTTGTCCTATGACTGTGAGTGAAAGATTTGGACTGTGAGTGAAAGATTTTGCAGCAGAAGGCTTATTTGCAAGGACCAGATAATTTTCACTTGCTTTTCATGCCTAACCGAGCTGTTTACAGCAAACATGGAAAGGGAAGGAGCTTTTGGCTTTACAGTGCTGCACGACTTCACTAGTAGCAGAGGTCAAGTGTTAGTGTGTCTGTGCTTCCTCTGCTCAGAGAAATGAACCCACAGATCTGCTTCCCTGCTTGTAAACAAAAAGCATCATTTCCACCCAGTGTCAACCTAACAAGCCACAAGAGGAAAATCTGCTTTTCCTTCCCATTATGTGTAGGTGAGGAAATCAGAGAAAGAATGTGAAAAATTCACATCTGTCTACAATGGGGCAGGTCTAACTTGAAAAAATGATTGTACTATCAAAACATGATGCTTTTATTTGTCTTCCTGGTTTCTGTTGTAATTTAAACATTTTGTGGAATTACTTTAATCTGGTAGTAGCATCCTGTGGCTAGAGCATTGATTCTCCTTGGTGTCTCACGACCGTCACAGACCAGCATGAGTGATTCTGGGCAAAGATTTCTTCTCTCTGCCTCAGTTTCCCCATCTGTGAGATGGTGATAACCTCTTTTTGCAGAATGTTTTTGTTCCCACTGAAAAACACTATGTGAAATACTCTCCTAAGAAGCAGGGCACGCCAGCAGCTGGTAATTCACTGCTTTTAGCTTGATTTGTTCTTTAATTTCCAACGATTGTGGAGAGGCATTTGGGGGTCTCATTCTGACTCCTGGTGCAGTGGTTGCACTCTTTGATGCTGTCAGCAGGAGGGGCACAGTTCACAGGGCAGAACAATTTTGGATAGAAGCAGTATAAAAGGGAACTGCTGATATTCAGTAGTTTATATGATCAGGCCAGTTCTTGCTATAAAATATCCTAAAGCAGACTCCAGTGATTGGGGGTAAGAAATGGTAAAGATGGATCTGTGGGGAATGTTTAGCATCTTTTTGCAGTGATCTGTATGTGCAGAATGGGACCTATTTGGCTGGTCATAATGGCAACAATGAGATTTAAACATAAATGTAGTGCTGTTGGTGGAGGTTTAATTAGTTCCCTGAATGGGATAATGCAGCTGCTCTGAATTACATACAACTTGCAGCCTCTGAATTTACCAGGCTAATATAAAACCTTGTTGAGCCGCCCCTGTTAGCAATGATTTGGCTCTTCTGTGTTGAGGGGAAACAATGGCAGATTTCTATGCATTATTCTCTTAATTTTAATAGTCTTTATGCAGGCAACTGAGGAGGAAAGGGATCCACGTGCAGCTCTGTGCAACACGCAGCTGTAGCACACAAGCTGAGGATTTTGCCCACTGGCCCTGCCAGCAGTAGGTGTGTCTGTTCAGGGCGTTGGGGACTTGGGGAGGGACCTGTTTATGTCTGTGGACAGATGGGATCTGTGGCAGAGGCTGAGCCAGCATCGCTCTGGGCCGTAGGTGACTGTCCTCAGCTCATCTCGCTGACCAGGGACAGCAAGAAAATCTGCTGCTTGGAAGCAAAAGGTCACGTCCCTTCCCCAGCTGAGCACTTCCCATGATGTCCTTTGTTGGAAGTGGAAGGTGGTGCTGGCTTTGCCAAAAGGGTGGGATGAGGAAGAAATGATTCACTTGGCAAAACTCATCCTTGTTCCCAGTTGCAGCTCCTCTGCTCCCAGGACCTGGCCCAAATAACAGATGCCGACAGAGCTGCTTTGTGCTCTGTCCTGCAGAGGATGTTCAGCGTGTGTCCCATCTGCCTCCTGACCCACCAGCTCCTTCATGGGAGTGCAGACACACATGGTGTGTCCCCATCAGCTGCTGTTGGATAGAAACTCTGTGCAAACAAGCTAGAGAAATTCTTAAAGCAAACAGCAATGTATTGCCCAGGGAGGGGGGTGAGGACCGAAAATGCTCGATGCCGCTGCTCGAGTGGGAAGCAGGCTGGGGAAGAGGAAGTGTGCGAGGGGGTAGGGTTCCTAGTCAGCATAAATATTTGAATCCTTCTAAACTCAGCTGAGGGCTTAAAGTGATAAATTTGTTTCTCATAATCAGCTCATAAATATTCAGCAGCCAGGAGATGAGTGCACAGCAATCGCAACTCACTGTGAATTTTGTATAGGAGAATAAACTGTGTTTGTATTGCTGAAGGAGGAGGGGGGGATCTCAGTGCCCAGCTCAGCTGCCAGCCCCATTTCTGGGGTGGATTAACTCATCTCTGCTCTGCTTTCCTTCTGCATGGAGCAGCTCCAGCCCTGCTCATCTGCCTGTGTTCATACACGAGCCCTGCAGTAAGCAGGTGAACCTTGTGTCATGCAAAATGGTGCTGGAGTCCCTTGGAGTTTTGCTCAGCAAACCCTCCCACCCGCAGGGTGTTATCCAGGAGGGGCTGAACTGATTCCTCTCTTGGTGATAAGTTATTCCAGGTCTCTTTGGATGAAAGGTAACATATACACATGTAATGTGAGTAGTTTAACAAAGGCTAAGGGGCATGCAGCAACTTTGCTTTATTCTGAGCCTGTGCTATCTCCTCGCTCACTGCCCCCTTTAGGTGTTAAATGGATCCTTCTCCCCCATCCCAGCTTCTCTTGCATTTTTTTTCCCCCAAGTCCTTTTATAGATTTATAGATCAGCGGGTCTGTGCTAAAGAAGAGAGCCTGACCGAGACAAAGTAAAACTTGATCACAGTCATTCTTTGAGCTGCCACAGCTCCTCTGGGAAAGCAGCTTCCTGGCAGTGAGAGTAATTAGCGGGGATGTCATCTCCTGGGGGAGGTGATGGAGAGGTGAGAGCTGGGCTTGAGGATGTTGTAAAATAGTCCTCTAAAAACTGCACTGGCTTGAAATGTCGGGCTGTGGCAAACGTTTTCCATCCCTTGGATGCTGTCAGGTTGATAAAAGTGATGTACAGGTATTTGGAAGGCTCCTCCAGCGCAGCCTCGCTTCTCACAGGTGAGGAAGTGAAAACCCCTTAAATGCAAATAGCAGATAAATGGGCTCCATTTGTAGAGGAGGAAGAAGAGGGGGAAGACATTTGGCTTTGGCAAAAGGCAGAGATGTTGGGTAGTATCTTGGCTTTGGGAATTTAAGTTCCTGAATTTAGTGCCACAATTGAGTGCCTTTATAGTAGGTTTCTGATGTGCTGCTGCTC
Organism: Caprimulgus europaeus; assembly: GCA_907165065.1. The sequence continues at coordinate 3,079,006 of OU015550.1, read as the reverse complement.
CTGCAATTATCTCCATTGTTCATTTCTACTTCTATCTCATGCTCCTACCTGCACAGCCAGGACGCCCTGCTCCATGGGAGGGTTTTGGTTGGGTTTGGGTTTGGTTTTTTTTTTGAGGTTTGCAGTGTGGTTGTTCTTGATATGTATGTATGATCCAGGAGATGCATCTGTGCAAAGTGATGTCACCAGCTTTTATCTGCATCCACGCTCTGAGCAGAGACATCTGGAGTTGAGACACGGTGCTGTTGGAGTTAGCTGCTCTTCTGGGTTATAGGTGTCGGTAAGAAAAATGATCTGTTAAGTGTTCAGGGGCAAAGAATGAGAATTAGCCTCAGCCCTGGCTCCTGACATCCCTTAATCCTCCACTTCCAGCTGTCTGCTATCAAGCAAGTGGCTCCAATGTGGAATTTGTAATGAGCGCTGGGCTCAGAGGTTCCAGCATCAATTTCACGAGAGGAGGTTGTTGCTTTGTGTTCTGTCTTCAGCTCTTTTTGGAAGAGATTAAGCCTCCTTCAAAAGAAACTTACAGAACTGAATAAAACATGCATTTTACTTTAGCTTTTTTTAGAAAAAAGAAATGCACAGTCCACCACTTTGATGCATGGTTTGTTGGTTTTTTTTTCCCCCAAGTGAATTAGTTGAAGAATTAATGAATATTCTGCAGCTAATTATGGCTCTGGGCAACCATCATCTCCTATGAATAATTGCAATTGTGCTCCATGTTTCACTTTTGCTACAGAAGTGATTCTTTCCCATTTGCAGTAACTATGGATGTGGTGTTTCACCTGTTGCTCATCCACTTTTGGGATCTTAATGTCACCTAGTGATGAATGCCACATCTGTTGTGCCTCCCATCACAGGTTTTTGAAGAGCTGAGGAGCAAGTTGCTAGAGGTTGTGGCTGCTGTGGGGTGGCTTTAAATACTTGAGCTCCATTAACCTTGTCAGGACTGCTTGGGTGCTTGAGGTCCTGGTGGAATTAGTGCCTTTAATTACATGCTTACAGTTGAGGATTAAGAACATTTGCATTGAAATGTGAAACTTTCAGGAAAGCTTTTGATGCAAAACCTGCCACTGCCTTAAAACAAGACCCAGAAGTTGAAATTCAGAGCTTGGAGCTGGTGTTAAAAGAAAATGCAAATATTTCCCTTGTTATTCAGAGGGAGAGCTGCTATTTTTGTGCCTGGTGAAATTGCATCTTCTAAAAGCTCCCTGGTTTTTGTTCTGACACGCTCATGCAGCTTACCTGCAGGTAATGGCTCCTGTATGGCCCACACTGGAGATCAAAATACTGGTGTTTCAAGTGAGGAAGGCAGTGAGAAAACAATATATTCAACCTCTCCACAGTCATACCACCTGCAGCATGCAGGCTGGCCATCGCATCTCTGGCTCGCCTGGTCCAAGGACATCCCTGCTGTGCAGGTCACAAGGCTCCTTCCTTCCTTGCTAGCAGGCTGTGCCTCCTGAAAATGTTTACTTTATTCTTTTGGTTCAGGCTTTTAAATCTTCATTTGCCCTGAGTTTGGCTTGTGGGACCACCAGAGCCTGTTTTTTCAGAGCGAGGTGTGCTCGGTGTGCTCTTCAGCCGAGGTCCCGTGCCTGGAGCTGGCCCTTGTTTCGAAGTTCTCATTCCAGTTTTCCTTTTGCCTGTTTGAAATGTCTTTTGTTGTTGTTGTTCAGGGGAAAAGCAGTGATGTGGTCAGTATTTTTGTTCTGATTTCTGCTATTCTAAACAAGCATGTCCATCAGGATCTTAATCAACTTAATGATTGGGCTGATTATTCTGTTATCTCCAGATCCCAACGTTTCCTCTTGTTTTTCCTGTGCGAAGGTCAGGAATTCTTACATCATCCCTCGTGTCAAATCTCTTTTCCCTTTGCCCCCAGTTGGGAGATTTCCTCTTTTCTCATTACCTTTTTGAAGTGAAAGCTTTTGTGTTTCCACTTTAGAGGTTGGCTTTGTATCTATTGCAAATGATCAACCTGTTGAAATGATAAACTGATACTGAATTAAGCCAAATTGAGAAAATTGATCAGTTTTGTAGGTGAAATTGGTTGGTGTTCTGGTCTGAAAGGAAAATATAAAGACCAAGCATACTTTATTCCTGTATTTAGCAGCAAGGTTTAGACATAGAAATAACTTTCTATTTGCCAGCTCTTTGAATCGTATCAATTCATCTGGAACTAGACAGGTATCCAGGGTGACTCTCCCTAAGGCAGGTTTGCAAAATAAAATGAGATGTAACAGCTTATCAGCTACCCTGTGAGTGGAGGAAACCTTCCAGCCACGCATTCAGAAGGATTTGTGCAAATGCCCTCGATGCAGATCTCAATGCACAATGACTTCTTTCTCCTCCTATTTATAGGTCACCAATTACAGGCTGAACGTGGATCTAAATTAGCTTTGTGTGCATCCAGTGCACTAGAATAATACAACAGACTGCTGCTGTGTGTTCCTGTGAACTTTTCAAGTGTATTTGTATTTCTCAGTATTTCTCTGAATCGGAAGTTTTTGATTTATTTATTCATGCTCTGACGGATATTTTGGTTATGTAACCGTCTTGTGATCATTACTGTTTTCAGGAGTCTTTTTCAGGAACAGAAATGTCCAGCCTCAGTGTCCTTGCTAAATTCAGTCTTTCATTATGTTCTCTTCCCTTTACGTAGCATCTTCCAGCACTTTAGAAGTTTTTATTATAAATAAATAAATATTTCTGTAGCTCTATTCAAAGTCTCCAAGTGGACTTCACCACTCTGGGATGGATTCTGCACATGGGAGACAACCTTTGCACCAAGAGCCTAACAAATCTTATGTGTTAGGATGCAAGAGTATGAAAATGTAACTGTGAAGACAGTTGATTGATTTGATATTCTGAAGAGGTTTTTGCCTGGTTTTTTTTATTGTGGGTTTAAAATATCTGGCGTCCAGCCACGTTGCTGTTGTGAGCAGATGCATTATCACATTTGGCCATCTTTCTTGTCATGTTAACATCCAGTTTTACTGGATATTTATCAAAAAACATTGATATTGGAGGGCTCTGAATCTGCAGATCCACCACAGGCTGGTTGTGAAATACAAATTCATGCCCTTAGTTCCTTTCCTTTTCGGTATGTGTTTAGATTTGTAATTCTGGGATTTGTATAAAAACAGACTGGAGAGTGGTATGAAGCAACAGTTCCTGATCCAAATTAGTTTCTTGGAGACCATAGAATCCAGAAAATGTGTGTGCCTTTATCATTAATAAACAGTTGCAGAATATCTTGAAATAAATAACAAATCCAATGAGTCCCCACGTTGTGTGTGGAAAGCACACGCTGCTGCAGGAGGATTTAGCCTGGGAACTCTGAAATTCAAGTGTGGAAATGTGCCTCAAACAACTGGCTTGCTTTGGTACTTTAGGTTTGGATTAATAAATTGAGCATTATATTTTCCAGGCCTTTGGTATTTGTTATGCTGAGTTCATAACACAAGCTGGTATCTTTTGTATACACAGAATATAGTGAGTGATGAAATATGGGGCTTCTGCTCTGTGGGATGGTGATGTTGAGAACATAAGCTGAAGCATCATAAACTAAAGCAGAAATGCTTTATGTGCTATCACCAATTAGAAATGAGATTCATGGCCCAGGACTACACTTGTGCTAAGGAGCCAGCAGGTTTTATCCCAGCTCCTTCTCTTGGTTTTAATATTTGCAACTCCCATCCCTTTGATGCTGGTGGATTCTGCGATCCAGCCATCCCTCTGCTCCTCATATCCTGGCTGGGTCAGAGCAGCCTTGCTGCTTCAGGGATGCAATATCAGTCAGTAAATCAAGGATCCACTAACCAAAGATTTTTTTGGAGGAGATGCCTTAGATCACTTGTCTTACATCAGCAGGATAAACAGGGAGAACAGAATTGTTTGTTAAAGCAGCATCTGCTCTGTTGTCTCCCAGATGAACGTCTTCATACAGCATCTTCTTGGCTTGCCCGCTGCCTGCGAGCACCCTCATCACAGTGGTGTTTTGAGCCTGTGTCATGTTGGTTTTTAGAACAGCTCCTTGCTTTTCTGTTGGCTTTGGCCCATCTATTGTTATCTGTGCTATTGTCACATCCAACCTCAGTTATTGGGAATCTGCAAAATGCTTGGAAGCTGCAGCGAGTTCACCCTGGGCGCTCGCCCTGCCACGCTTTCCTGGGCTGTGGGCTGGAAGAACAGCAAGTGCTTAGAGATGCAGCTAATAAATGTGAAGCAGCATGTCAAGTGAAGTGGACTTCATTTCGGTGTGGCTGCTGGGGAAGGCTGTCTGAGGTGTCTTTTCACCATGTGTTTCCTAAACTTGAAGTGAGAAGCAGGGAAAGTGCGATGACGGCTGCGCCGAGGAGCCTGGATAATGTAGAAGTGTCAGCTGAGGGGCTTTATTGCCATTTATGGGACTCATGGTGTAAATTGGGTATTAATTTTGAGATGCTCAAAAAGGCTGGTTAAAGCTGGTTTTGAGTTCAGTCCATCACTCTTGTGCAGGGTGATGGCATTCAGCTCTGTTGTGTAATTGCTGCTTGAGTCATTTGCTTGTGCTGACCTTTCATCCCCTCCAGACCATATCCTGCATCTCTTGAGAGATGATTTCATAAGCCAGCAATTAAAAAAGAAAATCCTAAATCTTGGTTAAATAGCTCTGCTTTCCTTTTCCTCCCAGCAACCCCAAAATAACTTGTTCTTTTTTTTTTTTTGCTAGAAAATCCATAAAACAGTTGGAAACAGCTAAGAGCATCTCATGTCACCTCGTAACTGTCTGACACAAACTTTCAACCATGATTTCAGAGGTTGGGAGTCAAGCTTTGTGTGCAGGAGGGATCATCTTTTTTCAGACAACCATACAGCTCATGATTGATCTTGTCTTTGCTGTGTTTGGGGTTTGTTGCTGTGGTATTAGTATGAAAGGGAAGCATGAGATGAAGATGTTCTGTGCTTCCCCAGCATCTTCCATTGACCTCATGCCCCCTTATTTTTCTCCCTTGCTTTTTAGAGCTAACCCACGAGGCTGTAATGAGGCTGGTCCCGTTGTCATTGAGGATGTTTGTTGTACTCAAAAGGGTTTTTTAAACTATTGAAGCATCTTGTCTGTGTTTTGTAATAATTTTAAACCAAACCTACCCTGTCCCTTAGTTGTAGAAGCTGAGAGATAATGAAGTCTTAACCCTTGACACTTACTTGGAATTGCAGAAATTTAAAATAACCTTTCAACCCAACTTTGTAAGTAGCTTTCAAGAATAAAATATGCTGCTGGAACTGCTATCTTGTCTGCTGAGCTCTAGCCCCAGGCAAGTTTGTACAATAGGTTATGAACCCCTTAATAATAAGGATTTATAATAGGAATCCTGATATATTCTTAATTATGCTTATGCTGCAGGGTGTCATTATAATGCACTAATACCACACATATGGTAGATAGTGTGCTATTTGTTTCTGTGTTTTTATTTAATTATAGACTTATCTGAATAGCTTTCTTGCTCAGTGTTTCCCTTTCTTTGACACATGTGCAGATGTGCTGTAGCTTATCTTCCTTGTGATCAGGCTTCTGCACTGGTGGTTTTTTTTAAGCTGCCCATTTGGGAAGGGACCACAGAGGAAGCAGAAGGCATTGACCCCACACAGGGTTTTTCCTTTACTACATGCAGAGCTCCCAAAGAGTTGGACAATGGTGTGTGGTACCTGAAATTGTATCATAAAGGGAAGGTAAGCCCAGGAAGCACCAAGCAGGAGAGGTTTTGAGGAGAAATCCTGTTACATTGTCCCTTGATGCTCTTTGTGATGGCTCAAGATGACAGTTCCCCCGTGTTGTGGGGTGAGGATGCTGCTGTCATCTTTGGGTGAACAGTTGAACCACAAAAAGCACCTCAAAGGGGGAAAAAAAAGTCATTTTTTTACTGGTTTGGTTCCCAGGGGCAACATGTATTTATGTGTGTGTGCGTATGTGCACAGATCCACCTTCAACCCTAAATCATCCCTGGGTGATAACAAATAGTTCCCTGTTCAAGCTGCCCAGATACCAGGGGCTGGTGCAGCAGTGAGGAGCCTGTGAAGAGCAGCAGAATTAGGTGATCTGTTACATCTCGTTCTGTTCATACCTGATTTAACAAGTTTGAAGCTGTTACGGTGATTTAAGGAGAAAACACTTCATTGGAGAGTTTCTTTGGTGCCCCTGAGTTAACTCCAAAAGCTGTTTTTCCAGGATAAAAGTACTGAAGGAGCTCTCCTTTGTATACAAAGGCATAGCTGGCTTTTTATGGTAATATTTGGCTTCTCAGAAATAAGCTCCTTGCAAAGGAGTGTGTGTTTGTGTGTGCATGAGGGAGGAGCTGGAAAGAGCCTGCTTCATGGAAAGGTTGGCTGACACAGCCTGGTGTCAGGTATGCTTCCAACCTCCTACTTAACATAGGCAAACCTCCCCTCCTGGTTGGACACCTTGATTTCAAAGCAAGGAAACATGCTTTTACTCTGAGCAGAGCTGGTTTTGGAGGCTCAGAGTCTGGAGTTTGGTCAGGGTTGCAGGGTTTTATGGCTGTAGAGCTGCAGAACAGCAATGCAGATCATTGTCTGAAGCAGCTGGGTGCTCTGAGCACCTCTTGTTCTTGGATGGGATGGAAAGAGGGGGAAACCCTGCTTGTAAACTGTCTGGGCTAGGATAGTTGTAGCTCTTGGCAGTATCTGGTCATCTGAATGCTGCCATGCCTGTGTATATATTTATTTTTCCTTCTCTCATGATAACCTTACTGTGTCCTTGGGAATCACTGATGCTGCATGCAGAGATTGAGAACAAAACTTCTATATTTATATTGCTGGTTCATGTTAAGACTTTGCAGTTGTAGGTGAGGTTTTATGAAGCCCCATCCAGAAAGCTCCAGTAGCATAAAGATGCCCCTGAACTTTGGTGAGTGTCATGCTAACGGAGTGCTGCTCAATTTTGTGTTTTCTGAATGAAGCTTCCTTTCTCTGCATGCAGATGAGTTGCTGCAGACAGCTCCTGTTGCGTGAAGCTGGCTTTTATTTGGGTGATAAAGGACCCTTGGACTTGTTTAATCATCCTCTGTCTCTCTCCATGGACTCGCTGGCTCCAACCTTCAGCGTTGGCTCTTGGTTTTTCTGAGGGAAAAACTGGAGAGATGAATATGGACACCATGGCTTCATGTCCATCAGGGAGTGGGGATGAAGTGCACTGGGGCTGGCTGTGGGGCTGTGTGTGCTCTGAGGAGGGTCCCTGGTAGTTTCGATGCCCTGTACCTGTGTGGTGGGTTTAGCCCAACTGGCAGCTGAGCACCACGCAGCCGCTCGCTCGCCCTTCCCCAGTAGGATGGGGGAGAGAGTGAGCAGGGTAAAAGTTTTATCTCAACTCATAGGTTGAGATAAAAACAATTTAATAATTGAAACAAAATAATAATCATAATAGTAATAATGGAATATTCAAATGAGTGATGCACAGTGCAGTTGCTCACCACTCACTGTCCAATGTCCAGCCTGTTTCTGGACAGTGATCCCAGAACAGAGACAATCCTGAAACCACAATCCTGGAGGAGAGAGCCTGAGTGATCCCCAGGAGAATCCCAGAGCTTTCCAGTCAGCCCTCATTAATATATTGAATATGACGTGGTGTGAGATGCAATATCCCACTGGCACATCCAGATGCCCGTTTGGGTTTGCTAATTACTACGCTCCCCCCGAGTCCTTTGCACCTGCAGACCAGCAAAACACGGGGAGGTTGGAAAGTCCTTCATCTTCCAGCAACAATTGAAAACATTAATGTTATCAACGTTCTTTTCATCCCAAATCCCATACTGAGAGCAAAACACAGCTGTTCTAGGTACTGAGAAGAAAATTAGCTCTATTCTAGCAAACCAGGATAGCCTGGAACCTCTGTCTTCACAGAAGATGTGGGACCTGTCCATCTCTGGGTGTCCTCTTGATCATGCAGGGTGGTATCAGAGGAGAGGAGATATTGACTCCTGCTGATGTCAAAAGCCATTAGATGCTTCTGCCATGAGCTCTGTGAGGTAGAGAATTACTCTGCAGGACTCTAGTGCAAAGTCCTCTGTCTTGCCAGCAGAACAAACCCCAGCTTCTAAGCGTGTCCTCCAGGCTGGCTTGGCTTTTACTTTTACAAACAAATACCTTTTTCTCTGTTAATCAGAACTCAGTCACTCGGGATAGTTTGTTTTAAGATAAAGTTGTGTTTTGGAGTAAATTGCCAGTTGCTATGTTTTCGTGGCTGCCTGCCTGCCTGCGTGGAAGAGCTCACCACTTCCCCAGCCCTGGGATGACTCTCAGCCACACCCAGCTCCTTTTTTTCAGAATATTTTTATTTTTTGGCTAAACATAGGCAAATGTGAAAATAAATCAGTGTGCTTCAATCCTGCTCTGCAACTCCTTCCCACCCCATCCCTTGTTTTGGGGTTTAATAAAGGACACTCCCATCCTTGCAGCCTTTCCTTCTCCCAAAATATTTCACCTCTATAATATTTGTTTCCTTTCTTGATAGGGTTTCAGGGCTTATTGGCCAAAATACCTTTATAGCATGGAGCCAGCTACCCCTCTAGATTACAAATAACAGATATGATTGTATTAATTAAGGAGTTAAAAGCATTTTGCAATTTCTGTGACTGTAAAAAAAAATAATAATTAAAAAAACCCACCCCAGAGCCACCCCAGAACCTGTTCAGAGATGGATGCTTGGTGCTTCAGTGGAAAAAAACCAGGTTAAGCCAAAACAAGTCGGAACGGAGTGTTCAGGCTTACAACTAAGTCTGAACTGCAGCTCTATATTTAAACATGATATTTTTGTATTTTAATAATTAACTACTGGGAAAGAACAGCCTAAAACACTGTAGTGTAGGCTGTTTTCAAGGTATATTCTCTTCCAGCCCCATCTTGGTCCTCAGCTGCACCCTATGGCACTAGGGTTGTGGAGGACAGGGATGCTTTAAATCATTCATTCCCTCTTTAGGCTTGTATCCTTCCCCTATATTCTTATCTTTGCAACCTCTTAACAGTTAAATCAAGATGATCAGCAGTAAACCAGTGTTTGAGTTGGTGTGTGACTGGGGAGAGTGTTTTCTTTTCGTGGAGAGCTGAGGGAGTGAAGTAGGATTTCCCTTTGCATTAATTATAATCGAGTTTTGCCTGTGCATAACCGTGACTGCCTCCGGGTCACAGCGATGTTTAGCAAAGGATGGGGTTGTGAAAGGTAATCCTTTGCCATGGCATTATTTCATTACTGACCAGTTTTGTACAGCACAAGGTAATTCCTTGCTTTTGAGGAAAATTCATGGGTGTTTTAGTGCTGAAGGAGCACCTGCAAGTCCTCACTGCTGTGCTTGGGTTGTCAGCGCTGGGATCTGAACCTGAAATGCATCAAATCCCTCTTGTATTGAGGGGGAGAAGGCAGTGTGGTGGAAACAAGTGAACTTGGCCTGGCACTCTGGAGTTAATTTGCAGTTTGAATCCAGCTATGGAAAAGGGATGCAGGGAAGGAAGCACATTTTTCATGGTGTCAGAGCATGGCGAGCTGCCCTGGGCAGAGGAACTCAGCCAGGCTGAGAGCAGAGCAGGCTGTGATCTGGATTCACGTTGTGTCCTCTTCTCTGCAGCTTTTGAGCACCTGTTACCCCCTTGCATGTGGGAGAAGTTGTTTTTTGAAAACTCTTCTCTACATTTAAAGCAGGTGAAAAGATGGGGAAAGTCCTTCTATCCTTTTATCCACCCCAGGGTTGTAGTACTGCAGTAGACATTGCTTCTTCCCAGTAAGAAACACAGCAGAGGAGCTGACCTGTCTTAAAATCAAGTGAAAACTTTCTCTTACCCTTCATCCTACATTTGTGAAAGTGCAAAACTGCAAGTGGAAAAGGATGGAAGAGGGCATCCAAGCATGGAGTGTGTGTGTGGGGGTGAAACACTGCCTCTGCTGATGCAAACATGCTGGGAAATAAATGGGATATTTTTGTAACAAGCATCTGATGGGAGGGAGCTCACCTGGCTCTTGCCAAATAGTGTTCAGAGTCATAACTCTGACCAAAGAGGGGCTACAAATGTGGGGTTTGAATCTGCCACAGAAACATGCTCTGACACTCTTTGCCTTTCCCAGCAGCGCCGGCAGCGGTCCCTGCACGACTTGAGAGCTGGGTCCCGGCACAGCGTAAGATCCGCAAAGCGCTTTGCCTCTGCTGCTGGGAGACAGAGGGAGCTGGGGCTGCTTGAACAAACACGCTTTTCTCCTGCCTCCTCTCTTCCCTTCCTCCCCACCTATTTTTTTTACAAAATCCCATTTCTTGTATGGATAGCTTAGAGTTGTTATTGAAGTTCTGAATGACTTGTCTTCTGTCAGTAAAAGCTTTCATGTTGCTATGAAACAAGGGATCTAGCTGATCACTCCTGCCACCATTAGTGACTCTGGTAACCCTTGTGTCAGCGTTTGATGGCATCTGGCTGTGGTCTGAGACCTGCAGGGCTCCAGCAGCCCAGCAGAGAGCCCAGCATTGGGGTCAGGTATCTCCCAGCTGCTTTAGCAAAGGTCCTGTGTGAGTTCTGGTGGTGGCCAGGGGCAGAAGAGTGATGATCTCTTTTGCCACACGTCCTGCAAGGCAGCACCTGAGCATCCAGCGACTTCAAAACCCTTTCTTTAACTGAAATCTCTTTTTAGAACATCATTATTTTTTCATACACATTTGAATTTTCAGTTCTGATTTATTTTTTTCCAGGCTGCTCTTAAAGCTCACAGGAAGCCAGCATTAACTGTATTTCAAGCCCAGTAGAAGTCCTCGTTCTCATGCTTTTCTAGGGGCAGAGGATCCACATCCTTTACTAACTCTTCTATAGATCACACGAATTAAATCTCCCTGGTGAGATTTAATGCTACAAGTGCACTGCCTGTCTGCTCCCCACAAACAGGAGGAGCTTTATTGGACATCAGACTTGGCAGGAGCCTTTTACAACTATTTTTTTTCATTCGTTTAATCAAAAAAACCTCTTCCCTAGTGGAGTTCAGCTTCAAGCTGCTATTGATTTTGAATGGAAGTCGAGCTCCTGGCTCCCTGCAGCGTTTCCAGGAGCCCTGCTCGCTGCATGGGCAGTTTTAGGTGCTGGTGCAGCTACACCAAGCAAAGCATCGTGCTGGGATGCAGGCAATGCAAAGGCAGCTGGGGGATGAGGTCCAGGAAAACTTGGACTCTTTCCCCAAATCTATCCTTAAAAGACCAGAAAAACAAAAAACCTAAGATTTAAAGTTGATTTCCCCAGAACTTTCTGTTGTCAGTCGATGTGTCAGCTTTGCTTTCAGCAGCAGCCTGTCTGAAGTGCCTTGCAGGAATATACTCTTGGGAGATTTCTGTTCAGGGATCTCTCACTGGGGGCATTTATTTTTATTTTATTTTATTTTAATTCATTTTTATTTCATTTTTATTCATTTTTATTTTAATTTTTATTCATTTTTATTTTAATTTTTATTCATTTTTATTTTAATTTTTATTCATTTTTATTTTAATTTTTATTCATTTTTATTTTAATTTTTATTCATTTTTATTTTAATTTTTATTCATTTTTATTTTAATTTTTATTCATTTTTATTTTAATTTTTATTCATTTTTATTTTCTGCTTGGCTATAGATTGAAGACTGGGGTAAGCAACCAGACCTGAGCCTCTTAAGTGTGTCATTGCTCTATGGAACACAGTGGGGTTTTAGTGCTTTAGATCATTAAAAATTCTGAATTAACTAACTGAGGTGCAATTTATCAGGTCTTTCATCTTAACAGAATTAACCTCTTAATTGTCACTGTCAGTTTTCCCTCTGCAGCATTGCATTAGAAAGCCTCATCTTAAAAATTCTGCTCAAGGATTGGTTTTGAAAAGTTTCTATTCTCATTTTTTTTAAAGTATTCCTGTAGGTTGGATGAAAATTAAAACTTGTATTAATTTATTTTTTTTGGTGGTAAAAGCAGTCATTTATATGCAACTCTGAAATGGACTTGAAAAGACACCATCTCAGGCAGTAGTTTTTAGCTGTTTTCTTAATTGCATGAGGTTTGCTTTGAGCTCTGGACTGTGAATGCTTCAATCAGGGCATGGAGTTGCCTTTAGCTCCCTCTCCTGGGTAGTTGAAGCGTTTGCCCCCATGATGTTGCTGCTTTTGCAAGCTTGATCTGTTTTCAAACTCTTTCTAAGCATTTCTGCTCTCAGTGGAAATAGTGAGGTGCAGAGAATTCCATGCACAGGATTGGGAAATTTGGTGGTTTCAAGAAAACAAACCAAAAATACTCCACAAATCCAGCCTGAGGTGAAGCCTCGTGTCCTTTCCTCATGCTGTGAAAGAGTGAACTGCATCTCTCGGGCTTTGCTGCTGGTGGAGGTGGGGCTGCATGTGTGCACAGGGTGAGCTGAGGACTTTGGGGTTCCTTTCCTTCTCCTTCATTTCATGCTCCAGAGGGGATGGGTTTGGTGGAGCTGTTGATTTTCAGGCACTGGCGAGTTGGGGAAGGGAAGGCTCTACAGAGTCCCAACCTCTCTGCATCCCTTCTGCAGTCATCCATCCTCTGAAGACTTTTCCAGGCAAGGTGTTAAGGGTACCTTTTCTGCATCAGGGGTATCTTAACATCCTTTCCTGGATTTCTTTGGCAGTCGTGTGGCAGGTGAAATCCCAGGGCTGCCTTTAACTTTTCCTCAGGCTTTATGAATAATGCAGCATGTACTCTTTGTTTTTTATTTATTTTCAGATTGAGAAAATCATGAGTTCCATCGGTGAAGGCATTGATTTTTCTCAGGAGCAGCAGAGGATCTCAGGTAGCGTACCCAGCTTGTGTGTGTCCCTCCTGGTTGTGTTCTGTACACAGACAAGGTGCTGGCTCCTGCATGCAGAGCTTTTTTAACTGGCTTTGGCTCCCAGAAGGAGAGGAAGGCTCTAGCACAGAAGGAGCAGACTTTGGATTCCCAGTGTAATGCTCAATATTGTTACCAGCAATCTTAATTCAATACCTCCCTAGGTAGATTCATTTAATTTTATATAATGCAGCTGTCCTTCCCTCCCAGCAGGATTCTGGGGGAAGTGGGCTGGGTGAAGAGCATTGCAGCTCAGCCTGATGGGAAAGGGGGGGACCCTGGTTACCCCAGTGTTCATTAATACCCACTGACAGCATGTGGATGTGTGTAGGGGGTCTTGTTCCTTGTTGAAACTGCCTGTTTATACATTTTTGGGATTAGTATTACTGTTACTAGTACTACTATACTAATAGTATATACATTACCATAGGATATGGTAAGTTTTGAAGTGTTTTTACATCTTTGAATAGTTTTAAACAAAGAGTTATTGCTGAGAATTGTGGAGTTTTTATTGGTGGCTTCCAATACCTGAAGTGACTTGTTATAGTTTTATTTAGGTGGAGATAAGAGCTGCTGGCTTGTGTGAGTGGTCTGAGACACTTCTTGCCCTCTTCTGCAAGCTGGTGGCAGTGAAATGAGCTCCAGGGTGGCTGGTTCATTGCCCCTGCTCACACAGCCCAATAACCACTGTGTTGTGAGGTTTAAATCTTCCCAACTCATCTTTGCTCAGTGTGCAGGAGGAAGATGAGGTTTTCTGCACGTACAGAAAATACCTAATTTGCAGCTGAAAGATGGTGCAAGGACTCCAGCCAGTATCCTAGGGACAGAAAGTTCTACTGATCTTCTGGCTTTTATAATTACTGTTGTTCTCAACATACCCTCTGAGAAAGTCAAGCTGATGGCTTACAGTTCCCTCCTGCCTTTCAGAATATGTTTGTCTCCAGTTTCTGTTCTTCTCTGGTGGATAGCAACAAAATTTTCTTTAAGCAGTCAGTCTGAAATGGAGCTGCTGCATATTTGACTTCTGGCTGGTCTCACAATCCCCACAACAATCTTGCTTTTGTTTCAAATACATAATGCAGTAGCAAGATGCTCTTTCTTCTGGCTTTTTTCACTATGTAAGCGTGGGTCTGGCCCTTTGGGAATGAGCAGAACCTCTCCATAGCCCTCCACATTCCAGGATTTGGTTCTTTCAGGCTCACAAAATCCTTCCAGCCCTGTGAGGACAGGATGGGAATTTTGTATTTAGAGTTGTACATCAGAGTGACTATAGCCAAGATGATAAATATCTGTGTTCTCTCTCCCAGCTGTGGGCTCAGAGGTGCTGGTTGGCTGCTGGTGAGGCACAGTGGGGTTCAGCATACATTGAGCTGTGTAAAGTGTCCTTTAGAGGCTGTCTGTATTTCACAGCTTAAGGAATGTTTTTCCTGGGGACCAGGAACACTTTCTGTGGGGTGAAAGGTCCTGCTCAAGCAGTTTGTCTTAACTGAGGTTTACCAAAGGCCAGGTTTTAGTTTGGTTGCAATAGAATAAGGCCTAAAGAGCTACTTCTGCCACCCAGCCTCTAAAACAAACTGTCCAGAGTAGCTGGAGTGTTGCAGCAATATCCCAGCAAAGCTACTGTTTTTCTGCAGCCCATCAAACCTGTTTGCCAGAATATTTTAACATTTCTTCTCAGACTTTCCACCTGTAAAACTCTAGATGCCCTATCATTGCTTCAGATCAGATAAAACTCATCACAATCCCTTTTCCTATATCTTTCACTTACATACTTCTGTGACCTTGAAGTATGTAGTTTTATTAATTTTGTCATAAAACTTTATAAATAGTGAGATGATTTAGTTGTGCATTTTGTCTTTGCTGTTTCTAATTTCCATGAAACAAGGTGAAGAAGGAATCGTGGTGTCACTTAGTGCATTGATTTTCCTCAAACAGAGCATCGTCCTCCTCCAGCCATGTTTGCAACTGTTATAACTCTTGTCTCTGCAATGCAGAGAGATGATCCTGGGTTAAAACACTCTCATTTCCATCAATATTGTCAGTAGAGGTGGCTGGAGTGTGGGAAATAGCAAACCCTGTGCTGAGGTTGTGTTTGGGATCCGGACTGGAGCAGCAAAGTCAGATCCAAGTCTCAGTTAAAAATCTTCCTCCGTTGCTCCTGCAGCGACTTAAGTGCATGCCTTGGCTCTGCACAATCAACAGGATTGCTTTGCCATTTTAACAGCTTTTTTCCCCCCTATACTTTTTGTTCCTTCTTTTGAGGAAAGTAGAGTTGAAGGGGAGGTGGAACTAACAGAGGAAAGTTGCTTTGATATTGATGCGTATGTCTCTGTACTGTTTGCAGAGTGGGGTAATAACCTGCCTCTTTCCCAGCTGACTGTCTCAATGCTTCTACATTTCCAAGCTGCTCAGGAGGTTTATTTTAATTCTTCTCTTCCTGGGATACAGCTTCACTCTGGAAACCATCAGTTTGTTAAGGAACCTGTCCTCTTAGCTATGGGTCCTCAGGGAGTGTTGTCTTCCATATGGAGCAGAGTCCTGGCCTTCAAAGGAGGAGATAATTGCTTGGCTTTAATGGTTCCTTTTGAAATGGGGCTGTTTGTAGTGAGACACAGCCCACAGAGCTTGATTAAATGGATGCCCATGAACTCTGCTGTCTGGGGACCAAAGGTGCCTAAATATCATGTACTGCTCAAGGGTTTTAGAAAATCTACATCTCAAAATTGATGGTGTAAGGAATACTGTCTGCTGGTGAGACCGGTTCAGCCACTGTGCTGTCCTCTGGGATGCTTCCTGGCTGACCAAGAGCCACCATCCCTATAGCCAGGAACAGTCCTGTTTGTTCAGGGACACAGCCTTCTCCTGATGCCTCTTGGATTTCTCAGAGGAGAGGATCATTCTCCCCAGCTCCTCCCAGCTGTGCAGGGAGCAGGACTGGGATGATACCAGTTGCAGGTCAGCACGGGTGTTGTGGTGGCTGTGCCCTTTGGATGTGGTAATCTGCCACATGCCTCAACTTGGGTGCTGCTGGGCTTTTTCTGAGTATTCCTGTAGGTTTTGATATCCACTAAACAAGGCTGCTTGCAGGAGAGGTGCTTCCCTCGTGCATTTTAGGCATGAATTCCCTTCTCTGCCTTTAAATCAGGAGCAAAAGCAGAACTCCAGAGCTTGTTTGCCTTTACTGCAGCCTGTTGGAGGATGCTGGAGAGCTGCCACTGCGAGAGATTCTGTCCTTTTACATCCTTCACCTCCAAACTGCTGCATCTGAACTGCTCTGGGTGGGCAGTGTCCCCTCTTGATGAGATGCTAATATATATCTGCACACACAGCTCCCACTTACCATGATAAAGCTTATCTCCTATCCATTTGTCACTTGGAAATCCAAGGAGGAGGAATCCACCGTGCATTTCCAGTGGGAGTTGAACCTCTGCCTGCCCTAGATACTACATCCTGATTAGAGTTTATGTTTTCTAGGGTCAAATGTCTTTGGGATGCGAAACTGTGTGTGGTTTTTGGTCTAATGCAATGGCCACTGTTTAGCATCCTGCTTTGTGCCAAGCTTTGCCTTCCCCAGGCTGGTCTGTAGCTGTAGCAGCGTGCGTGATGGATCGATAGCGTTAGTGAAGAGGTCTAACATGGAGGGGAGAGGAGGAGCCAGCCCTTCAGCAAAAGCTGCCTTTGTGCAGGGAGTTTTCAGCAAAATGGACACCAGACTCTGGAAGCAGACACACCCAGGAGCTGCCTTGTCCTTCAGTCAGGTGTTTTCCTGCGAGCTGTGCTGTGTCACACTCGGTTTGGGATCCCTCGGACGCAGATCAGCTGCTGTATTCCCTGTTTCTCCCTCCTCTCCTATGAGTGCAGCAAGTCTGAGAGCAGGCAGTGCTTTGCCAGCCCCTCGCTGTGAGGATGAGAGGATGAAGGCTGTCCTGGGCTGTGTTACACCTTTACCTTCTTGTTTTCTAGCAGAGTTTATCTCTTGCTCCTCAAGACTTTGCTAGGGCTGTTTTCACGCTTCAGATCATATCACAAATGTGCAGGGAGCTGTGAGGAACTTTCCAAATGCTCTCACATCCTCAAAAATGGGAGGGCTTTGAGGATACTGGGGCTTCCTGACTAGTTTGGTGTCTGAAATGGCAGTTACTGCAGAGATAAGTATGTTTTGGAGTCTATTTATACAAGCAGTTATTGCATACCCCTGACTAGGGAGAGCAGAGATCCTTGGAGTCATGCTGGAACAAACCCAGGCCCTGAGACATTTGGTTGCAGGTCCCTGCCATGCTCCAGATTTTCCATACAAATTTGGGCAAATTGCTGGTTTCTGTAGCATAAAGCTTTCCTCCATAAAACAGGGCATCAAAACTTCTGTGTCTTGCTGTGGTGTTCTGGATGAGCACATTAAACTTCTGAGGCCACTGAATGGTAATTAGCTGCATCCTGGCATCATTATAGAATCTCATTTCTTGGCCAACAGGTTCAATCCTCTCATTTCCTGGTAGAGCTTGTAAGAAAATCTTCCAAATGTATTTCCTGAGGGTGGGGTGGTATAGGTGAGAGGAAAGGAGAAGTCTGTCACTGATCCCTGTTGGAAAGTGCTTTTTGGAGGTTGAGGAATCAAGGAACACCATCTCTTAAAGAATGCCAGATACCTAACCTTCACCTTAAAGGGTTTTTTGGCCTGGGGAATAGACATTTGTATTCAATCTGTGTCTCTCTGCATGTGTTTTTTGCAGTCACACGTGTATTTAGCTCCAGCAACCCACTTCTGATCATCTCTTCCTTCCCAGTGTGAGTCAGAGGGGTGGGGGAGTGCAGGTCTCACAGCAGAAACTCAACCCCACTGCGCTGCAGCATCTCATCTCGCTGCTGCCTCAGAACAAGAAACCTTGTGTGTTGCTCACTGGGTGATAGTGATTTGTCAGGCAATGTTCCTCTCCCCAAAAATAGAGGAGGTCAGCGATCTCTGCTCAATAAATCAGCTTGGACTGAGGCAGGAGGCATGCTCCACCAGACAGGGAATGAAGCTGGGGCTTGGTGAGTTAACTCTGCAGTTGGCTCGAGGGGTGAGGGAAGTGCTTGGTGTTTTACTTGACAAAAGAAGGAGAAATTTGTTAGCAATCTGCATTTGGCTAATTGATCTTAGTTCCAGTAAAGTCAGATGCTGGCTGTATTTCTTGCCTCTGATGGCATTAATGACTACATTCTCCTTGCCTATCCATCTTGCCTAATGCACTCCCTGACTTTATAGCCCCCTCCATGGATTTAAGGACTTTCAGCGGATGATCCTCCCCAGCTGTGGCAATAACCACTTGACTTGGTTGTCTGCCATGCTCACTGTGTGCCTGGACAGTGGTTTCATCAACACTTGCTTGGACTTGCAGTTTTTTCTTCCAGGTGAAGCTTGGCCATGTGTCTTCAGGTCACACCAGGTCATGTGAAACCTTTACCAGTTTCCAGGAGCAAATGGGGTGATGCTTTTTGGCCAGCATGGTCCATGGACTTATTTCTTCCTCCAAACAGACTCAAACTTTGCACTAAAGATCATTATTGAAACAATAACCTAAAAAAGGACCTTTCTGAACCCTGGTAGCCCTCTCCCTTTCCTGTTTTCTTTGAAGCATGTTATTTGAGAAATGTCTTGCAAGAGGAACTGAATTGCTTGGCTTGCTTTTTTTTTTAACTTTTAAATACTCTAATTATTTCTAACTACACTCTATTGACTGTTTCCCCCTCTGCCATCTGCAGACCTTTTAAAGGTAGGATTCCTGAAATGAGGAGCATAAGGAGAAGGATAGAGCTGAGAATTAAGAGTTTGTTTTAATCAGAAGTTGAGATCGGGCTCTTGCTGGGGGGCACATTGACTGAGATTCATTTGCTCCCCTATTATCCTGGTTACATCCAAATGTGAAGTGTATTTTGGACTTCCTTATTTTTAGTCTAGGATGTTTTGGGGCATCTCTTCTCTTCTTTTTCTTTTTAAAGTAAACCCCTCCATTCCCTACCTCCCAAATACAGCCCCACTTCATTTTCTTCTTGTTTTGAAGTGGTTTTAAAGACAGAAAACCTGCACTTGATATCACTGTAGGTTTCCCCTTTAAAAGCAGAATTACATTTATGAGTGGACAAAAGGCTGAGTAGAGTAAATAATTTTAAAAAATTAAATTCAGGAGCTCAGAGGAAGGAGCTGCTGTGGTTTCATTCCCCCTGCCAATACCCCGACTGCTTCCAGAAATGCTGTAGTAGGCAGCAAGCAGTTTCCTCACCTCTCTCTCGATAAATTAATTCTGAGCCAGCCACAAATCACTCAGAACTGTCAAAGCAGACCTGTAACATCAATTTTTTTTTTTGAAAACCCAACCCATGTAGTCCGTAAATATTGAGTAGTCAGTGATTTCCACTGGAGACTTACAGAGCCGCTGCCTCCCTCCCCTCTCCTGCAGCTTCTGCTGCGAAGGCTGCTCGTGGAGTGGATGGAAAAGCTGGGAGGGGTAAGAGGATGAAGAGAAGGGAGGGACAGGCAGGAGACAGGACTGAGAGTGGAACGGCGAGCGTGGAGCTCGCTGCCTTCAGACAAAGCACGCCGCCGCAGCGCTCGGCAAGGACGCGCGGTCGCCGGGTGAGGGGACGCGGCTGCTGGCAGACCAGCAAGGATCCACCGAAGGGAAGGATGGAGACCCCGGGCAAGAGGGAGCTTCTTGCATAAATTCCAGGTGGTTTTAGATGCTGCCCTTCTGCACAGGCTGTGTGAGGGGAGAGAGAGGGAAACCTTTTGTGATCTCTACGTTTCTGGTGCTGCAGCGTGCGCTAGAAGGACTGGCCAGCTCTCCTGAGCTCGCTGAGCGCGGCTCGCCTGGCAGAGGAGCTCTCCTGTGGACCAGAGCACCAGGATCCCTTACCCCAAGAATTTCCAGATGACACCGTGAGCTCCTGCCTTGTGCAGCCATTGCAGCGGGCGGGGGTGGGAAGGATGACTTGGAAGGTACCACACAGCTTCAGCTGACCTGCAGGTTCAAAGAAAGCAAACTTGCTTTTCCTGATCATCTTTTTATTTGCATTTACCTTTGAAACAGATGTGCTAAGAAGCCTGAAAAATTCTGCCTGCCTTGCATAGCAAATTTCCTGATGAAAAGGAGCTCTCTGAACTTTTTTTCTTGTATCTAAGGTCTCAAGCTTTTCTAGAGGAGAGTAACAAGTCACTGGACTCTCTTCTCAGGGGTGAGGGAAGGGAGAGCTTGTCTGCACAGCTTCCAGAGGGTGTTGGGAAGAATCTCATTTATCAGAGGAGGTGCCAGGGCTTGTCTTGGACTTGAGCTACTGCAGGAAGAGGAGAGAGTGTACTTGCATTTGGTTTCTTTTCCTTTTGACGTGGTTTGGAAGCAAGGAACTAAAATGCCTCTTCCTCCAGAGCTGCTCCATGTTTGAGTAAGAGGCTCGGATGCAGCAGCTGTGCTTAGCTGAAGAAAATGAAGGAAGGGCAAATACAAGCATGCACCAAACACCTGGCAGGACTGAATTTATTGTGTGAAAACCATACTGGTTCCTGTGTCTCTCTTGCTGTCACCCAGTGCAGCAGTGTAGTTAGAGTCTCTGGTGCAGCCAGCCCGGTCCGAGCAGCGTGCTGAAATGCCGAGTGTCAGGATAGGTGGTAAAGTGCCAGTGCCAGGACTCTCATGCTCGGGGTCACTCATTCCTCTGCTCCTCTTAACACTGTAACAGTGAGAAAAAGCCCTTACCATGGTTTGCTTCTTTCAGGACTGCTTGGGGAAAAAAAGTATAAGCCCTTCTCTTCTTCTGCTGCAGTTTGTGTGCTTTCTTTGTCTTGCATGTCTTCCTGTGGACAGCTGCTCTAGTCTGGCTTCTGCTTTTCTGCAAGCCCGTGGTGTCTGTTTTGTGTCTCAGCTGCATGAAGATGTATTTTTCTCTCTAGCTGCTTTGTGCCTCCAATGCACCCAGCCCTTCCCACCAGCCCGCTGAGCAGGGTAGCGCATCCGAAGTCGCACGGACGAGAGGACCTGCGCGTCTCGGCGCGTTTGCGAGCGGCTCCTCTCCGTTCCCTCACACCTACGACTGGCTGGGAATGCCTTGGGTGGAAGTTTGCCACCCTCCTCCCACCCCTTTCAGACCAGCCAAGGAGTGGATCCGCTTCCCCGTGGGGTTGGGCTTCATATGTTTGCCTGGCAAGAAACTCTCCTGAGCTCTGCGAGCGGTGCATGCGGTGTCCTGGTCCCCGGAGCGCTCCTAAACAGTTTGCTTGGGCGAGGTGCTTCCTTTCTCTGAGCCTTCACTGAGATACAAATTAAACCTGGAGCCCATGGAGGCACTGGAAACTTGTAGTCCATGATCTGTGCACACAAGGAGGATTGTCTGCCGGCTGATTTGTTGTACTCTGAGCATAATTATTTTGAGTTTCTTTACAGTAATGACGATGATGTGGCAATGCCACCTGTCCTCCTCAGAGTGCCGCTGCTACCGCCTGAACGGCTTTTCCCTTTTCAAGCGTCTGCCGATTCCTCTCTCGTCAGGTTCACGGATGCTGGAGCAGAGCGTTGGGGAGTGGCTGGAGTCCATTGGCCTGCAGCAGTACGAGAGTAAGCTGCTTCTGAACGGCTTTGACGATGTCCGCTTCCTGGTGAGTTGTTGGAGGGGACCCACGAGCTCTAACCAATGTCTGGGCCAAACCTGGAGTTGTTATCGATACCCTGTGTCAGATCTGGGTTCTGCAGCCCAGCAGAAGAGTCTTGAGGGGTGTGTAGAAGGTTAAACAAAAGGAGGAAATGAGGGTTGTGTTGGGTCATTCATCCTCACGTTTAATTTGGGTGTTAACAGGTTTTTTTACTATAATTTTTGATATAAAATTTTATTTACTCTGCCCACTAAATCTTTACTATCCAATTTACCCCAGAAATGGGAACTGCAATTCACTAGTGTTTTGAAGAACTCACTGAGCAGTCTGTGTTCTGGACTATGAAGGAAGTGGTAGACCTCTTGTTGGAAGTATCCATCCTCTAAGCATGTAGGCAGGATGTTAATGAGCTGTGCTTAATTGCATTGACACCATTGGCTCTGTAACCTAATGATGACGAGATGGTAATGCTAAATGTTGAGAGGGTTTTTTTTCTAATAACCAGTGTCTAGAAACTTAAAGCTGCATGGTGTAAAAATCTGAGAATTCCTATGGAATGATGAACTGCAAAGACAGAAAATCTTGGTGCTGTGGGAGGGTTCTTCCTGCGTGGCTTAAAGAAACTCTTTTTGAGTGTGGACTCCCAAGTCTTGCAAATAAAGAATTTTTTTTTTTTTAATTGATTTTAAACCTTTGGAGAAGTCATTTGGGCTGATGTCACACCCTGCTCTGCCAGGAGTGGAGGCCTCTCTGTGGTGTGGAGAGGTGATACCCAGGAGGATGTGTGCTTGACGGGTGTATCGTGAGCTGGGTGGAGGTGGTTCAAAAAACACAGTGACCATCTCACAGTGGTGAGCAGGTAGAGAAAGATGAGAAGACTGGGTAGGGCATGGATGGAGGGGCAAGGAGCAGCCTCAGAAGGGCTGCTTAAAGGCAGGATGTAATTACCTTTTTTTTTAATGATCTGACCAAGAGGATCAAGGTCCCTGTGAACATTGTGGCATCTCCAAGCACCCCAAAAAGTTGAATTCTGTGTCAGCATCCAGCCATGCCTCCATGGCAAGGAGCTTATCTCCTTGGGTCCCCATAGCCTGGCAGGGCCAATGCTCCCCAAGAGCTGGGTTTTACTGTGGTTTCTGCTCCTTCAGTAGGAGAACTGCCAGCGACAGGCGATGGCCTCACCACACACCCTTCTGCCATGTCCTGTCCCTACAGCTGTGTGTGGCGCTGTGTGTGGCACTGTCCCTCTTCCCTGGGGAGGACTTGGGACAAGCTGCCCCTGCAGAAGCCCCAGTTGCCATCACCACGCTCCAGCATCACCTGCAGCCATGTGGGACCAGGGACAACAGCTCCCACTGCTGCTCCCTGGCCCCTCCTTGGGGACTCCAGCACCCTGCAGGGTCCCACCCAGCTGGTCCCAGTCCACCAGTGGACCCTCAGCTGCTGGGACCTCTGTGCTTCAGGCAGGTGCCTTCAGCTCTGTGTGAGGTTTCAGCATCCCTGCACACTGGGCTGGTCTGACTGACCTTCTGGGATGCTCTGGAGTTGGTAGGATGAATTGAAATTAAATAATGCCCTGTAGATCCCTGGTTGGGACCCTCTGCTGATGAATCTTTGACCTTTGTGGTATCAGTGGGCTGCTCTGACTCTAACAGCAGATAAAAATGCCTTTACTGTGACTGGCCCTGCCTGACAAGGGTGATGATAGACCTCTCTCAGCAGAGAAGTTTAATAACGAAGGGAATTAACTTCCCACTTATCCCTAGAGAGGCAGGAGCTGGAGGCTCAGAAGGAGGAATTTTTATTGATTTATGCTTTTTTGCAGTAAATAGCAACACTTAGTTGCAAACTGTCTGTTGCACAACTTTGTCATTTAGAAGATGAAAGCCAAGACTCCTTGTACATGTCTCATAATGGGATTTTATGGTGTGTGTGGTAGGAGGTTTCTTTTAATATTGTTCATGGCTGGGTGGGTTTTTTTCCCCCATCCAATGCTGGATAACTGCTCCCCATGTAGGAAATCAGCTTCTGCTGCTTTCAGGAGGTGGGAAACTCTCCTCACTCATTCCTCTCCATGTTAAAAGGTTAAATAATTGAACAAAGATTTCCTGCAGACCCTGGCTCATTTCCATTTTGCTGCTTATCCCTTTTAGTAGGAAGTTGACTCTGGCACCCATGACAAGACTGGCTTTAAATCCTTTCATCCCAGTCCTGGCAACTTCAAGCTAATACAGTCAGCCCAGTGTGAAAGTTTAATTATTAAGAATCTTTTTCTCCATGGGGTTACTCGCTTCAGCTTCTGATGGGGGGAAGTAAAACCTTCAGATACAGGACCAGCGAGGAACTAGTAGTTAATTTGGTTTTAGCTGTGATTTTGATGTTCTCAGATTAATTATTGAAGTTGTAAATAGTGAAGCTGGTGAGTGCTGAGCAGACCTGGATGCTTGGCTCCTGGTGTGGCAGGCTGTCCATTCCTTTTGTTTTTTACATAACAATTTCTTTATTCACTGCCACTTTCAATCACTAATGAAGAATATTTCAAACTAAGTGGCATTATTTTCCTGGACTTAAATGGTTTTTGCAAAAGGATTAGTCCCCATTAGGACCTCATTATGTTAAATATTTCAAAATCCAAAGAATGCTGGGTCATGGTTTGCAATTTGCCAGATGGACTATGAGGTTAATTAAATTTTAGTAGCAAAAAATTAAGAAGTTGGGAGTCTTTTGATATGGCAACACTCACTTTCTGTGTGAGGTTCACATGGCACTCCTCCCTGCGTGTAGGGATTTTTTTCCCTGTGCCAAGGATGCTCCCTTGGCTGCTGGAGTCCCTGGGTGCCCAGTTGTGAGCAAACAAGAAGCTCCTACGTTGTGTAGACAAGAAAATCTTTGCAAGAGCAAAGTGTTGAGATGTGGAGTGATGGTACAGCTCTGCAACAGGCAGTGTCCTGGAAGAGCAGCTCTGTAATGTGCTGCTGAAGAATGCTCAGCCTGCAGGAGAGAGTAAATTAAAGTCAAATTAAGAAAATGGTCTAATAAAGAACATATCCTGTGGGGACTGGGTGAAATCCAGCGTTTGCTGGCACAGTGGAGTTTGGTGCTGGTCTTCACTTAAGAAAAATAGATGTTTAAAATGTCCTGTCTACCTGGTAGGTGGTACAGAGTTGGTAAGAGGCAAAAATGGGAGGATACAGAAGCCCATCTTGGGCTTTTTCATGCTCTTGTAGCCTGTAATTCAGCCAGTTCTGGTTTCAGGAATTCCTGATTTCCTCAAGATTTTCAGTTCTCTTGTGTTAATTTGCACCATCTATTCCAAAAACCCTTACCCCCCAGGTAAGACAAATAAAACCCTTACCCCCCAGGTAAGACAAATAAAACCCTTACCCCCCAGGTAAGACAAATAAAACCCTTACTCCCCAGGTAAGACAAATAAAACCCTTACCCCCCAGGTAAGACAAATGATTCAAAGTATGGTAAAGTGATTTTGAAAAGTGCTCTGCAAATATTTTGGGCTTCTTCATTAGATGTTAACCTAGGAAGGCAGAAACATGTGTTGTTTCAGAGAATATTAATTCTCTTGTTCTCAGAAATCCAGAGATGTGTTATGAGGGGATGAGCTGTGCTCTCTGGACACGGGACCAACCACCTCCCCGCAGTCCAAGGGAGCAGATTCTTCTGCTCATCTTCTCTATTGCTACTGAGTGACCTTCACTGCCAGTGATGCTGGCTTGGGGCAATTGACCTGTGACACTCAACTTCTGCTTTTGATGTGGGGTTTTAATTTGAAGAGCAGCCTGTTCAGCCAACCAGGGAATAAAGGAAAAAAAAAAAAGCTAAAATGGAGAAGGTGCTTCAAATTCTCCTTCTTTGCAGCCTGCTGGAATTCTTTCATTAGAGGGGAAAGGTTTATTTGTGCAATGGGTAAATAGAAGTGAGTTGAAGCTGCTAGCTGAGTATTACTGGCATGGGCTGTGCTGTCCTTGACTTAGCAAAAAATACAGCTTTGCACATGGACTGAGATCCTCAGCAGAGTTGCATGCCAAATGTTCCCAGTCCTAATGAAGCAAGAATACCCCACCACCCAAAAGCAGCCACCCCTGCTACCTCCCACGTGGAGGAATGCAGGCCTCGCGTGGGGTGGGGTTGCAGGAGACCCCTTGCCTCATCCTTCACCAGAGGAGGAAAAGAAAAGGTCAGAACACAGAACCATAGCAGTGAGTGAGCAGTGTCATTCAGAGAAATGAACTATAAATCAGCTTAATTGTCCTTGACCGGTAATGAGCTGGGGGAGCTGGAAGAGTAGGAAAAAAATGTCACAAGAATATGGACCAAGAGGGATTTTTCTGCTCCTAGAGCTTGGTCCCATCATGTCTCCTGTGATCACCAGTGCATCTGCAGCAAGTGCTGCCCTTGGGAGATCCACAGGGAACTGGTTTTGCACCGAGGCACACGGTGCATCCCAGTGCCCCATGGCAAACACCGGAGTGATCTTGAGAGAGAGGCCAGGCTGGACCCTGCTGCTCTGGGGAAAGGAGGGACATTGCCAGTGCAGTCAGAAGGAATTGCAATGATTCCTGGTGGAATTCCTCCCCCACAGGAGTGGGGAAGGAAATACCATTACCTGCACCCTCACTACAGTATTTTGTGATCCCAGAGATCCCATAAATGTGTCTGAGATGCTTGCAAAAGCTTTTCCCTTCCCTTGGAGGGCTGAATGTTTGCTGCTACCCCAGACAACTTTTCAGGCTGACATCTGAGAAGGGCAAACCTCACATACTCTGGCAATTGTACCATTATTCTGTAGTTGAACTTTTTATTCAATCCAAAGATATTTTGATTCACAAATGAGCAGGTAAAACACAACATAAACCATTTTTTATTGCCTTTTTTTATTGTTCAAGCCTGGATTCCCATGGAGAGTGTGGAAAGCAGCTAATGCTGATTCAATGAGACAGCGTCAGAAACGGAAATCTGTTCTCCTTGTGTAGTGCCCTGGGCTCCTCTGGGTTGGTTTTATTTTATTTTATTTTATTTTTTTTAAGAACTGGGGAGAAGTGGTAGAAACATGATAGCATTGGAAGAATGGGGTGTCCACAAATAATTTAAAGTACTGACATTAATTTAATTAAATGCAATTCAGTGCCATGTTAGGTTAGCCTGCAGTGGTCTTCGTTACGGAAAAGCCTCTCTCTTCTGTGTGTCTGTGCAAGCAAAGAGTTGATAAAAATGAAGAGCTGAGGTATGGGGTTGATGTTTGAGTAGAGCTGAAGTGCAGTTCAGTGAGTGTCTGCCAGGCTGGGTCTGAGATCAGCCCTCCCAGCTGCTGAGGGACATCCCAGGCTGGATGAGGCTTTGAGCAACCTGGTCTAGTGGAAGGTGTCCCTGCTGATGGCAGGGGGGTTGGGACTGGATGAGCTTTAAGGTCCCTTCCAACCCAAACCATTCCATGATGTGCATGGAGCTGGGTCTCCTTCACCCTGTAGATCCCCATGTTTTGGGTGCTGGCTGACATCTGCACTATCTTAATGCTCACCCAATACCTGTTCTCTGGAGCATGGGGCATCTCCTGGTGTCCTCAGTGAATTGTAGCTCTGCTTTGCATGATCCACTTGGTAACTCCTCAGCTTGGCTCGTGGATGATCATCCCCTGGGCTTTTCACATGCTGTGAGATTGGGTGTGCCTCCAAGCTTTTTTATTATTATTATTATTATTATTATTATTATTATTATTATTATTATTTTCATATAAAACTTGTCATTTTTTAGTAGTCATCTGAGGAAAACTCAGCTGACATATTCCAGTAGTGTTCAGCTGACATATTCCAGTAGTGTTTTGCACCCAGGAATGATCTGTGAAGGACAGTGACCTATCAGAGATGCCACAGAGAACATTTTACTGCTTCTACACTTGGTGAAACAAAGAGAAAACTTGGTGTGACTGGAGAATACTTCAGTATGGATCCAGGGAAGCCCCTGTGTTTAGATGATACCTGGGGGAGGTAGGCTTGGTTTCAACCTAAAGCAAGCTCTGTTCATCCAGGCAGAAGCTCTTGAGTGGTTCTGGGTTTGGTTTTCCCACAGCCTGTGCTGCAGAGCTCTGCCTGGCAGCGATGTTTAGTGCCTGTGCTGGTGGATTTGTGTGTGTTGAGCTGCTGTGGGTGGGATTAAATGCTGTTAATACCTCGAGGTGCTGGCAATCTGCCTGTTAACGATCACAGATTGGATTTGGGGATCTCTTTGGCCTGGCTCTGGCTGGTTGGCAGATTTATTACTGAAATGTTATTTTTGTGACATAGAGAGGGAGCACATCAGCTGCATTACGTGGGATTTGCTGTGTATCTCTGCTGCCAACCTACTGGAAATGCATTTTTTTCCTCAGTCCCCAAACTGATTTTGATGCCCTGGATGAACACCCCACAAGAGTGGAGCTGGACCCTTGTGTGAGGGTTTCTGCCAAGCCTCTGACTGAGAATCGGTTCATACAATGAAATGAAATTTTTTTGACAGTTCTCCAGTGGGTTTCAGATGCTACTTGGGTGGTTCACAAGGACTGTGCTTTGTCCACGATGGTTTTTTGGGGTTTTCTCTGGAAGGGGAATGGTGAGAGCAGTGACATGCAATGATCTGGGGTCTGAGAGAGCTTTTTGGCCGCTCACCCACAGCTCTGACCAGGGAAATGCAGCAAAGCTGCACTGGGACTCCCCAGATGATGGAAATGGACTTCATGGAGATCAGCGAGTTTGGAGTGGATTTTGAGGAGCCAAGTGGGTGGACCAGAACTAGCAATTTAGATGATACTTACATTTGATTCATTAGTAGCTTCAGGCCCAATAAACATTTAAAAAGCCATTAAAGTAGCAGTTAATTATTTTTTTCTCTCAATAAAATTGCCTGAACTTGACAACCATGACCGACTCCCCCTGTTGCCATTGTCGTGCTGCCAGGTTTCGTGGGGAAGAAAATGAAACAAAACTGAAGTGGCTGTGTGCTAATCTAGGATTTATTGTAGGTTTTTGTACATGAGCCCTTTCCACAATCAGTGCTCTGTGAAGAGCTCAGGCTCTGTTGTCATGCCCTCAACTAAACAAATATTTCTTTTTCCCTTAGTTCCCACTGATTTATCTCAAACTGCAGATATCATTAAGGGAAGGGATGAAACCCCGTGGATCACAGAGCCAATTACAAATACATATTTGTGCCCAAGTCCTGGTCCCTTGGCTCTGAAATTGGGGTGCACAGGTCCTGGCTTTGGGCTCAGCAGCCTGCTCAGAGGTAAATAAGCTGCTGGCCCAGGTTTGTTGGAGGAGCTGGGCAGGCAGGGATGGCTGATGGAGCTGTAGGTTGCAGTCTGTAATCAAAGCTGGATTTGGGGAGGTTTTAGTGCTTTTTTTGTCTATAAAAGGGGGTGATGCCCTGTACTATCACCAGGGGTCTTGGATGAAAAGCCTTCAAGTGCAAATCATGCAGCTGTACAGACAGAACACAAGCTCGTTTCCGGGATAAGATGATAAATTAGTTCATTAACGAGGCATTAGCTGCTCTTGTCCTGTTGAACAAGATGTATTAGCGGGGCTTTTTTCTCCATACAGCCCCTTTTGCAGTAAGAGGGTCGAGGCTGGCCAGGCTCTGCAGGGGGAGCAGGGCTTGGCTGGTAGCTCCCCACACCCTGCTCAGAT
This sequence comes from Caprimulgus europaeus, assembly GCA_907165065.1. The sequence continues at coordinate 3,049,869 of OU015550.1, read as the reverse complement.
GGGTTTGAGGACACAGCTTGGAGGGGCTGGATGAGGCCAAACATGCAACTGCCAAACCCTGCAGGGAAAGAAAGAGCTTTGTCATTAACCACTAATAGATTCAGGGACAGGGATCCCGTTGCTGGCTGCGGTGGCTTTGTCATCTCCTAGGAATACTTTCTCTATAGCTCGTCTTTCTGGATTTCAGTGCCTTCCCTTATCCTGGGGATGCTCCAGAGGCTGCAGGGCTGTGAAATTGGGTGGCTTTTTACAAATCTGGCAGCAGAAGCACCCGGGAGCTCAGGCAGAGCCACACAGGGATCACCAAATCCCCTGGCTGGGCATATAACTGAGCTGGTATCTTCTGGACTGCAGACCCTGAACTGCCTACTGGCATTAAGTTCCTGAAAGCTGCAGCTAGCCAGTACCAAGATGACCAAAACAATAGTTCTTGATCCTTTTTTCCCTTGAAAAGGAGAAATCTAAGTGGTTTTGAGGCTCAGGAAGGTGCAATCTGTGTTTTCAGGACTTGCTGCATACTGTCCCTGTTTAGGCTGGGTCTGGAGTGAGCTGGATGCCTCTCCATCTCCCACATCCAGGCTTTGGGTTATCAAAAAGTAAAGCAATAGCAGTGGCAGCAAAATCCTTGCCAGGATGCTAATTGTCTTGAATGTACTGAGAGGAAAAAAGAAAAAGAGCTTTGTATGCATTAATCTTAGGAAAGATGCTTGGGCTCAGGCAGCTGAAGGCACTCTGCTAGAGATGTTTGCAGAAGCCTTTGTAGTCTGGAAAAGCTGTGTTTGGGTTTTGCATCTGTTGCTTTTAATAGCAAAAACATTCTGGTCCCCATCTTCCCTGCAGCCCATCCCCTCTGTCTTTAACATGGGGTTTAGTAACAGAGGCAGCACTTGTGTGAGCCTGAGCTGAGGGGGACAGTCGGGACTCATCCAACTGCAGCGCTGGCTGGGTGAGACTGCGCGTCCTGGACGGAACTTGTGTTGCCTCGAGCCCTTCCTTAGCTGGAAGGAGAGCGTGGACCCAAGCCAGGCTCTGGGCAAGAAGCAGTGTCTGAAAATTGGGTAGTTAAGAGCCTGCAGAGTGTCCTGCTGGAGAAGGAATGCTGGCAGATTTCAGCAGCTCTGATTCTGGCACGCTTGCCTTCAGGGTCACCTAACTAGCAGGAGAGGACTCTACCTTCCTACCATGTAACCTCTGACGGGGCTTTGCTGCTTTCTTTCTTTTCTTTTTTTCTTTTAATGAGAAACCTGGAGCCTTGCAGGCTGTTTAATTACAGTGCAAGATGTGAAGCATGACTAAAGCAAACCCTTTCTCTAAAAGCTTGTGTTTCCGCAGGCAGATCAACTGCACCAGGGTCCTTCAGGGCTTCCTGGGCCAGCCCAGACGTGGGTCACTGGCAGATCTCTGCCCTCCTTTGGGACAACACAAAGGGCAGAGATGGGGTTCAGAGGTTCCCCTCATGGTCATGTGTATTTGTGCCTTTCCACGGAGGGAGCTCTGTTGAGGAAGCTGAAGGCTGGGTTGGGGGATGAAAGCCCCCTCGGGACTCTCTGGCAGCCAGTCTGTTGCCAGTTTGGACCTGGGGAGTGGGATTCACCTTGCCCAGTTTCAGATCTCTGATCATTCAGTCTCTTTGGATTGCCAGTGGGAGTGGGGGAGGACTCATCAGGGTGATGGGGTGAAAACAGCCCCTTCCTCCCCCTGACACACGTGTGTGCAGCTGAAGCTTAGGGGGGAAATTGTGCTCCTGTGTCCATTGCAAAAAAAATTCCAGCCTCTGCTTCCTGGTGGATTCTTTTTTAGGGAACATTCCCAGTGCTTCTGGGGATAAAAAAAATCACCAAAGGTTTTTCTAACAAGATTGATCAACGTGTATGCATGGTGCTGTGCTAAGGTCTGGATTAATGTGAGGATGGGTGTTCTAGGAACAAACCCTGAACAAGCGAGCTGCAGTGCAGGGAGTGCTGCAAGCTCATTCCTGATGGAAGTGAGGAGAGAACGGTGAGGAGTTGGGATGAACAGGGCTTTGGGATGTCCCCTGCTCCCCTGGTGTGGATGAGCTCTGGCCTTGGTGCAGCTCTGAGCTGTGCATGCTCCGCTCAACCCACAGCCAGGAGAAATGCACGAGGTAAAAAGCGCTTGTCACAACAAATAAAGTCTGAAACACGTCTTTGGAAAGTCTTTTTGATTCTAATTGGCGTTTGTGAGGCTGTTGCTGGAGGATCACAGAGGACCAGGCTAAGAGCAGAGCGAGTCCCTGGGAGCTTTCCTCTCCCTCTCCTCCAGCATTTGCTGCATCCGTCCTCAGAGGACCTGGAGAGGAGCTGACCATGAGTCAAGCTGCCAGGACTGCTCTGCAGCCTTCAGCAGGGCACTTGGGAGGTGGCATCTTTGGACCTGGTTGCTAACCTGTGTCACCACCAAAGAGGACTTTTGTTTCCCCCCTAAAAAACCTAAAACAACAACAACAACAAAAATCCCGAGGGAAAAAAAGGTGGCAAAAACCTGCATTGGAGATAGTGTTTAAAAATCAAAACCAAACTCCCCAGAAGACCCCTCACCAACCCTGGCAGCAGTTTTTCCTGAAGCTTTGCAGCCCTGCATCACGAGCATCTCCCTGGGAGCAGCTCTTTGTCACCAAGAGGCTTTTGTTCCATCTCTGTGATGAATGCCGTGTTTCCTTTCCCTCCCAGAGCTGCTGGGTGTGGACACGTCTCCATCACCCTCCCCTAGGTACAGCAAAGAAACAGCTCTGCCCTGGTTCAGGGACAGACCTGAGACCCTCCAGCAGCCCAGAGCCCCGTGGTGTGGGGGTCAGGAAGGTTGGGGCTGGTGCTGAGAAGCGAGGGAGATGTGCTGGGGGAGGCAGGGAGGGACGAAAGCTGCGGCAGACCCCGGCTGGGTCTCTGCCTGGGAGCCCTCCTTGCTCAGGGAGCTTTTTGTTCTAATTAGTTGCTGGTTGAGCAGAGAGGTGGTTTTGCTGGGCACTGACCAAACCTGTGGCAATTCCTGTGCTGGAGGATGTGGCTGGGAGGCAGGTGGCAGTGGTGGCCCAGGAGGAGCATCTCTGCCCCTTGGCTTTTGTCTGAAGAGCGTGTTAAACACAAACAGGTTTAAAGTCTGGTTTAAGCAGCTCATCTCTTGGCTTGGCGAAGGTTAAAAGATCTCCAGTGTGTTTGCATTTACTGATCTATTTTAGTGGCAGATTGATTTATTTATTTATTTTCATGGGAGGTGAAATCTGGTTGGGTTTAAAGGACATTTCTCTAAGCAGAGGCTGATGCACAATAGACTGCAATGATTTATTTGGAGCTGCTATGCTTTGTCTATCCTTGTTAAGTACCCTGAGAATAGGGACTGGCACTGAGGGAATTTAACGTGACATATAAAAATAAGGAGTGTTGGAGAAAGCTGTAGGCTTTACAGTATTTAACTAGCTTGAATCCTTGCTACATAACAAGCAATTTTCCTTTGAATTTAAGATGACAAAAATGGGAGAACACCTCTTGCCTTGCCTTGGGACTGGCACTGGCTACGTCAGTGTCAAATAAGCAGCCTGGGAGAGCGTGAGCTGCCAGCCCTGTGCTGCTAGGTTGGGAGAGTGGTTGTGCTAAAGTGGATTAGCACCAAAAAAGCTCAACATTGGAAAATAAGCATGAGTAGAAATGTAAATAGGATCAGCAAGCTTGTTTAAATTTTATACCTGAGATGGCACATCACTGTTGTCACAACTCGTTTGGCTGCGAACCAAGGAGGGTGTAGAGAGGTGGGGTCGGTCTCTTCTCTCTGGTAACAAGTGATAGAATGAGAGGAAATGGCCTCAAGTTGCACCAGGGGAGGTTTAGATTGGCTCTGAGTTAAAACTTCTTCACCCAAAGGTTCTCAGGCATTGGAACAGGCTGCCCAGGGAGGTGGTGGAGTCACCAACCCTGGTGGGATTTAACAGACGGGTGGACGAGGTGCTGAGGGACGTGGTTTAGAGGTGGAATTGGTAGTGTTGGGTTTATGGTTGGACTCAATGATCTTAAAGGACTTTTCCAACCACTGTGATTCTGTTCTTGCTGTCCTGGTTGGTGTGTGAAGGGTTTGCTGTGAGCCATGCAAGAGGTAGCATCGTGCCGTGGGGATGTGCTCAGGCGGGTCAGCCGCTCAGAGAGCAGCTCACTGCTTCCACAATGAGCTGTTGCATTTAAAGCAGGAGGTCCTGAGCAAAATGTGTGTGCTGAAATACTGCTGAAAACAGTGGGTGGGAGGGATATACAGCATTTGCTGCCCTTTAAAGAGGCTACTTGGTGATCTTCCTTTGTCTTTCTCTCCTGAAGCCCTGGCCGTTCAGCCCGCTGTTCCCGCAGCCCGCGTGCCCTTGCAGCAGTGTATTGCCCGACAGCTAATTTTAATTAGGTTTCTTTTATAAAACCAAAATGTGGAACAGCAAAGTGCTGTCAGCTCAGACCTTCAGCTGTGACTCTCTTGGGAGCAGTGGGAGGCAGGTCCAGGGAGGGGGGGAGAGTCCAGGCTGGAGCTGAAGCTGTTGGTCAAACAGCAGCGTGGTTCTTCCAGCCATGGGGAGATGTGCCCGGGCGTCCTGCTGAGCTCTCCCCAGGTACGAGGGGTGTGGGCAGGGAAGGAGGTTGTGATGGAGGATCTTAAGATGGGGCTGAAGTCAGCACACTCTGCATGTGTCTGCTCTCACTCTGTGCAGGGAAGTAGGGTAGAAAATGAGCTTTAATGGAGCGGTGCGTGGCCACCAGAGCTTCTCTGCCTGGGGGACAGAGGATGAATCTGACCTTCGCCAGGTCACCTGCTCTCATGGAAGGAAACTGAGATTTCTGTGCAGCCCTGGAGGCTGAGCTGAGCTGGCTGCCCCTTCTGTGGCACCGTGTGGGGCTGGGGGGTTACTTGGGCAGTGTAAGGGGGGATGTTATGTGGCAATTAAAGCGTCTGTGCGTCAAATGGGGAGGTTGCTGTGAGCTATGGCCTGAAATCCAACGGCTGGAAGAGGATGCTGCAGGAGGGAGGGGATGGCAGTGCCCTGTCCCAACAGAGCCATGTGTGCCACAGCCCCTCTTGGTGCCCGAGGTCAGTACATGGAGTAGAGCTGAGATGCTTAGGAGCCTTCCTCCTCCTCCTCCTCCTCCTCCTGCCGTGGGGATGTGCTGGGAGGTGAGGTCAAGAGGATGCTGTTGCATTGTCTCTGTTCCCACAGCTCATGTGGCTTCTGTTGCCCTTTGCTCTCATGTCCTTCCTTCCTGTCCCTGCAGGGCTGTAATGTCATGGAAGACCAGGACCTTCGGGACATCGGGGTCGCTGACCCGCAGCACCGTCGGAAGCTGCTCCAGGCTGCTCGCTCCCTCCCCAAGGTCAGCGCTGACGTCCCTCGGGTGAAGCAGGGACAGGGCATCTGCTGTGACAGCAGAGGAACCAAAAGCCAGTCCCTGTGACTTCAGCCAGGTTCCTGTGACCCACGGGGGATCACTGGGGCTGTGGGAAGGGGTTTGGGAAGAGCAGAGAGGTAGAGGAGGAGTTATATTGCTGCACCAAGCAATGTGGCTGGGATGACTCTGTGCTGGGGAGAGGGTGGCTGCTTCTCCTGCCAGGTTTGCTCCCACGTGCATTCCCTGTTCATACAGTGATTTATTTTTTTATTTTAAAGCTGCTAGTGGAGATGGTGATGGCCTTTAAACTGATTTTAACTGATGCTGTATGCCTTGGTATCCCAGCCCCCTGTGGCTTTTAACCCTTTTCTTGTGCTTTTCCAGTTGAAACCCCTGGGCTGTGATGGGAACAGCCAGCCTTCGGTTCCTGCATGGCTCGACTCTCTGGGGCTGCAGGATTATATTCAGTCCTTCCTCTCGAGTGGCTACAGCTCTATTGACACTGTGAAAAACCTCTGGGAGCTTGAAATAGTCAATGTGAGTATTGCCTTTCTCCTGGCCGTGGCAGGGGGCTCCTGCCCACGCTCCCTCCAGGGCTGTGACTCCAGCGAGTCGAGTTAAATGGGCACAGCGCTGCTCGAAGAGGGGGAGCTTCGCTTCTTCCCAAGGGCAGGAAACCAACAGTGACTGTCACCTCTGTGTGCAGGTGTTGAAGGTGAATCTGCTGGGCCATCGGAAGAGGATCATCGCCTCCCTGGCAGACAGACCCTACGAGGAGCCACCAGCAAAGCCGCCGCGGTTCTCGCAGCTCAGGGTGAGTCTCTGCCTGTGTTCCCTGCCTGGCTGATGTGTCTGTCTGAGCCTGTGAGGTGGTGGCCAGGGTGCTTTTATTCTGCCCTGGCTCTTCTTCACCTTCCTCCCTTTCTTTCAAAAAGCTACACCCAGGTCTGTCAGGAATAGCTGTCCCCTTTCTGATGAGCAGCTGTGACTTCTGGGGGACTCAGGGATCTGCAGAGGATGTTTACTGAGAGCTCAGGTGCTGGGTGGGTGTCCAGGCTCAGAGAGGGAGGCACATTCAGCCTTACTTTGCTGCTTTCATGCACAGGAAATTCTACCTAGCAAAATCAATAAAAAAGGGGGAAAAAAACCTTACAATGTCAGTATTTCAGTTAAAACTCCTTTGAAGGTAAGTATTGAGAGTAATAAGTGTAGAGTGATCTCTGAAAATTGTATTGTTTTTTTAAAATAAGGAAGAGGTAAAACCTAAATGGCTTGTTTCTTACAAAAACAAATTGATTTGACCTGGACACTTGGGTTACTCCTGGTTCTCAGATACTTGGTGGTTTGGGAAGAAAGTTCTTGCAGTGTTGAGGCAACTGCACATCTGGCTGTGCGGAGGAGGGAGCGTTTTGTGTTCAGCAGTTCCCATGGATGTCCCTTGGCTGCTGCTGGAGATGATGCAGAGCCCAATACTCCCACCCTGAGCATGGTCAAGCAGAAGTTGGGAAGTGCAGCAGCCAGGCTGGCTCTGACTTGGCTGGAGCACCTGGAGCACTTGGCCAAGAGTTAAAAAAAAAATACAGATCTGATGTTGTGATGTATGAATTCTGCTGTGGCTGGGCCCCACAACACCAAATGTCACTGCTTGGTGACTAGCTGAAGTGGTGGATGAGTTTACCAACTCTTGGCTTTCTTCTTTGAGGGTCAAACTCCCCCTTCCTTGTGCAGAACCAAGCTGAAGTGTGTGAACACATCAGTACTGGGAGAAATCTTAACGTGGCCAGTTGGATCCATTCAGCTTTTCATCTTAACTCCAGCGACCCAAGCAGCAGATGCTCCCAGAAGCATGACCCTGCTATTGACATGAGTGGGGGGAGATAATATTCAGCCCTTGCAGGTCAAATTCTGGATGCCAGCCCCATGGGAAGTGTCAGGCAGCTCCTTCAGATCAAAGAGCCTCCGTGCAAGCTGGGTGCCTGCACTGAACAGGTAGCAGGGTGCTACTCCCACCTCTCTACCCTGCACCAGAGGGGAGGACTGAGCTGATGTTCTTCCCCTTGTTTCCTGGCCAGCCATCAGGCAGCATTCCCGCAGGCAGGAGTGGGACATGGCTCAGCTGGTGAGATGGGATGCAGCTGGGACCTCTGTTTTGATTGTGCTGTCTGTGATCTGTCTCCCTGGGCTGGCTGAGCTTCTCTGGAGCTCTTGCTGCCAAATAGCACTCAGTGTGATTTGTGGATGTTGATTTTTTTTTTTTTGCTGTGAGAGTGGCAGCCCTGGGATGTCAGGCCCTTGGTTATCAGGGCTGGCTGGAAGGGGAGACGTCAGCTTCACTGTTCTTCCTGAAAACCCAAGTTTGAGAGCTGAGTTTGGCCAAACCCGTTGGGCTTGCAGTGAACCTGTGAGCAAGAGTGTCGTGCTGCTTCCTGCCAGTGTTTGCAGATCAGCTTCCTGGAGCAGGAACTGGGAGTGATTGGAGTTTCCTCATCCCAAACATCTGGTCCTTGCCCTGCTGCAGAGCTCTTCTCTCTTGCCTTAGATTCCCAAAGCTTTTCCACCAAAATGCTCTTAGCTGAGGTGAGTTGGGCTGTTGTGCCCCGCTTGCTCACGCTGGATTTTTTAGGAACTGGGCTTCAGGTGTGGAAAAAAAAGAGAAGGTTCACGCTGGTGCTGCACAGGGTGCCATGTACAAACCCTGCACCTTCACCCCCCTGCTCAACCACCCCCTTCTCAGACATCAAAAGCCGGGACAAGCAGCAGCCAGCTGAGGATCTGCTCTTCTCTGAAACACCCTCTTGAGACCGATGAGACCGAAGGCAGGGTTGTTGAGGGGTGGAAGAGGAATCCTTTGGTGCAGCAGCATCAGCTGATTGATATGCTGGACAGGGAGGCTGTGGAAGAGAATGAGCCATTTGCAGCATTTCCTGGTGCTCCAGCTGGTGCGATCCGAGCGCCTGGCTCCGGCGTGGGGAGCGGAAGGACGTCAATGGCAAATTAAGCGAGGCCATTGAATGGGACTGATGGGTGCTGCAGCTGTGAGCTTCCAGCATTGTCTGCTGGGCCCCTTGGCACGTACAGGCAGCAGATCTTGCCTGCAGTGAGAGCCAGGCTGTCAGGCATCTGGGCTGATCCCTCACTGGGCAACCAGGGCTTTTCTCCTGGGGTGGCTGCTCGTCAGCGGCTTTGAGCACTTTGCTCAGTGCTTTAGTGGAGCCTGTTCCTCTATAAACACCCTGCCCACAGCTCAGCACATCTCCTGCCCTCCTGGGATGAGCTTTTCCTGGAGAAAAGGAGGCTGAGGGGAGACCTTCTTGCTCTTTCCAACTTCCTGCAAGGAGGGTGGAGAGAGGTGGGGGTGGGTCTGTTCAACCAAGGACCAAGGGACAGGACAGGAGGAAATGGCCTCAAGTTGCACCAAGGGCAGTTGAGATGGGATGTGAGGAAGAATTTCTTTGCTGAAAGGGTTCTGAGGCATTGGAAGGGGTTGCCCAGGGCAGTGGTGGAGTCCCCATCCCTGGAGGGATTGAAGAGTCGTGTAGACACAGTGCTGAGGGACATGGGTTAGTGGGGACTGGTCAGTGTTGGGTTCATGGTTGGACTCGATGAGCTTAAAGGGCTTTTCCAATCCAGGCAGTTCTGGGGTTCTATGAGCTCCTGGGAGGTGTGCTCAGCAGAAGGGGCTGCATCCCTGCCTGAAACCATCCTGGAGCAAGTGAGGGCTCTGATGTGGAAAATAAATGGTGGGATTGGTGCCACTGAGGCAGGAGCCTGCAGAGCAGGAGCTGGCCCTGGTACCTCTGCTCGTTGCGGAGTCGGTCACTGAGAGGGGACCGAGGGGTGGGGAGGGCCCAGCACAGGCTGACTGGGATGGTTTGTGGTGTCTGTGTGTTTCAGTGCCAGGATTTGTTGTCCCAGACATCGTCACCCCTGAGCCAGAACGACTCCTGCACGGGCAGATCTGCCGAGCTCCTGCTGCCCTCCGGGGACACCGGGAAGAAGCAATACGACCGTGGGACTGAGGTTGCTCCCTACTCCAGAGCTGAGCGCTACAAAGCACAGGTCAGTGGGTGCTTCTGTGTGTCCTGGGGGTCCCTCTGCTCAGTTCAGTGCAGACCCTCCCATCCCTGGAGCCAGTGAGGAGTTAGGATGATGCATGGAGAGCTGGAGAGCCACTCAGGCACAGCTTCCCTTGAAGCTTTCCTTCCACAGCTTTACCTCTCCTATGGGGAAAGGCTGAGAGAGCTGGGATTGTCCAGCCTGGAGAAGAGAAGGCTCCAGGGAGACCTTATTGCACCTTCAAGACTTGAAAGGACCTATAAGAAAGATGAGGACAAACTTCTTGGCAGGGCCTGCAGTGCTAGGACAAGGGGTGATGGCTTAAAACTGAAAGAGGGGAGATTTAGATGTAAGGAAGAAATTTTTTTATTATGAGGGTGGTGAGCCAGTGGCCCAGAGGTGGCAGATGCCCCATCCCTGGAAACACTCAAGGTCAGGTTGGATGGGGCTCTGAGTAACCTGATGTGGTTGAAGATGTCCCTGCTCACTGCAGGGGGTTGGACCAGAGACCTTGAAAGGTCCCTTCCAACCCAAACCAGTCTGGGATTCCCTCAAGCATTAAAGCCAGCAGCTCATTTATTCCTCAGTCTCACCTTGGAAACACGTGACTCGCATTTCCATGAGCACTGACACCTCCAGCAGCAGCAGCTCCCTCCTCACAACCCCTGTGGCATTTGGCCATTGTGAACCTCAATTGCATCAGCCCGAAGAACCCTCCTGGGATCTGTGTTTCAATCCAGATTTTCCCTGTCATGGCTTCACATCCGTGTTTCTTCCCTTCCAGGAGGACCATCGGGAGTCAAAGCTGACCCTGCGCCCGCCCAGCCTGGCTGCCCCATATGCCCCAGTCCAAAACTGGCAGCACCAGCCAGAGAAGCTCATCTTCGAGTCCTGCGGGTACGAGGCCAACGTAAGTGGCTTTGGCTTGTGGAGGTGGTGAGGGTGAGGGGGTTCTGGGGTCAGGTCGTTGCATGTGGAGTTGTCACACTTCCTCCTTCTCCTCCCTGGGTGGCCTGTCCCTCCCCAGGCAGGGCTGGGGGTCTGGGGCATTGCCTTGGGGTTGGCAGGTTGATTGTGCCAACCTTTAATGTCTCTCCCTCCTCCAAACAGTACTTGGGCTCCATGTTGATCAAAGATCTCCGGGGGACAGAGTCTACGCAGGACGCCTGTGCCAAGATGAGGGTACAGAGGCCATGGGGACAGGGCGGGGATTCGCTCCCAGCCTGTGCTGGATGATGTAGAGAGGGGAATAGGGGGGTGTCAGTGAAGCTGTGGTTCCCCAAACCCTGCAGAGTGCCCCTGGGCAGAGCAGAGCCCAGCGGGCTGTGCTGCTGGTGAACTGCCCCTGCCCAGCGCTTTTCCCCGTAGCTGGAAGGGCTGTGTGGGGGGAGAAGGGACGTTCTCACTGGGGAAAGGAGTACTGGGTTTGCTTCACATCCTCCTCCCTTCCCCTCTGCTCCTACCAGGAGCAGGATTTCCTCCTCCTAGTCCAAGACCCCCAAGACCTGTCTTTGTGAGGGGGTGGGCTGGGGGGTGGTGAGGAAGGGAGTGTTTATTCACAACGAGTCACTTAAATGTTTTAATATCTGAAGAAATCCACAGAGCATATGAAGAAGATCCCAACCATAATACTGTCCATCACGTACAAAGGAGTGAAGTTCATTGATGCCTCTAACAAGGTGAGCTTCAGCTGGTGTCTGGAGGGACAAGACCTGCAGTCCCACCTGCCTGGGGGGCTGCAGGTCATATCTAGTGGCTCCAGAAGCCACAGCTGATCTGGGGGAGCCCAGAAGAGCACCAAGGTGGTGACGGTTATCTGAAAGCCAAGGCTTGGCAGACTGGCTGCTCATGGACCATGTTGCCATTTATTCCTGCCATGGGAGGGAGCTGGGACTGATCTGACTGGGAGCCCCCCCTCCCTGCCAGTACCTGTTTTGCTCCCAGCTCCCAGTGCCTGCTTGCTGTGACCACCATTTGCCGGGTGTATTTGCCATCCCCAGAAGGGTGACGGGTGCTTGTGGTTGGCTCTCTGGCAGAATGTCATCGCTGAGCACGAGATCCGGAACATCTCCTGCGCTGCTCAGGACCCAGAGGATCTCTGCACGTTTGCCTACATCACCAAGGACCTGCAGACCAGCCACCACTACTGCCACGTCTTCAGCACCGTGGATGTGGTGAGTGGGTTATCACATCTCCTCTCTCAGCACACTGCAGGCCTTTGCAGTTGCTGATTTCATCACTCATCAGCTTTATTGGTGAGTCACAGAACAGGATCTGGTCTGGTCTGGTCTAGGGCTTTCACCTGTTTCTGTCCTAAAATATTCCTTTTGGACCTCTGGCTCAAAATGTTTTTACTTTGGAGCTCTGTTGGCAAAGAGAATACTTGTCTGGCTTTGTTACTTCAGTCTCCAGTGCTGAATAAAGCAAGGCAGGAGTTTTTCCCTCCTGGGGAATGTACTGTGAACACAACCCTTGTGCACTCTCAGTTCTGTCGAGTGCAGTAGGCTCATTTCCCAGCCTTTTAACTCACCGAGGCTGTGGCAGCATAACTTGCTTTTATTCTTGGGCAGGTTCAGCTGTACGAGACGTTTGGGCTTTTTCTCTTTCCAATGTACAATGCTGCTAAACTGCGATGCTTCCGGGGCTGTAGTGGGCTCCAGGTGGTCCCACCAGCCAGGGCTGTGTGAGTGTGGAGGCAGCTTGGTGCCAGCTCCCCTGCAGGGCAGGAGCTCGGCGGCTTTGCCAGGGATAGGGCAGGATGTGACCTGTTAATGGAAAGGTGACAGGCTCTGCCGAGGTCTGTGTGTCACAGAACCCCAGACTGGTTTGGGTTGAGAGGGACCTTCAAGCTCCTCCAGTTCCCACCCCCCCTGCCAGCAGCAGGGACACCTTCCACTAGACCAGGTTGCTCAAAGCCTCATCCAACCTGGCTGAGAACACTTCCAGGGAGGAGCAGCCACAGCTTCTCTGGGCAGCCTGGGCCAGGGTCTCACCACCCTCACAGAGCTGCAGGGACTCTGCTCGCACGGACCTAACGGCTCGGTGTTGTCTGTGGTCTCTCCAAAGAACCTGACGTACGAGATCATCCTCACGCTGGGGCAGGCGTTCGAAGTCGCTTACCAACTGGCTCTCCAAGCCCAGCGAGCGAAGCCTCTGGGTGCTGCAGCAGCAGAAACGATTGAAACAAAATCCTCCAAACCGGTGCCTAAGCCGCGAGCCGGCCTGAGGAGATCCGCAGTACGTACGCGCGGCTCGGCCGGGTGCTGGGCGCCATCTGCATGGGCTGAGCTGGGCTTTCTCTTGGGCACCACACGCTCAAACCTCCTGCTTTGTGATGGAGAGAACCCAGGTGCCAACGTGGTACCTGTAGTTTCAGGTACTGCTGATATTGCAGTGTCCGTGGCTCTGCTGGCAGCCCTGCTGCACTGTTAGGGCTTCTCCTGGTAGGGTGAGGGTGAGCAGAGGTGGAAATAGCCCAGGTGGGATGGGGGGTAAGTGCCCTGCTGTGTCCAGCACAGCTTCCACGTGCAAACCCTGCAGAGCTGTAGTACCACCACTAGGTAACCTGTGGTTTGCACCACAGGAGTGCCCCTGTAGCCAAAACCAGCCAAGAGTGGAGCTGCTGAGGAGCAGGGACTGCTGCACAAGCCATTGCCTTCCTTTAATGTCTCCTTTTGTCTGTGTTCTGCTTGCTCCCCCCGCTCAGGTGCCGCTCCCTCCCGACACTCGCTGTTGTTACTGTCACACCTGTACAACACACCGCCCCTCCTACCTGCCGCTGCAGTCTGTTAGTCCCGGAGCCAAGGTCTTTACCCTTCTTCCTGCCATCTTCCATTACAAACTGACCCAGGCTGCCCCCGCTGCCACCCGCTTCCTGCGTCCCCCGCTGTGATCCCGTGTCCTGCCTCGCTGCTCTCTTCCCTCCCCACCCCTTCCAGGGCTGTGTCATGGGGCTCAGATGAAACCCAAGGACAAACATCTCGTGCCCGCCCCCGCTGATGGAGAGTGGCAGCTCTCTACTAACTGCGTTGCTCTTTCTGGTGTTGTTAACCTTCCTGTAGGATCCTGATTTAGGAGGACAAGATGAAAGAGCCTTGCTTGGTCAGGAGAGTAAATCACGTGGAAGCTCACTTGCCAAGAGCTGTCTCCCTCTCCCTCCTTCTGCCTCGTTTGTTTTTTGTTTTGTTTTTTTAATAGTGCCATCTTTATAGCGCTGATTTTTCCATGCTTGTTTGTGAGATGAAGTGAAGTTGTCACAGTAACAGGGCCTCGCAGGCCTAACTCAAGAAGTCATCTCAGGGTGCTGGGTTGAGGCTGACGTGGCTTAGACATGTTTGAGCTGTGAAGGACTCAGATGCCCTCCCTAGTGAGAGCTGCTTCCCCACACATGTTTTTGGGACGGGCCTTAGGCAGAGCAGCAGCCTCTCTGTGCTTTCAATCCCGGCTCGTTCTGTCCCAGAAGCACGAGTGACCTCACATGTCCTTTTCTCTCTTTATTTTCTAGCTGGAGACCCCTGAAGCGGACCAAGACTCCCAGTCTCATGCCAGCGTCTCCTGGGTCGTGGACCCCAAACAGGACTCCAAGCGGACCCTCAGCACTAAGTATGAGACCACTATCTTCTAAAGCAAACACGCCCCGTGTCCGCCCGCCCAGTCTAACCGTGCCTTTGCGATCTGATCTCTCTGCTGTTCTAAACCCCCTCTTCCTCCAGCTGCTCGCGCTGAGCCCCGCCTAGGCGCTACGGCAGAGGCAGCAGCACTTGGGAGACTGTAGACTTAAAGTGGCTTTTGTACCTGATCACTGCTGAACACTGTGAATTCTCCTGACTCGGAAAGAAGGGTACCGCGCTGTTAGACACCCGTGAGGCGGGAGTGCAGAGGGGGGCAGGCTGGGGGACTCGGAGATGTGGATCCAGGAAGCCGCCTGCTGTTCTCACATCTTTTTCCCCTCGCTCTGGCACTGTGAATCCCTGGGGCAATGTGACACTCCCCAGGCCTTTTTTTTGTTTGTTTTTGGGTTTTTTTCTATTTTACTTTCTTGGACTGATGGAGACCTCTTGTCTCTGCGGTGCACACACTCCCTCCTCCTAGATCCTCCTCTTCCCGACTGAGCCACGGCTGCGTACTGTTCCAGTGAACTCACCCCTCTTCCCTGCCATTCGAATCGACACTAACCACTGTGATGCTGGCTGCAAATAACACTGTTCACTACATTTCCTCACGGGGATCCTTGCCCACCATCTCTCCCCTCAAAGCCTGGAGCAGAAACACCTGCTCTGATGGGAGCACTGCTTTGGGCTGGGTGGGACCATTCCCACCATGAGCTCTGTCCCCTCTCGGAGATGAGATGAGGTTTTGGTTGCATTTCAGTCCCTTGTAGGATTGGGTTTTTTCCCCCTGTAGTCCTTGTGTTTCCACTCACCAAACTTCTCGTGAGCTCTGGGCGTAGTCCTCACTTGGCAGAGAGGTTCAGCTTTAAAGGCACATGTTTTTAGCCCCGTGTTGGGAAGGAAAGGTGTTGGAGAGGGGCTGGATACTGCGCTGTCCTGTTGGAGGTCTGGTAAAGCAGATGGAGCTCTGCTGCGTTCAGCAGGCTTCCAGCAGTTGTAATTTTTCTTTTTTTGCTGAAGGGAGAGATGTGATTGAAATCAGTCTGCTGCCGATCCCAAAGCTTGTTTTTAGTCCACAGACCATTGCACAATGAGGGCTATAGGGATCTTGAAACATCTGTCACCTTCTGTCCTCTAGAGGGAGGATTTCACTTAGAGGTGGCCCTGTGTCCGTGGGCACCTCTGCCTTTTCTGGCTGTTTCTCAGGTGCACGTGTTTTTCCTCTGGGAAAACATCCCCATTTCTGTGTATCTCAGTAGAAGCAGCTTTTAATTCCAGACTATGACTGGGAATTGTTTGCATGAGACCGCAGGGCACTTGGCACAGGTTGGAGCAGAGCTGGGACAGGTCTGGGAATGCCATACAGTGGTTCATGACCTCGTCTGAGGTCCTACCCCTGGTTCCTTCACTTGCATTTGCAAACCTCACTGAGATGAAACTGAGGAGGAGGAGGATGATCTGATGAATAACAGTGCTGGGGGGCAGGACTCCTGCCCCAGGACCGCTTCTCTCTGACTTGCAGTGCGTCCAAGCAACTCCACCTCTCTTTACCTCAGTTTCCCCGTGTGCAGGACGAGGACACACTTACCAGGATGAGGGACTCACTCCATTCACTGAGCAGTTTTAAGACCCTTTAGTGAAGGTGCTGCAACTTCCACACCGTGGCAGCAAACCCCCTCTCCTGCCAGAGGCAGTTCCACTGCCTCCTCGCAAAGGACTTGGACCCAGACCAGCTCCTCACAGGCAGCGGCTGTCGCACCTTTCCCAGGGAGAGAGCTGAGCAGATGGGGCAGCAGGAGAGGGGCTGTGGGACTGTGCAGAGCTCGCTGATGTGAGTGTCTGAACTCACTACCGTGGGTTTTGTACCTTGGCAACCTCCCCTCGCAGCCCAGTTGTGGAGAGATGGGGATGGTGGGTCTGTGTCAGAGAGCTGTGGGGAAAGGTGGACGGCAGCTGCCTCTGTGTGAGGTGTCTGGTGGACACCTTGGACATAAATGAGGAGGAGAGTGTGCTTGTGTCTCCAGTAAAGCTCCGTTTCCAAAATAGCTTTCAGAATTTACCCCAAATCTCCCTTCAGGATCACCAGTTGGCATCAGCGGGGAGCAGTCAGAACAGCAGCCCTGGGTTATTTATACACCTGGTATTTAGGGGCTAGAGCGAGCTTGTCTGAGTTCTGCTGGGGCTTTAGAGTTGTTGTCTCAAAGCTTCTCTTTCCCCAGACTTGTGGTGAAATCTGATGTTTCAAAATCTTTATTTAGCTCTTTCTCAGGAATGAATTTGATCTCCTAAGTCTTTTGTGGCTTAACAGCATTGAGCAGCAAACTGACTTCAAAATAATGGCCAGGCTAGTAAGAACCCAAGTGAGAGGACTCAGAAGATTGTCTTGAAGCAAAAAAAGAAAGCTCAGTCTAGTATGTTATTTCATATGCCATGGAGACCCCTAGCACAGAGCTCCTCTGCCTGAAGAGCCCCGGAGCAGAGGTTGCACCGCGGTTGTCGGAAGCGCTGCAGCGCTGTCCTGCCAGCCGAAGCGTTGTGGAGAGCAGAATATTGCCGTGTCTGAGGTGCTCTGAGAGGTTGGGTTTGGGTTTGCTCAGCATCTTCCCAAGCTCTAAGAGTGCCCTGAGGGTTTTTATATCCTTCAAAGAGAAACTGCATTGTGATAGCGGTGGTAGTGCAGTTGCTGTGTGTAAGCACTTACCATGCAGCTGCCCACGTGTGTGCCCGAGCTGAGGATGTCTGAGCTCTTGCATCTCCTCCTGCTTTCAGCTGGGACGGACGGGTTCCTCAGCACCTCCTCAAACCAGGTCACTAGAGCATGTGCCTTCCTCAGGGTGACTGTCCAAACCCAGCTGGCATCATGAGCCACCCTGACTAAACTACAGAGCTTCTGCTGTGCGTCCATAACCCTCACGGTTGTGTCTCACCTCCTGGCCGTGCGCCTCGTCTTTCCCAGCACGGGTTTTTGTGTGACTCGGCAATCATTCATTCCATTGTCTTCCTTTCTGTTTGCCTCTGAAAAGCTGATCTGCAGGCAGCTGTCTCCTACCACGGAAATGTAGTAACGGGGCAGAGACCTAAGAAGCAGTGACCTGCTGACACGAAGATCATCTCCATCTGACCCTGGTGTCTGCCTCGGAGTGGGCACTCAGTGAGGGCTCCCAAAGCAGAGGGGGGAAAGGGATCCCAGCCACCAGCTGAGGAGAGCGGCTCGCTCCGTTCCTAGCAAGGAAAAGTTGAGACTTCCAAGGCTGAGAGCGATGTCACCTTTTCTAGTTTTGAGACAAACGTCTTTCAACCAGTTTTCTTTTTTTTTCTTAAAGTGTGAAATGATACAGAGCAAATCCAACTCAGTTCAATGTAGCACTGCAGTTTTTTGGTGAGGGGGGAAAAAAAAAATATATATATTTATCCTTATTTACTGAGAATCCACGCAGTCTGGCAAGGAGTACAATAGAAAGTCTTAGCAGTGGGAGTGGTGTGTGCATCTCTAACGGTACTTAAATTTGCTTCAATTCTGGGTGAACAGTAGAAAACGTGAAACTCTTGGAAATAACTTCCTCCAGCGTGAGAAGTCTTGCAGGGTAAGTCTCCATCCTTTGATTTCAAAGCTACTCCGTGCTTTTCTAGCAAATGGAAATAAGGAAATTAATTAAAAAAAAAAGAGGCTGCAAAGGATCTTTCACCCCAGAAGTGGTTGTGGCCAAGTGTTACCGATGGTACAAAGCTTGCTTCCCCTACAGAGGACTGTTGCATTGCAATACTTGACATTTCTATGGCAAGGACACAATTTCTTCCCATTGACGCACTGAATTCCTGGAGACTCCCCCCTTCTCCAGCCTCTTGTGCACCTGTCTTCTTGTTCAATGCCCTGGAGGGTTGGGGGTTGTTTTGGTTTTGGGGTTGGTTGGGGTTTTTTTTAAGTATATTCAATTGTGATCTAGCACTTTTTTTTTTGATACTAGCTCATTATTTAATTAGTGCAACGATTTTTGGAAGATGAACAAATAAGGAGTTAAATTTTGGGCATTCCACTCCAAACTGTCCCTACCTGAGGATAAATCCCATCAGCCTGAGGATGGCTTGGCCCCCGTCAGAGTCTGATATCCCCAAATGCCACCATCTCGAAGGTGCTGTGTGCTTACTTTTCTTTCAAATGACCAGAGTATTTAAGAGTAGTTTTGGCTGTGACTGATGTTTTTTTTTCACAGTACTGTTCCCCTCGAGGGAGAGATGTTACAACAGTTGTGATTTTAATTCTTCAGACACAAAAACAGAGCGCAGCACGCTGGTTAGCATCTCGACAGGCACTGTGATGGTTGGGGATGTGGTACCCTGCTGCTTTCCTACCAAGATATGCCCAAATAATTTCTCTTTTAACTCCAGTTGCTGCTGTATGTCAGGATTTCATGTAGTCTCTCGAGTCAGTAAGGCTGAGAGAGAAGTGAACCGTAATCCCAAGGGCATAGACCTGTAAATGATTAGGAGGGGGAAGTGAAGATTGATTTTTTTGGGGTTTTTTTAAGTTGATGAATTTAGGAAACTTAACATTCCTTGTTATGCATATGTTGCAATTCATACTGGTGTAAGTGTAAATATTTGGTGTGTTGGCAACAAGTATTTTGGAGAGATTGCAAATTGAACCTCTGCTTGGGAGGAGGGACACCTTTCTTTTTGTCTTTTTCTCTTTTTTTTTTCTTGATGCATTAACTTTTTGAAGGTTGGCTTGGAGGTGACGTGGTGATGAAGACTCCAATCTTCAGGGGATCGGGCTTGGTGACCCTGGTGGTCCTTCCCCAGTCCTGCAGGTTGTCTTTAGTGATCCAACAGTTCTTTAGCCAGATACTCTCTTTCTCACTTCATAGACAAATTGTTTTGGTAGTACATCTCCCCTTTTATTTTGATGGGTTTTCTCAAGGTTCTTGGGTGCTGGAGACTGATCCTGGACCATGCCAGTCCCTGACCCCCCTGGTAATCCGTTAACCCAGCTATTGCACAGTGTTCTGGCTCTTCCTCCCAACAGGGTTTTGTGGTATCTGGAGGAAAGTGCCCTAAATTTTTTGGTGCTGAACATGACTTTGAATCAAAATGCATCTGCTGTATTGCCTGCCTGGGAAAAGGTGGCACTGCCTTGGGCCTTGTTCCCCTTTTTTCTTCTCTTTTCCAGACTTTGGTTGGTGTGTGGCATGAGCTCAGGCTGAGACCTCAAGCCAGGTGAACTAAGACACAGCGTTGTCTTTTTTTATACAGGAGGGGATGATTTTTGGTTTGGTTTTTTTTGTTTTTTTCCAAATTGAAGCTGCTTTTTCCTTTTTCATTTTGTATTTACAAAAAAAAAAAAGCAAAAAAAAAAAAAGCACTAATCTTAGCTGTCTTTGAACTTGCCTTGAGACTGTTCTTTATTTGAAGAAATCATGCAACTTTTGCAGGGTACATGCCTGTCCCCCTCCTGGGGAGAAGACAAGGTGTCTTCCAGGCTGTAGTGAAAAGTTTGTACCTTCACCAGGCTGCTGAGACACAGCCCAGATGCCAAATAGTCCCTGCGAGCACGTCCAGTTCTGTGCACAGCTGAAGTGGAGTCAAGTGCTTTATTGCTCTTCCTGCCCCACTTCAGACGTTTCCAGCAGCAGAATTTCCCCTGGCTTGCTTCTGCTCACATCATTTCCATGCAGTCAGATCTACATTTTAGAGCAAGCATGGTGTTTTGCAACACTGTCTTGTTGCAAAAGGTCTCACATTGGCATTACTTAATGCATTTTTTATTTCTTTTTCTTTTTTTTCTTTTTTTTTTCAAAAGAAAGTAACTGTGCTGCTCTTGCAGAGTCAATCTAGCTCATTTTTCTTACCCATGGAAGAATAACCTGAGATTCCCTAACAGGGCAGAGACCAGTTTGCAATGTAGACATTTTTGCTAATTGTGATGTATGGCAGTGGGACTGATTTGTAATACAAATGTTATTTAATCTGTCTGTATTTTGATACTTGAATTTCCTTTTATTTCCTGTATATACAAATTGTTAATCTGTTCAAATTTGTCTGAATTTTAAACATCTTGTGGTACCAAACATAACCAATCTGTGCAACAAACATAGACTGACCTCACTACAACAAGGCGAGATTGTAAATATTCCTGGGCTTCCAGCAGTCGTTTTGTTGTTTTCATAATTGTACAACTTAGAACAGACTGAATTAATAAACAAACTTAGTCACAGATCTGCCCTGTTGTCACTGTCACCTCAGTCTCCTGCTTGTCTGTGTTAAAGCAATGATGTTCTCATCCTCAGCTAGCAGACCTGACCTGTGGAGGTAAGAGAAGAAAGGGGTGAGGGCGGGCAGCTACGTGGTGTGGAATTAGCTCAGCCAAGCACTGTACCTGCACTCCTCTGCCTTGTACATCCAAGGAAGGAGAAGATGTCAGAGCCTTGGGCAGAGATGATGTGCTGAGGTTGTGGAAGCAGAGCACCAGACATGGATAAAGTGGGAGCAATCCTGCTGGAGTGCAGTGGAACACAGGTTAGTGCTGTCCTGAGGTGTGTGGCGTGTAGGGGGGAGAGTGCTGGCTGCTCACTAGTCCCTTTGGTCGAAGCTGCTCTTTGCAATTAGTCATAAAGACCCCAAATGTTGAATATTATTATTTTGAGACAATAATTTACACTTAAAAACGCATCTGTGTGTTCTGTTAAAGACAGACCTACTTACAGCACAACTGTCTCCAACTGCTCTGTGTGTGTTCTCCACAGGATGGTGAGAGAAGCTCATTTTCAGCCCCACTAATGTCTGTCCCCAAGGACTGTCCACTGGGGACTGCCAGGACCCTCATTTACTCTGATAAACACTAAAAATCACTTTTCTGCAGCATGGCAGCAACTGATTGATCTGGCAACTCTAACCGGTTGGGCAGCCCTTGAATATAGTATTTACCCAGCAAAGATTTTTGGCTTGCCAAGAAGGACATTTTCATTATGTAAAATTAGAGCAAGAGATCCAGACATTTAAATACAGGTTAGAGTTCAAGATTTTCATGTCAAGTAAAAAATCTGGCTGATGTAAAATACTAAATACACCAGGGATTGCTAAATTTATACCATATGTTCTATTTCTAATAATTCAGTAAGTCAGGTTTTAACATTGAAATCTATTGAGCAGTTTTAATAATCTTAAATACCATGTGGCTTTATCAAATGCAAGCAGCGTCCCTAAGCTGTGACTAATGTTTCAGCAAAGTAGGTTACAGGCTCATGGCAGAATTAACACCTCCAATTAAAAAAAAAGAGAAAAGCTTAAGCTGCACTGCAGTTTTATGAGCTCCACATCCCATTGCCTTCCCTACTAAATCAGGGTTTTTTGGGAAAAAAGCCACAACCTTTTGTAATGGAGAGGTTTATTCAGATACTGAGATGCCAAGAGTCACTTCCCAGTAGCAGTGCTGGCCCCGGCGGAGTTGTCTGGTTGGTTTTTACAAGCTGAAGCATGATTTGAGAAATGGTTGGAGAATGGATTCCACCCCTGCCCAGTACGTGGAGAAGATGATCAGAAAGAATCCATCCCTGAGTCTGAGTCTGAGTCTGGTTCTGCATCTGGGAGAAGCACTCTTTTGAGAATTCCTGAGTAGTAAGGTCCAAACACCTGCCTGTTGTGGTGGATTACTCTTCCAAACCTGTGCCCAACTTCCAGCAACTCTTCCTGAATGGAATCAAGGCCCTTTGGGAAATCTTTTGGAGAATTCTGTCCCTCAGGAGAAATGAAGAGGCTGAGGAAGGAGTGAATCCGCTGCTCTGTAGGGAACAAAAGTATGAACACAAAATAAAGAAATAAGACAACGAACCTTTGCACAGAGCTAGTTTTTGAGACAAAGGCTTCCTCACACAGCCAAGAGCAGATGTGAGGACAGCCACATTGTGGCAGGATGTTGTGGGCAATTAACGCTCTAGATTAACTTGGAGACACCATGGATTAAAGTATTCCTCTTCCAAATACTACAGAGAAGAAACAGCATCAGGAACCGAGAGGAAACTGACACAGGGAGAGTCCTGGAGTACCAGATGTGCTTGCCTTGTTTTCACTTTGTCCTGGGTATCTGCTTCTAACCATGGCTGGGCTGAAGGACTTCAGAATGGTCAAATCCATCAAGCCTAATGTTAAACTGGAGCAGGTCAGCAGTCAAGGGTTTTCACCCACTCTGAGAGTTTTTGTACTGCACTGACATGTCAAGCATCTTTAGAAGTGTAATGGAATATAGAGCCTCAGAGCCTGGGATTTATCTTGCCTGCCACAGCAGCATTTTGAAATTGAAAGCATTCAGGAAGCCTCACTGAGGAAGGCAGAGCTGAGATTCAGCTACCCGGCTGCTGCAGATGTTCCTGCACTTGAAATGAGTACGTGGAAAACGTTGATAGTGGCCAAGAGTGGAGGCAAGACACGAGTTTAGTTTTTAGACACAGTGGGGGGAAAGGCTGTCTAGCTCTGCAGCTTCTAATGCTGAACTGTCAGTGAGTCATTGCCATCACACACACTGCCCAGCCTGTAGTTTATCGAGGTTTGGTTTAGGCTATTAATTCAGCCTTCTGAATTACATCAAAACAAAATAGCCTGCTCTGACATGGAAAGAATAAACCCAAATAAACAGTGTGGTGGAGTCCACAGAGGCTGGGAAGGATACTTAACAGTGGGCAGGAAGAGCCTCACCTTATTTTCATAGCTGATAAAAGCGAGTCTTCCATGTGGAACTAATCTTTCCTGTAGCGTACGAGCTGCCTGTGGCACCGCAGTCTGATGCGGAGTTAGCGTCCAGAGTACTCATAAAAGGGCAAAATAACCAGCTCTTATCCAAACCATTTGAATAAATATTTTGATGGAGCAGCATTATAGGGCAGCTGGTTAGCTGAATACCAAGCGGTGTGCTCTCTAGGGATAAATATTATTTAAAGTTCTTAGCGTGGTGCTTTACTACAGCCAGTGATTAAGCTCTCGCTCTCCATCCCAGCCTGAAGATTGTGACACTGCCTAGGAACAGAGCTTGCACTCAGGCCTGTTGAGCTTTTAGCAAGGTTGGGAGGCTTTGAGAGATTTTTTTCAAAGCAATTACTGTTTGGGAGCATGTCAGGGTGGAACAGGAAAATCAAGGCAGTTTCTAAACCTGGCTTCCCTGACCCTCCTCTCCTGTGCAGACTATGTGAAGGGGCCAGACACTGATCTCAGCTCTCACCCTCAAGCAGCAGCCCTGCTCAGTGCAGGGAGGATGCTCTGCTAGTACTGATCCTAGACCTGTCCTTCACCCTCCAGGGTCATTAAACTAAACCTGAGTTGTGGCCTTTTGAGTGCAAAGTGGCTTTGAGGTCGAGTGAGACACAAGCTCAGAGACTGACCGATGAGACGCCGCACTGCGCTGCCCTTGTCCGCGATGTTTTTTATCTGGCCTTTCAGGGAAGCGCGCTGGTCGGTGGGAAAAGAGGGGTAACCCAGCTGTGAGAGGGTCCTGCTGACTTCCTGGAGCACTTGGTCACCAATGTCTTCTAAAGCTTCTGCATACCTGGATCATACAAAGGTACATGCACTGACTGTGACTCACATCGGGTTGGGGAAGGGGTCTCGCAGGCACAGAGCGAGGAGGGAGGTGTCTCCAGGTGCCTGTGGAGCGTCACCACAGCCAGCTGGATGGACAACCACCATCCAGCCAGAGCTCTGTGAAATAAGCTTCCCTTCCCCCCTCTTTGACAAGCATGAGGCTGCCCTGCCCCTGACTCATGAAATAGTGATCAGCACTAATTTTCTCCTCTAATCAAGAGGGACAACTGCTCTAGAGTTAACTTCCAGCTAAAAATGCTGGCTGGTTTCCCCAGCTCCTTGCACTAGACCTGGCTGCTATTTGTATCTCAGATCCTCTTCCACTCTTGAGGGAGATTCCTGCTGCTCATCCTACAACCAACCACTGCCTGCATACTCACTCTTCTTCTCTGGAAAAGAAAACTCAAATAACCTACCTGGTACAAGACAGTCCTTCCAAAAGGACCTTTGTTACCCGTTTCAGCCTAGCCACAAACTCAGGTGAGCCACATAAGGTGCTTCCACAGGTGCCACTGGTCACTAGCAGGACTGCAGCTACAATGGTAAGCTGATTCACTTGCACTTGTACTTCCTGCAGCCGGGCCTGATCCATAAACAGTGTCTGTGAACAGAACCAAATCAGCCTGGGGGTGTAGAAACAGCAGCTGTGATAACTCAGCAGATCTCAAACCATAGAGCAGGGCTGCAACATCCCCATGAGGATGAGTGGAAGGCAGCTGCCTGGCAGCAGGGAGCTTTAGTTTTATGAAAAATCCAATTTGTTTCACATGGGGGAAAAAGAATGTGCAATGACTCATGGTGTAGAGGGGACAGAGTCTGGCCAGTTCTCTCTAGTGAAGATGCAGAACCAGTACACTTGTTCATTTTGTGTATTTTTATGAAAAAAAAAAAGCTGTAATGATATCCAAGCACTTCTCCTACCTCAGGGTATTCCTTTTGCCCAGGCTCCCAGCAGAGCAGATTCATGTATCCTCGATCTAGCACGGACCTGAGACTGGGCACAGTTGTGCTCCTGCTGACAGCCCCCAGTGAGCATGGGGCAGGTGAGCCCCTGACTGCAGGGTGGGGTGGTGGCTGGGAAGAGGACATGGACACCTCTGCTGCTGCTTTGCACAGCCACTCTCTTGTGTGATCCAGGCAATCTGCAGGGGGTAACAGAAATGGATGTTTGGGCAGGCTAAGTCAGGAAGGAGCAGGTATGCTGCTGTGAGGTGAAGGGGATGTAAATCTGGAAGGTGAAGGCATCGTGCTGGCTCCTTACACCACCACTAACATACAATATTCATGTCCTGTTGCCAGGACACGAGGTTAGGCTGCTGAGACAAGGATCTGGAGAACATCATATTTTATAGAGGATTTCAGCCTCCAAGAGGCACCTTTAATGGAGTCTGATGAAGGAGAGAGGCAGCCAGAGGGAAATCTGCAGAGATGTCTACATCAAATGCAAGCTTTCCTCTTTAAATATGCCTCCTAACAACATTTTGCTCATTCCTCTGAGGATCTCAAAACACTTTAAACTCGTGAGAACTTCCAGTTCCTCAGGAGAATGCTGTTAGCTCTTATGCATGCAGAAACTGAAGCACACTGAGTAACTTCTTATCTGTAAGGTATGTTAGTGAAGAGCCTTGAGGAAGGGACCCAGGAGTCCTCCAGCTTTTAGAGGCATTTCTCTCATCTGTTACTGAGCACAAGATGAAAGCATCACCTTTGGAATACTTAAAGTTCCCTTTTAGTGCTTTAATAGCTCCTGTAGAAGTAGCAGTTCTCCTCTCCCTTTTCCCCTGTGACTTACTAGGCAGCTTATCCAAGAGTTCCTGGAATTTCTCCCGTTCATACTGGATGCTGTGGTCTTGTAAGGGAATGCGGAGGCTCTGGATGGTAAAATTCAGCATATCCATTTTCATTAGGTCCAGTACCCGGAAAATCTCCCTGGAATGAGACACAGTGAATTGAAGGTTTAATACTGCAGTAAATGCTGTAATTGAGGCTTTTTTAGAAGGCTGAGAAAAGGGAGTTCAGATCTTCTGACATGATTCCATTTTCTCATAAAAGGCTGTTTAGTTTCATTGGAGCAGTCCCTAAAAATTACTAGATAAACCAGATTTACTTCACTAAAGACTCTTCTACTGTCTAAACTGCAGCTGGGCAGCAGGAATATGTCTAAATAGAAAAAAATAAGGAAGTCAAAGCCCAGATTGCACAAAAGGGGCCTTGGGTTGTCATTCCAAGGCATTTTCCTCTCCACCCACTGTTTACAGTTGAAGATTTTCCTGGTCTGCATAGACCAGGGCAGAGTCAGCATCACCCACCTGAGGAGTCGAGCCGGGTCTGTGAGGCTCTGCAACCCTCGTACGTCCTCATCTCGAACGGGCGCGCACAGCCTGGCCATGGTGCCAAGGACGTACACGGTGAGACCGCGGATATCCAGAGCCCCGTGCTCAGCCTCCTGTCTAATCAACTCCATGTCCAAGGCCTCTTCAATCTGGCTTCGCAGCTGGTTGTGCTGTGGCAGCAGCAATGACAGCAGAGCCTGCCCAAAGCAGCAGCAGCAGCAGTCTCTTTTTGTTCCAGGAACTCAACAGTTCTCCAGAGTGGCTCAAAAGGAATCAAGGCTGGCCTTGTGTTGAGACTAAGCTAACTACTGAGGACACAAATTCTGGGGCACACAATCACTTTCAGGGAATGCTCGAGTCTAATGACTTATTTCAGGATGTCTGGCTACTGTTTCAAATCTTGCAAAACCTCCTTTACTGTCATGCGTGAAAGGAGGGAGTTATCTGCCTGGAGTCTAATGGGAAAGCATTGACTGGAAAAGCACACTATGCACAACCTCATGCCCTTTCAAGAATCACAGAATCCCAGACTGGTTTGGGTTGGGAGGGACCTCAAAGCTCATCCAGTGCCAACCCCCCTGCCAGCAGCAGGGACACCTTCCACTAGACCAGGTTGCTCAAAGCCTCATCCAACCTGGCCGAGAACACTTCCAGGGAGGAGCAGCCACAGCTTCTCTGGCCAGCCTGGGCCAGGGTCTCACCACCCTCACACCAAAGAATTTCTTTCTCACATCTCATCTCCATCTCCCCTCTGACAGTTTAGAGCCATCACCCCTTGTTCTGTCATTAACTGCCCTTATAAAAAGTCTCTCCCTAGCTTTCTTGTAGGCCCCTGTCTTTTAGTGCTAAACAGTGTTCTTCTTCACTACACTGTATATTTAAATAGCAGATACAGCTCCTCATATGCTTAAAGAGGTGCCCTTGTATAGAGAATTGCAGTTTTTGCTTGGCAGACACTATACCAGGAATGTCCTATGGCTGTTCAAACAAAGGCTTTCCATCCTTTGGGTAGAGTCTGTGTTTTACAGACCTGGGACCAGAGCATGAGTTTCCTTCTCAGACAGGTTTTAGAAGGTAGAGTTGTATAATTTATGTCTCCCTATAAACTAAAGGGAGCCTAGTCTCTCCTCCCTCTTACACACATTTGCATAAGAATATTGGATGTAAGGGGCAAGGTGATTCAGAGCATTCTAAATCACCACCTAATTCTAAGGTGACCATCTCTGCTTCAGGAACAACTCACCTCTTTTATCTCCTGCAGCAGCTGGATTGCCCGAGTGTAGTCTGGGGGACTCGCAGAGAGCTGTTCCTCCAGACCATCCCAGAAAGCTTTATGCAATGTCTCCTTCACTATGTTTTCCAGGCTAAGAAAGAACAGAGGGGGGAAGAGATCCTCAATGACTATGAGGCAACCCTAACCTCTCAGTTTGATGAGACCATTCCTGTTGGCTTTCATTGTGGTTCGGGTCTTTCTTTTTATTTCAGGAGTTCTTATTTTCTTGTTACTTCTACAGTCAGATCCAAACCCACCTCCTTCCCCCGTTCTCAGACATTTTCTGTAACAGAAAAAAGCCATGCCTGAACAGATAAACACCTTTTTGGGGAGAAGCTGGGCGCTTGCAGTTTGAAGTCACTGTTGAGTACAATTTCGTGCGCGATGGCCAGTTTGGAAATGTCATCGGTTATTTGCTGTAGCTCGTTGATGGAGAGAGCTTGTGGAGGGCTGGCTGTGAAAAAGCAGAATAAAAGCGAATGAGAGAAGAAATGCTAACTGGAGTCTTCGGAGAGAAGAAAAATTACAGGAAAAACTACAGGAAAAAAAAGTTACTGGATACATTTTTAAGTGACAATGTGCAGATTTGTGTCTATAGACACTGCACCTCAGTTTCTGTCAGTGTGAGGGGACCTTCCCCCTCACCAACCCCTCCGGAGCCCCGCGGGGCTCCCGCGGAGCGCGGCTGACACCTACTGACGGCGGGAACGCGCCGCTCTTCCATTCAGTGTGAACACCGAATTATATACTCAACTATTAGTATTTAACCCAAATTAAATATCGGCGGCAGGGCTGAGGGAGAAGCCCCGCGGACCTCACGTACGATAGCAGCCGCTAGATCGCTGCTTCCCCGCCCTGATCCCCCTTTCCCTGTACCGGGTGGTGGGCTGGGGGCCGGCAGCTCCTCGCCGCGGGACTCGCTGTCCTCCCGCGGGGGCTGCTCGTCGCCGGGCCGGGGTTGGGACATGGCGGGCCCGGGGTGGTGTCTCTTCCCTCACGGAGCCGCCGTTGGCCCGGCGGCGCGTGCCGGCCCCGGCCCGCCACACCTTCAAACAGGGCCGAGCCACTGAGCGGGGGTGGGGGGAACCGAACCCGTTGCTGTTGTCTCGGGGGGTGTTCTGTGCCCACTATTAGGGCAGCCGCACCTCATTAGCGACAGAAAACTGCCACCGCTCCGCGGGACGCCCCGCAGAGAGGTCACCTCCCCGGTGCGTCCTCGCTGACAGAGCCTGGAGAGCCGCGGACTCCTCCATGCTAGCGCCGATGGACCGCCCCGCAACAGGAACAGCCGCGGGGTCCTTTCTGCCCCCCGCCTTTGCGAATGGAACGCGCCAGGCCCCTGGTGGAGGCGGCGCGGGCGGGCTCTCCCATTGGAGGCGAGAGGGGGGGCCGAGACGGGGTGACGGGTGTGACGGGTGTGACGGGTGTGACGAGAGGGGCGGCGGGCGGGCGAGGCCGCGCTGCGGGGTGTTTCCACACGCAGACGGGGCGGCTGGGTGAGCGTCGGGCTCCCGAGCCTGTGAGGGGCTGCAGCTGCTAGGGTGCCCACCTCAGAGCTGTCGGGGGGCGTGAAGGAAAAATGGCGACTGTGTAGTGTCGGAGGGGCTGCGGGCAGCGCAGCTGGGCTGGCGGCAGCTGTGAGGTCCCTTCTCCTCGCTTTATTCATCTGCTTTTGTCCATTTTTCTTTCTGGTGGGCCTAGAAAGCATTGGCGGACCCTGGCCGCCTACCTGTTTGCTATAACTTTGTCACTAAAATTGGAGAAATAAACTTCTTAACACCGATGTAGTCTTAAACAGTCACTTCTTTATTACTTGCTTTGATTTTACAGGGTTTGAATTAAATCTTCATTTGGACAAAATTCCCTGTCTGGGATGAGGCTCCTTCTGTGCCAGTGAACAATTAGGCTTTTTTCTCCTTTCCACCATTCATTTCCCTTCCCAATTTATTTCCTAAACATCCAATAACGCCCATCAATGGACGCCTGCGTGTTCAGCAGGAGCTGGGAGGTCACAGAGCACCCTGAGACAGGGGATGGGGGTCCGGGGGTCTCACCATCCCCCCAGCTCCCCACACATGGTGACCTGTGCTCAGCCCCGGGTGTTTGAGGGGACAAGCGTCAGAACCAGCCTGTTGGGGAGCCGGGGCCTTGATCCACCCCTCGTAAACCAGCCCTGGCACAGCTCTGTCCTCCACAGTCTGTGAAACGCTTCAGATGTCTGGGTGTTGTGGGCTGGAGAAATGCTGAGGATGAAAGGCACAGGGCTGGCACGCCATGTGGGGACAGACAACCTCGTTACCACCCCTAATTAGTTACAGCTTCACAGCTGGGCTGTGTGTACCACACCGCGGCTCTCTCAGCCTGCTGCCCTTGCAAAAGAAAGCATCCCAGGTGGGTTTAAAGGTGGTTGGATCTGCCACCCTTTGTCCCTGGGTTTGCAGCAAGTTACGAATGAAATTAACGCAGCTCAGCTGATGAGTTATAAACCAGTTTAGTCGTCATCCATGATTGCACGCCCGGGGGTAGCCATAGCCTGAAACCATGTCTGTCCCGCTGGACATCTGCAGCACAAGGCTGCGTTGGAATCATCTCCTCAAACTGTCCGTGATCTCCTCAAGCCCCCAAGGAACTGTAAAAATAATTCCATCAAAAAAACAACAAGGGGAAAACTGCTTGGCTTGGGCAGGGCTGCAGCTACACGGGACAGGGACTGGTCCTTGCTGAGAAATGAGCTGGTAAAACCAGCCGCCCCAACGCATGGACCTTTCCTCTGCTCTCTTCTCTTGCTCACATCACCCCAGGGCCCGTCTGGCACGTGGGATTTGCCAGGTTATCCAGCCCCAGGAGGAATCCCCCTCCTCCTGGATTGAGGGCTGAGCATTCCGGTGGCACAGACCTTTACACCGATGTCCATGCACTCTGCAGACAGGTGGACACAATTGTTTTTTTTCAGTTTAACTGCTTTTCTAAAAGAGAATGTGTGTGGTGGTGCAGCAGGCTGACCCTGGGCAGATGCAGCACTGTCTGCTCACTGCCCGCAAGCTGACAATTATTGTGTGTAAATTTCCAAAACTACCATGCATGGTGACTCAGAGAGGCAATTGGAGGAGCTCTTGGTGGCTTCTACATGGAAAACTCAACACCAGGAGAAGGTGAGGGGAGCCAAGGCAACAGGGCCCCATGCCCATGGTGCGAAGGTCACGATTGCACATGCAGGAGCATCAACGTGGTGAGTTCATCCTAAAGAGCTCCTGCACCCACAAATGGGGCACAAAGAGTCTTTGAAGGGTGGTTGTTCTGCTCAAAGCCACAGGAAGGGGCAGGAAGGCAAATAGTCATGAGAAATAAAACCAGTAAAGCTCATTGTGGGACCAGTCTGACCCAAGTCCTCTCTAGGAATTTCTCCCCAATCCTCCCTGTTCAGCTTTGTCCAATGTCAGACCCAGCTTCTGCCCCTTTCTGATCCTCAGCTTCGTGTGAGGAAGCTGAGGGTGGGGAAGTAGGACGTATAGAGAATAAAACAGCACAGCTCTTGAGGTGACTTCAGTTTGCTCTTGCCTCTCTCTGTTTCAGAGCAGGGCCTGCCGCTCCCATCCTATAAATCCTGGTCCCAGAGGAGGCAATTGTGTGTATTTAAATGTGCATGCATTTGCCCTGCATTCATTTCCTTTCCCCAGTGACTGGTGACATGAAGAATTGTAACAGTAGAATATAATTTTAATGCATTTCCTGCAAATTTCTGCAAGGGAATCCAATTCCTGGGTGGCTGTAACTTGCCACAAAGGCAGAAGACCTCGGGAGCACTGGTAATAGGCAGGGTGGTTTTTTTAATCTACTGTTTTAATGAGCTCCATCCATCTCTCTGATTAGATTAATCTCATTTATTTTAGCTAAGCCATCTAGCTGAAATCCCAACAGAGGAAATTGGGATTTTGAGTCTTTCAGGGTGAGTGCTTGAGTGTCAGGCAGCCAGCTCCATGGGGACATTTCCAATTTGCCCTTTTATCACCTCGGAAATTTGTAACCCTGATGATCACAGTGGAAAGGGACTGTCCGAGCTGAGAACCTCTCTGCATCGCCGGCGGCGTGGACAATGTGCCGCAGAGAGCCCGTGCATCATTCTGAGCAACCCAAGAGAGCAAAACCAGCCCGGTGGGGAGGGCTCAGCTTTCCAAAAAACCTCCCATCTTCTCAGCAGGAGCAGGACAGAGGGAATTCCATGGATGGAGCATCCTCACCAGCGGGATGGCCACGCTGTTGCAAACCCACCCGGGTGGGAAGGGCTCACTTGTTCAAACAGAAACACCTTCAGCAGCGGCTGCAGCCAGTGGAAGGGGAAATGGATTTTTTAATTTTTTTTTTATTTAAAAGATGGTGTTGTTTTTTGAAGCCTGATGAATGTGAAAGTCCCCATTTAAAGGAGTCCAACCAGCAGTGAAATTGGTCACTGTTTGCACACCCACACGCCGACGGAGGCAGCTGAAAGCAAACTTCCTGGTGTGTCCTGATCCAAATCACCTGGGAGCGAAGCTTAGCGAGCACAGTGCACCGAGCTGTGAGCAGGAGCCCAGCCACAGAAGACTTTCTTTGCCAAAAAATAAACCCCTGTCCCAACAGCAGGGGCAAAGCCCTGTTGGTGTCACAGCCCCCCACTTCCAAAAAAAAACAAGAGGGAATTTGGAGCCTGCAAGCTACAGCTTTGGCTGTGTTAGAAATTTTCCTCCTTCCAGGAGGAGGGCAATCAGGGCGGAGGGCAGAAAGTGTTAGCAGGTGTTTTGGGAGGGTGGGGAGGGGAGAGCTGGGGAAGCCAGGAGTTTTCCTCTGCCTCATCAGCCAGGAAAGCTATTTTTGCAGGAGCTCCTGGAGCACCAGACAAGGTCAGGATTGTCTCTGTGCTGGATTCTGGTGCAAATATGTTGGCAGGCAGCCGGATCCTGAGAAGCTCCCAGCTTCCCTGCAGGTGAATGAAGTGTTGTTGTCCGCCTTGTCCAGGTGAGAAGATGTCTTGGTGTTGTGTCTGCCCTGGTTTTGGTTTGGTAGCTCTTTGGAGAAGCCAGTGTCTGCTACGGTGATGGCTGTGGTGTGGGTGTGCAAGGTGTGTACACACACTACACGCTTCACCAGTGACTACAGCATTTATTAATTCCCTCCTCCTAAGCTGGTGCGTGACCTTTTCCACGCCACATCCCCTATGCATGAGCTGTCTGTCCCCACCTTGGTCACGGTGCATGTGTCTGAGCTGTGGGGACTGGTCACTTTGAGCAAACCATCACCTGTCCTGCCCAACCTCCTGTGGCCAGTGCCCATCTTGGGGTATTTCAGACCGATCCCGTCATCTGCGTACTTAGGGGATGGGTTGGTGCTGGGTAAACTGAGGCTTGGAGGGGTTTGGCTCATGGGCACGTAGACACCCTGGCCAGAGCCCAGGTGTCAAGGCCAGGAGATGTGTGCAGAGCTGGGGAGATGCTTCTCGTGTTGTCTTGCCCCATTGGACACCCCCAGACCCAGAATCAGTTTTGGGCTCCATGTGCAAAGTGCCGGTTCGCTGATGGTGCTGCTAGCTTTGGATAATCTTCATATTTGCTGACTTGACTTAATTATCACTTGGTGGAGAGCTCAGCTCTGGCAAAGCTGTGGTACAGGGAGGCCCAAACCACACACAGCGCTTGGGGAGGGATTTTGATCCAAAAAAAAAAAAGTTCAAAGGTGTTTTTGGCTCAATGCAGTTTATCTAAATTGCTTTATGTTTGCTAATCTGGATTAACACAAATGCGCTCGGAACGGCTGGCTGGGGGGAGAGTTTGCTCAGCTATTCTGACAAGGACAGACTTTTCCAACAGTGAAAAGTTTGAGCTGGAAATAAATAAATAAATAAATAAATTGAAATCCAGGTCCTGTGTGGGACTGAGTCTGTGTGAGCCTCACAAACAGAGCGAGGCTGTTCTCATACCCGCTGCCCAAATCCATGGGGTGACTTTGAGGGTCGTCCTCGGCACCTGCGTACCCTGATGACTGAGCTGGTTTTAATCCCCCCACTCTCTCTGGGATGATGCAAACCCTTTTTTATTGGCTGGTGTGCCAAAGCAGTTGGCATGATTAGTTAGTGAACTTCAAGGTAAATTGGAGGTCAAGCCCAGATTTGAAGGTGGTGGTGGTGGGTGCGAGTGTGACCCAGGGAGCCATGTGATGTGGGCGACGTCCTGGAGAAGCGGGTGATCTCCCCGTCCTCTCCCTTCCCCAGGGCTGGGATTAGGAGAGATTTTACAGCTGGGTGGCCAGCTTCACATTAAGGTTGGGTTTGCAATGGCTCAGCCTGCCTGGCTCCTCATCAGGAAGGACTTTTTGGGTCTTTTATGGCTGCTTTGCATGTCAGTTCATACCTGTCCCTGGGAGGGATCACCCCTTTGCATCCGTAGGGACTTCCCACCTCAAGAACAGGCAGAGCAACACCCAGCGTGGAAATTGGGACTCGTGGGAGAGGTTTGCAAATCCCAGCACTTTGGAGAGGGTTATCTCATGCTTGTGTGTTCACCTGGGATCTGGGTGCACTTTCTTGCCCTGCAGAAAGCTTCTGCAGCCTCAGACAGGTCCTTGCACCTTGGCTCTCCATTCCTCTCATGCAATGGGGAGAGTGACCATTTCCATCCGCTGCCCAGGTGTGATTGAGGATGCTCAGGTCCCACAGGGGAGGGCTCTGGAGACCCAGTGGGGACCAGTGGATCAGCTCTACAAAGCACCCAGCTCTTGGCAGCCAGGAGCAGCAGCAGGTGAAGCTGAGTGCTCCCCCTGAGCTGAAATGGAAGTTGTAAGCAGGACCTGGGCGCTGCCCAAAAAACCAGGGGACTCCCTCCCCTCCTCCCCCTGCCCCAGCGCAAACAGCACATTAACAATTTATTTGACGTGTTGCGGCTGGTTGGTTTCTCCCTGATCAGAGGGAATAAATGTTGCAGTGTGCAATAATGTTCATTTCAGGTGAGGGTAAATATAGAAAGGAAAACCTGCTGAGAGCAAGCCATTTATTTCTGTGTTTGGAAGCCTCTGCTCATAAACAGTCAGTCATACCCCTTTGGAAAATCCCAGCGTGGTTTTCTTGGCCATCCTAGAAGAACATTTACTTTCCTGTAGGTTAAGAAGTTCGTTTTAAATTAAATAATAATTAAAAAAATAATAATAATAATAAAAAGCATCTCACTTCCAGCTGCCCTCGGGTGTTTTGGGCTTGTTGACACACTAAAGGCTGCTCTGTTCTTGTCGGGTCGGGTGCAGGATCTCCCGGAGGAGATCCCGCAGGGCTTTCCCAGCTGGCCCTGCTGGGGGAACCTTGTTCTTTGGATTCCCTTGTCCTGTGGCTTGTGCTGGGTTTGGGATTTTGTCAGACCTCTTGGCCATTGTGCAGGGTTAAAATGCCCAGCTTTTGGGGGTGTTGGTGGGTGAGGATGCAGGGAGATGCTTGGGGGGAATCTCAAGAGCCTCGTGGCTCAGCAGTGGGGTGGAGGGATGAACCCGCCGTGCTGAGCTCACGCTGGACCAGAAAACCTCCGAGGGTTTTCAGGAGGACGTGCCAAAGACAACAGGACGGTGTGGATTGCAGGAGCATCCATCAAACAAGCCCACAGCCAGGGCAAGCCCATGCCCTGGTGTTGCACAGACACCCCAAAACAGCATCACAGGAGCTCAGCCAGGCTCTGCATCCCTCCTGTATCCCAAAAAGCAGCACGGAGGAACCGGACAGGAGAGAGGGAAGCGGCCAGCTTGAGTTGGACGGCTGCCCCGTGCCGGCTCTCCACGGCTGGCACCAGCCAAGCGGGAGCCAGCTCCTGGCTCTGAAGTTTTTTTGCAGTCAATAAGGGTCTCTCCATGTTTTCTGACAGGCTCTGGATTTGGCTCGGGTTTGCCTTGGTTTCCCACGGCAAGAGGCAGTTAAGTCTCTTGGAAGAATGAATTAATTAGCAAATGCCTTTGGTTAGGTCAGTGCCCTCGGGTAGCGTGCTTCACCCTTTACAGCAATGCCTCTGCACCCAGGTAAGCCGCTCTGAAAGGCTTATGTTACCCTTAGTATTTTAACTTAGTACATACATCATCCTGGAGGAACCCTTTTTTTATTTAAAATAAACCCAAATATGGTGTTTTGGTTTGGGTTTGGGTTTGTTGGGCTTTTTTTTTTTTTTTAAATTAAAAAAAAAAGCCTCCCCCAAAATGTGATGTTGACTCTAACGGTGACATTTGTGTAAGCAACAAAATATTGACGCAGTTGGCTGGGGTCTGGCTGGGGCTTCTGGAAATAAACTGCTGCCTTGTTAAATTGGAGATGGAAATGCAAGTGGGAAAATGACTGACATCTTACACAGGGCGGGCAAATAAAATCGCTGCTTTACTACGGCGTGAAAAAACTCGGGCATTAATAGGTCTCCTTCTGCTCGGGGGTGTTGGATTTATCCCCCAGTAAGATTCATAAACTATTTTAAGGAGAGAAGTGCTACTTTTAAACACTTGGCGTCTGGGTCCTGGAGTTAAATTGGTGTCACTGGTGCTGAGTTAACCCTTGCCTTCTCACAGCCTGCCGGTCCCAGGATCAACAGCAGGCAGCCCTGCTCTTGGCATGTATTCTCACTGAATATACAGACTTATCAACACCTGATAAAGGCCACGAGTTTATTTTTGAAGGGTATTAAGTCCAATCTGTTCCAACAGCTGATGTCAGAAATGCCTTTCAGGCCTCAACCTGAACTCTGAGCTTGATTTATTTTTTATTATTAGTTTTTTGGGTTTTTTTTTTACCTGTGTGGGATGTAAAATGCATTTAAAATAAATGCATTTAAAATAAATGCATTTAAAATAAACCACCTGCTCCAGAGCCATGCCAGGGATGAAGTTGAAGCAGATGCAGAGAGTGTTGTTGAATCTGGGGTGTGATCCAGCGCACCCCAAAAAACCTCCTGTTGACTTCAGAACTATTATTGGGGTATTTTCTACAGGAAATAGGATTAACAGAGCTTTAAAGAACGATCCATCGCTTTCCTTTCTACCACAAGTCCTTTTTTTCTTCAGTCCCATCCTGATGACCTGCCAGTAGACATCCACGTGCTCGTGGAAAAGCAGGGTGAGATAAAAGCCGTGCGGAGCGTGCAGCGGCTCTGCCAGCGGCACGGGGTCCCAGTCCCCAGCAGCGGTGACACCGGTGTAATTATCCACGCTCCAGTGCAATTTCCCAGTAATTATTCCAGCATAAAAGCCTGCCTATTTCTGTAAGAGCTTATGTCACTTGGAAAGCTGTTATAAATTCAGCTGGAAAAAGGGACCCTTATTCTGGGATAAGTGTGGTTAGCGGTTGGCTGGGAACGGGGCTATTCCTGGCGCTGCCATCGACCTTCCCGGTGACGCCGGCAAAGTCACCTCATCCCGGCGTGTGTGTCACCTTCTGCTGTAAACCAGGAATTACAAACAAGGGCTTTCTCCACACACAGCCTTTTGGGAAGCTCTGTGACACTGGAAAAAGGGTGTCAGAGGGTGACAGGCATTCATTGAGTGGGACTTGGTGCTTTTTTACACCCCCCCTTGGTGACATCTTGATAAAATTGTAGGTTGGGGAAATGAGGGACGTAGCTGGGAGCTGGCAATGGGGACTGGCTGAGTCGCTGGAGTCTGGGCTGTTGGGGTGTTACTGGTAATACAGTGTTTTCCTCTTTGATTTTTAAAAATAGCCTATTCTGTTCTGAGTTTTAGACCACACCCCTCGCTAGGGCATCGAAATGTCCCAGTTGTTGTTTTCTCGAGCCAACTCCGTGCAGCATTGGGGTGCGGTACCATGGTACCAGCATTGATCACCCCAAGTGCTCTGGCTGCAGCGAAGAGGTCCTGCCCTGGACCAGCAGTGTCGCCCCTTTGGTCCTCATGGACCAGAGGGGAAGGGAAATCTTCTAATTTACAGCTTTGTGGCCTCCAGTATCCCTGTCTGATTCAATAACTGGTTCTGTGATCCTTGAAATCCTTTATGGGAGTTTTGCTTCTGCCTGTGACTTTACAACAGCTTCTTCTGCAGCTTCAGAAACCCCTTTTGGTTCCAGCATCACACAGATGTGCCCGGTCAGAGCTGAAGGTGCGGCTCGTTCATAGCACATGGCATTAAATTCACACTAGAGATGGGCAGGTCTCGTTTCAAAGTTGTTTTTTTCATTTGCACAGGTAGCACAGGGTGGCTCACAAGCCAAAATTTGTCCATTTTACCCAAGTGGGTGCTACCCATGGATGGACCAACGTGCTGATGCTGAGAGGTGAAGGGAGAGTCTGTCCCAGTGCGTTCCCGCGACCTCCGTCCCTGCGCAAGCGCCGGAGCAGGACTCGCCGCTGCTCCGAATTGGGCTCCAGCCAAGGAGGCAGAGGGGAAAAAGCTTTTTACAGCCCATTAGTGCTCCCCAGAGCCGTTCAGCCCCTCTCGTCATAAAAGTGGTGGAAGCCACAGAAACATTAAGGCTGGTCTGCAGAAGAAACTGGTCTGCAGAAGATGCCAGCCCACCTCCCAGCTCCATGTCCCTTCCCAGTGACTTTGCCGGAGCCGCTGACCCTCCCGACAGCCCCGGCTGCTGGAATTCCCTCTGGGAAGGCAATAACAAGCTGGTGAGGGCTGGTCCCTCATCCGTCCCGAGCTTCCCCTGGCAAAATGTACAAGGGAGGGTTCCAAGTGCAAATGTGTGTGTGCTAATGGGAAATGAATTGCCTCTTGCCCCGGAGCCTTGCAGCTTGAGGAAAACAACGCGGGGTCTAGGAATGACCTCATATCGCCTCCCAGGGAATGTTTTGCCAGATGAAGGGGGGGGGGGAGAGAGAGGCAGCATCAAGACAGCACAATGTATGTATCTCTCTCCCTGTGTAAACATCCCTGTAGCTGCAGAAACCTCTTAAAACTCCGAATGAGAGGAGAGCAGCTGCTTTGATCTGTGGATGTGGTTGTTATTTTCTAAGTGCGGATCCGTTCTTTTTTTAATTTTGCTTCAAATTAAAAAAATGCCTGTTGTGATCTTTTGCTTTTATTTCTTGGCTAAGGACCGGAGCAGGGTGCAGTAAATTTTCATTACTCCCCATGTAACCGTTTCAGCATGGTTGACAATTCCTTGCCGGCTCTTCAGTGTCGCAGCACAATGGACCGAATCTTCTGGCCCTACATGAAGCCAAAGCAAAATGGATTTTGCCCAGAAGTGCACGACGGGGAGTGGAGGCTGCGGGAAGAAGAGTCTTGCCACCTCCTTCCCTGCCTGAAACACACACACACACGAGCACACACACGTGTGCACACACAGCTCGGGCTGGCAGGGTTGTCCCGATGCCTTTGAAGGGCTCAGGAGAGGGTTCCCGGGGACGGATCCGTGCCAGCCCCGCGCCGCGGCAGCAGGAGCTGGTCAGGAGCCATCGTGGCCGGAGTGCTGGGCTGTCTTGCAGGCGATTTCAGTGTGATTCATGGCCCTCCCTCCAGACTCCCTGTGTGATCTTGGGAATCTCCATCTGCCTGACTTTCCCCATCTGCGTGCTGGGCAGGGGGATGGCCCTGTGCGTGGAGAGGCACCGTGGTGTGCACAGCCCTGGGACCTCCATCGGCCCTTCTTCTGCTCAACCAGGCAGGGTGCTCTTGGAAGAAAATAAGATTATTTATCTATATTTTTAGGGAGTTTCTGAACATTAGCAGCTCTGCTAACCCCAACCCTGCTGTTTTGCCATGGTGCTTTGCAACCATGTTGGAGAAGTGAGAGATGGGGCTCAGCCCCTTGGCTCCCCGCGGCACGAGCAATGCTGCCATCAGCTGAACGGGGAAAAGAAATCTGCGAGTAGATACGAGTTCACTAGGGAATACAAAGATGTGTGGAGGGAGTCCCACATAATGGTCTTGGGTGTAGAAGAACCAATGGTCTGAATCAAATTAATCATCAAAGGCTTGTCCCGTTGTTTTCTATCTAGGTTTGCAGTTGGACTCCATGATCTTAAAGGTCTTTTCCAACCAAAAGGATTCTGTAATTCTATGATAACCAAAATGAAACCTTCAAAGGTGAGATCCACCCCCCAGTGCAAGGCACTGGTTTAACTGGGAGCACTTGGCTGGAGACCCATCCCCAGTGATGCAATGTGGGCACAAGTGAGGAGTTTGCTCGTCCTCCCCATGCCATCACCTGGGTGTCTGGTGTTTTGGCATCTCGATCCCATGTGGTGCTGTGTATTTAGGGCTGGTTTATACTGATGCATCAACCTGTAATTTAGAAGCTCGGTTACAAATCAACATCTCTGAAGGTTTTGCCCCTCATGCCTTGAGATTGGTCTCCAGATTTAGAAGACAGGTTAGAGAAAACAATTTAAAAAGGAGGATTGTTTTGTTTTCCTCTAGTTATGATGATAAAGGATCATGGGATGGGACGGGGTCATGTCCTGCTCCAAAGTGCAGCAGCTGGGCACAGGGATCCACTGGCAGTGAGCAGTTTCCATTTTGTTGTGTTTATATGGCAAATCCCAACCTGGAAAGAAAAGTGGTGCCACAGCTGCTGAGCTGACGCTCACAGTAGGGTGGTGGCATCCCACTAGTGACATTCTTAGCTGTGCCAGGACTTGGGCTCCAAGGACCAGATCCCCTTCCCACTTGGCACTGCACATGAGGAGGAGCAGCAGCCTTTGTCCCCAAGAGCTCCTGGCACAGGAGCCTCCTCCAGCGGCAGTGCCAAGTGGGATAACACGTTCCTGCTGGTGGGTTATGGTCTTCTCCTGGGGGGAGACGTGTTCTGAGTTATTTGGGCTGGTCATGTCGGTGCAAATACTCTTCTGCTGGATTTCTTACCCAACTGGGCTATGGCGGAGCCAGTTCTCCCTGTTGAGAAACCCCTCTTAGCTCTGGTGGGCTGGAAGCTGCCTTGCCCTGCGCTGTCAACCTGGGCAGACAAGAGCCACGCAGCTTCCCCTGGCTCCAGATTCACCTGCAGCCACCCTGCAAACCTGACTTTGAATGTTGGAGGTTTGTGTTGGGTGTCATGGGCATGTCTGTGCGTCTGCCCTTCAGCTGATGCTGGTCTCCTACTCCCCTGGAAGGGGTCAGTCTCCATGTGGGTTTAGGACACTGATGCTTTGCGTGGGGACCCAGTGGCAGCAAGCAGAGCTATGTGGGTGCAGGATGGCTCTGTGGAGCCAGGAGGGAGAGCTTTGTCCTTGGGCTCTGCCTTTGGAAAGACTCAGCTTGCGGATGAGCCCCCAGTTTCCACACTTGCTGCTCTCCTGGGCTGGCCACGCTGCATCTGTCCCATCAAAAGCAGACCTGCTCTTGCAAACCTCCTCCCTCATTGAAGGTCCCTGTTGTGTGAAGGCAGCCCAAGGGTTATGGGATTTTGTAGAGAAACCATAACTAGACCCAGGGACTCCTTGGCATCCTCCTGGCCAGCTGTGGTCCCTGCCCTCGTCTCCACAGTGAGGTGACAGTGGGTGCCTTGGCTTAGCTGGACATTTTCCATCGCCTCCAGCTCCCCCTTATTGTATCTTTAGGGGTTATTAGGACAAAAGGGGTGAGGAGAGGCTGTAGGGACAGCACGGTGGGCTGGGAGGACCCCCGTGGGCAGGATGACTACTGGGGCTGTGGGACCCAGGGCTCCCCAAACGGGTGGAATGACTGCTCACCTTCCTCCCAGCTCCCAGCCCTGTCTCCCACTGCAGATTCCCAGCTGGTGATGTCTCTCCTGCCTCGGGGAGCAGAAACACCTTGGGAGAGAGATGGTTCCAGCAGGAACCAGGACTAGGGCACGGTCACAGAGCAGGCAGAGGGCTCCTCTGCCCCCCTGGGATGTCGGCTGTAGGGAACCCGGCTGCGAGCGGCTCCTGCAAGCAAATAAAACCCCCCTGGATATTTCAGACAGGTCTTTTTCTTCCCCCTTCCACCCTTATTTCCAGTCCTCCCTCCCCACCTCTCCACTGCAAACAGCAGAGCAGCTCTTCAGTCCCGCTTTCCACCAGCCCAGCACCCCAAGTCGCTCCCGCAGCCGCTGAGCTCCGTGGGGTTGTGCCATTACAAACTCTTTTTTAAAAAAAAATTACATATATTTTTTTTCCTTCTCCTTTTTTTTACCACCCATTGCCTTTCCCCATGCTATACACCTCCCCCTGTCCCCCCCCAACTCCCTGCCTCCGCTTACCACCACCCCAAGCCCTTGGCTGACCATGGGGCTGCGAGGTGCGGGGTGGGTCTGGGGGTTGCAGGGGGCTTTGCATTGATGCATTGATCGCCCATGGTCTCCGCCTGACCTCCCTGCTCCCAGGGAAGCAGTCTCCATGGCTACTGGCCCTTCTCCTCCAGCGCAGACTGTAAATTCCTGCAGGCAAAGCCCAGCCTTGGGGGGTTCGAGGGGGGGAGAGCTGGGAAGGAGTAACCAAAGCCAAATAGAAAGAAAGAAAGAAAGGCTGGGAGAAAAAGGGCGTTGCTTGGATGGGGCTCTCCTTTCCACTCCCCTTTCTCAGGTCCCCAGCACCAGGGCAAGGCGCCTGCTTCCCCCCTCCAGCTCTGCTCCTGCTGCTGCTGCTGCTGCTCTTCTTGCAAAACTGGAATTGGCTGGGATTATTTAAGGGGGGAGAAAAAAAAAAAGAAAGAAAAAAAAGAAGAAGAAGGAGAAAGGATCAGAGCAGCCGCCAGAGAGAGCGATAGAGTCCACTTTCCTCCAACTGCCCTGGGTCTCCTTCCCTCACTCTCTCCTCTTCAGCAACACCAAGAACCCCAAACTGAACCCAGAGCAGCTTTTTCCATCAGTCCAGTTCCCTTCCCTCCCGTCTCACACACGGCAAGAAGAGAGCCCCTTCCTCCTCTTGATTTCCCTTCGCATGCTCAGCCTCTTGTTTCCTTTAAAGCACTAGAAATCCCCCCTTCTTGCCCCCACTCCTCCATGCAGACTGGGATTGCAATGGGAGCTTTGCAGATTGCTGGATTTTCCATCCTTTTCTTTCTCCTCTACTCTGGAAACACGTTGGCAAATAAAGCCAGTCAAGGTAAGAGAAAAAAAACCTTCCCAGCTCAAAGGTTTGCTGTTTGATGTGTGTGTTAGGGCAGCCGGACCTCCTCTTTGGAGCTGAGATTTTTTTATATGTAGGCTGGAGAAATCAGCAGCGATAACAACAAATAGTGGAGGGGGTTTTAAATGTTGCTTGCAGATATTCTTACCCGCTGCCTTTGCTTGGAATTGTGGTTTATGGTTTTTGGGGGTTTTTTTTGGTAAACTCTTTAATGAGTTGCAATTCTTACACTTTATTTTTTTAAATTTTGTTTGGGACTCTTTATCTCAAGGTAGAAGGGGTGCAGAGGCAGAAAATTAGGGTGGGCAAACAAGTCTGCACCCATCACAGGGAAAATATTGCTGTTTGGAGGGGTTTGGGGGATTTTTTCCAGGTTTTTGGGTGTTGGTGAGATGGGGATCACACCCGTGGCACCCGAGGAGAGGGGGTTTGGGGCTGGGTTGGAGGGAAGGGATGGGGAGTTGGTATCTGTAACGCTGGGAGGCTGCATCTGTGTTTGTGTGTTTTCTGTGAGCAGGGGTTGAATCTCAAATATTGTGCTGTGGGGGTGTGGGCTGCTGAAAACTTTGGGTCACTGAACACAGCGAAGGCTGAAAAATACGGGAGCTCTTTTGCTAATCTCTAGGGAAGAGAGGGACGTCCCGTCCTTATCAGCTCCAGGCTTTGCTGTTTCACCGCTCCTGTAGGGAGCCAGAGTTTCTCCTTCCACCAACATACACATGTAGCTTTATGTATGGTCTATCTATACCTTCGGTTTCCTATAGCACCTCTATATTTAGCTCGGATTTTTCTCTGGACACACGCGCAGGGGTGCGCGCGCAGACACAAACACACACAGCCCTGTGTGCGTGATCCCGTTGGCTGTCTCAAATTGGGGGTATTTTTTTTTTTCTCCTTAATTCACCACTATCTCTACAATCTGTTGGTTTTTCTTTTCTTTTTTTCCATAGCACTTCACAGTATGTAAGCTTTATCAAAACCAGCTTTGGCTCTGGCTATTGTAGTAGCTGAGTGTTTAGGCGTCCGGCGAGATTAAATAGAGTGTGAATGAAATCTAGGAGCGCAGGATATAATTAAAGATCTCTTGTAGGCAGCGTTTTTCAGCCACGCACATGGTTGCTCTGAGCCCTGTCACTGACAAAGTTAGAAGGAATTTCAAGGCTATTGTCTTATCTGGCTTAAAAGTGGGGGGTTTTTTTAAAACAATAGGCGACTTTTTGGGAGGGCAGTCTGGGCAAGCACGGGGGAGATTTTCCAGGGCAAAGGTTTGGTAAGAAGGCATCCAGCTTCACGTGAAGCTTTCTGATTTAGGCTTAGAAAGGAATGCTTAGGTTTTTATCCCCCCTCAAATTATCTGGAGTGTATGCATTGCTTTCATTTCTTATCATAATATTTATTTATTAAGGCCTTTTGGTTTCCAGTTCCATTTAAGCCTGAGCCAGAATTGCATTAAAATAGCAAAGTAAAATTCCATCGTGCAGAGACTTGACAGATCCCTTCAGGGAAGGAGAGGGGTGGAGTGGGGGTGGAGAGAGGTGAGCTCAATCCTGCGCCGGGGCAGATCACCCACTGGATGCCCGGGACGGTGCTGGCTCCTCCTGGCAAAGGCTCTGAGCAGATCTGGGGGGTCTGGCTGCTGTGGAACCGGGGGGTTTTGAGGGGGGAGAGTTAATCCCTGAAGCTGCTGCTGGGGGGTTCTGTGAGCTGCTGAGGGGCAGGCGGCTGCAGAGGGGTGAAGGTTGGTGCCCGCTGTGATGCGAGGGCTCTGGGCAGAGGTGGACCTGGTCCTTTTTGGGTGATGCTGGACTGGTGGACCCAACATCACCGATGGCAGATGAAAGCAATACTTTTCCTGGGAACCCACTATTGCCTGTTTTTCTGAGTGCACAAATCTCCTCGAGCTCTTCAGAGCCACCCTGTGTGCCTGGGGCGTGCTGTAGTGGGATATTTCTGAACACCATCGGGGATCTCCCCTGCATCTGCAGGGTGATGCCCCAAGGATGGGGTACACATCACCCCTTCACCCTCACAGAAGCCCATTTGGGGACAGCCACCCTCACCAGGTGACTGTCACGGCCTGGGGATGGCTCCTTTCCCATCGGATGGATTTGTCTTGCTGTGATAACATTGTGCTGTGGGTAGAGCTTGCTGGCTCATTCCTTGCACTGAATTACCCCAAAAAGTTTAGTCTGTAA
Organism: Caprimulgus europaeus; assembly: GCA_907165065.1. The sequence continues at coordinate 3,005,448 of OU015550.1, read as the reverse complement.
GGAAGGAAGGATTTAGCAGAGCTGTCCGCAGGCCTGGCTGGTGTCTGCCAGAGGACCTGGCTGGTGTCTGCCAGAGGACCTGGCTGTCTGCAGAGTTTATTGGGTCAGTCTAGGGCTAGGAAAGCTTTCAAGAGGAGAATGGACAATATAAATCCAAATAACCTCAGGGAAGCTCCTGACATGCACTCAGCTCAGATGAAGTGTCCCTGTGGTCCCCGTGTCAAGCTGCCCCAGTTGTTGCCATGCCTCGTATCTGCTTTTGGACTAATGATGCCACCTCAGTCCCATCCCATTCTCCATCAGTCCATCTCACACCCACCAGGCAGAAGAGCTTGTCCTGAGCTCCGGCTCTCAGGTGAGCAGTGCCCGTGCCTGCCGTCTGCCAGCATTGATCCCTCCCTGTGCCCTGGGGATGACAGAGGCCAAGGGCTGGCAGGTTTGAACCCTCCTCTTGTACCAGGCAGCACCCAGATCTGCCCATGCCACGCTTCTCTGGCAGCACCCCCAGACAGAACTGCAGACACGGTGTGGGATTTGCCACCTTTTCCTTAGGGACATGGTTGAGTTGTGTTTCTCCTTAGGGACATGGTTTAGTTGTGGTTTAGGGACTGGTCAGTGTTGGGTTAATGACTGGACTTGATGATCTTAAAGGTCTTGCCCAATCGAGCCAGTTCTGGGATTCTGTGATTCCTTCAACCCCATTACACATCCCCTCGGATGCTGCTGGTGGAATGGGACCAGGAGGGAGTTGCAGCATCTCCCCAGGGGACCCTGCACCCCAGTTTCCATCCCCAGACACCTACCCAGTGCAGGGTCCTGAGTGGGACCCCAGCCCAGCTCTATGGTCACCTGTGGGTAAAACCAGCCCTTTGAGCTGGTGCCACGTGGGGACGGAGCCGCCATCCCGTGCGAGGGACTGGCTTTGGTGGGGATGCACCTGCAGAACCTACACCTCCAGAGATTATATTTCATTTTTTAATACTTTATTATTTTTTTTTTTTTTTTTAGATGTCTAAAATTTTCCAATTGCAGCGTGGAGATGCTGTTTGATTCCCCTCCCATCTCCACCGAACCTCCTCCCCCTTGGCCTCCGCTTTCCTCCCTCTCGTGCATTCACAGTGTGTGACTGTTGTGCCTGTCCCCTCCACCCCTCTGAAATATGAAATGTAAAACTGTAAACATTTCAACGTACAGCAGTTCAAAGGAGAGCTTTGACTGAGGGCGTCTAACATGCCTGTACCGAGATTAAAAAGGGGGGGTGGGTTAGGAAGGAGGGAAGAAGAGGTTTTTTTTATAACTGCCAACAGGAGTATAAATATTCAGACACCTCGAGTCTTCCAGTGTGGAGATGTATTGCTGTCTCCAAACTACTCAGGAGTTTTTATATATATATATATTTATTTTATTTTATTTTATTTTTATATAGATTTTTTTTTTCCCTTTGCAAACGGTCACACCGGAGTAATCCATTTAGGGGAAAAAAAATATGCATGAATAACCTTAACCTTCACTTTGAAAATTATAAGTCCCTTGAGAGGTTTTAGGAGAAACTTGGGATAGCAAATAAAGTTTGCTCTGTCTGGTGGTGCTGGAGGAAGCCCGGCCGGCCGCGTTTCACCGAGGCCATCTTCCCTGCTAGAGATCTTGCGATTGTTGCTCCTAAAACCAAAAGCAAACAAACACATTTTTTAAGGAAAAAAAAAAAAATTACATATTTTTGGCCTGATAAGGCAAAGGAACAACAACAGCAATAACAGTTCCCCGGGGAGATGAAATAACAGTTCCCCAGGGAGATGAACACGCTGTTGGCACAGAGCATCAAACCCTCCTGGGAGAAACTGGGGTTGAATTGAGCCAAAGTGACTGGGGTTGGCACAAGGAGGTGGGATGGGGATGGAGGGAGCAATTCCAACCCAGGGGATGCTGGATCTGGTGGTAGGTCTGGGATCTATTGGGATGAGCAGGGCTGGTGCAGGGGATGGAGAGCTCAACATGGCTCTGCCCTCACAGGAGGGGAAGTGTCGATAAGGGGGGGAAAAAAGCCCTTTTTTGGGGTGCTGCCAGCTTTGGGGATGCAAAACCCAAGGGGGTGAGGGGTGTAGAGCAGGGTCTGGGCATGGGGCAGTGGGGTCAACAGGCTGGGAACCCCCCCAGGTCCTTGCTGTGACCCCCCCAGGTCCTTGCTGTGACTTGCTGTCCCTCATCCTTCGTCCGTGCTTCGCCATTCTGTAGAGCCAAGTGCCGTGGCTGCATCTACCAGGTCCCACCTGCTCTTGGGAGAGCTGGGTGGATGTGTGGGGTGTTGGGCTGGTGCAGGGGTCTCCATCACCCGGTGAGATGCAGAAATCCCCTCTGACCTGACCTGACCTGAGCATGGTACCCACCCAGGGACTGCCAGCACGGCATCCCTGGCATGGTAACAAGCCATTGCTGAGCACCTGAGTTAGGAGCTTGGATCTTGAGTTCAGATGGCACATCTTTGGCCAACTTACAAAAAAGCCACCTCACAGAGCATCTTCCTCCCTTCTTGTTGTCCCCATCCTGGTGGGATGCCATCAGCTGTGCCGGAGCCACCCATAACCGTGTCCTGTGCCCGTCCCGCCACGGCGCAGCACGAGTCACCCCTGTGAGCTCCCCGGACAAACAAATGATTAATAAACTGCACCACAGTGTCTGAGGTGGTTATTAATACCCTGGTAAAAAAGAGCTACTGAAGTTATAAAGCTTTAATTTGGCATTAAGGCCAAGTGGAAACTCCGTGTGTTTGCCAACAGCTACACACACATCCCTATACAGACGGGCTGTTAATATATCTGCCTATATAAAAATAAAGAATAAAATTAATTGGAAAGAAAAAGCTGAAGTGCTTGCAGAAGAGAGAAAAAGGATGGTGGGTTTGTTTGTTTAGGGGTTTTTCTGGCTGGTTTTTGCTGCCCTAGCTTGGTCCCCTTCTTAAATTTATTGAGACTTTTAGCCTATGGATAAACCCATCTTTTATTATATATTTTAAAAAATAATAAAAATAAGGAAGTGAGGAAAAAGCCTCCATCCAGGCTCTAAAAATATATTAGCTGCTGCTTTATCCCCCCTGGCTGTCATGTATCACGAGTGTGGGACCTGGGTGCCCATGGGCTCTGCCACCGCTTTCCCTGCCAGCCTTGGTCAAAGCCCTTTGCCTCCCCGGTGTGTGCGAGTCAGTCCGGGGGGGGGTTGGTGACCCCCCGCCCTGTCCCCTCCCCTGTTTTTTTGGCACACTCGAAATGGCAGTGGCGTTGAAACCGTCTGCCTCCTCTGCCTTTGAAATGGAGAATAAAGCTGCAGCTGGAGCGGAACGGGGCCCAACAGCCAACGCTGGAAAATCCCACCCACAACGGAATAAAAAACATGGCTCGAGGCGCGGGGCGAGCGCCGCAGCCTCCTGCCCGGCACCGCAAACCCCCCGGCACCCTGATGCCGAGGAGGTTCTTGCCCACTGACGAGCCCTAATTAGCTCCAAAGTGTGGTGGGATGAGGAGCAGGGATGCTGGATGTGGGCAAGACTTTGGGTCCTCAATGCAACTCAGCAGCATCATCAGAATTAAACTCCCCACCTGGTACAAAATCCCCCGGTTCTGGGGATTTGCAGCATGATGCACCCATCTGCCCTGGCCGGTTTGGGCTCATTTCAGGCAACTTTGGGTGAAAAAAGGCAGGCTTGATTATTTGTGCAAGAAGAGGAGTAGGGATGCAGGACTGCAGGGGGGTCCTGCCTCATAAACCCCCCCCCAAACCACACCTGGATTTGGGAGGTGGACTTTAAAAGGTGCCCCCCCCGCCCCCCCAAGCAGGGGGACGAGCGGGGTGCACCCCAGCGAGGAGTTTGCAAGAGCAAAAAGGGACAGAAACATCAAGAAGGAATTGAAAAGGAAAAAAATCTTCTATTTTCTTGGCTTGAGCGTGAAATCCCTCGCGCCTCGGCGGCGGCCGGGAGCACCTGCAGCGCGGCCACGGCTGGGGTGGGGTTTTTTTTTGGGATGGAGAAAATTCTCCTGCAGGAAAAAACGGGCTATCCCCGTGGCAAAGCTTCCCTTTCGTGAGAAAACGCTGCTGGTGTGGAGAAAAATGAAAAAAATTAGTTTTTCAGAGGGCTTTTTAATTATTATTTATTTATTTCACTACATCATCTCAGAAGGACGCTTCTTAGGAGCCAAAATTTCAGCATTCTGAAATGAAGATCTTTGCCAATCTCGGGCTGACTCTTGGGATGCCAAGCAGGGTATTTATTCATCCTTCCCACACACACACACACACTTTTTTTTTTCCCCTCTTTTTTTTTTTTCCCCTTTTATTTTAATTCTTTTTTTTTTAATATAATCCTGTAACCTTTCCGAATGTCTCCAGCTTTGGAAAAATTACAGAGTGGCAAATTTATAATGTTTTCTTTTGTACTTTTGTTGCTGTGTAATCTTTCCAAAGTTAGAGAAGTTTTGAAGTTACAGAATGGAAAAAAAAAAAAAAAAATTAATAATAATATATAAAAAAAAAAAGGACTTTACATGTGGGAGTGGGAAGGGGCCGGCATTGTGCTCAGCGCCCCGCAGACGTTGTTCATTGTCTTGAGGAAAAAGAAATAGAAAATAAAACCCCCAAATAAGTGAGATTTTTGCCAAAAGGCTGGGAAAATGTCAGCGATGGGATGTCTGATGGAAGCTTTGAGTTCGGGGTGTTTTTAGGGGAAGGAGTTGGGGGATGAGGGATGGTCTGGACTGTTTGGGTGCTGGTTCCTGTTTGTAGGTCAGGGTGGGTGCTTGGGGTGCTGGGAGCCGGCAGTGCTCACCTTGGGACCATCGACTCGATGTGTTGATTTCTAATTGGGACGGGGGAAGAGCTGAGAGAGGGCTGGGAACCACACGGGGTCAGGACCAGGATTTGCAAACTCAGTAGATCTTTGGTTCAGCGTTGGCTTCACTGCTGTTGAGTCCCTGCACCCATCAGTGTCCCCTGCGTGTCACCCCCAGCTCCGGCACCGCACCCCTCCCACCACCCACCCGAGATCCCGGTGAGGGATGCTGGAGCTGGAGGTGAAGTGGCTGCTGGTCAGTGCTCACCAGCGATGGAGCAGGTTCCTCCTGTGCCAAAAGGCTCTTCAAGCCCAAAACCATGGTTGGGATGGAGCCAGCTCTGCGCTCCTGCGGCTTTCGCAGGTTTTTTCTCTGCTGGTGGTTATTTTCAGATGGTTTGGGTTGGTGGGATGGGGCCTGTGCAGGTGGGTCAGGGGTGTGGTGGGGTGACTGTGTCCTGGGATGGGAATGGGATTTGCAGCCAAATGTGAAGTTTTGATGGGGAGGAACCAAACCTGAGCCACGCTCAGCTCCACAAAGGGACAACAGCTCCTCCGAGCCTCTGTGGGACCCCCGGTGCAGGGTGGGCTGCGAGCATCTCCCAGCAATGCCATCGAGTGCTGGGGTGGTGGCACCATGACCAGTGCCATTGGGTGCTGGGGTGGTGGCACTGTGGTTGGTGCCATCAGGTGCTGGGGTGGTGGCACCATGACCAGTGCCATTGGGTGCTGGGGTGGTGGCACTGTGGTAGGTGCCATCAGGTGCTGGAGTGATGGTACTGTGGTTGGTGCCATCAGCTGCCGGGGTGGTGGCACTGTGGTTGGTGCCATCAGCTGCTGGGGTGGTGGTGCCATGGTTGGTGCCATCAGGTGCTGGGGTGGTGGCACTGTGGTTGATGCCATCAGCTGCTGGGGTGGTGGTGCCATGGTTGGTGCCATCAGGTGCTGGGGTGGTGGCACTGTGTTGGCACCATGGCTGGTGTCATCATGTGCTGGAGGTGACAGTGCTGGCTGGGAACGGGGTGCTGATCCCTCATGCAATCCCTGCATCTCCTCTGCCGTGGTGGGTCAGCCTCCCGCCGGTGATTAATGGCCCAAGGGAGGCCGTGGTGGCCGCGGGCCATGGCTAATGTCAAATAACAAATATGAATGCGGGCTGTAAATATTTATACAATGCTCAGGCACGTGCCGCCTCCCCGGTGCAAAGGCAAAACTTTCCTCCCCCCGGCCGAGTGACTCACGTCTCCCGGCAAAGATCCACCGGGGTGGCCGGGACAGGGCTCTGGCCAGCGCTCCCGCGGCCGTGGCCCCCGTCCCGGGGGGCTGCCTGCCTGCCCACGGCTTGCAGGGCTGGTTTGTGTCTCTGGGGACGTCCTGGGACACTTTTGTTCTTGGGGTTGCTAATAAACAGCTTTTTAAAGGCAGCTGAGAGCTTTGCAGCCTCGGGCTCCTCTTTATGGGGTGCAGGGGAGCTGAAGGGACCCTCAGATCCCTACTCCCTGGTGGGACCATCCCCATCCTGGTGGGGCTTGGTGGAGGTGAACCCCAGCACTGATGCTCCCCATGTGCCCTGAGCATCATGAAGGGGCCATGGGTGATGCTCAGTCCCCTCTTTCCACCCCACTGCTGCCCACCACTGCTGGGTATTGACAGCAGAGAAGGGAACGTGTCCACTCCGGGGCACCTTGTCTTCCCTCCTGCCCACGCAGGGAACCAGGGAGCAGCCGGGTGAGCAGCCTCTTGCTCACAAACCTCCACCCCAGATGCTGGAGGCTTCTCTGTTTCCCAAATACTATTCAAAACTCCACTCCCGTGGCCTCCTGCCCCTTGGGCATCACCACTTGAGGCCATCACCGGTATGTGATGCTCTGGATGTGATGTCCCGGGTACCAGAGCGCTGCATCCCAGAGAAGTGGGTTGAGGGGCAAAGGGGAATGAGGAGGACGTGGATTTTGGCTTTGTCCCTGAGGAAGCCTTGATGTTTTTCCCAATTCTCCCTCCAACTTCCCGCTCCCAGCTCCCAGGTTTATTTAATGTGGTCCCTGCTAATTCGTGCACATTCCTCCACGCCTAAGAATAGAAAGCGATGACGATTATTTGGGTGCCTGGGCGGCTCAGGAAATGGCTAATTGGAGACAGAGACTTTCACCTCTGCCTGGGCTGGCTCCAGCCTGGACTATGGGTGCCTGAGCCATTGTTCCTGTCATCAAACATGCAGAAGGGTCTGGGAATCTCAGGGTGGCTTGTACAAGAGTGGGGACACAGGTAGCGGTGTTTGGGAACGGACCCAGTGGGTCACCACGTCCCACAGCGAGCCCATCACCAGTTGTGTCAGGCCTGGGTGCAATGAAGCCACTAAAGAGCAAAGCAGCAGCGTTGCTCCCTCAAGTCTTTTTGGTTCACATGAGGGTTGAGGAGGTGGGGAGCTCCTTGGCTTCATCACCTTGGGGTGATGGCTCCCGTGGGGTGACGGGGAGAGCTTCCCCTCAGCTCTCCTCATCGCTCCCCCAGATCTCCCCATGGCTCCCCTGCCTCTCCCCTTGCAGACATCGACGAGTGCGTGGAGGGGACCGACAACTGCCACATCGATGCCATCTGCCAGAACACCCCCAAGTCCTACAAGTGCATCTGCAAGTCTGGATACACCGGTGACGGGAAGCACTGCAAAGGTAGGGGCATGCCACTGTCACCAGAACCCCTCCGACAAGTGACAGCCCCGGTGGGTCACAGGCAGGCGGTGGCACGTCAGCCACGTCCCCTGCCTTTGCAAAAACGCTCCGTGTTTACCTCAGCCCATTGCAAACCTTTTATTCCCCTTTTCTGCCCCACATTCCTGGCCTGTTGGCACTGTGATGCATGGGGACAGAGAGGACAGTGACTGTCCCAGCCCTCGTGCTCCCTCCACTGCTCTGCAAAGAGCTGCAGTGGCAAGGCTGGAGCTGGCCAGGCCTAGGAGGTCACCTGGGGTTTGTTTTAACCAAAACTGGGCTTTTTTGAACTGCAGGATTTGCAGACCAAAGGCTGCAGAAGTGGGTTAGCAGGTAAAACATGAGAAGCTTAAAAATAAGATAGAGAAATAGAGAGAGGGGAGATATAGATGTAGACATACATATGGATGTATATAGACATAGAGACGTAGATATAGATGCATATATAGATACATAGAGGTACACAGACATAGATATAGATGTAGATATATAGATATAGACATGTACATATAGATACAGAGATATAGTGATGTAGATATAGATACATAAATAGAGATATGTAGATATACATGTATAGATACAGATGTAGATACAGAGATAGATGTGGAGGTCTAAAGAGATACAGAGATATAGGTATAGACACATGGATGTATAGACATAGACATAGATATAGATGTAGATACAGATATATAGATAGAGATAAAGAGATGTAGATATAGATACATGGAGATATATAGAGGTATATGTAGATATGGACATAGATATAGATAGAGATACAGAAAGAGATGTAGGTATAGGCACAGATATAGATGTAGCTATAGATACAGATATAGGTATATGCAGCTGAGTGGGGCATGGAAAGAAAATGGGCTCTTGGGAGGAGCGGAAAGCAGGAGCAGGGCAGGGGGAAAATTCCCATCTCTGCTTGGAGCAGGTCCAGGGTTGGGATGGGCTGAGTACAAATAGCAGAGGGATTAAAACGCGCTCCCCCAGGCACAGCGAGAGGGGCTGCTCTGCCCCTCGCTGTCGGGAAATCCCGTGGGATTCCCAGAGCAATCCTGTGGGATTCCCAGAGCACTCGGCAGGTCACCGCGCTGCGCCGGGGCTTTCAGACATCAGCTTACCTGGAAGTCCAGGGTCTCGACTGGGGAGGACAGGGGATGCTTTGGCAGGGTGGGAGGGGATGGGGTAGATGATAACAGAGCTGGGCACCTGCTGGAATAAGCAGAGACAGCAGAGACCCCGGGGCGCAATCCCAGCTGGGTCACGAACACGCTGGAGGTTGGGAGCAGCACTCATGCACTGAGTTGGCCGTCCTCAGCCAGGGCAGCCCTGCAGCTCTCCTGCCCTCTCTTCTCTGCAGACGTGGACGAGTGCGAGCGGGAAGACAACGCGGGCTGTGTCCACGAGTGCGTGAACATCCCCGGCAACTACCGCTGCACCTGCTACGACGGCTTCCGCCTGGCGCACGATGGCCACAACTGCTTAGGTGAGGGGTGAGGTGGGGTGTCGGCGTGTCACAGCCCCTCAGCAGCTCTGGCACCTTGGGACCAGCCCAGTGGTTGTCTTTTCCCAGCACCTCCTGAGCTCTGACCCACCCCCAGACCCATTACAGAACCAGGGGACCGTGGTGGCACTCCCAGTATGTTGGCTGCAGACATGTCCCATGCCACGATGGCTCAGTGGGGACTGATCCTGGGGCAGGATGCCACATTCTGGGACAAAAACCCACTCCATGGGTCCATCCATAGACTGGGGGATACTGGGGTAAGGCCAGACTGGGAGGGTTGGGTTTGGGGATGCTGGGTGTGGGTCACAGCCTCCCCAGGGCCGCATCCTGCTGCGGTGAGCGGCCGGGTTGGTGGCTTTGCTCCGCTGCTGAAGGCAGGACCAGCCGGCGGGGCTCAGCCAGGCTCTGCCGCTCGCTCCGCTCGTGCTTGAGGTCAGCCCTGCACCTGCCCAAACAGATGAGTTAATGGTGAATACGGTGGGGATGGGAACCAGCGAAGGGACTGGGTAAATAATCCCGGGGCCAAGACAAACCCAGCATCTGCCTACGGAGCGGCCGTGCATCCTCCCGCCACTTCCCACCGCCCCAAACTCCATCCGGCCGCGGGGAAGCCAAAGCTCCCAGCACAGCCCTGAGGCCAACCGGGCTGCCAGTGCCCCGGCACCCGCTTCCTCCCACGGCACCCATGGGTGGGATCGCTGGGGCACGGGGCCACCAGCTTTCCCTCCGCCTGGAGCTCATGTTATTTTCTAATGAGTGTCTGCGGAGGGGTCATTAATGAGCTCATCACTGGGAGGAGGAGGAGGGGGAAGGGATTATGGACACATACGCTTTGCATTAACCACCATCACCGGGATCTTTGCAGCCTCCTCGGGGAGGGGGGAGATTTACACAGCTGGGAGGAGGCGCGGGCGGGCGGCTCTGCCTTCCTCTCCCAGGGGAGGATGAGCCCGAGGAGAAGAAAGGAAAGCCGGGCTTGGCGAGCTGCAGCCGTCATGTGTTTACAGAGTCGGGTGGGAAGGGGATGGAGGTGGCTGGGGAGCAGTGGGGCAAGGGGGGACGTGGGAGGGGGGCGGGGGGTGAGGTAGCCCCCTGATTCCCCCTTGAGATTTTCTTCTGCTCATCTCAGCATCTGTGCCACGTTGCTTTGCCATAGGGATGGTCCGGGTTTATCCCCTGGAGCCCGTTTTACAGATGAGGATGTTGAGACCCTCTGTGCTCTGGCTGGGTTTGCTCAGCAGCTGCTTTTGGGGGTCAGCAGGGATGAACCCCACTGGGTTTTTCCCAACCTCCTTCCCTCACCATCCTGACTGTGCTTTGCCCAGCCTGCGAGCATCCCCTCTGAGCTAAAAAAACAAGAGAAGCAGAGCAAAGCAGAGGGTCATGCCCAGGCTTTGCTGGCACCGTGGGCAGTGGCCAAGCTGGTGGTGGGTCAGGGTTTGTGCCCACCAAAGCCCACCAGCCCCCCCATCACCCACCCCGGGTGACCTTTTGAACCAGGACAGGAATTCAAGCCCCCATCCTGACACGGGCCCTGCTGGCTTCTGCCCATCTCCCTTGTATTTAATAAAACAGGTATTAGAGCGGCGGAATCTCGTTTCAGCCATCGGGTTTGAACTGCTCCCTCCTCATTTTTCTGTGGAGCTTGAAGGAGAAGTCGCAAGACATTAAGCCCTTGTTATAAGAGGGGGGATTTGAGGAGAGTTATTGGCATCTGCAGGACATAGCTTGGCTGGGATGAGCCTTGGAGGAAGCCGCAAGCCTCCTGCCATGGCGGAGGACGTCCCTTTTGTGGGATGTCAGCCCTAGCCTGCCCCATGGGCACTTGGGTGTGAGATGAGGCTTTCAACACCTTCTTTCCAAGGTAGCAGATTTGTGGGGTGCTCCTGGGATCTGCTCCTGCAGCAATTTCCAGGCGGAGCTGCAGCCTCTGCTTTGATTTCTGAACATCCCTCCAGGTTGCAGCATGCCCAGGGGCTGGGGCGGGGTGCAAAGGCACCCACACTACTTGGGCATCCATCTGTCTTTTTGCCCAAAATCAAGGGATTTTGGTGCGTGCTGTGCCGCTCGGGGAGGGGAGCGATGCTGGGAGCCCCCCCGGCACGTGCCGTCACCGAGCCGCTGTTTCTGGCAGCCGATGCTGGTGGGGCTCAGCTTTCCCCTCGGCTGCCGGCTCTGCCACGCTCAAGTTCACAGGAGGTTTTTTTTGGCACGGGGCCCCTCGATCCCCGGCCCGACGCCGTCGCTGAGCCCCGGGACTGTGGAGCAGGGGCGGCAGCGGCAGAGCTTTGCCTCTCTGCCCGAGCCCAGCATCCCGGTTGCTCTGGCACCTTGAGGCACCCGTGGATCCAGCTTGGCCCACTGTCCCCAGAAACCCTCTGGAGAGTGCAACAAGCTGTTCCTCTTCATTAAAAAAGGGATTTGCAGGGCTGGAGCCGGAGCAGCCCGGGGCGAGGGCATCACTGTGCCGTGGGTGTGCGCTTCGAGCCCCTTCCAGCCTGGCTTTGTTAAACCAAAACAGGCAGGAGGGCAGCAGAGCTGCTGGGGATCTGAGTCTCCTTACCAGTAATTATCCCAGCTCTGGGCTAAGGTTTCCCAGCTCCCCATAATGAAGTGCAGGTGTCTCCAGCTCAGAGGGGCTGGGAGCGGGGGGTCGTGGCTGAGCGTCCCAGAAAAGGGGGCACAGCCTGCCCAGGGGTCTCGGGACAAGGAAAATCCCTTTCTCTGTGGCTTGGTGTTCACATGTGAACAATGAGACCTTTTTTGCCCATCAGCCAGGGAAGCTGTATGGCCTCTGAGTCCAACCTCTTGTTGTGCTTTGCCTTCGTCCCCTGCCTCCTAGGGCATCTCCTTTTTTTCTAGCTAGAGGGTCACAGATATTAATCAGAACTGATTTGCTACGTAGGAAATCTGTCACAGAATCACAGACTGGTGGGGTTGGAAGGGACCTCAGGAGATCATCCAGTCCAACCCCCCTGCCAAAGCAGGGTCCCTACACCAGGCTGCACAGGAAAGTGTCCAGGTGGGTTTGAACATCTCCAGAGATGGAGACTCCACACCCTCTCTGGGCAGCCTGGCCCAGGGCTCCGGCACCCTCAAAGGGAAGAAGTTTTTCCTTCAGTTTGTCTGGAACTTCTGGTGTCCCAGTTTGTGCCCATTGCCCCTTGTCCTGTCACTGGGCACCACCGAGAAGAGCCCGGCCCCATCCATTCCAGGTATTTATAGACACTGACCAGATCCCCTCTCAGGCTGCTCTTCTCCAGGCTGAACAGTCCCAGCTCTCTCAGCCTCTCCTCACACGGGAGATGCTCCAGGCTCCTCATCATCTTTGTGGCCCTTTGTTGGCCTCTCTCCAGAAGAGACCATTCCCCATCTCCAACCACACCCCATTCCCCATCCCACCTTGCTCACCCTCTGCCACCTTCCCTTTGCAGACCTGGACGAGTGCTCGGAGGGCAACGGCGGCTGCCAGCAAACCTGCGTCAACATGATGGGCAGCTACGAGTGCTTCTGCCGGGAGGGCTTCTTCCTCAGTGACAACCAGCACACCTGCATCCAGCGCCCTGAAGGTTAGTGCACAGCATCACCCCACCCTGGGGAACCCTCTGTGCCCTGCTTTTATCAGGCAGATCCATCCTCCATCACCCCTGGCCACCCCAACGTGGTGCCTGGTGCTGGTTCATGACCCTTCAAGGTGCTGCAAATTGAAAAGCCAATTTATTTATGGGCTTTTTGGAAGAGGATTCTGCTGGGCTAAGAAACATCTCTGTAACCAAACCCTTACAGAGCACTTTAGCAAGCGTGGTAATGCTGAGTGGAGGTCGTTAATTCTATATCCAGAGCATTTGATGAAATAAAAGGTGCCCACTGATCCTCACGGCACCGTGCAAGGCTCCTCTCCTGCCAGCTCTTGCGCAGCATCGAGCCCTTCGTCTCGGTATCAGCTTTAAATTGCTGCCGTCTGGAGCAGTCTCTTTGCCAAAATAGGAGGAAATGAGAGATTTTTGCGTCTCTGCTGATTTTTATCTCTTGCTGTTTGGCAAAGCCAGCTGAGTGTTTTTGCTTTCCTCCTTCTCTCTTCCCAGCTGTTGTCTGTCCCTCCAGCTCCTCCAGGAATCTCACCCAGCCCATGCAGTTTGGTGGCCATGGTGGCATCTCCTGTGTGTCCCCATCCCCTGTGTGTCTGGGAGGGATGAGCTGGCTGCTCCTTCTTCCCTCGCTGGGGACAGGGTTGCAGGTGCTGGGTTGTGAGCTGATTTTTTGAGCTGAAGGGTTGCAGAGTGTCGTTGGTCTGGGGAGGTCTGTGTTGCTTCTGCACCCCGAGATTGATCTTGTAGCTGCTCCGAGTGGTCCCCGAGGCCAGGGCAGCTGCTGAGGATGAAGGGTGGGAGGGTTGCAGCTGGTCCCTGGGCTGTGAGCCTGGAAAAAGCAGAGAGCTGAGGACAATTTGGGGTCCGTTGTTGAAGCCTGTTCTGACTTTACTCCTGGCTCTCGGGCACTGCCAAGGCAGAAGCATTCAGTATGAGAGAGCTAAACCTAATGTTGTGGCTGCTTCCTTCCTTCTGAGGTCCTTGCCAGCTCCTTGTCTCCCTTCTCTTACCCTGGCAGGAGGCTTTCTCCTTTCCCTCTGCTCTTCTTTTCTCTTTCTCTCCTGATGCAGAGGGGATGAAATGCTGCTGGGTCAAGAGATCCAGGGGATGGATCCCAGGACCCCTCTCCTGCAGCACCATGACCCTCTCCCTTGCACCGACCAGTCTCTCCCAGTAAGGAGAAGGCAAGGGCTGGGGATCACTGGGTATTGGTGCCTTTAAACCCTGTCATGCTTGACAATGACAGCAGAGCCACCAAAAGCAAGTGGGGTCCTTGAGCTGGTGCAAGAGCAGCTGATGATGTTGCAGGAGAGGAAGGGTTGAAGTGAGTGCGTCCCCACCCAGGTGGGCTGTAGGCACCGAGGGATTGTGATATCCCAGTGTCATGTGGTGGAGAAGGACGTTGTGTCCGGGTGGAATGACCTGGGGAGTTTTAGGAAAACAAGGTGTGGCCGTGCTGGCCTGGAGGGAAGCCAGGACACAGGGATGCCAGAGCTTGTGTCTCCACTGGGACCTGCCAGGGGATCTCTGCAGGTGACCTGGCTTGTCTGAAAGGTGGTGGCATCTCTGGGAGAGCAGCAGGGTGAGGTTGGCCTCGGAGGTCTCGGTGTCTGTGTGGCACCCAGGATGTCACGGAGATGCCATCAGTTAGTGAAGTGCAGCAGTAAAAAAGAGAGGGATGAAAAGAGGCTGTTTGGAGGAGAGGCTTGGCTGTCTGGGGGGTCCCAGGGCAGGGCTGGGGGGAGCACAGGGGCTGGCAGCAGCATCCCAACCCTGGGACAGGCTGGAGGGTGCTGGGGGGATGGAGCTGGGGCTCCCCACAGGTTGGGGGTTCCCAAACCCAGCACAGAGGCCAGGGAAGGGAGGGATGATGCGGTTGGAGGCAGGAGACTCTAATTACAGGGGCTCTGCCACTGCAATTACAGATGATCAGCCTGTCCTGGAGCACAGCCAGGGGGATCTGTGGGGCAGGTGATGGGGAGCAGCCTGGGACACCCACAAGCCCTGTGGTTTTTAACCCTTTCCATGCACACTTGGTGCATCTCAGCATAGAATCACACAATCCCAGACTGGTTTGGGTTGGGAGGGACCTGAAAGCTCACCCAGTCCCAACGCCCCTGCCAGCAGCAGGGACACCTTCCACTAGACCAGGTTGCTCAAAGCCTCATCCAACCTGGCCGAGAACACTTCCAGGGAGGAGCAGCCACAGCTTCTCTGGGCAACCTAGAGCATCCTCCTTCGAGGTGCTCTGACCCCATGAGGGTTTTTCCTTGCCCTTCTGCCCCAGGCTCTTGGTAGCCCAGGGGCTTGCAGCCCTGTCCGGTCCCCCATCCTGATGCTAGCATTACTTACCCCATGGTGGGCTCAGCACTGGGTGCCTGGAAAGGATCTGACCCCCTCCCTCTGCCAGGAAAAGGCACTGAGCAGGCAGTGGCATCTCCCAGAGGTCTGTCCCTGGCTTGCTGTGGGCTAAATGTCACATAAGCTCCTGTCAGTGCCCCATTTGGCACCTATTGAACCTGGTTTTCTGCAGCTGGGTGTCCCCGTGCCCTGAAACTGGAGCAAGAGGGGACTGTGGATGGGTCAGTGAGGAAGAAACAGCCACTCCAATAATGGGAACCAGCAGCTCCCCAAACCCTCAGTCCTCAGAGGCTGCCAGTGTGTGAATCCTCCCCGAGCTGTCGGTTCATCCCATAGCTCATGGGCATGGCCCCAGGGCTCATCCCAGGGCTGCCCCCCTCCCTGCAGCCAGCTCTGCTCCCCCAAAACCCCTCCTTGCTCAGCTGAATAATGCCACAGCTGCCTTCCCTGGGGTCTGTAACCACATCCACGCTTCCCCCAGCCTCTTTGTCTTCCAAAAAGAAGCTGCATCGCTCTGTCCCATCGGTGCCAGGCTGATGGGCAGCAGTTGAGGTGTGGGAGTGGGGTCTCACCCAAAGTGATGGGAGAGAATCAAAGGTTCAAGGCTCTGGGATGGCTTTGTCCACCTTCCAGAGGTGCTGCCCTCCAAGGTTATCCTGTCCCCACTAAGGTCCTCACTTGCAAGGTTTTCCCTTCATTGCCTCCATCTCCCCATCTCCATCCCACCCCAGACATCCTTCTGCCACCACAGACCTGTGCCAGCGAGCTTTTGGAGCTTTTCTTTGCTTCCTTCTGTCTTTTAGAAGGAATGAACTGCATGAACAAGAACCACGGCTGCGCCCACATCTGCCGGGAGACCCCCAAGGGCGGCATTGCCTGCGAGTGCCGCCCCGGCTTCGAGCTCACCAAGAACCAGCGGGACTGCAAACGTAAGGAAGGCTCCAGGGATGGGGACACAGCCTCACAGGGACCCTTAACCTTGTCCCCATAGTACAGACCCCTCCTGGCCCTGCTGCAAAGCCCTGATCCCCTGGCACTAGTTGTTTTATGGAGCCTGCAGCCCTCTGGCTTCATTTTCCTCCAGCATGCCCAGCTCTGCCTCTGTTGATCTGATGATACTCCTGGCATCTCCCTCTGCCATGTCCACATGGGACATCGTGCTCGTACACTGAGTGAGCTGAAATGGCAATTAGAAGGGTCCTAAAAATGCAGCATCCCATGTCCCTGTCCCACCAGCTTCGCTTTCCCAAGGGGAGATGAACAGGGATACCGTGATCGGCATGGGAGGCACGCAGGAATCCTCTCCCTGGGGGGACACAGTGCTCTCAGCCTGTCTGATCTCCTGCCAGCACCTCGCTGGCACTGCCAGGGTTATTACATAGATATGTGTGTGTGTTTATGCAATTATTTTTATTTTGTTTCTCATTTGCTGTTTGCAGCAATCGTGTCAAATCACTGATGGAATGGAGTTTTAATCCTATGAGCCTATTTTTTCCCCTTCAAGCTAAATGAACACTACACCTTGCTCCCCAGGGAGGGCCTGGCAGGGATTCCCAGGAGCACACCTGAGTCATTCCAGAGTTTGGGAAAGTCCCCTCCTTCCCCTGTAACACCAGATTCAGGGTGAGGGACAACCAGCCCACCGGTCCCCTGAGCTCAGGCTGCACTGGTGGCATTTAGCAGATACACAAAGGGGAGAGGTGAGAAACCACAGAACAAGATCTGCCAAGGTCCCACAGGGAATGTTGAAGGGCTTTAGAAATCACCCAGGAGGGAGGGAGGGAGGGAGGGAGGGAGGGAGGGAGGGATCTCTCCAAGGGTATGGAGGAGTTTTTTCCAAGCTGGCTTTATGCTACTGCTTCAAAATGCTGGGGTGGGAAGGAGAGAGGCTGGAGCCACAGGTGACAGCCAGTGCTTTGTCCCCACAGTGACCTGCAACTACGGGAATGGGGGCTGCCAGCACACGTGTGACGACACCGACCAGGGGCCCAAGTGCGGCTGCCACGTCAAGTTTTTGCTGCACTCTGACGGGGTGACGTGCATAGGTAGGTGTGAGCCCTCGCTGGGGGGTGGGACAGCTCCTCTTCCTCCCTGGGCAATTTACTCTTGGCTTGGTGAAGGGTTTTTTGAGGTTTTTTCCCCATGTTTTGGGGATGTGGTGTCTCCTTTTGCTGAGATCGGAGAAACTCTGTGCATGTGTGAGGGGTGCTGTGGGTACCTGTGGGGTGCAGGGATGCGGCGCTGCTTGACCAAAGTGGCTGCAGGGATGCTCGAGGGGACATTTGGGGACAGGTTGGTTGTGCCAGGGTGTGGGCAGGGGGTCCCTGCCTGCCTCCATGAGAGGGGCGAGGATGTTCCCGTACTAGGAATTGTCACTGTCACTGTCACCGGCGGCATTCGGGGAGGGACACAGAGGGGACAGATTTGACTGTGGTGATCTGTTCTGACTTGGCACTGTGGGGCCTCAGCTCAGGAACAATTGTCTTAGAAAAAAAAAACAAACACAAAAAACAAAACAAAAACCAAAACCCCCAAAACCCCAACAACCTGACAACTCCACCACCCCCAGAATTGTCCTTTTCCTCTGTGTGTTTTCAAATTGTAAAACATCAAACAGAGATAGAAGTTTTACTGGTTTCATATGCTTGTGCTGTTTAACAGCTGATTTGATTTAAAAAACTGTTACATTCGGGGAGTGATTAAGTCCACAAATTGCTCCAGACATTTGAGTTCTTATTGCAAAATAAAGAAAAAAAGAAAAAGAAAAAGGAATTGAAAGCAAGAGAGAGGTTTTGGCTCCCCACAGCCCCGCTGTGCCTGAACAGAAAACCCTCTGCTCTTTCCAAAGACGGCTCCATCCTCGGGGTGAGCGGTGGAGGAACCCCCCCAAATCTCCAGCTGCTCCCCTCCGGCTCGAGGGACGCTCAGGGCTGAGCTCTCAGCAAAGCCTGTCACCTTAATGTCACCGCTGTCACCCAGCCCACCTCCAGGATTAATCCCAGTCCCAGATTGTTGGCAAATGCTGGCAGCCCCTTGTCCCCCGTCGTCCTCGTTGTTGCTCCCGTGGCTGCTCCATCCTGTCCCACCCGCTGAGGACCCTCCCGTGGGGCTGTTGCTGTGCCTGGGGTGGGGAGCGCTTCTCCGAGAGGGATTTGGGGACCTCAGGGTGGGTCAGTTGGTGTGTTCCTCCTGGATGGAGGTCCCTGCGTGTGTGACCGTGTTGGTGTGAGGATTCAGGGTGGTTTGGTACCAGGATGATGCTCCTGAGCTGCTGGGAGCAGGGGGTGGGGGAGCAGCTCTGCGGAGCATCCCGTGATTTGGGGGGATGCTCACCAGGGAGCCATTTGCTCGGGGGGTCTCAGTGCTCGGACCCCAGGTACTGCAGGTGTCAGGGTGGGATTTGGGCATTTCCAAAATCACTCATCTTCATGGTCTTGGCCAAAATCTCCTGCTTTGTCCCCGTGCTGGACACTGTAGCTGCTGGGGAGGCATCTCCCACGGGAGCCAGTACATCCCTGTGAGCTCTCCCCTCACCCACCTTCCCGGGGGAAATCAAACCCCAGCAAGGGAACATTTTAGGAGCAGCAGCAACCCAAACCCCATCACCTATCGCATCCCTCTGGGGTCTACAGCCCCATCTCCGCGGGAAGGGACCATCCCAGCTCCTGCATCCCCTGAGGGATTCCCAATGCCCCCAGCCCCACCATGGGAACACTGTGGGGTTGTGCTGCGGGCGCTGGGAGCCGGCGGCTGCCCCGCAGGGATGTCCAGCCGGCAGATTTACAACCGAGGTACCTGCTCGGATATTTATAACCACCCTTTCTTGTTTTACAGCCAGGGCTCAGCAAACAGCCTTCCACCCCCCCCTCCCCAACTCCCCAGTGCTCCCTCCGCCACCCCTTCCCCATTTCCTCTGAAATATTTCATCATTTCAAGGGGAATAAAGTTTCCAGCGAAGGGAAACGCAAACTCGCTCCCCGGGCCATGGGCTTTGAAATTGTACGCGGTGCGTTTGATGGGCTGCCGGGACAGGCCCCTGGTCCAGGTTCCCTTCAGATCACACCACGAGGCAGGAAGCACGCTCAGCCCCTTTGAATGACAGTTTCATTAGGCCACAGCCGGTGTTTTTCATTTTTCCGCTTTTTATTGCTGCTTTTAAAAATGCAGATAATGAAGAACATGCCTCTGAGCAAAGCGGGGCCAGCCCTAATGGCTCCCAACACGTCTGCGGGCTCGAGGGGGAAGGGGAGCTGGGAGGGGAGGATGATGACCTTATATATTTATATTTATGCTCAAAAAGCAGCCTTTTTTTTTAAATAAAAAAAAAAAGCACATAAAATCTCTGTCCAGCAGCCCGAGGTGCAGCGCCCGCAGGGAGATGCAAACCAGGCTGTCATGGTTGATGCAGATTTTGGCTTTTTTGGGGGAAGATTTGCAAGCCAGGACATCACTGCAGCTCCCTCCCGCTGCTATTTGGGGTGCAACAGAGCTGTCCCTGTCCCTCAGCTTGTGGCGAGCACCGGCAGAGCGGGAGGTGGTGGATAGGGAGGAAATATGATGAGATGGAGAAGGAAACTAAACCCAGGTCAAGTTTTATGGGCGATTTCCTGACCCGTGCCCAGGCGGTTTGCGGCAGCAGCGCTGATGCTCTCCAGCTTTGTGATGCCGGGAGCGGGGGCTGCACTGGACCCCGCTGCTGGGTCAGTGCTGGGGACACCAGTATGAAGGGAACACGGCGTGGGAGGGCTCTGGGAAGGGGAACACAGGGCACAGGGACATGTGTGGGTGGCCATTGCCATGCCCTGCACACTCCTCCACACTCATCGAGCTTCCCGAGGAGGACACGGTCCCTGCAGAGCCCTGTCACCCCATGTCCTGGCTGCTGCATCCCATCCCGCAGCCTGAGCCCCCCCGGGACAGCGTGGGCACAGCCGGGGGCTGCGTTTCCCCTCTTCTTCCCTTCCACTCTCTTTCCCCCCGCACAGACCTGGCGTTGTTTCTCATCAAGCGGGGCTGCACTCATCTCCTCTTGGTCCCACGGGTGATGGGCTCCATGTGCCTCAAGCCCCCCAAGCCCTGTGCTTGCCCAAGGGCTCTCTAGCTTCAGTCCAGCACTGCCCTGGGGCTCTGTCCCCACACAGGAGCAAAAAGAAGTGCTGGGGAGCCTTGTCCCCTCCCCAGAGTGACTGGGGTGAAGGGGGGACATCTCCCAGCCGTGGATGGGTGGTGCCAGGCAGTTTCCTGTGCAGGGCAAAGCTCAAGCTAATTTTTTTAAGGCAATCCCCAGTTGGTGTTTTAGCACCGATTTTGGGGTCTGTGGCTTTGCCCAGGCTGCTCTCAGCCCCTTTTCTTGGCCATTTGTCCCCCACACCCCAGGCTCCCATACACTCCCTCGGGTACTCAGCACCCAGGGCTCTGCCCTGCCTCACCGGGGCTCCCTGCACCCGTGGGTGAGGCTGAGCAGCCCAAATGCACCCAAAATCTGAGCTCACCACCACCTTGGCTGCTAAATCCAAGTGGTGCCAGTGCCACTGGTGGGACACAGTCACCTTCCTGTGACCGCTCAGTGTCCATACAGCTGCTCCCAGGATTGCAACCCGCCCTGGCACGTGCTGGTTTTGCTCCGGGGAGGGCGAGGACCCGGTTCCCAGACTAACGGGCTGCACTAACGCTCCTCGTAACGCGCTTCCCCCCCTCGCATGGGCTCCGGCCGGCTCGACGCAGGGTGAGAGACCAGAGGGGGTTTGGAGAGGCTGTGGGACACGGGATGCTTCAGATGGGGTGATGGAGGAGTCGATAGCACTGGCCCCACACCTCGGGATTTGGCTTTTTTGGGAGGTGGGGGGGGAGATAAAAACCTAAAGGAGGGACAATTTCCACCAGGCTGGAAAGGCAGCAGAGTTGAACCCGTTGATGTGTGACACCAAGTGAGCTCCTTGCTGGACACTGTTTCTAAATCACTTTTTTATAATGTTAAACAGGGGAGAGACACTTCCAGCAACACGTTATCCTTGAGACGTTTTCTAATGGTAAATATTTTTGTTCTCTCTATCTCTGCCAAGGGTTCTAACCCTAGATGATCTCTCATCTGGAGATCCTAACCGGGCTTCAGGGGGGGCTGAGCTCTCGTGCTAACTGCATGCCTCACTAACCCCATCCCCTGCTGCTGCTTTTAAACCCCGCAGAGCAAACCTGGCCTCGGGCTGCAAGAGGACTTTGCTTTTGGGGACAGAGAAATCAAACCCTCCCTTGGCTGTGCTTGCATGAGGCGGGGGCTCTGGCGTTGCTTTGGTCGATCCAGCCTGGTGCAGGGGGTGATGATCTGCTTTCCAGTGGCTGTGGTGATGGTTGTCCCCAAAAAACACTGCCAAACAAACCTGAGAGGAGCTAGTGGTGGGGAGGGAGATGCTCCTGCCCATCTATGCTCTGTGCTCCCAAATTTACCCCTTCCCAGAGCCCACACAGTCCCCTCTGTGGGCATGGGGACATTCAGGGTGTCCCAGGGTCTGGCCCAGGTCCCCGTGCTCAGAGGCAGCCAGCCCTAAGCTGCAGCAAACTGCGAGGACCCTTTATGGGGCTGGGCCCCTCGGCTGCTTCCCCAGGGATTTATTTCCAACCCTCATCGGGTCTCTAAGCCCTTCATGGAGGTGAGGCGATGCTCTGCTCTGCCAGCAAGGAAGCCCAGGCAGTCTGGAGGTGCAACGACTTGTCTGTGGTGGGAAATCTCATTCGTGGGCGTGCTGGGTGCGTGGAAACTCCAGGCACATCCAGGAGGAGCTGTGGGTGCACCAGGAGCACCCACTGTGGCTTTCGGGAGGCTCTGCAGAGCCTTTCCCACAGGGGTGGGAGAAGGGGGGACCCCCCAGCTCTGCTCTGTCACCGTGCTCCAGCCAACCCAGCTGTAATCCCTCTGGTTACCACACAATTATCTCCGTAGGTTTGTGGGATCCTGATCCCGCTGCGATTGCCGCTTCCCAGAAGGTGGAGGCGAAGCTGGAGCATGTGCAGGCAGGGTGCTGTGGGGCAGGGTGCTGTGGGGCAGGGTGCTGTGGGGCACAGGCAGCGTGCTGTGGGGCAGGGTGCTGTGGGGCACAGGCAGGGTGCTGTGTGGCATGGGCAGGGTGCTGTGGAGCACAGGCAGGGCACTGTGGGGCAGGGTGCTGTGGGGCAGGGTGCTGTGGGGCACAGGCAGGGCACTGTGGGGCAGGGTACTGTGGGGCACAGGCAGGGTGCTGTGGGGCACAGGCAGGGTGCTGTGGGGCAGGGTGCTGTGGGGCACAGGCAGCATGCTGTGGGGCAGGGTGCTGTGGGGCACAGGCAGGGCACTGTGGGGCAGAGACAGGGTGCTGTGGGGCATGAGCATGGGCTCCATCAGTTCCCATCGATGATTCCCAGCACAGTGAAGGGTCCTGAGCAAGGCGAGGATTTCCGTGGCACAGCTGTTGGGAAGTGAGAGCGGAGTGGGATGGAGGAGGGTGGGAAAGTGTGTGTGTGTGTGTGTGTGTGTGTGTGTGTGTGTGTGTGTGTGTGTGTGTGTGTGTGTGTGTGTGTGCAAGTCGCTTTGTCTTCTCCCTCCCCGAGCGATGGAGCCCTCGCCAAAGCCCTGTGTGGTTGGGTGAGTCACGCTGGCTCACGCCAGACTGGGAGCAGCCCTGGGGCTGCCGGCACCGCCGAACAATGCCGCTCTCCCGGGGCCCTGCTCCAGCGCCTGGCCCCACACCGCCCGACCTCCGCTGCCTCACAGGTACCCCAACATTCCCCTCCAAGCCCAGACATGGTCTCCATGTCGTGGTGCTCCAGGGCTTCCACCCCATGCACACCCCGGGCAGCGGCCGCGTCCTGCGTGGGATGACGGGTAGGGGTTGCTTTACATCTCAGCTGAAATTCCTGGAGGTGCTGGGAGGGGAGATGGGAGCTGGAGCTGTGAGCATGGTGAAGTGTGCCCAGGACACTGTGTTCCCTGGAGATTCCCATCCTTCCCAGTGCAACCACTTCTCCAGCTCCTCCATCCCACTGAAAGCAGCGCCCACGCCGAGCCCATCGTCTCATCTCAGCGGTGACCCCGTTCAATCAACCCTCCCTGTGCTGCTCCTGCATCAGCTGCTGGAACAAAGTCTGGTGTTAAATAATTCACCCAGTTTCCAGAAAGTTTCCCCATCACCCCGGTGCCGTGCAGGAGGATCCATCGGTCCCACCATGGCCAGACTGCCTGTGGCACGAGGACCTGGCTGGAGAAAGAATATCTGCAGAAACCTCTCCCTTGCCGTTGGGTTTTGTAATTGTGCTGGCTATTAATTTCATAAAATGGTCCCTTTTGTTCTCTTATTATGGGACATCATAAAAATAGCAGCGGCAAGAGGAGCACAGAGCGATCCCAGCTCCCTCGCCCTGCGGCGGATGGTTGGATGGTTCAGTCATTCCCACCCCATGCAGCGCTCGCAGAGAGCGGGAGAACCTGGGATTTGCTCTTTCCAAGGAATTTCTTCAAGGCGTTTTCATCTTGGGTTCCTTGAAGCCCAAATGCCTTATTTATTCAAGCAACCAGGCTTCTGAAAGGAATATTTTATTATCCTTTGTGGACAACTTAATGCACTTCAAACCATTGTTCTGGTGGTTAGGACCGAAATTGAGGCTTGATCTCACAGGGAAGCTGTCAAGCTGAAAATGCTTCATTTTAATTAGTGTCCCTTCTAGTCCTACCAGCGACAGCTGACTTTGATAATACTGAAATAATTAGCATTTTTTTTTAAATTGGATTTTTTTTTTCCACTGCTGCTGCCTGCCTCTGTGTGTGTGTTCTAATTATACAAAGCGTCTCTCAAATTAGCCCGCGACACTGGACCGGCCGGCGTGCTCGAGCGGCGGGTGACAGTTAGGGACCAGTGACGTGGGGTCACTGGTGGCTTCGCTGGTGACAGTTAGGGACTGGTGATGTGGGGTCACTGGTGGCTTTGTGGGTGACAGAGACCAGTTACATGGGGTCACTGGTGGCTTTGCTGGTGACAGTTAGGGACTGGTGACATGGCGTCACTGGTGGCTTTGCGGGTGACAGTTAGGGATGGGTGACATGGGGTCACCAGTGGCCTTGTGGGTGACAGTTAGGGACTGGCAATGTGGGGTCACTGGTGGCTTTGCAGGTGACAGTTAGGGACCGGTGACATGGGGCCACCGGTAGGTTTGTGGCTCAGTGGTGATGGTGGTGACGAGGGGACCTCCCCCCATCCCAGTGGGGACCAAGGCTGCTCACCCGTGTCCCCAGGGAGCCCCAGCCTGGGTACCCCCGGTGAGTCCCATCCCTGGCTGCGTTTGCACAGCGAGGACTGTCACTTTGTCACTTGGAAATCCAATTCCTCCTCCTTGGAGCTGCCAAAACCAGATGCCACCAGACCCAGTTTGTGGGGGACACAGAGCCCCAATGGCAGCATGGCAGGGTTCACCCCACAGAGCCGCTTTTCCCTCTGTCAGCTGAAAAGCCGATGATTTTCGGGAATGAAGAGCCTCTGTCAAACCACCTCCGCTTTTCCCAGCGCCCCGAGTGTCGCAACAGGCAACGGCTCTGCCTGCACGTCCCTGCCTGTGTCCCTGACCCCGGCCTCCCTGGGACAGCTGGGTGCTGCTCATTATTATTATTATTATTATTATTATTATTATTATTATTATTATTATTATTATTATTATTATTATATTGCTCTGCCTGCAATGAATAAAACATCCTCTACCGAGGGGACAGGGCTGTCCCCTCTCTGCCTTAAATGCAGATATTCAGTGTATCCAAGAGCAGGTTGTTGGGAGGCAGGAGGGTTGTGCAGGGGTTTGGATGGGGAACCAGGAAATCTGGGTGATTCTTTTTTCCTGCCTTAGCACTGCTGCAATAGGGGGTGAATCACAGGTGCCCTTATTTCACCCCCAAAATTCCCAGGGATGCTTTCCCGGATGGGAAGGCAGTGAGTGCCAGGTCATCTGCGGAGGTGGAAGATGCTGCAGGATCACAAAGTGTTAATTCCTTGTCCTTTGTGCTCTGTATCCAGGGTCTTAATTAATCTGGGGGCTCTGTGACCTCATTACAGCTGGGTGAAAAGCCAAAGGTGGTTTCAATGGGCTCTACAGGGAGATTTGCACCCACTGCTGTCCCAGGCTGCAGCGTGGGGACATCTGGGTGCTGTGACCCCACGGGGTGGTTTGGGTGGCATGGGGACATCTGGGTGGTGTGACCCCCTCCCAACTTTTTAGAGCCTGGTCCCTCACCTCAGCCACTCTCTCCCCTCTCCCTGCAGAGACCTGTGCTGTGAACAACGGGGGCTGTGACAGCAAATGTCACGACGCGGCCACGGGTGTCCACTGCAGCTGCCCCATGGGCTTCATGCTCCAGCCCGACAGGAAGACGTGCAAAGGTAGGTGGGTGGGTGGGTGTGAGTGGGGCTGGGGTGCTCCCTGCTCACCCATGGGTGCCTCAGACCCTTCCTTGTGTGCTTGGTGCCCTCAGAAAAGGCTCAGTTTTAGCTCAGCTCAACATTGCCTGCAGCGTTTGCTCACTTGGTGTTTGTGTCCATGGAGTGGGGATGGGGATCACCTCCAGGCACAGGAACCCACTGCCTTGCTGAAGGCACTGTGGTTGGTCCCACTCCCCTGGGAAGCCCGTGGGGAGGAGAAAAGGGGGGGTCAGGTCAAGTTGGAGTTGATGGTATAGCAGTTGTGGGGCTGGAGGGTCCCATCCCACCTCACTCCACCTTGCTGCCTCGGTTTCCCCATGGTCTGGGGCTGGGTGTGCAGGAAATCCACACCCACTGTGGGAGTTTGAGATGCACAAGTCCCTCTGCAGTCACTGTCCAGCCAGATCCAAGGACACCGTGTCCCACTTTGGGGAGGACACCATGGGATGCTGCACACCTCCACACACTCCCACCCACATCCCCATCCACCTGCCTCTTCCAAGGGGGATCAATGCTGCTCATACATGCTGGGGGGTCACCCCAGCCCTCCCTCAAACCTACCCCCACCCCAGGCAAGGGGACACTGTGACCCCAGGGCTGGCTGGTGCCTGTGTTGTGTCTTTCAGCACCTCCAGGAACTTGACCCCAGTTTGAAAGCAAAGCCCATCCCGCTGCGAGCTGCCTGTCTAGGGGCTGACCGCTTCCAGAAACCCCCTGCCCCTTGTTATTTCATCAGAACATCCCCCACCACCTCCAATTCTGCAGTTTCCAGGAACGTGCAATAACCCAGAGCCACGTCCCCTGGGTCTGGGGGTTTTATGACAGCTGTGGGCTGGTTTTACAACTCGCTCCCTCGCAGTCGTAAAACAGAAACCCCAACCCCAGAGAAGCAGAGCTGCTGCCTCCACGGCACTGGTGGCTGAGGGATGGAGGGATGGGGAAGGCAACTGCCTCTTCCTGGTCTCCTTCCATTTTATGGGTCGTTTCCTAGCAGTAAATTTTGTGATAAGTAGAAAAAGAAAAAAAAATGTTTAAAAACACCAAAAAAACCCAAGTCCCAGCATCTTCCCAGGTTGTCGGGGCTCTTTACAGTTATTGTGCATCATCATTGTTAGCTTTGTTTGTGGCAGGAAGGAGATGGCAAGCAGAGAGGTGAGGGTTGGAAAGTGTTTATTTTATCAAGCAGCTTTTTTTTGAAGGAAGTGGTTTCCCCTCCTGGTTTGGTCTTTATTTTCCTGCTGCTCCTGGTCCCCAGAAGTAGCTCCCAGCCCAAGCCTGGCTCTGCAGACCCTGCCCTGGTGCTTTCCCCCAGCTCCAAGGCAATCTGGGAGACCCTGGCTCTGCTCCAGGGGATGCTGAGACCTGCAGAAATTAAATGTTTTGCACAACTTCCAAGGCGAGCCAAGCCCAGGAGCTCTGGTCTTCCCCAGTGTCCCCAGTGTCGTGTGTTGGCTCCCCAAACCCACTCAGATAAAACCAGCAGCCACGTTCCCTCAGGGACCACCAGAACCCAAAGGGTTTCCTCCATTTGCTGACTCTTGGTGGGGTTGGGGTCTGGAGGGGACGACCCCTCTCTCCCAGCTGAGCATCCCAGCTGGAGCATGACACATGTCCCCTGTCCCCACCAGACATCGACGAGTGCCGGCTCAACAACGGTGGCTGTGACCACATCTGCAGGAACACGGTGGGCAGCTTCGAGTGCAGCTGCAAGAAGGGCTACAAGCTGCTCATCAACGAGAGGAACTGCCAAGGTAAGGACCAGCAGGACCCCAGCACCAGGGACATGGGGACATCCCCTTCCTGTCCTCCCAGGGCTGCTGCTGGAGGAGCACTGGGAGGTCTGAGGGCGGTTACTCCTCTCTGCTCTCCTCTGGACCATGTGCATCCTTTGGGGATTAGTGTTGGATTTGGGCTCTGGTCTGGGGTTTAGTGCTTTGATCTGCAGAGCTGGGCTGCTGTCCCAGCCCTACTCCCGAGCTGGGGATTTCTGGGCTCTTCTCACAGCAGAGTTCCAGGCAGAAATTAAGCAGATGCCAGGTGGAATCCTCCAGCCTTCCTCAGGGCTGGAGTGATGGTCACGATGTTCCCTGCAGCCCCGTGGGCTGGGACACAGCCCTGCCTGGGCAACAGGGATCATCCCAGCCAGCAGCCCTGGCAGCCAGCAGCCCTGGCAGCCAGCATGCCCCGTACCCAGAGCTGCCAGCTCTGCTCTGGAGCACCCTGTGTGTCCTGGAAGGGCACCCTGAGCTCAGCACCCACTGCAGCACCTTTGGGCTTTATTGCCCACAGTGATCCTGTGGCAGCACAACCATCACTCTAACATTGATGCACCAGCTGCTTCCTCCCCTCTCCAGCAGCCGTGGTTTTCCCAGGATGGGGAACAGGAGGAGCAGTGGGACACATCCTGCCTTGCCTCTCCCCCTCCACCAGCCACCCCCCAGCACGGGCTGGATCATGCCCTGCTTGGTGACACGCTGTTTTTGCAAACCATCAAGGCAGAGCAAGAATTTCAGTGGCTTTTGCAAAGGGATTCCCTCTTCCCACATCTGTCGAGGAGCAGGAATAGGGGGGCAGGGTCCCCTTTTTCTATCTCCCACCTTTTTCTCCCCATCCCCACATCCTCCTGCACATCCCACATAAACCCAGAAGGTTTAAATGACCCAGCAGGTCACTGGGCCATGCCAGGGGGAGCACAGGGCTCTGTCCCCCCCAGCCCATGGCTGAGGCTGGCAGGGTGGGTGTGTGTGAGCCCAAGAGTTGCCCCAAAAGCAGACGGTCGGGGAGGGAGGGGGCTGGCACGCTGCGGCGCTGCGACCGCTTTCATCTCCATCCAGGTTCTGTGCTCTTGGGAGTTTGACGTGAGCGTGGCAATTAACTTAATGAAGCCAATGAAATGATGTTCAAACCTGCCAGGTTGTGTTCACCCACCCAGCCAGGGCCTCCCTGTCCCAGCAAGGTGCCCCAAGGGGCTGAGCACCATCCCCAGGGCAGGACCTGCCCACGCAGCATCAATCCCTGGCACGGGGCAGAGCCCTGACTGGGCAGCAGCCGGGGGCTCTCGCAGCCACCCCGTGCCAAGGACACAGTGCTGGTCCCTGTTTGAGGTGCAGAGGGGTGCAGGAGCTTGGGGCAGGGGGGGTGCAGGTGCAGGGGGCTGGTGCTCCCATATATCAGCAGCTGGAGTGGGCAAGGGGGAGCTTGGAGACAGGCAGAGTGAGAGCACAGGGTCCTATAGCATCCTGGTGCTGGATCCCCAGAACAATCTAGTGCTGGGTCCCAGAGCATCCCACTGCAGGATCCCTGAAGCACCCCAGTGCTGGATCCCTGGGACGTCCCAGTGCTGGATCCCTGGAGCACCCTGGTGCCGGATACTGAGTGTCCCAGTGCAGGGTCCCCAGAGCACCCTGGTGCTGAATCCCTGGAGCATCCCAGTGCTGGATCCCTGGAGCACCCTGGTGCCGGATACTGAGTGTCCCAGTGCAGGGTCCCCAGAGCACCCTGGTGCTGAATCCCTGGAGCATCCCAGTGCTGGATCCCTGGAGCACCCTGGTGCCGGATACTGAGTGTCCCAGTGCAGGGTCCCCAGAGCACCCTGGTGCTGAATCCCTGGAGCATCCCAGTGCTGGATCCCTCAAGCATCCCCATGCAGGATCCCACGTCATCCCAGTGCAGCCCCAGCTCGCTGGAGCAATTGGAGCAGGAAGGGGACAGCCCTTGTGCCCGGGGCTGCCCCTTGGCCATGCCAGCCCTCACCTCTCCCTCTTCCCTGTCCTTCAGACATCGATGAGTGCTCCTTCGACCGGACCTGTGACCACCTCTGCATCAACACCCCCGGCAGCTTCCAGTGCCTCTGCAACAAGGGCTACACGCTGTACGGGCTCACCCACTGCGGAGGTAGGGCTGGCGGGATGCTGGCAGGAGGAGCCCGTCACCCCACTGGGTTTGGGTCCTGGGGTACCCAGGGATGGGGCAGCCCCACGGCACAGTTGCTGTGGGACTCTTGGAGACCCAAGAGCCCACGGGGAGGGTTGGATCCCCACGTACCCCGAGCTGGGGCCAGGCAGGGAGGGGGCTCGCAGCCAAGCGCTGGTGTCTGCAACTTCAAACGCAGCGACAGGAACAATTTGCGACTTGTCCGTAGCGGGAGAGAGGGAGAAATCCCCGGCGTTTTTGGCAGGGAGTTGGGATGGGGTGGGAAGGGGAACATCAAAAGGGTTTGATTTAAGTTCCACAAGGCAGATAGGTCCCAAGGGCAGGGGCGTGCGGTGTGCTGGGAAGTGGGGAGGCTTTGGGGGTTTGCCGGAGCGTGTCGCGGCAGCGATGCTGTCGGCTTGGGGAGATGGTGGCACGAGGCTGGGTGCTCTGGCACTGCCCTGCTGGGAAAAGTGGGAGACCCTCCTCATGCTCACAAAATACAGAGCTGTCACCAGCCAGCACAGCCCCCGGGGTGCTCTCCGTGTCCCCCTGCCAGCCCCCAGGGTGCTCTCCGTGTCCCCCTGCCAGCCCCCGGGGTGCTCTCCGTGTCCCCCTGACAGGGAGGGTCGCTGGCTCCCACCCACCCATGTACCGAAGAAGGGGAGCAGGTCAGGGAGGGATTTTTGAGAGGCAGCTCTATCCCTAGTCACTCCCCACCACCACCCCTGCTTTGTGCCAGCTCTGGAGAACCAACCCCCCCCCATTTTGGGCCAGGACGGAGGGTCCCTGCTTTAGGGAGAGGGGTTGGGGCTGTTGAGCAGCTGCCTTTTGAATTCAGCTGCTAAATGCTTCCATGTCGGCTCCGGCTGCTGCCCCCCACAGCTCCCCAACCCACCGTGGGCTCAGCCTGGGTGGGCTGCACCCGTCACCGCCTGGCCCTTGGGGACACCAGGATTTGGGGTTTCCCTCATCCCATGGCTGCAGGGAGGAGGCAGCATCTCCAGCCAGGAATGAGTCCTGCGATATATCCATCCAAAATCACAGCCCTGGGAGGATGCAGTGACCCTGTGTCAGAGCTGGGAGGGGTCCTGCTTGGCCCCCACCGCTGCCCCTCGCCCACCACCTCTCCTTTTGTCCCCACAGATGTTGATGAATGCAGCATCAACCGGGGGGGCTGTAAATTTGGCTGCATCAACACACCTGGCAGCTACCAGTGTACCTGTCCCGCCGGCTGCAAGCTGCACTGGAACAAAAAGGACTGTATAGGTACGTCAGGGCTGGGGACACTCCAGTACAGCCTGGACACCTGTGAGGTATTGCCCTGCTCCCTCTGCCCTTGGTCATCTTGTTGGTTTTTTGACCATGCTCAGGGCTGGCCATGAGCTTTTGCACCAACAAGTGTCCCTAAGGGGACTGTTTCCTTGGCCCTGGCTGTGCCCTGGTACCCAACTGCCCCCCAAAAAAGAAATCCCATCCATCATATCTCCAAGGAGGAGCTGGGGGGGTTGGGATGCTGGTCCAGGGTCCCTGTGCCATGCTCTGGTGAATTCCCCCAATGACCTGGGAGGGTGCAGGGGTCCCTCGTGGGTCCCTGGGCTGTGCCAGCCACGGGTGTCCCCGTTTGTCATCACCAGCCGGTGCGTGTCCCTCAGAGCTGGTGAAATGCCTGCCAGGTTCGGTGCCACCACGGGCCACCCTCACCTGCAACAAGACGGGCAAGAAGGACAGCTGTGCCCTCACCTGTGCCTCCAAGGCTCGCTTCCTGCCAGGTACCAGCCCCGGTGCCACCACCAGCGCGGGCAGAGGGGTCCCCATGTCTCTGCGTGGCCCAAAATGTGGGGGGAGAGGAGCGGGGGTGCAGGGCGAGGGAGGGAGGTGGTGGCTCTGGGGGGCTCATCGATGGGTGTAGATCTGTGGGATGGGTCCCTGGTGCTGGATCCCCATGGCAGGGTGCTGGGCATTGTCCCCCCCATGGCAGTAGAGCATCGTGGGGACCGGGCAGTCACTCCAACATCCCTCATCTCCTGTTCCTCCTTCCTGCAGAGTCCGACAGCAGCTACACGGTGAGCTGTGGGACCCCGGTCCTGAGGCAGGGTGGCCAGCAGAGACCTGCCAACAGCAGCCAGCAGTGCCTCGGTAAGGGGGTCCTGGGGTGCCCAAGGCCACCACAGGACGGGTTGTCCCACGCTGGGGGTTGTTGAGCACCTGCTTTTTCTTTTAGAGACTGTGGCCGCGCCAATCAAACAAAAAGCTTCCTTCAAGATCAAGGATGCCAAGTGCCACCTGCACCCGCGGGCCAAGGGCAAGCAGGATGAGGCCGGGAGGGCTGGAGCACAAGGTGAGGTGTGATGGCAAGGGGGTGGTGGGGCTGCCTGGCCCTCCAGGAGGGACAGGGTGCTGACTTGTCCCCCCACATGCAGGTGGCTCGGCACCCTGCTCCGACTGCCAGGTCACCTTTGTCAACCTCAAGTGTGACTCGTCAAAGAAGGGGAAGGGCCGCCGGGCTCGCAACTCCTCCAACAAGGAGGTGACACGCATCACGCTGGAGTTTGAGGCAGAGATCAAACCAGAGGAGATCACAGGTGGGCACAGTGCTGGCTTGGCCTGTCTCAGGTGCAGGCAGGGGTGGTGGGACCAGGAGGACAGTGATGGGACTAAAAGGATGGTGGTGGGACTAAAAGGATGGTGGTGGGACTAAAAGGATGGTGATGGGACCAGGGGGATGGCAGTGGGACCAGGGGGATAGTGGTGAGAGCAGAGAGACAGTGGTGGGACCAGGGGGATGGTGCCATCCCCATGCAGCAAGGAGAGCCAAACCAGTCCTCATCCCACAGTGGAGTGGGATGTGCTGGGTTGTGCATTTACAACCAAGCATTTGGGAGATGGTTTTAATCCTGCTGGGTTGTCTTCTCCATCCCTCCCTTCTTACTGCACGTCCCCCCAGCCAGCTGTAACCTGCAGTGCCTGCGACAGAGGGTGGAGAAGAAGCTCAAGTCGGCCATCAAAGCCTTGAAGAAATCCATCAACCAGGAGCGGTTCCTGCTGCGCTTCGCCGGGATGGAGTACGAGGTGGCGAGGAAGCTGAGCGTGGCCCCGGAGCGGCAGGAGAGCTGTGGGCCAGGCCAGCAGCGCCTGGCTGGCAAGTGTGGTAAGGAACATCGTGGGGTGCCCAGGGTGGGGGACCAGCCGTGTCCCCCTCGGCGGTGACAGCCCCCCAGCCGCGTCACTGACGTCCCCCCCCGGTTCTCAGTTAGCTGCTCACAGGGAACGTATTACCACGGGCAGACGGAGCAGTGTGTCCCCTGTCCCCCCGGCACCTACCAGGAGAAGGAAGGACAGCTCTCCTGTGACCTGTGTCCTCGTGGTGATGCTTTTGGACCAGTGGGAGCCACCAACATCACCGGCTGCACGGGTGAGGGGGACACGGAGAGGGGCTGGGAGGCACGCTTGGGTGATATCCAGGGCTGCAACCTCAACCATCAGCCATCCAGAGAGGGGAAAGCCCTGAGCATTCCCAGGACCCACAGAAGTTCTGATTTTCAAGGAATCATAGAAGAGTTTGGTTGGAAAAGACCATTATGATCATCTAAGTCCAACCATAAACCCAGCACTGACAAGTTCACCGCTAAACCATGTCCCCAAGCACCACATCTACATGTCCTTTAGATACCTCCAGGGATGGGGACTCCACAACTGCCCCGGGCAGCCTGTTCCAACACTTGACAACCCTTCAGTGAAGAATTTTTTCCTCAGATGTTATCAGAGGGGACCTCAGGAAGGGCAGTGCTTGCTCTAGATGAATTGATGCTGCCAAAGCTGGGGGGTGGGAGAGGAGCTGGGCACGAGGTGGGAGAGAATCATAGAATCCCAGACTGGTTTGGGTTGGGAGGGACCTCAAAGCTCATCCAGTGCCAACCCCCCTGCCAGCAGCAGGGACACCTTCCACTAGACCAGGTTGCTCAAAGCCTCATCCAACCTGGCCCAGAACACTTCCAGGGAGGAGCAGCCACAGCTTCTCTGGGCACCCTGGGCCAGGGTCTCACCACCCTCACACCAAAGAATTTCTTCCTAGTACCTAATCCAAACCTCTCCTCTTGCCTGGGCATGTGGGATGACAGGACTAAGCGATACCTGTGCCCACAGGTCAGTGTCCCCCTGGCCAGCACTCAGCTGATGGCTTCAAGCCCTGCCAGCCATGTCCCCGCGGGTCCTACCAGCCCGAGGTGGGACGGGCTCTCTGCTTCCCCTGCGGCGGGGGGCTGACCACCCGCCACGACGGAGCCCTCTCCTTCCAGGACTGTGACACCAAAGGTAGGTGACAGCCACTCCCCAGGGTGAGGGGCACCCAGGGGGGTCATGCCAGTGGCTGACACAGCCCCCCCTGCCTCCTGTTTTCTCTGTGACCCCCCCAGTGCAGTGCTCCCCCGGACATTACTACAACACGAGCGTCCACCGCTGCATCCGCTGCGCCCTCGGCACCTACCAGCCTGATTTCCGGCAGAATTACTGCATCTCCTGTCCTGGCAACACCACCACGGACTTTGATGGCTCCACCTCTGTGTCCCAGTGCAAAAGTAGGCAAACTGGGGTGTGGTGGTGGTGGGGCAGGGGGAAACAGGCATGGTGTGAACTTGGGTCCTTCCTCAAAATTATATAAAAATGCCTTAAAATAGAGTTTTGGGTCATTTCTGTGCTTTGTGCACGCGGAGAGGTGTGGGGGGATGCACTGAGCAGAGAACTTCAGAGAATCACAGAGAACCATCAAATGGTTTGGGCTGGAAGGGACCTTAAAGCTCATCCAGTGCCAACCCCCCTGCCAGCAGCAGGGACACCTTCCACTAGACCAGGTTGCTCAAAGCCTCATCCAACCTGGCCGAGAACACTTCCAGGGAGGAGCAGCCACAACTTCTCTGGGCAACCTGGGCCAGGGTCTCACCACCCTCACACCAAAGAATTTCTTCCTCACATCTCATCTCCATCTCCTCTCTGCCAGTTTGAATCCATCACCCCTTGTTCTATCACTCCCTGCCCTTATAAAAAGTCCTTTCCCCCCTTGCCCAGTAAACCCCACCCCATCCCAGTGCCCATGCCCCTGGTTCCCAGTTGAACCAGTTCACCATGCCTTGCAGACCGGCAGTGTGGCGGGGAGCTGGGCGAGTACACAGGGTACATCGAGTCCCCCAACTACCCGGGGAATTACCCCGCCAACGTGGAGTGTACCTGGAACATCAACCCCCCGCCCAAGCGCAAGATCCTCATCGTGGTGCCGGAGATCTTCCTCCCCTCCGAGGATGAGTGCGGAGACGTCTTGGTCATGCGGAAAAACTGTAGGTAACCGAGCGCGCCGCGGTGCTCACGGGAGGAGCCGGGGGAGGAAGAGGCTGGGGTTTGGCAAAGCTGCCTCGTGCCAAGGGAGGAAACCACAGTCCTGAGGGGCAGGAGGGAGTTTTGGGGAATAGGGTGAGTGGGGGGATCAGCATCACCCTGCCACCCCGGTGTCTTGCTGGATCAGGGGCATGGGCATGGGCTGGGTTGCACACCTGGGTCTCAGCAACTCTTGTTTGGGAATAAAAAGCCCCATTTGGAGATTTCCATAGCAAGGAAGGAATAACAACATCCTTGGTGTGTAACATCTTTTAAATCCCACCAGGGAAGGTGACTCCACCATCTCCTTGGAATAGGCTGCCCAGGGAGGTGATGGAGTCACCTTCCCTGGTGGGATTTAACAGACAGGTAGACAAGGTGCTCAGGGACATGGTTTAGAGGTGGAATTGGTGGTGTTGGGTTTATGGTTGGACTCAATGATCTTAAAGGTCTTTTTCTACCACTACGATCCTATGTGAAGGCTGAGAGGGGATCAGCCCCGTCAAACATGGACAATCCCCATCCTCGGTGCCCCCCTTCACCCTGAGCATTTAAGCACAGACAGGCTGGGGGTAGCTCTGCTGATGGGATCCAGCATCACAGGTCCCCTCGCTGTTCCCCCGCAGCCTCCCCATCCTCCATCACCACCTATGAGACGTGTCAGACCTACGAGAGGCCCATCGCCTTCACCGCCCGCTCTCGCAAACTGTGGATCAACTTCAAAACCAGCGAAGCCAACAGCGCCCGGGGCTTCCAGATCCCCTACGTCACCTACGACGGTGAGCTCAGGGCGTAGGGGGACGTGCTGGTGCCCCCCAGCCCAGTTTGGTACCTGGGTCGCCCCCCATTCACACCACCCATGTATTTGGGGGGAGTGGACTCAGGGATGGGGACCAGAGGTTTGGGGACAAGTGACAGCTCATGCCCTGACCGTGTTTTTTTTGGCTGGGTGCTGCAGAGGACTACGAGCAGCTGGTGGAGGACATCGTGCGGGACGGCAGGCTCTACGCCTCCGAGAACCACCAGGAGATCCTCAAGGTGAGCGTGTCCCTGCTGCCCAGGTCCCTGCTGCCCAGGTCCCTGCTGCCCAGGGATGCGGGAGATGCTGACACATCAGATCATCCTTCCCCTCAGCTTCGGTTCAGAGCCACCATGGGGGAGCACGGGGTGGGATGGTGACCATCTCCCTGGTTTGGCTTCTCCACAGGACAAGAAGCTCATCAAAGCTTTCTTCGACGTGCTGGCACACCCCCAGAACTACTTCAAGTACACAGAGAAACACAAGGAGATGCTGCCCCGCTCCTTCATCAAACTCCTCCGCTCCAAAGTCTCCAGCTTCCTCCGGCCTTACAAATAGCCCCCCCGCGCCCCCGCCGCCCCCGGGCCACCCCGCCGCCAAGGAAAACCTCTTCTCCCTTCCTTCTCCTTTCCAATTTTCTCCTTCCTCCGCTCGGCTCCAGCAGGACCACCACCACCTCTCACCCCACTGATGTCCCCCCACGATTTCTCCGCTGCTCCCCACAGAGCCGTGCCCCGGGGCGGGCAGGGGATGCTCCGGTCTCATCCAGCCGCCGGTGAAGCCGTTCTGCTCTTCCAAAACAGCTTCTTCATTTTAGGAAACCAAAGTGCTCGTCCTTTTGCCAGCTTCTGTCCTCCCTTTGGTTTCCCACCAGGTTTGTCCCCATTTCCCAGTGTCACTGGGACATTGTGGGGGTCATCATCCTTCCAGCCCACGGGGGTGGCACCGGCTGCAGCCTCACATCTGCAGAGGATGGCGAGAAGGTAACAGCGAGTTAATCACAGCGCTGGGTCCTGGGTGTCGCTTTGCAGAGATGGGGGTTGGTTTTGGGGTGAGGGGGGAAGAAAAGGGGGAAAAGAATTTTTTACAAAGAAAAAGAAAATTTCAAGGAGAAGATCAGCAAAGCCACGGCAGCAAACGGCAACCGTGGTGGCTCCGGTGGCCACCCCGCTGGAGAGCCGCGCTGGCACTGGGAGGAAAACCCAGCCAAGCCACGTTCCCGGAGAACAATGTCTGGCTGCACGGGAGAAAACGGGGAGCGAAGGAGAAGGACTTTCAACCGGGTTCATTTTTTTGGTTTTTTGGGTTTTTTTCTTCCCCCCCAACCCTCCCCTCCCCTCCCCTCCTCACCCCAGACACTTGTGCCAAGAAACCAGACTTTCTTACAAGCTCTGCCAAAGAGTAACTCGGAAAAGCAAGCTTTGTGAAGAGCAGGAGTAAATGTTTGTGCACTAGGATATCCTCCTTTCTACCTTTTTCATATGTATTAAGTGCAATCATTTGAGTCTTCTTTATATTATTTAGAGGGAAGTTTGTTGGGATTTTTTTGGTTTTTTGGTTTTTGGTTTGTTTTGGTTTTTTTTTTCTACTAGAAACGACAATATTTATACCTGCCTGAGAAATGAGAATGTGCGTTTGTAACAAAACCCCCCCCCCAAACCCCCCCAAAAAACAACCCAAAATCACCCATCCAAAGCACACCCAGCCCTGGGCTGCCACTGATGGGTGGGGTGGTGTTTTCAGGCTTTGCAACCTTTTCTGTCGTGTTTCTCCCCGATAAAACCCCCTGTTTTGGGGGAGATGGTGCCTCTCCTGCCCGGCATGTGATGGGGGAGGTTTTGCAGGGGGTTTGAGGCATCTTGGTCTGTCCATGGAGTGACCACGGTGGCTTTTGGGTTGATCCTCCATGGTTTAAGGGCTGTTCAAGCCTTATTGTGTGGAAAATGCAAAAATCTGCCATCATCTACTTGTCACAAAAGATTTTCCTTCCTCACAGGGGTCAGGGATGAGCTGAGACCTGGGGGAGACCCAGGACAGATCCTGAGGCAGGGTCTGGGCAGGGACACGCTGGCAGGAGAGGGGAGTTGCCCCAAAATCCCTCCCCCAAGGATGAGGTCTGCACCCTCCCTGGCTCTGGGGAAGCTTTGTGGTTCCAAGTCCCTTCAGGTGCTTTTGGCTCCATCCCTCTCCATGTGCTCATCCTGCCAGGATGCTGTGGGATCACCACCCCGGGGAGCAGGGCATGGATCTTGGGGGACCCCATCCTGCCACCCCCCTGTCACCACCACCTGCCTTCCCCCAGCTTTGCAGGCAGGCATGGTTGGGGACAATGGCCAGGTGGTTGTCACCACTGGGTTTGTCCCCCCCCAGCATCTTCACACAGCTGGACAGGACCCCCTGGGACAGGTGACCGCTGCCACCAGCCATCCCTCTTCCCCCCCCTAAGCCTTGTCCCTGTTCCAGCTCTGTCCCCAGCTCTCAGCTGTCACCTCCCTGCACCTTCATCCCCATCTTCATCCTCTCAAAGACCTTGGAGGTGCCAGGACTCAACGTGGTTGACTTGCCTGCAGCTTTCCTGTTGGCACGTCCCCTCCTGTCCCCATCCCCGCTTGTCTGTCACTGTCCCCCGCCACCACCACATCGAGGACAAGCCCTGCTCTTAATGAACCAATTATTTATTGCTTTGCCTGTCCCCCCAGGTCAGTCCTTGCCGAAAGCAGCTGCTCACCCATGTTTTCCCTCCTCCATCCACGCTGCTCCAGCACCTCAAGAGCTTCTTTTGGGCTCAATTAGGGACCGTGGGCTGGGTGAGAGCTGGCAAAAGGAGGGGGGGGGCTGAGGTTTGTCCCCAAGATGTGTTGGTTGGAAAAGTCTGTCCTGATTGATCCCAGCTGTGGATTTACCCAGCTCCCAGCCTGTTTGGAAGCTCAACATCTGTGGGCTGAGCCCGTTTGTCACTTGGTTGGTGTCTGAAAGCAGCTGCTTTGATGCACAAAAGCTGTTGTGGGGTTTGGGGGGGGGAGGTGGCATGGGGGGGAGCTTTTTTAATTGCTCTGGGGCAGTCCCAGCAGAGCAGTGACCGTTGAAAGGGTCTTTCATATTTAGAAGGAAAAAAATAACCAGCCAAAATAAAACCAACCTGGGAATGATTAACCCCACTGCAGCCGCCCCGGTGCGATGCAGCCACTCGTACTCACAGGGTTAATTAACTCTTTGTGATTTAACAATGGGGTTGCTGTCACTGACCCTGCTGGCACTGGGGCTCCCAGATGTTTGGGGTGTCCCTTGTTGCCACTGCACTGACCACCTCCACACCCCTAAAGCAGTTTTGGAAAGGTGAGTTGAGCAGCACAACCTCCCATAACGGCCAAAGACCCCTGGTCACTTTTCCTCCCCCTCCTTTCACCAAATATCTCAAATAAACCCCCCAAAATATCCATGGGGGCCACCAGAATCACCCCACTGCTGTTGAGTCCCTCTCCTCACCCACACCCCATCATCCTGAAAAGGTTTGAAAGGTTGAAAAACTCCATCATGAGCCACCTTGGATGTATTGAATGTTTTGACACCGGTGAACATAAATAAGGGTTGTTGGGGTTTTTTTGTTGTTTTATTTTTTTTTCATGTTGGAATATTTATATTTGCCTTTTTTTGCAGCAGGCCACAACTTTCCATCTCCAGCAAAAACAAACAAACAAACAACAACAAAAAAATGATTAAAGTAACGAGAAAGGTGTAGTTCATGAAGTTATTTGCACTTGATTAAAAGAAAAAAAAAATGTATCTGAACTTTGTAAAAAGAAATGTTTGCATTTTGTATTGTCTTTTTTTAATTATTAAATGGAATTTCTTGGTGTTGTGTTGATCTTTCAAAAAAATCTGGCTCTGACACTTATTTTAAAGGTTTCTAACAGCAGGATCCAAAGCTCTTTTAATTGTTTTCTGCCCTGGGATGCTAAGACAAGCTCTTTTCAAGGGCATGGGGCTTGGGTTTTTTTCCCCCCAGAAGCTTAAATCCTCCACACTTCCATAAGCTCATTAGACAATGTATTTATTTATATACATTAATTAGATGCAATGTATCTAATTTTTAGCCCAGAACACAGAGTTGGAAACAGGGATGAGCTCAGAGGATGGAAAACACTCTTCACCTTGGCCCCAGCCCCCCTCTCTGAGCTGCAACTCCCACCCACACGTCCCAGCACCCCCATCCCTCTGGGTAATTGGGACCAGCTGGAAGACACCATCAGGTCCTCACCAGCTGCTGGGCAGGACCCCGTGGCCACGGTCATTGGTGGTTGGGAGGGGGCAGCTGATCCCAATAAATGTGATTTGCCCCCCGCCCCCAGCCCACTCCCCCGGAGCAGGGAGGCTGCTGGGACAGGGCAGAGTTCTGCCCAAGGATGGCTTCAGGTGACCACAGCACAAGGTAAGGGAAAAGCAGGTGTGTATGGGGGCTACAGCACAACTGCTGAGCAGTTCTACTTCCACCACACCCCTTCAGTTGTGGTAACAACCTCAGTTTTCCTTGTTCTGGATGTGAGTGGAGCTGTTCCCCCTCCCCACCATGCTCTGAACACATGATGACAAGCCTCCTTCCTCCAAAACCTCTGCTACAAACCAACTCTTGATGTCCCCACTCAAATTCATGTTCCTACCAGCTCACTCAAGACCTTTCTCACTGCAAGGAACTGAGCAGCTCTTCAGCAAACCCTTCCCAACAAGCTCTGGAGGAACACAACCAAGCACACAGCTGCTTTAAGTTGTCCTAAAAAATTTATTGGTGCCCCATTAGTACAGGCGCTGGGGCTTCCCCATGGTGCTCTTGATATACAGAGCACGGACATTCTGCCAGTTCTTCTTCAGCAAGGACACCAGGAAGTTGATGGCCAGGTGGATGTTGTAGACGAGTTCATCCTCTGTCATCTTCACATGACCAACAGCCACAGCCAGACAGAGAACCTGGGGGACAGAGATCAGGGTCACTCATGCAGGTAGAGGGTTTTGTGGGGAAACCAAAGATTACAGCAAAGTGACTGATAAAACAAGCCTAGTGCTGGTCTGAGCTCATCAGGGTATGAAGTTATCTCGTGTTCTGTCAGCTGGACAGGACTTCTGCTTCTCCATGGGTGTCTCCACAGAGCTCGCTGTTTTATCTGGCACATGGCACCGAAGATCATGTCTGGTAGCACCTGGATGCCGCCTCTGAACAGCAGTTTGCTCCCTCAGAGCTCAAAGGTGACTTGGAGAAGGCAGCAAGTGTTGCTGCCTCCCAGAGATGGGGAACTGGGAAGGATGTGCACCAAGCTGTGCTGAACTGGTGCTGGACTGGGAGCAGATCTCTGGTTTCTCTCCCACACCCCGCTCGTTAAGCAGCGTTGGCATGTGCCCCGCTAACCAGGCACAGCACAGGGGATCAGCTCCAAACTGCGCTGCTGAGCATGGCGCCAGCTTCACTTTTCGTTCTGGGCACCAGCCACCAGCCCTTTCTTTCTGCACACAAGACCCAGAAAGGCCAAGCCCCTGCCTGCCAGCCTCGCCGCGACGCTTGGAAGTCAAACGTTCCCCAGAGGCTGAAGACAAAAGGATTTACGAGCGAGCTGACAGGCAAAGTGTCAGGACATCATTAGCTCAGCTCCTTAAAATGCTCCAGCATTTGCAAACCATCACATTCCCCCGTGTCCTCCCCGCTGTTGTGCCCCCAGGCCCAGATCAGCTGGAGTCCAAGGAAGCACCTCAGCTCTGCAGAGCTCTTAATTCTGAATAATACTCATGAGTCACATTTAGACAGCTGACAGGAGATTAAAATGCCTGAACAGGGTTATTTTGGTTTTAGGGAATCATCTCGCCTTGACATCTCTGCAGCAAGAGCAGATATCCACAGAGCAGCTCCAGAGTTCACTTGCAGAGTCAAGTCCCAGACTCGCCCCTGGCAAAGCACCAGACTCATGGTGGGGCAGGGAGGATGGGGGTCCCACCCTGCAACTGTCACCCACTTACTGTAAGAAGCGTTAATTATGACTGATTGTGCTCAGCACTGAAACATCAAGATTATCTGCTAATCATATGCTCTAAGATCTTTCAACCACAGATAAATTATTCCTCCTTTCCAGCCAGCAGCTGAAGTGCTCCGGGTACTGTCTCCCTCCCCTACAGAGGAGACTCCACTGTCACCAGCTGCTGTTTTAGGAAGACACTCGAGGGACACCTACAGCCCAGCCCAGAGGTGGCAGCCACAGACAAGTGGAGCTGCCTTGGACAGAAGAAAAAAAGCTTTGTTTTACCTTCTTCATCTGAAATTTGATGGTAGATTTGACTTCATCAACCTTGGCCACCAGATTCTCATTGTGAGTGAGGAGAGAAGGGAATTTGCCAGCTTTGTTCAGACCTGGACCCAGGATCCGAGGAATCTGCTTGATCAAGGACTCGGAGGCCAGGAAAGCGTCGTACTTCTTGGCTGCAAGGAGAACCCAGGGAGGTAAGGATGGACCCTCAGCTCCCACACTGAGCTTGGAACCAAGAGCTCAGCTGAGACTCTGCTGCTTTATTTCACAGAATCCCAGCATGGTGGGGTTGGAAGGGACCTCAGGAGAACATCCAGTCCAACCCCACTGCCAAAGCAGGTTCCCTGTGTGCATTTGGATGTTCTCAGTGTCCTCTCTGGCCAAATCTAAGGTGCTTTAATTAATATTACATTAGAAATTACTCTTGTTCCAACAGCCAACCCACCAACACCCAACTTGGCATCCTGACAGCACACCCAGCTGCGTGCAGCCCACTGCCCTGAAGAAACTGAGCCACAAGTGACCAACGCTGAACTCTTGAGCTCTACCAGGAGCCTCCTACCACAGCCTGTGCCCACACAGGTGGAGGCATCACACATCTCAGGGAGGCTCAGCCAACAGTCGGGGTATCCTGTGTCATTTCCTAATGGCACATGGTTAATTATGGGTTGAGGCAGGAGTTTTTTTCTTGTCTGCCAAAGATGTGCTCCAAATGACTTTGGGTTTGCAGGGAGGGAAGGGTTTCACCAAGTGAAAATAAGCAAGTTTCATTCTGATCCTGTAAGGACTGCAGGGCTAAAGCAAGATTGTGCTGCCAGCCTTCCTCTGCTTTCGCTGCACTCCAGCTCCCTCACCAGGAAAAGGAGGAACACCAGCTAAGGGAGAAACCTTCAGGGATGCAGGAATGTTGTCCCATATCCATTCCTTCATTCTGGAGGACAATCAACCTCACTCCTGGAGGACTGACCTGTCAAGACTGCTCAACAGTTTGTTGGCTTTTCTGGGCTGTTTCTAGACAGATTCCTGTACTTCAGGCTGACTCTGGCCAGTTTTCTGTTCTCTAGAGTTAACCATGACGTGGAAATCTCAGCACATGGAAAACCATCCTGCTCACCCAGCCCTCCCCAGTTAGCCCGGGTACCTGGAGCCCTGATCCACACCACCACTCACCCAGCTTCTTCACCAGCTTCTTGTTTTTGTTGAGTTTCTTCAAAGCTTCGATGTCCATATGAGGGATGTCAACTGCTTTGGCCTCATCACAGTGCTGCTGGTCCCCCAGCAAGCAGACAGAGAACTTGGGCCGTGGAGTTGATTTCAGCCTGGGGAAGAGAAGATCTGAATTACTACGAACCACCTAAGCCACACACACTTCCATGGGGACCATCACGGAGACACCTTACCACAGCACCTTGGAATCTTCCTCCACAGCTTCTCACCTGCCTTCTCCAGCAGGTCGGTGGGGACAGCACAGGGGCCTCCCCCACCTCCCCTCATGTTTTAAGACCCAGGGTAGGGGTCCGTCCAGCCGCACCCACTGAACCAGGGTGGCCTGAACTACCCAAGCGGTTCAGCGCTGCGTCCTCCTGCTGGGACAGGAGGCAGCGAGGAGGACACAAGGCTGAAGGCTGGGTGGGAGCAAGAGGATGTCGAACCTGACGGTGCCGGAGAACCGCT
Source organism: Caprimulgus europaeus (assembly GCA_907165065.1). Next base: position 2,961,994 of record OU015550.1, on the reverse strand, counting down.
TGTCTTTCTGGGGGTCATAATTCTTCAAGCTGATCTGCAGCTCCACCGTCTCCACAAACCTGAGGGAGAGGAGAGGGAAGCGGCGCAGGTGAGGGATCAGGGAGGCTGAGGGAGAACCAGACCCCGGCCAAACACCGCGGCCTGCGATGTGCCCCGGTCCTGTCACGGCGCTGGGCCTCTTACTTGCGCTTCTTGGTCTTGCTGCCCTGCAGCACCTCCTTCACCGCCTCGTACAGGGTGTCGCGAGAGACTTTGCTGCTGCGAGGGGGGAAAGACAACGCGGGCTCAGGGCTGACCCGGCCTGGGCCTCCTGCAGGCCGCGGAGCGCGGGGACAAGACCGCCGAGCCCAACCCCGCCCATCCGCGCTCCCCCTCAGCCCCCCTCACTGCCCGCACCCCGTTAACAGCCCCGATCGCCCCGTAACCGCCCGCCCGGGCGCGGATGGCGGCGGATGGAGCGGTGGGACGGCAGCACCCACCTCATGTCGGCGGCTGGTCAGGACCGAAAGGGCGGGGCCGCGCCCTGAGCGGTATAAATCGGGGCGGGATCTCGCGAGACTTGGCTGCGCGGCGCCATGTTGGGAATGGCGGAGAGTGGCACCGTGTGGCCGCCATGCTGGGAGCGGCGGCGGCGATTGGACCGGCTTCCCCTCCGGTTCCCTTCTGCGGGCAGTTCCTCCGCGTCTCCTTCCTTCTCGCACGAGCAGCTGCGGCCTCTTTGTCTCCTGTCTCAGAATACCAGCCCAGCGGCTTCTCCATCGCAGTGAGGAGGGTACGGACACCGGGAGCCCCGGCCTCCCCTCAGCAGCCGCCGGGAAGGCGACGGGACGCGGTCCCGGCGTGAGGAGCTCCCGGTGCTGGGGCACGTTCCCCGCTTGGCCTCCGCTGCTATAAAAGCTCGTTATTAAGTTACTGGCAAAGGTCCGCTGAGGGCAAGCGGAGCCTTTGGGCTTCACTGTTGGCACTGCGCATGCGCTATCAGCTGCGCTCATGCGCACTGACCACCCGGTGGCGCTGTGTCCCCACAGCGGCCCCAGCAGCCCCGTTCCGGGGTGGGCGGGGGGAGCCCCGGAACCTGGATGGCGGGCGGGCGGCGGCCGAGGCGCGGCGGGGAGCGCTGTCGTTATGCGGGTTGCGGGGCGGGGCTGTGCCCCGGTGCATGGCGGTCAGGCGGCGGACTCGGCCCCGGCGGGTTCCCTCAGGTCGGTGCTAGTCGTGGGCGGGGGAGGGCTGAGGGGTGGTGGCGGCTGAGAGGCAGCCGGGCCCCGGTGAGCTGCTGCCGCCACCCCCCTGCCCAAGCACAGCGGGGGGAGCTCCGCCATGTCTCCCCGCCACCCCCAGGGCACCCAGGCCTGCCCCGCCGCTCCCCTCAGGGCTCACCGTGGTGCCAGGCCCTGCCCTGGCCCCAGCCCTTGTCCCCAGCCCGCCCTGACGCGAGGGGCACGTCCTCTGTCACCCCTGGGTGACTTCACACCGCAGCCTACACTTGGCTTTCCTCAGGCAACGCCTGTCTCACCCCTTCCAGGGGGTCGCAGCCCCTCCAGCAGCGCTGACAGCAGTTTGCATGGCAGCCACAGCAGCTGCGGTGCCTCTCAGGAGGTGACAGCCCTAAAAGCAGCTCAGAACCTGCTGCGGCTGGAGAGGAGCTGTGTGTGGGGAGCACTGGGGTTAGAGGGAACTAAGCGTGGGACAAAGGCTGGCTGAGCCCCTGGGTGCTGCAGTGAGAGAGAGAGCGGTCAGACTTGTTCCTGGAAGTCAAAATGATAAAATATTAGGCTATCTCAGAGATTACTCGTGAAGAATCTACTGCAGCTGCTTTTAAAGATAGTCTATCAGCAGAGTGCCTCTTTAGCTAAATGTTCTTGTGGGGTGTGGATGTTTTATCATCACCTGAAATTCTGTTCCTCAGAAGGCTGGGAATTAGACAGGAAAGGGAGGAGAGAATGAGGATGCTTCCAGGGACGAAGCTCATCACCCTGCCCCTGTCTCTTGTAGTACAAGACACCCTCAGCCTGTAGGTTCAGAATTTAAAGTACTCTCAGACCTTTCCTGCACATTGTTTTGGAGGATGGGAAGGGCTCGAATGGGGCATTTATACTGCCTCTAAAAAGAGTCTGTCAGTTCACTGACTTGATAAGCTTTATTTTTTATTTGTGGTATAGATTGTTCACCCTGCCTGCCATTGGTATGGGAAGGGTGCATCTTTTGTTCAGTTTAATCCTTTATAATCTCAATTTTATATTTATATTTGTATTTTATTTAGATTAATATTTATATTTGTATTTGTATTTTATTTATATTTATATTTGTATTTTATTTATATTTGTATTTTATTTATATTTGTATTTATATTAATATTTACATTTATATTTATAATCATCCAAAGTTTGCCATTCAAGCTTTCCTTAATGTGCAAAAGTGAGTATATGTATGTTGGGAGAAAATAAAAATTGAATTGTTCTTTTTTTATTTAAGGCTTGCAACAAAGAAGCCAACTCGCTGTTCCACCAACTCCTGGCTCTGGGTCCTGGTGCTCTCTGCGAGCACGCTGAGAGAAGTGAAATTCATGTCTGAGGAGCAGTCACCAGGACAGGATGGAGAGCTTGGGCTTGCAAGCAGTGACCCTTAGTGATGGGACAACAGCCTACATCCAGCAGGCTGTCAAAGGTGACGCTCCTTTGGGGCTGCCAAGTCGAAAAGTCTCTTGGCTTGACCCTGTGAAGTTAAAATCAGACTTCTCAAAACATCTCAAACATCTTGTGCAGTCACTTGGTGCAGGATGTTAGCAACCGTCTGTTAGATTTGCACAGGAGAGTGATGCAGCAGAAATCAAACATGTTTGTGGTTTGGAAAGAAAAGCTTTGGAGGTGGGAGAGGTGTTGCTGTAGAAAGTGAAGGTTCTGTTTAGTCTGGAGTGAGCCCTGTTCTCTGGGGTGACTGGGAGCAGCGTTCACCCCATGGCCTGCAGGACTCTGTTCCACCAAAACTCCCCCTGAAGCAAAGCAGGATGTTTTACTTCACTGAGATGCAGAGAACTTGGTGCTTTGCTCACTTGCAGGGGTGCTGAGCTCAGCTTTGGTTAACTGAAGCAATATCAGTGCCAAATCCAACACCTGCCCTTATTTTGGTGTTAGTGAGGTGCTGCCTCTTCCACCACCCGCTGTTCCTGAGAAAAGGAGCACGCTGGTTCCCAGCCTGTGGAACAGGATGGTTCAGTTCTGAGGCTTCATGGCCTGGGGATTGCTCTCTTGCCTTTTTTTTTCCTGTGTGAACTCACTGCAAGTTTATTACATGTGTGAAGTTGGACTCTCTTGAAAACCACTAAGTTTTGTGATCCCCACAAACACTGGACACCAGGTGAAAGCAACCTGGATTCCTCATGTTCAAATGGAATAGAGCAAAGTCCTCCCTCCATCAAAATAATTTGTTAACTAAAACATTATTATTATGAGGTTATTCAGAGTTACCTTATTTTTAAGAGTCCAGTCTTTGCAAGCTATCAAGAGTCCTTTAGGTCCTGTTATTTTTTTTTCCCAAGAGTTGATCCTCCACCAAAGTAGAAGAAAACAAATCTTCAGGTCTCTGCTGATGCTGTTAAAAGCTCCCAGTTGAATTTTTCTCCAGCACAAGTGTAATTGCTTTTTACTTTAGATCCAAAACATTTAGCACACATGATTCTTTCTGCTTCTGGGCTTACAGGGCTGTGAAGGGCAGCTTGTAAACAAGTGATGACTGAGGTTCTTTGTCCTGTATCCTCCTGTCTAGGAAAGGGAGGCTCCAGCATTTCTGGGAAGTGCCTCTATGGCCATTCAGGGGAAAGCTTGAGAAGTAACAGCTTATAAGCACAGTTTTGCTGTTTTCTGTGGGACTGGTTTCCTTGAGAAGATGCTGCAGAGGGGACAGCTCGTGCAACCAGAGGGACTGGGCTCTGCAGGTAGTGCTGACAGTGCTTTTTTAACTGTTTCAGGTGAAAAGCTGATTGAAGGGCAAGTCATTGAACTTGAGGATGGGAGCACAGCTTATATCCACCAGGTGATGGTTCAGAAAGGTGAGGACCACGTGTTCACCTCTCCATTTTTCAAAGGGCATTGTAGATGAGACTGAATTTGTCTGTGTTCCAACAACCAAGCTCCTCTATGAGCTCTGCCTTTAAGAATTCCAGATAGATGTAGGGTTTGGGGTTTTTTCTTGCCCACAGTTTTGAGGCTGAATGAATAAGGACCTAGAACATGTGATTTCCTGCAGAGTTTTTAGCAATCTGACAAGAAGGCAAATTTGCTGGTGGTGTAAGCAAATGTTTAAGTATTGTTTGACCTGTGGGCTCTCTCACACTTGGCAGTCTGACAAATTACAAGTCTACAAGCAAGGCCAGTAAGCCAAGTGCTGTGTTTGTGCCAACTGCAGAGCCCAAAGTTTGTTTCATGTGGGAGCAGTTGGACAGGAATTTCCTTTGAACTATGAGATATTATATTACTTCTGGAGTAGGTTTCTGGCGGAGGAGGAAGGGCATTGTTGGGAGAAATATAATCTTGGTCGTTGGCCTATCAGCCAGTGTCACCTCTGGAATAAGGTGATGTTAATTAATCTGAGAGGTAATGGGGAATTCACTTCATGTGGCAAGCACCAGAGTGGCACACAGGAGTCCCAGCCACAATCAGGTGTAAAAAGGGCAGTAGAAAGAATTCTGTTGCTCTGGCAGTCGTCCCTTCACCCTCCCAAGTTCCTTGTATGCCACCTCCCTTTTCTGTTCTGAAAAGGTTGCTTGAAACCCACAGAGCCTTCCAGTAAGGGGATGTGTTGTTTTTTTTCCTTTAGAGTCTTTGGCTTTTGAGGATGGTCAGCAAGTAGTGTTGGAAGATGGCAGCACAGCCTACATCCACAACACAGCTAAAGGTAAAGTGTGTTCCCTGTTTTTCCCTTGGCAGCTGGAGCAGAAGCTGCTAAAGTGTCCCAGATTTGGAAAGCTGTAGGTAGCCCAGGGAGATCAGAGTGCCTCACACGCAGCAACTCTTTTACATTTGATTTTATTGGTTTCCTTCTGCAGAAAGTTATGACCCTGGCACCTTTGAGGCTGTCCAGCTGGAGGATGGCTCCACTGCCTACATCCATGGTCCTGTCATCGTGCCACCTGGCAGCACCATCCTGGAAGTGCAGGCAGAAACTGGGCTGGAGGAGTTGGCTGGAGAGGAGGAAGATGATGCCTTTGATGTTGAGACCATGAATGCATTAAAGCAGTATGCCAGTAAGGTGAGGACCTGATGCTGCTTTCATGATCTGCCAGCAGCACTGAGGGGCTGCTGTCACAGTCCATGTTTGGTTTGGGCCTTAAGTGTCTTCCCTTCATTAGTCCTTCTGTCTATTTCTCAGTGATGCCAGCTTTGAGAAGAGAACCTGAACAGGGCTTCTGTGAGAATGCCACCCCTGAGAGGTGGCTGACAGCTAAGGACCTGGAACAGGACCCTCTAGCTAGTTCCTACAGAGTGCCAGGCCTTGTATCCTTAACCTGCTGCAGGCCCAGATATTTGGGAAGAGCAGGGAGCTGCTGTCATACAGCTTGGATTTATTTTTTCTTGCTTTATATGTCTCTCCTTGAAGGTGTTTCCTTTCTGTTTGCTGGGTTTCTCACAGTGCCACCTGGGTATGAAATTCTCTTCCACAGATGATTCAGGCAACAGATCAAAACTAACCTTTTACATGCCAGGAGTGACTAGGTTATGGCCACTGTTCCCTGTGTTGACACAGGCCTCAAACATGTTAGCTTCATGTCCTAACATGTTGTCACTGCAGTGCTCCATCTAAATGTCTTGGGTGCTGCCCTTTTCTCCCTTCTCCATGCTGTTGTGAGCAGGGGTTACCAGGAGTGTGCTGATACAGACCTCAGCCGGGCAGCATTAAGGTTTTCCCATGGAGACCTTTCTGCTGTGGTAGGACCAGGCTCCCCCAGCTCTCTGGAGAAGAGTGGGGTGGCACCACAGATGTGAATGTCTTCTTGCTTGGGTTACTCACCTGCTCCACACTGTACAGGGAGGGATGAGCAGTACCCATCCCTCTTTGCTTGTAGGTGTCTGATGAGGAAGAGGAGGGAGGAACAGACACCTGCTGTACGAGGAGTGAGGATTCCAGTGACGTCCCTTCCCAGGTCTGAATTTTTCAGTGATGCCTTTCTGAAACCAGGCCCAACTCCTCTTGATGCAGAGTGCTTTGCCAGCTTGTAATTAAAAAAGCTTTGTGGCTTCTCTGCAAAGTTAGCAAATATATTAGCTGCAAGTTTTACAAGTGAGCTAAGCAAAGCACAGAGCAGTGGATTACGGCTCTGAGAACACCCAGTTTGCTGGGAGATGGGAATGGGAAATGCTGGTTCTGTGCTGTCACCTGGGATTTTCTATATGTGCCCAAGCTGTGTTTGTAGGAACAGGAGGATGACTGAAGGAGTGCATATGTATGGCAAGGAGGGTAATGATTTGTGTGGGCTTTGCAAAGCCTGCTGTAATGTCTCACTAAATTCATTTCCATACGTCTCTGGGCAGGATTTGCAGGAGGAGGAAGTGCAGAGCAGTGAGAAAGGGCAGCAGGGCAGCAGCAGAGCTTTCCGTTGTGGGTACAGAGGCTGTGGCCGCCTCTACACCACCGCCCACCATCTCAAGGTAAAGCAGGTGACATGCAGACACCACACATGTCCCCGTGTCACAGTGCCAGGTCACAACGCTGCTATAGAAAAGGCTGAGCTGTGTGCTTGGCTCCCCAGGAGATCCAGGTGTGTTAATTGGCCAAGGTGAAATCCAACAGGGAACTTCAGATTCTCTCCACCAGCTAGATTTCTCCACACTATTTTACTTCCTCCTTATCTTGGATCTCATTTTAGAGACCTGTTCTTTCTTTTCCAGGTACATGAACGTGCTCACACAGGTGACAGGCCATATACCTGCGACTTCCCGAGCTGTGGGAAAGCGTTTGCTACAGGTAACAATTTCTCTTTGGAGCAAATTTTGTTTTCTCTCCAGTCCAAACTGCTCTTGAGTATCAGCCCTGGCTTTTTTCCATCAGAGCACAAGGAGCAACAGCTTTTAAAACCTTCTGAGAAGGAGCTGTGGCATGGGAAACTGCCTGGGACTTGGTTGATTACTGACAGATTAAAGGAGTTGTAGGAAGAAGCTGAGTTGTCAGGGGTAGTGTGAGGCTGTTTGGATTTTTCTTCCCCTTCAGCTTTGCAGACCCAGGACAGAGATTCAGAAATGGCTGACCTGAGAGGTGGTACACAGCTTGCCATTTTATTTCCTTCTCTTGATAAAATTTAATTGTAGATTCTTTCCTGGACAGGATATGGGCTGAAGAGCCACGTGAGAACACATACTGGTGAGAAACCATACAAGTGTCCAGAAGACATGTGTAGCAAAGCTTTCAAAACCTCTGGGGATCTCCAGAAGCACATCCGGACCCACACAGGTGAGCAGTACAGGAGGAGAACTGAGCTCCTCATTGAAAGGGTCTCCAACATAAAGTACCACTTCAGCCTTTGTCCAGGACGTGGCTTTTTGTATCTCAGGTGAAGCAAGGCAGAACTGAAGTTGTCTTCAGGCAGAAGTAGCCAGGAGTAGAAGCAGTGGTAGGGATTCTCAACTCAGTTATGAACAGCAGAGGCAAAGTGGTGAGGGTGCCCGTGCTGCTGGAGGAAACGAGCCAGCAGTTGGGTCTGTTCTGAGGTCTCATTGGTGTAACACTGTGGAGGAGTGAAGGGATGCAGGTGTCTAGGGCATTCCAGGTAGCTGTGTTCTGGCAGGACTCTCATCCCTTTACTCTCTCCATGCAGGTGAGCGTCCCTTCAAGTGTCCCTTTGTGGGCTGTGGCCGCTCTTTTACCACATCCAACATCCGCAAGGTTCACATCCGAACGCACACAGGCGAGCGGCCCTACATGTGTCCCGAGCCCAACTGTGGGAGGGGCTTCACCAGTGCCACCAATTACAAGAACCACATGAGAATCCACACAGGTAAGAGGAGAAGAGGGTGAAACACAGACAGCTCCTCCCCTGTCATGTGGCAGCAGGGAAATCTGTGGGACTGAAATGGTCATTGCCAGGCATTGCAGGTGTAGATCTGGGAGCAGCCAGGGAGTTAAAGGAATTTGGAATGGCTTTATTGGGCTGATTATAGTTCTGCCTCTTCCAATGGTCTGTCTCCAGCTCTTCCCTCTTGTTGGGGAATCCTTTCCTAGAGCATGAGGAGGGTGAGTGGGTTCAGCTCTGCTCTTGTGGCCTCTTCCCTAGGAGAGAAGCCGTACATGTGCACTGTGCCAGGCTGTGGAAAGCGCTTCACAGAGTACTCCAGCCTCTACAAGCACCACGTGGTCCACACACACTGCAAACCCTACACCTGCAATAGCTGTGGGAAGACCTACCGCCAGACTTCCACCCTGGCCATGCACAAGCGCAGCAGCCACGGCGAGCTGGAGGCCACGGAGGAGAGCGAACAGGCCCTCTACGAACAGCAGCAGCTGGAGGGTGAGGAACCGCTTCCCCATCACTTGTGGGAGCCTTGGGTTTGGCTGTGTGGCAAAGGGGAGGGAGGTGACAGCAAGAGGCTGCAGCCAGCCCACTCCTCTTTCAGAGCCAGGTCTGTGCTCTGGCCTCCTGCCTTCCCCATCAAACCCAGATCTGTGTCACAGATGAGAGTAAAGGGCTGCTCGTGGTCCTTGCTGTATGTCACGGGTTGGGAGTGGACTCTCCTACCCATTCTGTAGTACAGGGACAGGCAAAGACCCTTCCCAGGCCAACACTGAGCTGTTGTCATCATGATCTTGTCCTCTTCTGTGCTGGCCCTTCAGGCAACAGGCAGATCACGGGGTCAGGCGTGTGCTTTCACACTCTGATTAATTAGCGCTTCTCTCGCCTTTTTTGCTCTTCCCCTTCACTGACTCAGCTGCTGCTGCTGACAGAGGCTCCCCCCTGAAGAGCCAGCATATCACTTTCCTGTCAGAGATGGAGGAAGATGAAGAGGAAGATAGTGATGGTATGCCTACACAGGTCTCGCTTATCTCTCAGGATGGGACAGAGCAGGTATGGACACTGACAACCTCCAGCACATGGGGGACAGCAGTTAGCTGAGTCCCCAGTTAACTCTGCCTCTACCCAGCCTTGGTCTTCTCTTTAAGACTTTTTTTCAGTATAAAACAAACTCTGGGGCTTCTTGGGCTCTGTCTGTCATGAGGGCTCGCTCCTTCCAGCCTCACCCCACTGCTGCAGTCTGGATGTGGAGGGTGAAGAACAGGCCTCTGGTCCCTGACTCCCTTCCTGCTGCTCGGGGTCTTGTAGGCTCGCGTGTGGCCGCCCTCCCTTCCCTGTCAGCTGTCGAGTGGCAGCTCCCAATCTCTGCTGACACAGGCTGGATTTGGAGGTGGTTTTTTCATTGTGTGTTGTGCTTTTCTTGTACTTCTCTCCAGCTGCCCCTGTGCTGACTGGGAAAAACTCCATTCTGTGGTAGAGGGCAAAGGAAACAGCTGCCACGAGTCAGGATTGTTTCCTCTTAGTCTGAGCTGCTCCCTGCTGCAGCAGTGCACAAGCTGTCGCTTCAGAGCATGGAGAGAAGATGTTAAATGGGAAGGGGAGGTGTGGTGGAAGGGGTAGAGCTGGAAACTTGAAGCTCTCCATCGATTCTGTCCATGACCCTGAGCAAAGTCCTTGCAGTTTTTTCTGCCCTAGGTCTTTGCATGCAGAGGAGGAGAGAATATTTCATCCTCACCGAGACCTTTGTGTTGCTAAACTCAGGGGTTGTGTAAGGCTTCCTGAGAAGCCATCCTGGCTGAGAGCATCTGCTTTTATCCTGCCCAGGTCAGTTTGTCACAGGAAGACCTGCAGGCCTTGGGCAGTGCAATCAGCATGGTGACACAGAGCGGTGCCCTCGCCGTGCCCGAGGAAGAGCTGGTGGGGGGTGACACACGCACCGTGACTGTGGCCAGCACGGGTGGCACCGAGACGCAGCCGGTACGGACAGAACTGGCACCTTCCCTTTTCCCTGCAGAGCAACAGCTTGCTAAGAGGGAATGGTGTTTGCTCTTAGAACGTGATTGGTTTTTATCTTAACTTCTAGGTTAGCATTGTCACTTCTGGGGCAGTCGTGGCTGAAGACTCGGCCATCGTCTCCCTCCCTCATCAGCAGGTGGCATTGCTGGCTACTGCCAACGGCACCCACATCGCGGTGCAGGTACCACACAGCACCTGCCACCTTCCCCTCTGTTCCCCCACCCACCCACTGGCTTCAGCACTTGCCCTCTTGCCCAGGGTGCTTCTTCCTTAATTCCCAGATGCCCTGTGCACAGCAGGGAGCAGGGACATGCTCCCTGGATTGCAGAATGCTCCTCTGTAAACAGCCTGTCCCCTCTGTAGCTGTGTCTCTCTCTGCTTTGCCATGCTGCTTTCTCCCTGTGCCACCCACGGCCAGCCCCTCGTACCTGTGTCCTGCTGAGGGCTGCCCTGAGCGAGCCCCCACCTCCTGAGCCCACTTTTTTGGGAGGACACTGTTCTCTTTATTCTCTTTCTCTCTTTCCTCCCCTAGTTAGAAGAGCAGCAGAGCCTGGAGGACGCCATCAGCCTGGCCGCAGCAGCAATCCAGCATGAGCCTGTAACACTCGAGGCAGCCGTGTCTGAGAATGGGTGCTGAGCCCCCGCAGAGCCTCCCGGGCGGGGAGAGCAGGCAGCAGCCCCGGGCTGCTCCCCACGGGGGCGGCAGGAGCCGGGCCAGCCGGCACGCACGGCGCGGGGCGCGGTGCACGAGCCAGGGCAGGGGTCCGAGGGCAGCGCGTGCACCGTGCGGGCGGTGAGAGCTGGCGCCGGCAGCGTTGGGCTACCGGGGTGACCCTGTTCCCAGGGCTCTTCTCTCCAAGAAGAAATGTCCAAGATACTTGGCTGCTGCCTTCTCCTGGAGGCTCTGCTGTTTTCCTGGGCTCTGAGCAGCAGCTTTCCTGCTCCTTCCCTTGAGCACGGACTCCCTCTGTCTGGAGGAGGTGGCAGATTGTGTCTTCTAGTATTGATTTCTTCATGGCTAAGATTTCTAAGACCTGCCAGTCTTCTGCAGTAGAGGTGGAGCTGCAGAGATCTCAGCAATCTCTGGGAATGCAAAATCTTTTTTGGAGAGGCACTTCCTGTCCTCTGCCTGTAGGAATGGTCCAACAACTTCCCTTTCCTGCCCACTCCAGGTGAGGGACAAGTGGGCAGTGTATGTCCAGAAGCAATAAAGCCCCAGCAAAGCAAGCCCAGGCTGTCGTGGGCTCGGTGGCTGGAGTGGTGACAGTTCCTGATGCTGAGTTGAGTGCCTGGGCTGGCTCTGACACTGATTCTCCCATCTCTTTATCACACTCCACTCTCGAGCAAACTTCCTTGGCAGACTCAGCGCTGTGGAGCAGAGCAAAGCACTCCCTCCACCGAAGCCAGGTAGCACTTGTTGGGGGTTGAACTGGCCTTGGATGTAAATACTGAGTTGAAATAAAAACAAATGTAAAATTTTCTTCTTTTCTTTTTAAAAGTCACTTTTCTGTTTCAGTCCCTGCAGCCAGCGGCTGGCAGAGGGGGGGAGGGTGGGATGGATGCTACTGTTTTGTAGATATCGGGATTAAGGAAGTTCAGGAGGTTGTTGAATTGACCAGAAGTGTCCTGCCAAAGCAGTGATTGTCCAAAATCAGCGCTGAGGTCTGTGACCAAGAGAAGTTGTAGCCTCTAAGCCCCCAGCCTGTGTCTTAGAAGGGCTAAGAATTGAGTTGCAGGTCAGGCCTTGGTTTTCCAAGAACTTCTCCAAGCCTAGATTGAGGGATTTGTGTCAATACAAGAAAATGTGTCTGTGAACACATCCTGCAACCCTCTGAACCGAGGAACGAGACCTGGGCTGGCTTCTTCAACCCAGCAGGAGCAACCTCAGCCCCTCTGCTGCCCGCCTCTGCCCCGGGCAGCGTGCAGACAACTCCAGTGCAGGGAGAGCACCATGGAATCATTTAGGGTGGAAAAACCCTCTAAGATCATCGAGTCCACCACGAGCACAGGCTCTCCCAGCAACCAGGGGGTTTATTTTTTGGAAGTAGCTGAGGAGTTTGCAGGTTTTTGCAGGCAGGGAATGGGCATAACCCAGGAGGGCTGCAGCGGGCGAGAGCTTCCCTGGTGCAACTGATGCCAAAACCAAGCCGAGCTGGAGCCTTTCCAAAAGGCACAGCCCGTGCTCCAGCTGCAAGGGGAAGCTCTTCACTTAAAGAAGAGGAAGCTGCTGTTGCAGTCAGGGAGGGGATTCCTAACACGAACACCGAGAAAGCTTTTGATCTCTGGGCTGAGCCAGCAAAGGGTAACAAATCCCTGTCCTGTTTGTGCTCCGGGAGCGGTGGATGGTCCTTCCCCTGGGTGTTGGGGTTGGAAAAGACCTCCAGCCCAGGAGACCGTGGGGCCAAGATGGGGTCCATGGGTTTTTCTGGGGTTCACCCAAGCAGATGGCGCTCCTGCTTCGCTCGTCCCCCACTGCCCAAGGCTGTCGGAGGAGCAGGCGGTTTCCAGGAACCGGATCCTCGACCTCGGCAGAGCCGCCTCTGCCACCGCCGCCTGTAGCCATGGACCTGCGAGCCGAGCTGCTGAAGTCCATCTGGTACGCCTTCACCGCCCTGGATGTGGAGAAGAGCGGCAAGGTCTCCAAATCCCAGCTCAAAGTGAGTCCCTCCTGGGGGGGGGGTTCGGGCAGCCCCGGCGTGGGGAGCGTGGGTGGGCTGCGTGGGGCAGAGTGGGGCCAGGGATGCTCTGCGTCCCCCCTGGGTTTCCACGGAGGAGTTGTTGAGTGTGAAGATTAATGAGACCTTGCTGTCGTCTCCACACTGGTTTGGGGTGAAGTTCTCCATCTCTGCCCTGTCTCCCTTTTAAAAAAAACAGGTGGGGGGAGTTCACACTCAAATGTATTTTCTAGCTGAAAAAGAGAAGAAATCTAAGTTTTAGTTGTTTTCAGTTTCTTAGACTTTTTGTGGCCACCTTGCAGCCCAAACTGAGTTTATATTTTTTTACTTGCCCGAGCACCCGCGTTTCTGCTTCCTGTTCAGCCAGCGGCTCGGTAGGTAGAGACAGACCATTTTTAAACTGAAATTCCTCAGTGGTCTGGCCAGAAATAACCCAGCACTTAAAAAAATCTCTGATTTACCTTCTCCTCCATCCCCTCAGCAGCTTTGCAGAGGGCTCCTGCCTTCAGCCCTTCATCAAACCCATCCTGGCTTTAGAAATCTTTTTGTCTGTCTCTGGGACGGGGTCTGGTCGAATCCACCTTGGCTTTGACAGTAATTATTGATTTATTTTATTTTTTTTCCCCTTTGCAAGCAATGGGATTCCTTTTTTGTTGCTGTGTAAATGTCCCGTTGTGGTTCTTAAGCTGGTGCCGGGGTTGGAAATGCCGGTTGGAGCAGGGGGCTGTTGATGCAGAAGAAAAAGACCTGAACTAAAAACATGCAAAACACGGGGAGATGTTGCGTCAGGACTTGGCAGCTGCTGCCAGGCTGTGAGATGAGTTGTGAAACACTGCAAAAAAACCCCTTTTTTCTTTTATTCCTTCTTAATTTATATGGCTTCCCCTGGGATGGATTGCAGGGAAGGTGTTGGGCTTGGCAATGGGGTGGGTTGTTTTGACTGAAAATTAAGAGTTTTGTTAGCAGGGGTCTGGAGGGGAAGCAGTGGGAGCCACACTCTCTCCTCCTCCTCCTCCTCAGCAGCTGCTTTTGCCCCCCCAAAACTCGTTGCACGTGTGTCCTGCGAGTCACGCTCACCTACTTAAAACTGTGGAAATACCTGAAGGAATTAAGGAAAATCCCAAAGCAGGTTAGAGTCTAATTCCCCTCGCTAATCCCCTCGCTGTGCTCCCCTCACAGCATCCCCTGCACCCAGGCTTTGGGTGCTGAGCCCAGCCCAGCCGCGCTGTCGGCCCCGAAAGCGCCGGTGTGAACACGTGCAGCGAGATCTTCCTGGCTGGTGACAGCGCTGAGGCCACAGAGCCCCTGATTGTCACAGCAATTTCCTAGAGAGTTTGTGCAGGGCGGTACAAGGAGCTGCAAACCCTCGTCCAAGCAGCTCTGGGGTGCTGGGGATGGTGTCTCTGCAGTGGCTTTGCCCAGGGTGACATTCTGGAGGGGAAGGGAGATTCACCCGTCGCTGGTTTTCCACCTTGAGCATGGAGATGGGATGGTGGGAGGTTGGGCTGTGCTGGTCCATGACAAAGCTCAACCCAGGATAACTTCCCACCCGCCTGGAGGCCGGGGAGAGCTCATTTCCATCACCCCTCGCTGCCAAACCCTGGCTCAGGTTTGTCCCAGCAGCGTTTCTGCTGTAGGTTCAGCACAGGACGAATCCAGGGTCTCGTGGGTTGGAGCAATAAGGTGTCAAAGCCGCGGTGGCCGTGTCCTCTCCAAACTCCTCCTGGGTTGTGTGAGCTGGGTTGAGCTCTGCTCCTTCACCCAGGCGTGTTGCTGCAAGAAGGATCTTGAACAAGGGTGGGAGAAACACTGGTGTTCACGGGGGTTGCACCCACAGATCCAAACCAGCCCCAGGAGCTGGGGTGGGATTTTGCTGGTCCATGAGCAGCACGCCGGCGGCAGTTGGGTGTTTAACTTCTCCAACCTCTTTCCAGCCAGTTGCACCAATAAATTTAGCAGCTTTCAAAGCTGTGGGGAGCTGTTGGGTTCAGCAGTTGGGTTCTTTGCATGGACACTCCCATGCGTGTGCATCTGTACATGTGAGTGTAGGTGTGTGTCTGCGCACAGGAAGGAAGGACGGCCTTGTGGTTGAGTGCTACGTGGCGAGAGATGTCGGGTAGCTCTGTTCCCAGCACACACCAGCCCTGCTCTTGGATGAGCTTTTATCTTCTTGGTGCCATCACATCCTCCCTGGCCGAGCTGGGGGAGCTACTCCTCATCCCCATGGATGCTGCCTGGGATGTGGTTCCTGCAGGCAGGGCAGAGCTGAGCCCTTCGAGGTGGCCGTGTCCAGTGAGTTGGAGCCACCGAGCACCATCCTGGTGCTTTTCAGCTCCACTCATGTGCCTGGGGTTGTTGAGCCTGGAGAAAAGGAGGCTGAGGGGAGACCTTCTGGCTCTGTCCCAGTCCCTGCAAGAAGGGTGGAGAGAGGTGGGGGTGGGTCTGTTCAACCAAGGGACAAGGGACAGGACAAGAGGAAATGGGCTCCAGTTGTGGCCAGGCCAGTTGAGATGGGATGTGAGGAAGAATTTCTTTGCTGAAAGGGTTCTGAGGCATTGGAAGGGGTTGCCCAGGGCAGTGGTGGAGTCCCCATCCCTGGAGGGATTGAAGAGTCGTGTAGACACAGTGCTGAGGGACAGGGGTTAGTGGGGACTGGTCAGTGTTGGGTTCATGGTTGGACTCGATGAGCTTCAAGGGCTTTTCCAATTAAGATGATTCCATGATCCCATTACAGAGGGAGAGTTGCTGTTTGCTGAGCCATCCAAGAGCTCGGTCTCCTGAGGTTGCTCACTCCTTGGGGAGTGGAAGGGAGGAGGTGGGGGGACAGTTGAGTGGTTTAATTGAATGTCTGTGCAGTGAGGGTCGCGGGGATCCCCCAGCCAGAGCATTGGGGTGCAAATGGCAGGGGAGGTGGCTCTTGATTGCTTTTGGAGGAACATCCCACAACACATGTGTGTCTCTGGTTGGAACTGGTGTCTTGCTGGGCTGGTGCCACAGCACAGCCTGGTTATGGACCCCCCTGGCTTGAACTGAAAGCACCTGTGCTTGTTGTGTGCACAAAAGACATGGG
The DNA here is from genome assembly GCA_907165065.1 of Caprimulgus europaeus. The sequence goes on along the minus strand of OU015550.1, from coordinate 2,946,234 downwards.
CCAGTGGGTCCCAGTTTGACCAGTAACAGGTCTGAGAGCAGTTCATCCATGAAAGCAAAGGGGGAAAGCCTTCCCCAAGATCGGGAGCTGATGGGGATGAGCATGAGCCAAGGAGTCCATTGGGGCTGGTGCTCAGAGGGGTTTGGGAGGCTCAGGGGTGTCGGGCAGACCTCACCCCCCAACCCCCAGCCATCTCCTGCAGGCCACAAGCGAAAGGTCACGTCACCAAACTGCTCTCGGAGCATCCCTTCCCTCCTCCCCCGTTCCTGTCCCCTCCCATCCCTCGTTTCAGAGCCTGGTTTGGGGTTTCCCACCTCTCCTCTCCTCCCTCTGTGGGGTTGGGGCAGCCCCAGCCCCACACACCCCACCAGCAGCCTGCCTGGGGCTTTCCTCCCCACCCTGCCCCACACTGATTTGGTAGCGAGTGGAGGGGCTGATGGTTCACAGGGTGCCGGGGCAGATGGAGGGGCTCGGGGTGCTCTCCATGGTCAGGGGCACACACAAGACCTCCAAGGGCTTTTTGGGATGGGGATGAGGCCCCAGGTTGGAAATGGAGAATGGGAGGAGATTCCCAAGCTTTCCATCCATCACAATGGATTCGTTCACCATCCCAGGGGATGCCCAGGGTATTTCCATCCCCCCCCCACCCCCTGCACCGACCCCGCTGTGGCACCGAACCCCAAAAGGCGCAGCCACAGCTCTCAGGGCTCCAGCCCCTGGGTGTTTGAGCACAGGGTGGAGTCCTGCTGATAACATCGGACCAAGGGGTGAAAAAGAGAAAGAAAATCTGGTTGAGCAAGAACCCTTTCCAGCTGCAGCAGCCAGGATGGCCTCTGGCATCTTCTCTCCAGCTGGGAGGAAATTTCCAGCCCTGCACAGAGGAGCAGGGATGCTGCACACCATCTCCTCCAGCTCCTCTCTTGAGACCTTGTCAAGTTACATCTGCAAATCCTACAAACCATCTCTGCAAACCCTGGTGCAATGGGACAGCATCCGTTTGGGATGCTCCTTAAACCATCTCCTGCTTGTTGGGAGGGAAAGACAAGGAGACAGAGCCCTGGGCCAGGCTGCCCAGAGAGGGTGTGGAGTCTCCATCTCTGGAGATGTTCAAACCCACCTGGACACTTTCCTGTGCAACCTGGTGTAGGGACCCTGCTTTGGCAGGGGGGTTGGACTGGATGATCTCCTGAAGTCCCTTCCAACCCCACCAGCCTGTGATTCTGTGAGGCAACTGCTTGCCCAGCACCATGAGCTGGAGATGCTGGTGGTGCTCATGGGCAGCCTTGCTGCGGGCTCTGGCTGCTGGCCCAGCTCCAGTGTGGGCTCTCCAGCACGTGGGAAATGTGGGAGCTTCAAAACATGTTTTGTTTGAGAGGATTTGAACACAAATGGGCTGGTTGGTGACACAAGCAAACTATTTCTGGAGATGGTGTGGCTCCAAATCACTCTTGTCTGTTTCCATTGCAGACAAAACCTTTTCTTAGCTTCTTATAAATCTTTTATTTTGGTCTTTCTTGGCTTTTTTTTTTATGCCCCATTGGCAGAAAGCAAACGCTGCCAGGCTGGGCACTGCTGTCAGTTGTGTTTGCAAGAAATGACGAAGGGCAGCTGCCAACCAGCGTGGCTTGGGGTGGCTTTTCAGCATTTCTAGATCAAAGCATGTCCTGTGTGCTCGGGAATGTTGGAAACAGTATTTAAAAAAAAAAGGAAAGAAAAGGAAAGAAAAGGAAAGGAAAGGAAAGGAAAGGAAAGGAAAGAAAAGAAAAGAAAAGAAAAGAAAAGAAAAGAAAAGAAAAGAAAAGAAAAGAAAAGAAAAGAAAAGAAAAGAAAAGAAAAGAAGAAAAATAAAGAAATAATGAAAAAAAGAAAAATAAAGAAAAAAGAAAAGAAAAAAGAAAAAAGGAAAAAAGAAAAATAAAGTAAAAAAAGAAAAGAAAAAAGAAAGAAAAAAGGAAAAAGAAAGAAAAGAAAAAAAAAGGAAAAAAAAAGGAAAAATTAGGTCCCCACGTGCCAAGGAAGAAAAGAAACAAATGTGGAAAAAAATCCTCAATTTCTCCCCGTTTCTAAACGATTCTCTAAGGTTTCTCTTTGGGAATATTCCCCTGTCCCAAAGCCAAGCCACACCTGGGTGCTGGGCAGGGATGGTTCCTGGGTGGGTGGGTGGTACCGTGGGGCAGGGTTGGAGGTTGTTCACCTTCTCCCCACCCCCTGTGCTTGGCCAGGTGCTGTCCCACAACCTGTACACGGTGCTGTGCATCCCTCACGACCCCGTGGCGCTGGAGGAGCATTTCCGTGACGATGATGACGGGCCGGTGTCCAGCCAGGGCTACATGCCCTACCTCAACAAGTACATCCTGGATAAGGTGAGTCACCCCCCCTGGCCACCCCCCATCTCTGGTGGGGACATCATCTGCTCCTGCATCCCATGGAAGCTCCATGGCTCTGCTCTCCTCTGCTCTTGGAGATCCCATGGGTGGAAAAAGGGTACAGAGAGTTGGGGAGCATTGGGGTGAAGGCCAAAATGAGTGAGAAATGTTTAATACCCAATGACTTTTGGCAAGGATGAAGTCAGAACTTTCCATCAGGCTCTGGATGGAGGTGCATCTCCGCCCACGTTTCCTGAAGGGTTCAGAAAGAGAAATCAGCCCCTTTTTGATTGATAGAATGATAGATAGAATGATAGAATGGTTTGGGTTGGAAGGGACCTTAAAGCTCATCCAGTCCCAACCCCCCTGCCAGCAGCAGGGACACCTTCCACTAGACCAGGTTGCTCAAAGCCTCATCCAACCTGGCCCAGAACACTTCCAGGGAGGAGCAGCCACAGCTTCTCTGGGCAACCTGGGCCAGGGTCTCACCACCCTCACACCAAAGAATTTCTTCCTCACAGCTCAGCTCCATCTCCCCTCTGCCACTTTCAAGCCATCACCCCTTGTTCTGTCACTCCCTGCCCTTGGCCAAAGTCCCTCCCCAGCCTTCCTGGAGCCCCTTCAGGTACTGGGAGGCCACTAGAAGGTCCCCCTGGAGCCTTCTCTTCTCCAGGCTTTTTTTCTTCAGTGGAAGAAAGCCGGGTGCTTCTTGTCTCACCTAAATTTAAACCCAAACTCAATGTATGTGTCACCTTCCTTCGTGGTGGGAGCTTTTAGAATCATGGAATGAATCCTAGAATGATTTTTCCTCTCCACCACTATTCAAAGTTGAGGTGTGACCTCCTTGGGCAATGAAGAGGAGAGGGAGGAGGACGAGGTGCCAGGGCAGGAGCAGAGGTTGGGGTGGACAGGGGCTTTCTCCCTTTTTTTTCCGTGGCTCAAAGGCACCTTTGTTTGGCACAGCGAGACTTTGTGGCTGGGTCCTGGTTTCCTCCAGGCATGTGAGGAGAAGAAAAATGACTGAGAACTTTCTTCTGCTGAAAGAAGGGGGGGCCCAGAGCTGGGTGCAGTAACCCTTCCCTCCCCTGCCACTTCCCCAGGGCCGAGCCGTGCCAGCCCCGGCGTGGTGGCTCCGTGACACACTCGGTGCCACTCTCGGTGCCAGTCTTTGCCTTGCCCTGAGCTGGTCAGGAGCTGCCCAGCCTGGTCCAAGGATGCTGATCTCAGCTGTGGAGATCTGCTCTGCAGTAAGATCTGCTCCCTCTGCCCATTGCAGGCACCAGGGGTTTGCTCCTTCCACAGCCCACGGTCAGCCCAGCCCAGAATGGCCAAAATCCTTCCAGTTTCCATGTGGTTCTTTGGGAGATGACCCTTAAACCCTCCTCTTGTGGCTTCACCGTGGCTAATAAAATCCCAGAGGTGGCCAGAGACAGGGAAGTGGGTTTTCCTGGTAAGAGGGGCTTTCAGCTTTCTGCCACCCAAAGGTTTTTCTCCAGCTCTGCCGTTAAAGGCTGCGGTTTGCCCCCGTGCCGGCAGCACGTGGCTCATGCAGCGGGGATGGAGTGGCCAGATGCAGCCAGGCCCCTTTGGTCCCCATCACAGTTCAGCTGTGCCACACCAAAATTGTCACATGAAGAGACTCATGATGTCAGGCAAGCGGTCACAGAAGCTCATGGACAATCAGAGGGGCCAAGGGTGATGGAGGGACCATTCCTGCCTCTGCTGCTGCCGGCCCATGGGCGTCACTTCCCTTCGCTGAGCCCCAGTTCCTCTTTATGGTCAAACAGGGACAAGGAGAGCGACCCAAGGACATGGAGACACTGGGGAGGGGTGTTCAGGAGAGCACCATGTAATGCTGCATGTGCTTCACCACGAGGTTCCTACTGGTGCTCCAAAGCCCAGCAGGACATGGCTGAGCCACTGTGGCCATGCTGTGGTGCCTGGGTGCTGCAGTGGTCCCACAGCATCTTCTCTACCAGCCAGGAGGTGTTGCTTGCATGAGTAAGGGGACCTGTGCTGGGGATGTGTCCTCTGGCACCATGGGTCAGTGCCCACCTACACTCTAGTTGTGGGTCCCACCTACACTCCAGTTGTGGGTCCCACCTACCAATCACCCCATGCTTCTCAGTGGCAGGGACAGGAGATTTCAGGTGTGAGGGTTCCTTCTCTCCAATGCTTCCCTCCCCCAGAAGTCCCCCCTAGTCCTGCAGGACCATGCTCACCCCCTGACTCCTGCCCACAGGTGGAGGAAGGTGCTTTTGTCAAAGAAAACTTTGATGAGCTCTGCTGGACCCTGACAGCCAAGAAGAATTACAAGCCCGACCGGAACGGGAACAGTGTTGTATCCCACCAAGATGCCTTCAAGCTCTGGTGTCTCTTCAACTTTCTGTCTGAAGACAAATACCCTCTTGTCATGGTGCCAGACGAGGTAGGACCTGTCTTTCCCCCCTCCACCCCCCTCCTCCCAGGGCTCTGCGTGCTGGCAGAGCCCCATCTGGGGCTGACACGTCCTGCTATCGCTTCCTGGCATGTCCCACCACATCCTGCGAGACGTGGTGCTCCGGGGTGTGAGAGAGAAGAGGCCGGGGGGTGGGAGGAGGGGGCTGTCTGCCCTGAGCACCCCCTGCTATTCCCATGGCCCCCACCACTGCCCAGGGACAGGGGTGTGACTGGGAACATCTGGGAGGATCCCTCTGAAATGCTGAAGCCTCTCAAGTAGAGATGTGTTGGAGAATAAGGTGTGGGCTGGTCCATAATGCTCTTCCATGGTCCAAGCTTATGCCAATGAGCTCTTTTGTCTGCTGTGAAATGAATGCACCACTTGTCAGAGCTCCAACCAAGGAGCATCTGCAGATCAGCTCCTCCTGGGCCAGGTCCCTGGCCTAAAGTCCCTCCGTTTCACCCAAGGGTTGAGTTGAGTTGGGTGTTGGAGGACTCCTCCTGATTTTCATGGGGGAGAAAGAGAAGATGAGAAGAAAACCTTCAAATCTGATGCAAGGGGAGGTTGCTCCCCATGAAATCGCTGTCAGGCTGGATGGGGCTGTGTCCCTTGTGCTGCTCTCAGCCCATGCCACCACAAAGGCAGTGGCAGAGCAGAGCCAGTTGTCCCTCTCCACGTCCACTGCCACCAGACACTCACCCCCTACCCAGCACCTGGAGAGTTAAGAGTGAGGTTGCCCCGACTGCCCTGCAAAGCTGCTAGCAGTAATCTCCAAATTCCACCCAGCATTTGGAGGAGGAAGTTCTCCCTTCTCCAGGGCTCAGAACAAACCCCCACGAGAAGGTGAGCACGTATGGGGAGGAGACACAAGCTCAGAAGCCAAGAGCAGCCTCACCAGGAGGAGCTTGGCTGGGCAAGCAGCTGCCATCTGCTTCTACACCATCAACCTCCTGAGATCAGCAGAAAAGCTGAACAAGAACAAAAAAAACACCCAAAAAAAAAAGAAAAAGGGCAAAAAAGGCCAAGAAGCTCAGTGCTGCGCAGAGGCAGGAGGGCAACCGCACTTCCTGCTCCCCACGAGAGGAGTTTCCTGTTCCCCAGACCGTGACAAACTGAATCATCTCGCTGCTCACAGGGCTGAGCTTGAAAACACCAAGAAAAAAAGAAAGAAGAAAAAAAAAAAAAGCAGCTACATGACATTTTTGCCCTTCTAGCAATCTGATGTAAAAAAATCCAGCTGGGTGGGAGGACTCTGCTGTGTTTCACCTTTCTGTGTGGCTCTCTGCAGAGTCACCCACCCTCCTTGGTCTCTAGATCATGGGTAGAGGAGAGCTGGCAGCAAAAGTCGAGCTGAAATCCATCTTCCCAACGTCACATCAACCATTTTAGCTCTTTTCTTAATGCCATTTATTTACAGTTTCAAAGCAATGCTCATCTCCTCCACGGGCACCTCTTCCCCGGCTCCTCCTCAGTGTTTTTATGGCATCAGCTGGAAACCAGAGTGGTGCTGAGGTCAGGGCTGTGGTCTGAGACACCTTCCTTGCAGGCTGGGCGTGGGGGACAGCAGCGTTGGGTTGTTCTCCCTCAGGCACTTGACTTCTGTAGAACTTTCTCACTCTGCAGACAAATAAGCCAAAAAATAGCTCATCTTTGTGGTTAGAAGGAAAAACCTCCCAGTAGTGGTCAAGCTCTAACCCAACATCAACCTCCCGAGCCTGCCTGCTGCCTGGAACACTTTGGCCATGACCATCAACCATCACAAGGGGTGGTACCTCTGGGATAATGGACCAGTGTCTCCAGGCTGGAAGCAGATGTGGTTTTGGGCTCTCCAGAATGGGTTGGTGGGGTGGAGATGGCTCTCACCTCTCTCCATTGATGAGCTCCCTGTCCCCACAGGTGGAGTACCTGCTGAAGAAGATCTGCACAGCCATGAACGTGGAGCTGAACTCTTGTGAGCTGGATGACTACTTCTCCCAGGAGCCGCAGGGGCAGGGGGGAGTGACAGTCTGGCAGTTCTTGGACATGGTGAACTCGGGGCGGTTCCTTCGAGGCATCGAGCAGGAGGCCGTCAGCATGGCTGTGGAGGAGGTGTACCAGGAGGTCATTGAGGATGTGCTCAAACAGGTAAGGAGCCCACATCTCCTGGGGCACAAACTCCATCCTGCCCTCCACCCCATTTTTGATGCCTGTGTCTCTCGGGTGCAGGGCTACCTCTGGAAGAAGGGCCAGCTGAGGAGGAACTGGTCAGAGCGGTGGTTCACACTGAAGCCCAGTGTCCTGTCCTACTACATGAGTGAAGAAAGGAAGGAGAAGAAGGGGAGCATCACGTTGGACAAGCACTGCTGCGTGGAGGTACGGCCTGGGCCATGGTCAGCTTGGGGACAGGACACCCAGGAGATCCCCTTATAGAATTAGAGAATCATTAAGGTTGGAAAAGACCTCTAAGATCATCCAGTCCAACTGTCAACCCAACACCACCAGGCCCACTAAACCATGTCCTGAAGTGCCATGTCTACAGATTTTTTTTTAACACCTCCAGGGATGGGGACTCCACCACTGCCCTGGGCAACCCCTTCCAATGCCTCAGAACCCTTTCAGCAAAGAAATTCTTCCTCACATCCCATCTCAACTGCCCTGACCACAGCTGGAGCCCATTTCCTCTTGTCCTGTCCCTTGGTCCTTGGTTGGACAGACCCACCCCCACCTCTCTCCACCCTCCTTTCAGGGACTTGGACAGAGCCAGAAGGTCTCCCCTCAGCCTCCTTTTCTCCAGGCTCAACACCCCCAGTTCCCTCAGCCGGGAACTCAGCACACTTGTGCTCCAGACCCTTCACCCTTCAGACCCCAGGAAGGGAAACCCAAGAATTTCACATCCATGAGCATGGCAGAACCAGTCCTATGGCTGAAGCAAGCTGGGATAAGGTGGGATATGGGGGGGTAACCCCATCCTGTGTCCTCTCCCTGCAGGTGCTGCCTGACCGGGATGGCAAGAGGTGCATGTTCTGTGTGAAGACCTCCTCCCGCACCTACGAGATGAGTGCCTCCGACACCCGGCAGCGCCAGGAGTGGACACTAGGTCCATGCCCACCCCCTCCCCAGCTTCCCCATGTCCTCCCCTCCATGTCCCCACTGACCATCCCTTCCCTCCCCAGCCATCCAGACGGCCATCAGGCTGCAGGCAGAGGGCAAGAAGTCCCTCCACAAAGACCTGAAGCAGAAGCGACGGGAGCAGCGGGAGCAACGGGAGCAGCGCAAGGCGGCCAAGGAGGAGGAGACGCAGCGGCTCAAGCAGCTCCAGGAGGAGAAGGAGAGGAAGCTGCAGGAGTTGGAGCTGCTCAAGGAGGCCCAGAGGCAGGCAGAGATACTCCTGCAAGAGGAGGAGCAGCGGCGGAGGCAGCAGCACGAGGAGATGCAGAGGACTCTGGAGGTCCAGCTGCGGGAAGCCGAGCAGGTACGTGCATCCTCATGGTGTGTCCTGCCATGGGGCTGTGTCACCCATGGGGCTGTGTCACCCATGGGGCTGTGTCACTCATGGGGTGGGTGCTTCCTTCCCCTTCCCTCACCCATGGCAGCCCAGGGGGTTTGGAGGAGCTTTTAGGGTCACATCCTGCTCTTGCAGCAACGCTGCTGCCACCCATCACCTCTGGGCTGTGTGCCACCTGGGGATGAGGGATGGAGGGGTCAACACCACCGTATGTGAGATATCTGAGGAGCAGGAGATGAGGACAACCTGCTCCTGGGGTGTATGAAGCTGGGGGGCAGGTGGGAGGGGAGTGCTAGTGCCCAGATGGCCAGTGAGCCCATTTCTGACCTGAGACAACGCAGTGTGTCTCCTGAGCAGGGAAACAGCCTTGCAGGGGAGCTCCTCCCGTGGGGTGGGAGATGTCTGGCCCCATCTATCCAGGCATGTGGGGGTACAGGGGTCCTGGGGATGGTGGTGGTAGCTCTGCCAGCCTCCTGTGCTGATGACTCCTCTCCTGGCTGCAGGCTCGTGCCTCCATGCAGGCAGAGATGGTTCTGAAGGAGGCAGAGGCAGAACGTCAGCGCAAGCGCATCCAGGAGCTGGAGGAGATGCAGGAACGTCTCCAGGAGGCTCTGCAGCAGGAGGTGAAAGCACGGCAGGACGAGGAGTCCGTGAGATACGCGCAGGCCAGGTAGGACCAGGGCATCCCTGCTCCTCCTCAACCAGTCCCTCTCCCAGGGCAGTGGCTGGGTGTGGGGACACGCTCCTCGGGGTACTGGGGTGTGCTGGTGACTTCCCAGTATGCCGGCAGGGATGGAGGAAGCTGGTGGATGAAGTGACAGAGGGACGTCCTCACATCTTGCTCTTCCTTGACAGGCTACTGGCTGAGGAAGAGGAGAAGCTGAAGCAGCTGATGAAGCTGAAGGAGGAGCAGGAGGAATATATCATCAAAACCCAGCGGGAGAAGCAAGTTCTCAAGCAGGAGATGGAGACCAAGAACAAGTGTCTGGAAGAGGCGCAGAAGCAGCTGGAAGAAGTGAGAGTGAACAGGCAGCGGGTGGACCAAGACGTCATGGTGAGCATCGTGTGGGTGCCACATCCCTTCACACTGGGAGCCCCAGGGGACTTCCCAGCCCTCTCTGAGTCACCTCCATGGTGGGGAGGACCCAGCAGCTTTGAGGGCCAAGCTGGCATTGCCTCGGGGGTTTTCGGAGCTGTGGACATGGGGTGATTTGGTGGCTGAGGTGGGACAAGCGTGTCCTGCCCCAGAGGGACAGAGAGAGCAGCAGTGACAACAGTGGGAGTGTGTGGGAGGGGGGAAGATTGGAAGAGGAGCAGAAGATCTAGAGGAGGGTGAGCTGGGACTCCATCTCAGGAAGGGAAGCCTCCACTCCAGGTTTACTCAGGAAGGGAAACTCCTGCCCATGGGGGCTGTGGGGCAGCCAGGTCACCCCTCTCCTCCGTCCCCTCCCAGGCTGCCCAGCGGAAGCTGCGACAGGCCAGCACCAATGTCAAGCACTGGAACGTCCAGATGAACCGGCTGATGCACCCCATCGGGCCAGGAGGTAGGAGACCACCCACCACACCTTCCCCTGTCCCAGTCTCTCACCCATCTCCCCCTCTTTGGGGACATCCAGGACCCCCATCTTTCAGAGGAGATACCCTCAAGACCCCACACCCCTTTTCCTTAGCTGTTCCCAGGTAAACAATCCTCTTTTTTCTGTCTGTCCCCAGAGAAGCGTACAAATGTGAGTGGAGGAGGCTTCCCTGGCTACCAACCCCTCCTCTCCAGGAGAGACTCCTCCCTCAAACTCAAGCAGAAAGTGGAAGACAAAAGCAGTGACCCCACAAGGGACAACAGCAAGGAAAACGTGAGCAACGGTGGGAACAGCGGCATGCCACCATCTCCAGATGTGGACACCATGGCCACAGAGCCCACCAACTAGCCCAAGCAGGATGGCAGAGCCCAGCAGGGACCTGTGGGACCCCAGCATGTCCCTCTGAGCGGACACAGTCACTACGGCCATCTCTGGATGGAGACAGGCAGGGACCAGCACAGAGCCCATCGGTGACCGTATATAAGGTGAAGATGTTGCCATTTTTGCTGCAGCCACAACGTGCCAGGAGGCTCAGACAACCCAACATTGGGGAGAAGACAGCGGGACCATCTCCTCTGGCCTGCCCAGGGGTAGGACCTGGACTCAACTCCCCAGAATCTGGTTTCCACCCTGCCTAAAAAAATGTAAAAAGCCCCCGATGGGTCTGGACCCCGTGGCCCAGGGCTGCAGTTCCCCCTTGGTTTCTACCAGCAAACCTTCTGCATCGCCCCTGGGTGCGTGGTCCTGCCACAGCAGCTGCCAGGGGAGCTGTGGCAGACTGAGCAGTGTCTTCTCACCACCCTCACAGAAAATCTGGGGTGTCCTTAACTCACACGTGCATTCCCCAAGGTGGTTGTTAAGTCACTGGAGTCACGTAGATGTTAGCAGAAACCAAAAAGCAGTAATAAAGCTTTTGGAGCCACTGGCCTGCAGACATCCTTCCTCACACCAGAGCTCCTTCCTCACCCCAGAGCTCCTTCCTCACACCAGAGCTCCTTCCTCACACCAGATCTCCTTCCTCACCCCAGAGCTCCTTCCTCACCCCAGATCTCCTTCCGCACACCAGATCTCGCTCCTTCCTCACCCCAGATCTCCTTCCTCACCCCAGATCTCCTTCCTCACACCAGATCTCCTTCCTCACACCAGATCTTCTTCCTCACACCAGATCTCCCTCCTTGGCAGTGCAGGGTTTTGATTCCTGCTGTAGAAAAAAAGCCTGTTAGAAGAAATCAGACACCACCCATGGAACCAGGCTCCACCAGTGGATTTTGGGTTGGTCTGTGGAGAGTTCCTGCTCTGTCAGGGGGATTGGACTAGATGATCTTTTGAGGTCCCTTCCAATCCCTGACACTCTGTGATTCTGTGAGTAAGAGGGTCACAGATGCTGGGGAAGTGGCTACAGAAGATGAACTCCTCTCTGGGTGGCACAGGGGTGACATCTGGGAGGGCCAACATCTCCTTATGGTTCATTAAGTGCTGATATAGGAAGGTAACAGTGCTCTGGGCTTTGTTTAGGTCTTTGCCCTTGGACTGTGAGACTCCCCAACACCAGTATCAGGGTTAGGTTTCCCAGTAAACACAGTCCCAGTCACCAGTGACATTGGGGTCTTTATTATACAGGGCACAGAGCCCCCTGATCACATGAGGGTCCTGTCTGGAAACAGGCACTGGCAGCCCAGCCCTGCATCACCTACCCCCCCGGTTCCCAGTTGCTCACACTGATTAACTGCAGCTCGTTAGGGAGATTACAATCTGTTTCCTACTGCAGGGCTCTCGGCGCCTGCTCACCCAGCTCCTCCCCCTCCCCTTGGGTTTTACAGTGGTTCTTTTTTACATTTATTTTTCATGGTGACTGCAGAGAGGCCGTTTCCGCGGGTGCCAACGGACAAAGTGGCTCTGTGTGCCCACCAGGGTGACTGGGTGACCTCATGGCCCTGTCCCACGCAGCCTCACTGACGCACAGAGGGGTCACGGGTGGCTGCAGCCCTCACAGTGATCAGGGGCTGCAGGTCAAATTCATCACCTCTCCTCCTCCTCCTCCCCACTGCCCTGGGACACAGCAGGGTGGTCCTGAGCAGTGGTGTGGCTCCTACAGCCCCACGCAGTCCCTGTGGAGATTTGGGGTCCCTGCCTGGCCCTGTGCAACCCCAGACAATTCCACTTGGATGTGGGGTCCCTCCACTCTGCACAGGTGTTTCTGGTGTTGTGGGACTTCCCAAGATACTGCAGCAGAGGTTGGGGCTCTGTCTGGCATCAATGTGCATCAAGGAATCGCTGCAGCTTCCCAGGGTGACCCTGGCAAAGCTGCTCATTGCTCTGTGTGATCCGCGGGCAGAGCGAGGACGGGGAGGGTGCCAGTGCTGGTCTGTACTGGGAGGGAAATGGGCTGGGTGGAAATGCACTGGTGAGAGATGGCATCCTCCCTCATTAGCTTCGTTAGCTCAATCTCATCCTTGATCAGGCATCAGGACAGGTACGTGCCACGCTCAGGCAGGGAGGAAAAGGGCCACTTCCGTGTCCCAAGGGCTGTCATCCCACGTGCAGCCCCTGGGAGATGCGGGGTCACATCCCTGATGGTGACAGTGCCATCGCTGTTCACCAACTCCAGAGCTCCACCATCCCTCCTCAAAGCAGCTCACCAGAGCATGGCTCTTGCTCCCAGGAGCCGAGTTCCCATGCAGCAGAACACTACACGTTACTGCCCCAGGCACAAAGGGAACAGCCAGAGCCAGCGCCAGCGTCTGCCTTTGATCAGCCGCCAAGTCTGGATGCGCCCGGATCTGCCTCATCCTCCCAGAGCAGCCAGCCGAGGGCTGGAGGTGCCTGACTCCACTCTAGTTAATGATAGAACAGGGGGAAATGGCTCTAAACTGGCAGAGGGGAGGTTTAGATGAGATGTAAGGAAGAAATTCTTTGGTGTGAGGGTGGTGAGACCCTGGCCCAGGCTGCCCAGAGAAGCTGTGGCTGCTCGGTCCCTGGAAGTGTTCTCGGCCAGGTTGGATGAGGCTTTGAGCAACCTGGTCTAGTGGAAGGTGTCCCTGCTGCTGGCAGGGGGGCTGGCACTGGATGAGCTTTCAGGTCCCCTTCAACCCTATCTATTTTATGCTTCTATGAACTCAGCAGTGGATGTACATCACAAACCTCCTGGAGCTCCCTGTGGGGTAACGTCCCGTGTGTGAGTGTTTGGAGAGCCACATCCAAACCCTGACGCTCTCTGTGTGAACCTTTTGCAGCCCCGAGCCCACAGCTCTGCCCAAACCCCACTGTCCTGGTGCACTGGCCTGGGGTTCCAGGTTTCCAGCCAAATCCTAATTGTGGCTCCTTCCACATTAATGAGGGGCATCCTCTGAGCTCTGTGCTGCTCCTTGAGTACCCGCAGTGGGAACAGGGCCTGTGCTTTTTAAACATCACTTCTCAGATCAGCCACTGCTGTGGTTCACCTCAGGTGTGAAGGTATAAAATTAGTTCCATCTTAGACCTCAAATGACAGCACTGACAGCAGAAGGCTCAGAACATCCCCGCTGGGCAGCAGATCTCGCTCTGGGAGGGTGGGAATCAGTGAGGAGGTCAGGAGAAGGGAGGAGAGATCCCACAGACACCTCCAGCAGCGTGTGGTGATGGTCCCACAGCGTCCAAGGAAACACTGCCCTGGCAGAGCTGGTGCCAGCAGCTCCTTGGACCTTCAGTCCTGGTTTCATTGCTGGAGATAAATCCTGATTTCCTCCCTGTTCCAGCCCAGCATGGGCTGTAGCACACTGGTTACTGCTGAGCCTCCTGCCCAGGGCTGGGTGGCACATTCCCAGGCTCTGTTTCTGCTCCTGCCACAGCCAGTGCCTCAGACGAGCCACCTGCCTGTGACACGGGGCTTGGTGCCATCCTGCCTGTGACACGGAGCTCAGTGCCATCGCTGGGGCTTCCTGCTCTGAGACACGTCCCTGAACAATGACAACCACAAACTGGCCTGACCCGGGAGGGTTTAGTGTGGGAGATGCCAGGGAGGCTGCCAGCCCCTCTGCCCTCACATCTGTGGGCAGGACACAAGTGTCCCCCAGGCAGTTTGGGGTGCATTCAGAAGAGCAGGGCCAGCAGGACAAGGGAAGTTCTGTGCCGTGCTCCAGTGAGGCCACAGCTGCAGTGCTGTGTCCAGTTCTGACTCCACAGTTGAAGAAAAACCAGGAGAGAGTCAAAGTGGAGGGTTATGGAAGATGAGGAAAGGCGGAGAGAGCTGGGTCTGTTCAGCCTGGAAAGGACTGAGAGGAGATCTCATCAATGCTGATCAATAGCTAATGGGTGGGTGTTGAGGATGGGGACAGACTCCACTGGGTGGAGCCCAGTGACAGGACAAGGGGCAATGGGCACAAGCTGGGACACAGGAAGCTCCACTTGAAGATGAGGAAAAACTTATTTATTTGGAGGGTGCCAGAGCCCTGGGACAGGCTGCCCAGAGAGGGTGTGGAGTCTCCATCTCTGGAGATGTTCAAACCCACCTGGACACTTTCCCGTGCAACCTGGTGTAGGGACCCTGCTTTGGCAGGGGGGTGGGACTGGATGATCTCCTGAGCTCCCTTCCAACCCCACCAGTCTGTGAGTCCCCTCCCCGCCCACGCTTCAGACACGGCCCCCTCTCCCTCTAGGGCTGTGGGAGCCCGCAGGGAAAGCCTGAGCCCAGCGGCAGGTCCCGATCAACCCGCAGGCACTGGCACAGGGTCTCCGTGGCGCCGAGAGGGGACAGGAACCGCTCGGGCTCCTCTGAGTGCTGCATACCCGCCCCCTAAGGGCGCCCGCCGCCATTTTGCGCCTCCGCCCCCCGCGCTCCCTTCCCAGCATCCCCCGCGAGCATCGCCTACATTTCCCATGAGCCCCCGCGCCCGCCGGGGAGGTGTGTGATCCGCGCCCGCCAGGGGGCGCCGCAGTGCGGGACGGGGCGGGGCGGGGCGGGCTTGGGCCGTTGCCGTGGTGACGCGGTACCGAGGTCCCGGCGGCGCTGATTGGCTGCGGGGTTCTGGGTATGCGGTGGCGTCAGGGCGGGCGCGGTGACGTGCGGGGGTGGGGGGCGGCGGGGACGGCGGCGGCGGCGGGGGGAGCGGCGGGACCGGCGGGACGGGAGCGGGGCTGTTGCGGGAGGTGAGCGGGGTGAGGCCTGCGGGGAGGCGGCGGCGCGGGGGCGGGTCCCGCGGTCGTGAGGGGGCTCGGGGGTGTGGGGCGGGAGGGGGGTGGGGATATGGGGGGGCGGGACACGCGGGGACAGGGGCACAGCGTGGGGAGACAGAGGGGTGGGGGACAGGGGGTGTGGGGCAGGGGGTCTGTGGGGACAGGGATATGGGGTGTGGGGCAGTGGGGTGTGTAAGGGACAAGGGCACAGTGGGAATATAGGTGTGTGAAGGACCAGGACATGGGGTGTTGGGTATGTGAGGGACAAGGGCACAGGGTTATGGGGCAGCAGGGAATGGGGTATGTGGGGGACATGGGGTGTGGGGCAGGGGGTCTGGGGTTTGAGGAGATGGGGGTGCACACCAGGGGCTTTCTGCGGGTGAGGGGTGGGAGGAGCAGGGAGCTCTGGTCACACAGGTCTGAGTGTCCAGGAGGGACTTTGGGGGGCAGTGATTTGGAGGGGGCTGGGAGGGCAGGGCCACAGCGGTGACTTTAGGGTGCAGGCTCTCGTTCCTTCTTGGGAAACCAGGGAAGATGGAGGATGGGATGTGACCCAAACTGGGGAGCCTGGGGAGGACACTCTGCATTCTTCCTCTCCCAGGGGTGGGGTGGCAGAGGGGGAACTGGCCTGTGGTTTTAGGGTACCAGTGAGGGGCACTGCTGGGATCTGGGGCTGGAAGGAGAAGCAAGAGGGTCAGGGTGATTGACTAGTGGTGCATCAGGTGAGGGGTTGCTCGAGGAGAAAGGATCTGAGAGTCCTTTTCTCATCCCTCATATCTCCACATTTCACTCCTGATTTCCCTCAGATCCCAGAGAAAAGGTGTTTATTTTTTTGTGCCATGCTTTTTCCACCTAGAAAGTGGGGGTCCTGCCCCCTTTATTAAAGAACAGCTCTAAAGCACTTGAGAGCTCTGCACAAGGTCCCTTGTCCCTGCCAGTGCTTGTGGCCGAACGAAGGGAGGTGGTACCTGCATGCTGGCTGGCTTGAGTGGAACTCTTAATTAGCTTTAAAAGTGCTTGTAAAAAAATCCTAGGTGAAAGGTAAAGGAGCGTGCAGAAGGAGGTGGCGAATCCTTGAAGCAAGAGACCTAATTTTCTTCCACCTCCTGCTTCCCTCCTTTGTTTTGTTCTGCCAACCTGTTGGATTTTTTCCTTCCTCATTGGCCAGCTCCAAGCTCTGTTGTTAGAACCAACCAGGATCCTGTTGTTACACTGAGCTCTTCCTCCCCAGATGAGTTTTGACCTCCTCTTTTTCAAAAGGCCTTGCTGTTCTTCCCAAAGCTTGTGTGCACGGACTCCACCTCGAGTGCTGTTTGACAACCCTGTTTGTTTAGGATCAGAGAACCTCCAAGCTGTTTACAGAAGCCAGTGAATTAAGGTTCAAAACTTATTTAAGGTGTGTTTTAGTGTTCCTGGATGGAAAAAAAACAAGGCACAGAGCGGGAAAGCAGCTGAAAATGCAGCTTGTTAGTGGAGCAGGATGGAATATGCACCCTCTGTGATGATCCCATCTGGGCTTTTCCCAAAGCTTCTGGCTGTCATTGACTGTGTTGTATCTCCAGCCAGCATCCCAGTGTAACTTATCACAGCCTTGGCCACCTTCCCCTGTGGTGACTGTGCCTGGAGGCCTCATGCACATGAGGGACGATTGTGCTTGCAGGAAGGAGTTGATCTGTTGTTCTCCACGTGCTGGGAAAGCCTCTGTGAACGTGGATGGACAGAGAGGGAAGCAGGCTTTGGACGTGCCATAGCGCCTGGGCAGTGTCACTCGTGGTGATGCAGAGCAATCTGAGCGTGGAAAGAGGATGTGGTGGTGGCCACCCCGTAAATCAGAGTCCCAGGGCTGGTGGCAGTGTTGATCCCTTGAACCAGTGACCTGGTTGAAGCAGCCCATGTCCTGTTTCTTGTTTCTGTTCCTCTTGGCCCTCCTCCCGCCGTCTCTCTCCATGCACGCTGCCTCCAGCGGAGAATCCCCTTTCCCTTCTGATGCAAACGCGCTCCAGGCTCTGCCGGGGTGGGAGTTTTCTCTCTGACTTACTGTGTGGCAGCCAGGGATACAGGAGGAGGCTTTCCAGAGGGATGTGATGGCAGGTTCCTCCCGAGCCCTGCTGAGCTGCTGCAAGTATTTCCTCGCGTGTGATGGCGATGGGGCATGCCCTGGCATTTAGCTGTGAGCAGGACGAGGTGAGCCAGTAATTTAGTTTGAATCCTCAGGTCTCTGGCAGCAGCAAAGTGTTCTGCTCTGCCATGAGAGCCAGCTCAGGGTGTGATTTGTGCACTCCCAGCGTGTGATTCATGCCCTCCTTGACAGTGTCAGCTTCGTTACTGATTTCAGGGACAGGTTTTATTGCTGGTAGAGATGAAGAAAGCCGGCTCCTGATGTGCCAGTGGGGTTATAATGACTTTATTATTGTTCCTCATCAGGAAGGTTAAAGAAAAACTTTGTTGAGGGTGTTTTGGAAAAATACCTTCTGTTTTGGGAGGGAGAGGATGAGAAACCTGCTGTAGCCATAACATCCTGCTCTGAAAGTGAAGTTACTGTGTGGGGTTTTATGGCCCCCACTAAAGCAGAGTGCTGGGTGCTGGATCTGCGCTCCTTCCCTCGCCAGCTGACCTTTGGGCAGGCTCATCTCCCCTCATCTCTGCATCCCTCTACCTGTAAACCAAGGACAATCGCTTTCTTTTAAGAGGGGGCTGTGATTTTTATATCCCTGATCCCAAAACAGAACAGTCCTGGTGTGAATGATGCTCCAGTCCAGGGGCCTGGGGTTGTTTTTTTGGCTCTCACACTCGTGCCTTCCCCTGGATGTCCCTGGGCTGCTCGGCTCTGCAGGAAACACTCTCCACACTCACACTACTGTGCTGAGAGTTTTTGGGGCAGGGGATTTGCTTTGTTTTTTCATCCTCTTCTGAGCAGCTGCAGCTCCTAGTGCCGTGTCAGACCCGGGACGTGTGGCACTGGCTGGGACTCAGTCTCTGCCCTGAACTTGCCACTTGCCCGCTGCGCTGCCCCTCTGGCGATGCCGGGGTCGTTGCCGGTGCTCAGCTGAGTCGTCCCGTGTTGGAAGAAGCAGCAACATGAAACGAGGCTTTTCCATCAGGGTGGGAGGAGCAGCTAAGCCAGGGTAATGTCAGGGAGGGTACACGGGTTCAAGTAGCATCATGTTCACAACATCTTTGTTTAATATGTTAGTCCAGTTAGTCTGCATAACTGTGACTAAAAATAGAACATATTTTCTCTAAGTCCTCTAGTTCAAAGCCTCATAAGCCTTTTTTTTTTTCCCCAGTGTTGGTCTCTGCTCTCCTCAGCCTGAAATTAGTGCAAGGCTATTTGCAAAAGTTCTCAGGAAAACCAAGAGGAGTGAATGAACTCTGTCAAATCCTTAAGTTTCAACCACCCGAGAGGGAAGTTCATTAAAGTTGCAGGAGCTTTCTGGCAGCCTCTGAAAGGTGGATTAAGCAAGCTGAGTAAACAAGGCACCTTATGGCCACCATTGACCTTTTTCTAGCACCAACCTCACACATTGTCATAAAAGCTCAGGGTCATTGACCTCTGGCTGCGGGGACATTAAGCAGAGGTGACATCCTGATGCTCCAAGCCTGCTGAGAGCTCAGGGCAGTCTGTTGGGACTCCCAGGGGTTTGCTCTGCCTCTTGGTTTGCAGAAGCTGCCAGAGCTCTGAGGGAGGTGGCTGTTGTCACATGCAGTGACTGTCCCACCATTGCCCCAGGGCACAAGGGGATTCACCCCCAGCCTGTGGTTTCAGCGTGCAGTAGAGGGAGCGTGTGTTTAAATTTCTGAGCTGTTGCTGGATCCAGCCCAGTTCTCCCAGCAGCATAAATATCTGTCCTTCAGCACAGCCAGGGAAATTCACGTTGTGTTCTCTTTGCAGATTGCTTTGGTTCTCAGCTCTCCGTGCTGACATGGTAACTGAAGGGTGGCTTGCAGCGGCGGGCAGACGGGGACACCTGCTCCGGAGAGGTAACCCTTCCCTTCTGCACATGGGCCATCTACCAGAGCTCTTATCCTGTGTCTATTGGTAAAAACTTGGGACAGGGAAGAACCTAGGAAGTGTAGCTTGCTTTCAGCAAGTTTCACTTTTGTCCATGAGCTTAAAGTTACTTAAATTTCTTTTTAAATTTAAACTCTCTGCCTTATTTTTGTTCAGTTTCTGAATCGGATCTTTAAGGGTTATGCTTAGCACTGTGCTGTATCATGGTCTAATCCTGAAGTGTAGCAAGGTAATATTTTGTTATTTCACTATTTTATAGAGCTGAAATTGGCTTTTCTAGATGGAGGCATGTGAGATCAGGGACTGTACTTGGGTAAATAATCACCTAACGATCCGGACACGTGGTCTGGCAGCAGAACCGATACCGTCTATCGCTGTATAACCACCTCAACGGGTGAAATCTGAGCAGGTTACAGCTCAGCTGGGACAGGGGTTGACACAGGCTCAGGAGAACTTTCTTCTCCCCACAGACCTCTGAAGCAATGCCCAAAAGTCTTCACTGTGCTCACCCTGCACCCCAATACTCTGTGTCATTTCTAAGAGTACAGGGGGTGGATTTTTTTTTTGCCACAAGACACATCAAAGGTGTTTAGCTGGACAGAGATGTGGTTTTCCAGTGTTGAGTTTGTGCAGCTCTGTTGTGCTCTCTGTGTTCTGGCATTCAAGACATGGACTTCCAAGGATCATAGTGGATTTTTTTTTAATGAGCCTCCTGAGGCTTTGCTGATCAGCAGAGCATTGTTGTGCAGAATTGCTTACTGATGTTAATGGTTCCCTCGAGCCTGGTGACAAATAGTCATGTACAACATTCTTGTACAGTACATCTTGTCGCCTTTTGGGGAATATTTTGTCTGTGGCTGTTGAATTATGAACTGGAAATCTGTAAATGTTCTTAGGAGGCTGAGGAATTAGCACCACAAGAGACTTTTGGGCTCCTTCCTGCAGCGGGACCTGACATGCAAATGATTTTTTTAATTGGGTGAGATGATGTTACAATGCTTATGCCTGAAAGATTATTTGCTGCCAGAACCCAGCCTGGCTTGCCCTGACTATGAAATTCCAGAGGTGTTGGTTTATTTTGTGATTTGTTTTGGTTTCCTTGCTTTAGAGCCCTTGCTGATACCCACGGCTTTGTTGGGCTGTGTAGCTGCTTTCTCATCAGGCACTGCAGAGCAATCTCTGCTTTTCTAGAAGTGTCACTGTTCAGAAATATGCTGCTTATCACTGCTGCAATAATTTTGGAGACTCTGGGAAAGTCTAGATGAGCAGAAGTGATTTCCATAGTGAGTACAAATAAGATTTTTTCAGTAGAACTATTTTTTTTATTATTATTATTATTTAGTTCTCTGAAATGCGCTTGCATTGGCAGAATGCCTAGGAAATTACTTTCCCAAAGAAGGGTTTAGAGTGGAAAGATTAATGCAAATACAAAGGCTTTTGGTCAAGAAGATTGTGAAATACATCTTCCCCAAAATAAGGAGTTTTGGGATGATGTTCACTGGAGCCCTGCTTGACTACAGGAAGAGTTCAGAGCAGACTGACTCAAGATGTGGTTTAGTTTTAGGATGACTTCTTGAAATACTCTGATGTTCACTGCTATCATCATAGCACCTGGGAAATGTCTGTGTCCTGCAAGGCTTAGCCAAGAGCTTGTGAATATCTGAGACCATTTGGGTCAGGTCTTTCAGACTGGCTTTGCAAAGGGCTCTGAAGTCCATGTGTGTGTGTCCTGCTTCCCTGGGGATCCCCGTGGTCAGGTTCTGCTCAAAGGTGTGGGTTTGCAGGGGAATCCTGAGGTGGCAGGATGAAACCACAAACCAGAAACATCAACATTTCTTGGTGGTGCTGGGACAAGCCAGAGCACATCTCTGAGCCTTGTGGATAGCAACAGCCAGATAATGTCCATGCTAACCAGAATCACTGCCCTCATGCTGCATTTTCTGGTTTGTTCTGGGATTTGGAATAGCAAAAACCAGAACATGCACGTTCAAACCTGTGTTGAGATGTGGGATGGAGACAGGGAATGGTTCTGGTGGTTTAAGAGGGCAGATGAGCTTTCCTCCCTGAGCTGATAGGGCAGCTGATGGTCTGTGAAGACAAAGTTGATTATGAACCATACCACTGCTAATGGATGTCTCATTAGGAAAGGCTTTGTCAGGCCAATGAGAGGATGGGTGAGATGTCTTCAAAATAACGAGTGCTTGGTGCAGTCATCTCAATGATGGGAACCCAAGCACAAGTCCCCATCCTGCCTGACATTTACAAACACTTTTTTTAATGCAACTCTTGATTTCACCTTAATGCAAATCTGGAATATTTCTGAAAATGCCCAAATCTGCTTTTTTTAACTTTAAGTTGATTATATGGATTCTACTAGAGCTGTTGGACCTTGAAAGCTGTTAACCCCACGAGGGCTGATGGTCAGAGACCCACACTCTCTGCAAAAAACCTGTGGATTCTCATGTCCATGGGATTATGTTGACTCAGGGACACAGGGATCTCTGGAAGAGGGTTGGTGGTGCGTGTGAGCTTGGGGCTGGAGCTGGTGGAGCCCACTCTGTTGGCAAGTGGTAGTCATTGGCTTGCTGTGCTGATTTCTCTGTACCCCCAAGATGGTGCCAAAGACATGAGGATGTTATGAAAAGTCCTAATGCTTCGCTGGAGTGTTTTGTTTTCTAGGGGTTGAAGCAGAAATCCCAATGGTCAGATCCTTTAACTGGCAGAGGAGTCTTGGCAGGATCACGCTGAGATGATCACTGCTGAAAACACAGGGAAGCCTCTGTTCCTCCACTCCAGTCAGCTTTTGCTGTGTGAACGTGGCCAAAAATAGTAAGGAAACATCATTCCCCTCCAGTTCCCTAAGAGGGTGTTGAACTAGTTTGTGTAACACTTATTCTAACACTCTCTGGAGTTTTCCAGATGCAGTCAAACTCGAAGAGTTCCTCATTTTTCCTGCTCTGTGGTTGAAGCAGAGATGCAGTGAACATGGTGATTTGTTCTGAGTGTTTCGGTGCATTCGTTCCCAGGCCCTGCTGAATCATCTGAACTTGTGCCTGGGCATAATCACTCACTGTCAGCTCTGTCCTGGGATCAGAGCAGCATGGCTGGTGCCCAGGATATTTTGCTAAGGTCTACAAAACCAGTAGGACTTTTCTGGGAGTCCAAGGGTAAGCACAACAAAACTTTACAGGCTGGTGGATTTGATTTGATTTGATTTTTTTCCTAATTAGCCCATGGGAGCTAAAAATCTCAGTTGCTGCAAAAGGGGAGAAGGTTTGCTACTGGTTTTGTGGGCATTTTCCTGGATCTGGGAGCACTGGCAGCCAAGCAATAAAGCTTGCTGGATATTTGGCTCCCGACCGCGGGCTGCACGTACGTGTGCATGATCCAGAACGATGCATTGACCTGCTGCTGCTTTTCTACCCCTCATTGCTCTTCTGGGGAGCTGGTTGCCCCATCCAAAGCAGGACTGACACTTGCTGGTGTCCCAGTGATCTTGAGGCTTTGAGGAAAACTTAAAGACAGGTTCTGGTGTGTGTAGCTGTGCTAAAAAATAACCCCACTCCCTGGCCAGTGCTCTGAGTCTGGCACTGGCAGTGACAGCTTGTTCCACTTCATCGCTTTCCTGGTTTTCCATCTAAATGCTGCTCTCAGCCTGTTACACCCTGTGCCCACTGTTTGCCTTGGGAAGTGTTGCTGTTCCCATCAGCTCCTCCCTCATTAGCCCTGTTCTATAATTACTGATGTTCCTGAAACCAGATCCTTCCACGTGTCCTGCTCGGGTTTGGGAGGACAAGGGGTCCGTAAGCAAACTGAGCACCCTGGAGGAAAATGTGAGGGGGCTTCAGGAGTTCTGGGAAGTATCAGCTTGCAGTGGTTTGGTTGGTTCTCTGAGCTGCCAACCTCCTCACCTTTGGGATGGTGAAGGAAAAGGGAATATATCCCAACTGGCTTCTTTGGCACTTCTGGAGAAGCAGGGATATGAAAGCTGGCACGTGTGGAGCAGCAGCGGACGCTGCTGGAGAAGCACAAATAGGAGATGCTGGGCTGGGTGGTGGGTTCCTACCGTGAGACAGGACTGAGTCTGTAGGTTCAGAGTCCCTTGTGCACGCTTAACCACCCCTGCAGCCCCGTTACAAGGTGCCCTGTGCCTCTTTCTAGGCTGGCAGCTGTGTTCCTAAAGCATTGGCCTCACAGCCACCTCTGCTGTGCCCTGGGGTGTGGTGGGGATGATCATCTCTCCTTACCAGACTTAGTGATCTTCTCAAATAGCAAGACTTTGTGCCATTTCCAGCTCTGAGAAGTCCCAGTGGTGTCATCTTCCTGGTACCTGCTTGTTTCCTGGCTGTGGTCAGGACCCACATGTCCCTCCTGCCCCTGGGTGCTCTGAGCTGTCCCGGGTTGACTGCAAAACACAAATATCGGTCAGCAATTGCCAGGCTGAGCCAGGCCGGGTTATTGGCTGAAAATAATCCTGGAAATGTTTGTAGAGGAATGTACAACAGGAGAAGATGGTCACAAGCAGTGCAGTGTGCTGACCTGGAGCTGGGGAGGCCACACTTGTGAGCGTGACTGCAAACAGGTGTCAAAATCCATAGTACAGGAATAAACAATGACGCTTGGCACCGGTGGATTCCTCTGCGCTTCCAAAACATGCCGTCTCTGTGAGCTCATGCAGCAAGGGAAGGGTCAGGAAGGAAGCACTGTACAAGTCCTGGGTTTGTTTTTCTGGGGTTTATTGGGGTTTTTTTGATGATGAAGGAAATGGAGGCATGGGGGTTAATGGGATTTGCTGAAGGTCATGAAGCAGGACTTCAGAGAAGAGCTAAGGACTGCTCGGCTCTTCACTGCCAGCCCTGCTGTTACCCCTTCTGCAAAAGGCAGCTGTGGAGCTGAGCTCATCAGAGGCTGAAGAGAGCAGGGAGTACCTCAGCTGGAATGGTATGTAGTGATCATTCCTAG
Organism: Caprimulgus europaeus; assembly: GCA_907165065.1. The sequence goes on along the minus strand of OU015550.1, from coordinate 2,922,242 downwards.
AGAAGCATTTCCCAGTATCTGCTGTCTCAAGATTTCACAGAATCACAGAGTCAATAAGGTTGGAAAAGACCTCTAAGATCATCCAGACCAACCATGAACTCATCCCCACCATGCCCACTAAGCCATATCCCCAAGTGCTACATCTGCACGTTTCTTGAACACCTCCAGGGATGGTGACTCCACCACTTCCCTGGGCAGCCTGTTCCAATGTCTGACCACTCTTTTGGAGAAGAAACATCTGATGTGTGCTTGGAGCTGCTGGAGCCAGGGCTGTCTGCTGCTCTGAAGGATGAAATGAAGGAGAAGAGTGGCCTGGCAGAGCCTGCCTTTTGCACGTGGTTTTGAGTTCATTGCTCAAAGTCTGGTTTGCTTCTGTTTCCTGTGATGTCTCTTGCTCTCTGAAGAAACTCAGCACCAGCAAGAAAGCAGGAACTCCCTTTTGGAGCAAAACACCATGGCCTGGTTTTAGGGACAGCATCGATTGTGGTATGAAAAGAGAAGAGTCTGAGTTTTGTAACCTTTTTAACTTCATTTTTTTCCCCTCAGTGTCCAGGAAGTGAGTGAGTTAGAACATGCGGTGGATGTGTGATTCATTCTGGCAAGCCTGGCTGCTGAAGGCAAGCAAGGGAATCTCCTGCACCCTCTGTCACATGTTCCTGAGTAATTAGCAGCAACACAGTAATAGCAGCTCTGGCAGCACCCTGCTGCTAGGTCGGCTGGGCTCGTACTGGGTGAGACGCACGGAGCGTGCAGCAGCGCTGGAGAGAAGATCATGGGACTGGACTGGGACATGGGACAATGCCTGAGCAGATGCTTTATGGGGAAAATCAGTCCCTGAGTGTCAGTGCTGGCCAGGGCTGCGTGGAAGGACTCTTCCTTACTAGCTCTAGTAGTTTATTTCTGCGTGGAGCATGCCTTGCGGCCAGGGCTTTGAGTAAGAGAGGAAGCACTTGGGTAGTAAGTGCTGCTGAGATCTCATTAGCTAATGAGGGGGTGTGTTGATCTTTCAGGAACAAAAACAAACATGTTTTCAATGTTTGTCTCTCCTGTTTTGTGCACTTGGTTACCTTTCCTGTATTGCAGCATCTGCTGAGCTCTTATTCAGCTTTTATTAGTAGTAGCTGACGTGTAGGAAGAGGAACAGAAACTGGTACTTGATCAGCAGATATCAGAAGCAGTGACACAACCCAAGGGACATCTGCAAATGATGGCCAACAAGCAACAATCACATTTTTTAATAGATTTAGTTCAGTTTCTGTTTCTGGATTCAATATGTGCTGCACATCACAAAATGCTGCTTTAGAGGACTGGGATCTCATCTTGTCCCTTCAAAAAGGATTCACTTCTGTTGGCTGGGAATTTGGCTAATGTTTTTGTCCAGAGGAATAAAAATGCAAGCCAGACAGTAAATTGGTTTCCTTTCACAATTCCTGGTGACCTCTTTTACAGCAACTTGAGCAGCTTTGAGAGGATCAACTCTGTGACTTGGCCCTTGGGACGTCTGGACCTTTTTTTGGCACTTTGCTTTGCCTGGAAACTCCCATCTTCCAGGGAGGGATCTTATGTGGTAACACTGGACTGCAACGGGGACTTGATCAATCCCATCTGTATAAATATATTAGAAACAAATGTATGCTGTCCTGGAGGGGAATGGGGGCAGCTGTCCTCTCTCTACCCCCATGAGCACACTGAAATTACCTCTTGTGTGAGCTCAGCACCAGTGAAACTTCACCTGGTTTAAGGTGGTGAGGTCCTTCTAATTACAAGCACTTCCTTACTCTTTATTTTGTGGCTGTCTGGCTGCCAGTGCCCGGGTGTCTGTGTTGAAATGCACGTCCCCTTCTTGTGACACTTGGCTTGGCGTGCGGGACTCAAACGCTGGTGAGAAACCACCCCTGCTGTGCACGGGCTGTGGGGAGATGGGCACTCCCTCGCTGGGCTGTGAGCTTCTGCCTCTCTGAACTTGGCTTCAAGGTCTACACGTTAATCAGCTGTGAGGAGCTCTTGGGGCAAAAGGGTACAAGCTGTAGGTTGGTGAACTGGAGGTTTGGGTTTTGATCAGCTCCACAGAAGTATTGCCACCTTGCAGGGGGTCCACGCTGAAGATTTGTCTCCTTTTAACTTTTATTCCTGTTTTTTGAGGGGGTTTTTTTCCCCCTCTTCTTTGCTATGTTTCTCCCCCTCATTCCTGCCTTATGGTTTAGCTTGGCACAGATGCCAGCTCCTGCTTCTAGTAAAGATAAACCTGTTGCCCGTGCTGTTCGCAGCGTGGGAGCGGGGCAGCCAGCAGGCATCTGCCCAAGCCTGGAGCCAGCAAACAAACCCACCCTCCGCCGGCTGCAGGCTCCCAGGGGGGAGCTGCTGTCTCGGCCGGGGTTGCCAAAGCTCCTTGGAACAGGGATTGAGGCAAAGACAGAGCGAGTCACGAGACGCATGCCCTCTCGTTCATTCCCATCCTGTGGGAAGAGGAAGGGAAACAGCTTTGCCTGATTCTCTGGAGAAGCTTAGGAAGGAATTCACGGTCCCTGTCCTTGTTCCCATCCTCTTTTGCTGTCACTGTCCTGTGACAGCTGCTGAACAGAAAACGGGGATGGCTACGCCAGGCAGGAATCTCTGCCCGTGTCCCCGCAGCTCAAAGCTTGTGAGCTGTGCTCTGGCTTTTTAGCCAAGAGGAGACAGAGTTATCCCTCCTCCCTGTCCCCTCAGCAGCTGGGTGTGGAGACACCAAGCAGATGAGGAGGTCCTGGGGTTGAGAAAGGTCCTTTGGCCATCCTCTGCCATCCACTCAGCCATCCCACAGCGATGCAGGGTTGTGACAATCCCAGCCATGGCTGTGCTGGTGGGGCAGGTCCCTTCTCATGCTCAGAGGGGACAGAGTTTGGACAAACCTCCTGGGAGCTGCAGCTTCTCTGGATGCCCTACTCCAGACTTGCAGGAGAACGGAGGAACGTGTCTGAAACCTTGGCAAATCTCCACAGTCTCTGTGTGCCCTTGGGTTTGGCTGCCACACCACTGCCCCTGGCCCCAAGGAGAGGGCTGGGGGTCTGCAGCTCTCTGGGGTCCCTGCCGAGCCAGCTCACTCCACCCTGGGGTGCACAGGCTCAGCCCCTACCCTGCCTTTCATCCAGGCAACGGCTGCCTTGGCCTTTCCTCTGCCGATGGCAGGGGGTGCAGCCTCCCCTATGAAATCAATCCCTTTCCCCCTCCTCTCCCTCTATGTCTGTTGTTTAGAAAATGGGAATGGCCAAGGGAAAGGCAGGTGTGCAAACAGCTCTCACAGCTTCCCTCTGCCCAGGCCCCTGGACTCTTGGCCTGCAAGGAGATAGGAAAACAATAGATTCAGAGCTTTCTGCTTAAAGCTTTTCTCTCTCTGTCTCTCCAACCACTCTTGAAGGGTGGGATCCAAATCCCTGTCCTTCCTGTCATGCCTGTGTGCACATGGGGAGTCTTAGCTGGAGCCTGGCATGGCTGGGCTGTCTGGGCACATCTCACCCTCTGCTTTCCCCCTTCTCAGGACTGCACACCTGTCTGCAGCTGGACTGACTCTGAGCACAGTTTTGGGGTAGCTTGGGTGGGTTTTAGGGAGTAAGCTGTGTCTCACAAACTTGCTTCCACCCTGGGAGCAGACATCCCTGAGTAGACCTGGTAAGTGGAGGACAGAGGGATGCAGCTGGAGGAACGTGCCCACGTTATTCCAACAGCAACATGCTGTGAGGCTGCTGGGGCAAAGCAGGGAGCTACGTCTGTGCTGGGTTTAAAGCAAGTGGCTTGTGCTGGGTGCCAGAGACAAAGAAGAGCTAATAAGAAACTCATTAAGGTGCAGCTGGATGTATTTTCCACTGTAGGTTAGTTTCTCTTGCCACAAGCTTCCCCCTACCAACTGCTGTTCCAGGCAAAAGCATTTTCCTGCTGTTTGTACATTCATTTATATATATATATATATATGTGTATATATATATAACCTTCAAAACACTCGAGCTCGTTACCCTCCATCTCCCATGAATAGGTTTTCCAGCCTGTGTGCCATGTCCCACTGTGAGGGATGTGTGAGGGGAGGCCAAGGATAACACAGCCCTTGAATGGTCCCTTAGTGCTCTTGCAGAGGCACGGGAAGGGAGGGCTCTGCCCTCGTCTGAGCACCCCTCTGCCTGCTCCTCTAAGGGAGAGCGGGGCACCCCTGCGTGCTCCTTGCCTCTGACTTACCTCTCCTTGGAAGTCATCTGGCCTGCAGTCTGAATTCCCAGTGTGGAGGGGAACAGCAAAGCCCCTCACCCATGAGAGACCCAGACTGGTGCAGCACTAGCTCCAAGGGGTGACTTGGGTCCTGATTTTACGACGTGTTTGCATTCAACCTCCTGTTTGTGGGTTTTATCTCCTTCCTGGGCTGCTTGCTCGGAGCTCTGACCTTGCTCAGCGCTGACGGCTTTCCAACGAATCCAAGGAGTTGGCTGCAGCTCAAGTTCAAAGCACTGGGCATGAGGGGCTGTTGTGAGAGGGGAAAATGAGCCTGAGGAGTCCTGGGTCACTGCTGCCCTTCCCCAGCAAGTCCTGTGCTGTGCTGTGGGCTTGGCCATGGGTCACAGACCATCCTATTGCCCAGGGGATTGCCCCTGTACGAGTCCCCTGCAAGTAGCTTGCTCACTTCACTCTAACGTGGGCTGGAGGGTGCTGCAGCAGTTTAATTTGTGCCTGAAAACTGAGGTTTTCCTGGTGGAAGCTGGATTTCAGTGGCTTTTCTGATGGATGTTTCTCCACTTAAAAATAGCTCCTTTAAGGAAATGGACACAACTCTACATGGACTGGGCTTGGGATACAAATTACTCAAGCCAGAGTCAGTTTAGGAATCAAGGTCTGGAGGCAGACGAGGGCTGGGATGTTGCAGTGTGAGCTGGACACTCGGCTGAGATCCAGCATGGTTGGGAGGGAGGTGGGAATGGCTCCGGGATGCTCACGGTACCGACAATGCATCACTTGCACAGCTTGAGGGGTTTTTTGTAGGCTGTTTGGGGTGAACTAAAGCAAACAAGGAGCGGAAGCGTGCCGGGTGGGAGGACGGGGCTGTTCCTCCCACAGGAAACCCAGGATTAAGACACTGGCTGGATTGTGCGGCCGTTGCCATCACGCCGCTGCACCACGTGGCTGAGCACAACCCGGCAGCTGCGTGGAGCGACAGCAACGCCTTCAACCCAGCAGCTCTTGGCAGAGGAGCCAGGGCCAGTTACAACACGAGGAGTGAAAATAAACACCAGTGCTGTAACTGTAATGGGAAGGAGCCTGAGTGCAGGGGCCAGCAGGAAGCCATCGGTCTTGCAGATGTCTCGTATGGGATGAGGGCTGTTAGCCACCGCCTGCTGCTGTACCGAGCTGTGCTCCCCCAGCATCTCCCGTGGGCACAGAGCCATTGCACCCTGATCTGGCTGCTGCCCTCACCCCGAGCTCTGCCTTGGCTGAGAGGGGATGGAGGGTTGTCGTGGTTTAACCCCAGCCAGCAACTAAAGCACCATGCAGCTGCTCGCTCACTCCTCTTCCCCTGTGGGATAAGGAGGAAAATCAAAAGCAAGTAAAACTTGTGAGTTAAGAACAGTTTAATAAGTGAAATAAAAATAAAATATAATCATAAATATAGTAATTAATAATAATAGTAATGTAAAGGAAGATAACAAAAAGAGAGAGAAATAAACCCCAAGAAAGACAAGTGATGCACAGTGCAGTTGCTCACCACCTGCTGACCGATGCTCAGCCAGTCCCCAAGCAGCGATTTGCCCATCCCAGCCACTCCCCCCAGTTTATATACTGGGCATGATGTCACATGGTATGGAATATCCCTTTGGCTTGTTTGGGTCAGCTGTCCTGGCTGTGACCCCTCCTGGTTTCTGTTCAGCAGCTGGAACAGTGCTGGGGGTTGGGTTCAGCTGGGATTTGTCAGGAGAAGAACATTGATAACACACCGATGTTTGCATTTTGTCATTGGAAGTTGAAGGACTTTGCATTTTGCTGGTCTGCAAGTGCAAGATCTCAGGGTGAGGAACATTGCCATAGATCAGCTCCATGGGCATTGGGCTCTGCCAAGGGGCTGTTCCATCTCCTGTCCCCCATGGGCAGGAGATCCATGAGGGGCTCTTCCTCTCTGGCTCTCTCTGGCTCTCTCTGGCTCTCGCTCGGGCTCTCGCTCTCCCGGGATTGCGGTTTCGGGTCGGGATTGTCGCTGCTCCGGGATCGTTCTCTGGGAACGGGCCGGGCTGGGTCGGTGGGTGGTGAGCAATGGCCCTGGGTGTCACTCATTGGTGTATTTTATTACTACTACTACTATTATTATTATTATTTTAATATCATTATTATGTTAAGTTTTATTTTATTTCCATTATTAAATTGTTCTTCTCTCCCCCTACGAGTCCCCTTACCCTTGCCCCCCAGTGAGTGGCTCTGTTTGGCTGCCAGCCCAGTGCTAGCCCAGTGACACCACTACACCTGGGCGGCATCTCAACTGGTTTGGGGTCTGGACTCTGTCTGCTGGGCTTTAAATATGATCCTGATGAGGTTTTGCTTCCTTGAGTCCTGCAGAGTGTTTATACCAGAGTGCAAACTGACTTTTAAAAGGCCCCAGGTTCTCCTTGTCCCCGTGGGTAAGGAGGGGAAGCGGAGCAGGACTGGCGTGGCTCACGCTGCGTGTTTCTCCTCTGTCCCGCAGGCTAGCAGGAACAGCCTGGTGGGGTCCATCTCGGATAGACACGGATGATGCCAGAGCTATGACAGGGATTGCAGTCTTGGCACTGAGGGGTGATCAATTATGGAACAACTACAGGAGGAAGTACCTGAGGTCAAGGAAGAGGAAGAGGAAGAGGCAGTGAGAGTGGCGAGCGGAGCCTCGGACCCAAGTGGAGGACCAGACAGCTCGCTGCCTTCGAGCAGCTACACAGGTGAGTGGAGCCGCGGGAGCTCGTCTGTCCCTGGAGCATCCACGTCCTCTGAGCCCTGAGGGCAGAGGATGTGCCCATGGGTGGAGTTTGACTCGTTTTAATCTCTTCTCTTTGTGAAATAATGCATTGAGAGCCAAGTGATGGAGAGGCTCATTTCTTCCTTTGTGGTCACTGCACAGCGGGCTGGGAGATGGGAATTAAGAGGACAGGCAGATAACGTTGTACCCCAGATGGGCAGCACTCTCAAGGTGCCTGAGGACACTTCTCTGGCTGCTTCTTGTAGTCCTCAGTGCAAATTGGTTGTAGGAGCTGGAGGAGAAGGTTTGTTGCTGCTGAATAAGTTCCTCCAGAGCCCCAGGCATTCCAGCTGGGCAGCCCTGTGCCAGCTGCCTGCCAACTGGGGATTATAAAATATTGCTGCTTGGGTTTCATTGCCTAGACAGGAATGCCAGAGGGAAGAAATCAGCATTGATGTGGAGCCTTTCAGCTGCTGGGCACACTGAGGTTCTGTGCATGGCATCTGCCTGCAGCCAGTACCTGATCTCAGAGGTTTACTGCCCAGCTGCAATGCCAGGGTGGGCTGGGACAGTGCTGGACATCCCTCGTCAGCCCCATGGCTGGAGGAGTTAGACAGGACACTGGGCTTGCAGCTAGTACCCGAAAGGATAGATCCCTTTGTGTGTTTGCAGACTTTGTGCAGAGCTCCTCTCTTTCTCTGTCAGACCAGCTGCAGGGGGGCTGCGAGGAGGCAGCGTTGGGAGCGCTGAACGTGGAGTGCAGGGTCTGCGGAGACAAAGCCTCGGGGTTTCACTACGGCGTGCACGCCTGCGAGGGCTGCAAGGTACGTGCGCCCTGGGGAGGGTGTGGGTTCAGCAGTGCCAAGCAGAGGTTAGACCCCAGGGAGCACCCCATCCCTTCAAACCAAGCAGGTTTGCAGCAAACCAGGGATGCAGGATGGAGGGATTGTAAAAAAAAAGATCATTTGCAACCTGTCGGGAGAGCGCGGAGTGTAGAGGCCGGCACATAAACACTCTCCTGGGGGATGTGTGTGGCCCAGATCTTGCCCCATCATGCTTTATTTTGTCACAAAAATCTATCTACCCTCACAGGGACCTTGTTTTTGCTTTTAAAGATGCTTTGTGCTGCAGATCAGCAGTGAGCTGTGTGTTTATCCCCCTGGGATCACTGGCTGCATTTTGGATGTGCCTCTGAAATTCTTTCCCCCACAGCAGATGCCAGCGGGGCTGTGTTAGTAGCCCAGCTCCTGCCAGACATTCCTGCAGGCTGGGGCTCGCCTGCAGCTCGTTCCTCCATCCCTCTCTGCTGGCTGCTGACAGTATCACACACACTGGACTGTCCTTCACTGTCCCTCCTCTGCAGCCCCCTTCTCCCACCCCACCACCTCTCCTTGAGACAGAGACTCTGCTTGTGTCAGAGACCCAGGGCTTCTCCTCACCACCTGGCTGAACCTCCATGAGGCTCCTGGGGAGAATCCCAGAATTGCCTGGATTGGAACAGCCCTTTAAGATCATCGAGTCCAACCATGAACCCAACACTGACCAGTCCCCACTAACCCATGTCCCTCAGCACTGTGTCTACACGACTCTTCAATCCCTTCAGGGATGGGGACTCCACCACTGCCCTGGGCAACCCCTTCCAATGCCTCAGAACCCTTTCAGCAAAGAAATTCTTCCTCACATCCCATCTCAACTGCCCTGGGCACAACTGGAGGCCATTTGCTCTTGTCTTGTCAATAAATAATGAACCAGCCTGGACTCAAACCACAGGTGCTAACGCTGCTGTTCCCTTGTCCCCCTGCTCCGCGTCCCCCTCTGTGCCACCTCCCTGCAGGGTTTCTTCCGCCGGACGATCCGCATGAAGCTGGAGTACGAGAAGTGCGAGCGGAGCTGCAAGATCCAGAAGAAGAACCGGAACAAGTGCCAGTACTGCCGCTTCCAGAAATGCCTCTCACTGGGCATGTCCCATAACGGTGAGTGTCACCGCCGTCCCCAGGCCTGGCGTGTCCCGTAACGGTGAGCGTCACCGCCGTCCCCAGGCCTGGCACGTCCCGTAACGGTGAGTGTCGCCGCTGTCCCCAGGCGTGGCACGTCCCATAACGGTGAGCGCAACCGCTGTCCCCAGGCCTGGCACGTCCCGTAACGGTGAGCGCAACCGCTGTCCCCAGGCCTGGCGTGTCCCATAACGGTGTCACCGCTGTCCCCAGGCCTGGCGTGTCCCGTAACGGTGAGCACCACCGCCGTCCCCAGGCCTGGCACGTCCCATAACGGTGAGCACCACCGCTGTCCCCAGGCCTGGCGTGTCCCATAACGGTGAGCACCACCGCTGTCCCCAGGCCTGGCGTGTCCCGTAACGGTGAGCGTCACCGCTGTCCCCAGGCCTGGCACGTCCCGTAACAGTGAGTGTCACTGCTGTCCCCAGGCCTGGCATGTCCCGTAACAGTGAGTGTCACTGCTGTCCCCAGGCCTGGCATGTCCCATAACAGTGAGTGTCACTGCTGTCCCCAGGCCTGGCACGTCCCATAACAGTGAGCGCCACCGCTGTCCCCAGGATTGGCCGGCTCAGTGCCAGGGGGACGTCTGCCCTTCTGTGGAGGGTTGGCACGAGGAGGCTGTATGCAGCTTGCTTTATCCTGTGGCTCTCTTCTTGCTAGGGGATCATCTTGCAAACCCAGTGCTTTGAGCCTTGGACTCTTCATCCCCTTTCTCTACACGAGGAGGGGCTGTGCATTCCCACCGTGCAGGCTGGCTGTTGTCACATGGCTGTCCCTTACGAGTTGACCCAAAGGGGACTGGACACACAGATTGCTTTTCTGTGCTGGGATATTTAAACTTCACGTGTATCCATCTTGTTCTTGACCAAGCAGAGGTGGTTCACAGACTGGTTTGGGTTGAAGGGACCCTTCAAGGTCTCTGGTCCAACCCCCTGCAGTGAGCAGGGACATCTTCAACCAGATCAGGTTGCTCAGAGCCCTGTCCAACCTGACCTTGAGTGTTTCCAGGGATGGGTCATCTACCACCTCTCTGGGCAACCTGGGCCAGTGTCTCACCACTTTTATTGTAAAAAATTTCTTCCTTACATCCAGTCTAAATCTCCCCTCTTTTAGTTTAAAACCGTTTCCCCTTGTCTTAGTGCTACAGGCCCTGCTAAGAAGTTTGTCTCCATCTTCTTATAGTCCCCTTCCAGTATTGAAAGGCCACAATAAGGTCTCCCCAGAGCTTTCTACATGGGAAGCAGAGTTTGTTTGTGCAAGAGCCCAGAGTGGTGGGGACAGGAGGTTGGTGTGAGGCTGTGTTGGCAAGGGCAGCAGTAGCGGCTGGTTCATGATGGTGTTGATGCCTGAGGAGCTGCAGCCCTGGAGAAGCATCGTGTTGCGTAGCTGAGGTGTTCACCAGCAGACCTCTGTCTGTGCTGGCAGAGCAGACTGGTGCCCCCCTGGACACGTCTCCTGGGGTCACCCCCAGTGTCCTGACCTCACTGGGTTTGCCCCCCTGCAGCAATCCGCTTTGGCCGCATGCCGGAGGCAGAGAAGAGGAAGCTGGTGGCAGGACTCACGGCGAGCGAGATCAGTTGCCAGAACCCCCAGGTGGCTGACCTGAAAGCTTTCTCCAAGCACATCTACAACGCCTACCTGAAAAACTTCAACATGACCAAAAAGAAGGCGAGAGGTATCTTGACCGGGAAGGCCAGCAGCACCCCAGTAAGTTTCCTCCCTGGGCCAGGTGGGGTTGGTCATGAAACAACCTGGGAGGCTGTTCTCTGGGACATGCTGCACGTCTCCCTCCTGCTGTAGATGTTCCACTTGCACCAGTTCCTGGCTGCAACTGGGTGGGCTCTACACATCCTGCCCCTCGTTGGGATAATTCCCATTGCTCTGCAGATCTGTGCTGTTGTGGGTGGGTGCAGATCACCCAGGCACTGACAGGGACACAAATGTGAGTGTCCTTGGTGGAGATGGTATCTCAAGGTCCTAGCAGGTTCCTAACTGCTTGCTTCTTTTTCAAGCAGCCTTTTGTGATCCACGACATGGATACCTTGTGGCAGGCAGAAAAGGGGCTGGTCTGGAAACAGCTAGTGAACGGCATTCCCCCCTACAAGGAGATCGGGGTGCACGTCTTCTACCGCTGCCAGTGCACCACGGTGGAGACGGTGCGGGAGCTCACCGAGTTCGCCAAGAGCATCCCCAGCTTCATAGACCTCTACTTGAACGACCAAGTGACTCTGCTGAAGTACGGGGTGCACGAGGCCATCTTCGCCATGCTGGCCTCCATCATGAACAAGGATGGGCTCTTGGTGGCCAACGGGAACGGCTTTGTGACCCGCGAGTTCCTCCGTAGCCTGCGCAAACCCTTCAACGAGATCATGGAGCCCAAATTTGAGTTTGCTGTGAAGTTCAACGCGCTGGAGCTGGATGACAGTGACCTGTCTCTGTTTGTGGCTGCCATCATCCTGTGCGGAGGTGAGTGGGCACTCTTGGCCGTGTGAGTGTTGGGAAGAGTCCTCCTCTACTTAGAGTTGGTTTGGAGTGGGCTGGGAGAGCCAGGGGTGTCTTGATGGGATGGGATGGGATGGGATGGGATGGGATGGGATGGGATGGGATGGGATGGGATGGGATGGGATGGGATGGGATGGGATGGGAGAAGAAATGAAACCAAAGCTTCTCCATGGTGGTGACACTTAGCAAGCTTGGACCAAGAACAGGGAGCGTAGAAGTGGCATCTTCTCCTGTGCTGCTGTGGGATTTGTTGTCCAAGGGCACACTTCTCCCTTTGTCTAGTTGACAAGGTTGGAGTCACGGTGGGTGGGTTACAGTCCCCATCTCCCTTTCCCCAGGAGGAGGACTTGCTTTGGAGGGCTACACCATCATATTACAGCTCCTGTCCTTCCTCTCCACAGACCGTCCTGGCCTGATGAACGTGAAGCAGGTGGAGGAGATCCAAGACAACATCCTGCGAGCGCTGGAGTTTCACCTGCAGTCGAACCACCCGGATGCCCAGTACCTCTTCCCTAAGCTGCTGCAGAAGATGGCTGACCTGAGGCAGCTGGTGACAGAGCACGCCCAGCTGGTGCAGAAGATCAAGAAAACAGAGACAGAGACATCTCTGCACCCACTTCTGCAGGAGATCTACAAGGACATGTACTAAGGACCTGTTATTTATGCAAATGAAGCCATGGATTCCCATCAAGACTCTTTGTACAGAAACAAAGAAAACCTTTTCCCTGTGTCTTCCATTTCTTCTACTGGAAACTCTTTTCTACCTGACCCTGACGTACGGTACATAGGGCAAGATGCCATCAGATTCTGCAGCCACCACCTGCTTGGCCAGGCCTTCTGTTAACACACACTAACAAACTTACAAAGGCAAATCATAAGCTCCTGTTTCCGTTACTACAGCCCAACTCCTCAGCTGCTCCCCAGGGCCTCTGGAGTGGCTGGCCAGTTTAGGTGGCCAAGGACAGTTGAGGTTCCTCTGGAGCTTGGGAATGGTGAGGGATGCTCTGGTTGTTAGGAGACCTGAGCATGGTGCAGGGATCTGGTGGGGCCAACAACAGCACTTACAGCCTGTCTGTTATTTTCTTTTTTATATTGCACTCCCAAGATGTAGTCCTGAGCTGTGAAGTCCAGGACAGTGTAAATCAAAGGCTGTTTCTCTCTTTCCCAAAGACAAGACAGAATCTTTGAAGATGGGTAGGGCTGTCCTAGCAGAGCCCCTCAGCTGCAGCCCCCCTGGCTGTGCCGTGGATTCCTGTCTCCCAGAGGGATCGTGTGATCTCTGCCTTCACCCGAGTGCCGTGTGGGAGCCCTTGCTCCTGGTCCCCCCGTTTCAGAGGGACCCTGCCCCTCAGCACCTCAGGATGAGAGAGGGAGGGATGGGGAGGTGGGAGGGAAGAGGTTTGACTCATAAAAATTCACTTTTAGAGCAGAGGCCAGGATCTGTTTGCCTCCCCAGGCTGTTCTGAGCAGATAGGAGTTACTAAAAAGGTCTGTGCAAGGCCAGGGGCACCCTGGGGCTGGTCAAGGTTTCAGTGGCAGGGCTTGCAGTTTGTCCTGCAGCTCCTTTCCCAAGTCCTGGGGTGGCTCAGGGGGTTTTGTGGAGCAGTGAAGGCAGCAGAGACTCCCTGGAGCAAGCAAAGCCTTCAGCAACACCAGCCAGGGGAAAACCACAGCCAGAGCACAGCACTTGTGATGCTGAGGGGGCACTGACCTGTCTGTTAACTGCCCTGCCTCAGTTTCCCCTCTGTGAAAGGGAGCTGGGTGGTCACCTGCTCTCTGCTCCGATAGGGAGCACGAGGATTAATTAGCTCATTGGGTGCAAAGAGCTTTGCAGCTGTAAAACACCAAGTATTTATAAAAAAGGGAGGGAGAGAGTGGGATGCTCACAAGGAGCAGGAGCTTCCAGGTGAGCGTGGCCGGGGGGAAGCCACCCTGCCCTCCTCTGCCACCATCCCACAGCTCCAGGCTCCGGGTGCTGCTGAAACCCAGAGCTGTTCTGGGACTTGACCTCACAACTTCTCGCAGCTCTAGTGACACATCATGGTGCTGCCTGTGCCCAGGACGGGACCCCCCTGGGGCTCTGGGGGAGAGGACAGGCCCAGGAAGGGCTCAGTCCCCTCCTGGGATGGTGGTGTCTGACCTAAGAAGCAGCATTTACCCGTCTGCAGCTGGTGGCCCCGTGTCCCCTGAGCAGCCTTATTAAAATCCTCTTTTTCCCAAGGAAAGGATGTGGGAGCAAATTGAGTTGGTTTTCTTTTCTTTTCCTCCTCTTCAGGGTAGCAGATTTCCCTGGTGCAATAATTCCTTTAAAACCCAAAGGGGAAGAGTGTTGGGCTTTCCCCTCCATGTCACAGGGCTGGCTGGAACCAAACCTGCCCCTGCTGCTGCCCTCCGGCTCCTTGCCGTGCCTCAGTTTCCCTACCCCTTCCCCTCCCTACCTCGCAGGGGTGTTATGAATTTACCATTTCTAAAGCACTTTGAAGCCCTTTTTGGGGAAGGCACCAGAGACGTGTGTGTGTGCTGCATGCAGCTTTGGGGGGGATTTGTCCTTCCTGAAGACCCCGGTGGCATCCCACGCCGTGGTGGCCACACAGGACTCGTGTGCTCATCACCTGGGGAACTTTTTTGCTCTTCCCTCCTCGACAGTCTAACAACCCTCAAACTGAAATGTATATTTTTGCTAGAAGTACAAACCTCCAAGTGTTTTTAATAATATAAATAGCGTCCACAAACTGACTTGACTTTAAATAAATCTGAACTAAATATTTAAGACCCTTCTAGTGTCTGGGATTTCTTTATGGGGTGTCTCTCAGATCCTGAGGGGCTGCCCTTGGGAGGGTTTCCAGTAGAGGTGATGGGATTTGCTGTGATTCCCAGGGATTTGCCATGATTCCCAGGTCTCTGTCATTCCCAGATCTGTGGTTTTCCTGCCTGTATTTGCCATCAAACCTAAAAGCAGCAAGAACCAATTGTGAGCGAGGTCCCAGCCTCAGAGCTGAGCCCTCCCTGCCCCAAACCTTTCCCGTGGCCCTCGCTATGGGGTGAAGCTGGGCAAGGAGCTGAGCCTGGGCTGTAGCCACCCCAAAATGGGCAAGGATGGGCTCAGGGACAGGGACAGCCCGGCCATGTGCTGGCACCGGGCTCTGCTCTAGCTCTGAGCACCCCACAGTTTGTGGGGTGCAGCTGCAGGACACACACTCCCCCCCCCCCGGCTTTTCTCTCCCCCCTAATCCCATTGTCCCCGGGGAGAAGTAGGTTGTCCCCCACGTTTCCCTGCGGCCGGGGGCACGGAGAGCCCGCAGGGTCCCCGCAGGGTCCCCGCAGGGTCCCAGGCGGGGCGGGGGCAGCGGCAAGGAGGGGGTTAAGCCGCTGTGCCTGCCGGGCAGGTGACGGTTACCTGGGTGGGGACCGGTTGCGCCCACCGGCCCATCCAAGGCCATAAATAGCCCCGGGAGGTCGCCCAACCTTCTTGGCTGCTGGGAGAGGAGATGGAGCCGAACTCGCTGGTGGCATCTGGGGGGTTAAGGACCCAGGGGGGCCGTGTGAGACCCCTGTGCAGGTAGGGCTTATTGGGGGGGTGGGGGGAGCAGCTTTTGGGGGAGATGGGCTGGAGATGGGGCTGCGAGCCCCTCACTGTGGGGGCAGAAGGTGGCTTGTGATCCCCTTGAACCCCCTCCGCCACAGCCCGTTTCCCCTTGGGGGGGTAAGGGGTTGGAGGGGACAGTCCGGAACTGGGGGTCCCAGGCCGGGCACCCCCTCCCTGCCAGCCCGCAGCCGAGGGCTCCTGCCACTTTCCATGCCCCCACGGGGAGCCAGGGGCTCCCCCAGCCCCCCCGTACCCCCAGCTTGTCTCCCCCAGCCCCAGGAGATCAGATACGGCTGGAGGGGCAGGGAGAGCCCTTGGCGAGGGGTCCTCAGCCCGGGGGCTGCGAAAATACAGCCCCATCCAGGCAAAGCTGATGGCCAGGAGAGGTTTTGGGGTGGCCAGGAGGGGTTTTGGGGTGGCCAGGGGAGCAGGGCTGGTGTCGGGGGGTCTGACCCGGCCATGTGGTTTCTCTGTCTGGCAGGAATTTTGCCCGTGGATCCTGTCGATGGGGTCAAAACTGTCGCTTCTTGCACGACAGAAAGTCAGCCCAGATCTGCAGGTACTTCCAGAGCGGGTTTTGCAGCTCTGGAGAGCGGTGCAGGTGAGGAGCAGCCAGGAGGGGGCCTGATGCCACGGGGATGGGCTGAGAGCCAGGAGGTGTCATGCTGGGCTGATGGAACCCTCTGTCTGTCTGTCCCTGGGCTCCTTCAGCTACCAGCACACGCAAGAGGAGCCGGTGCCCGT
This sequence comes from Caprimulgus europaeus, assembly GCA_907165065.1. The sequence continues at coordinate 2,906,482 of OU015550.1, read as the reverse complement.
GGGGACTCGTTATGGCTCCGTGCCCCCTGTGCCCCCCGGCCGCTGGGGCTCAGAGCCAGTGGCCCGGGGCTGGGGGAGAGCCCAGCGCAGCTCAGCCCACCCTGTCCCCAACGCAACACACGTGGCCTTCAAATTCCCAAGCGTGGAGGTTGAGGAGGAAGAAAAAGACAAGGAGGACATCCCAGCACCTGGTAATGTCCCCCGTGGGGCCATCGGTGGAGAATCTGTCCCCGCACGAGCTCGGGGTGCCTCAGGTAGGTGTGAGGCTGCCCAGGGAGCAGTGGGCTGAGGATACCAGGCGGGGGGGGTCATGGTGGAGCATCTTGTCTGTGTGTCTGCCTGCCCTTGACCCAACTCCTCCTCCCTCCAGCCCTGGGCAGGGCCCAGCTGGGGCTGTGCAAAGGTCTCTTCACAGCTTTTTTAGGGTGGGGACCTGAACTGCTATGCCTGTGTCCCCCACCCCGAGCAGCCAGCCTGACTCTTTAACCATGGGGTGGGATGTGCTTCTCCCCTCTAAGAGCTCTCCTGCCTGCAGGCTCCCACCCGCTACGTTTGGAACTGGATCCAAACTCCTCTGACCCCAGGGAGACAGCGACATGGACAGACCCTGCAGAGGTGGGCTTGGGGGTCCCCTGTGGCTGGGTGGTCCCCATCACCCCATGTTGGTCCCCTAGGCTGGGGCAGGGGTGGAGTGGGGGGGTGGATTGCTGAGCTGCTCTGCTTGCAGGTCCCCGTGGATCCAAGCGCTGCGGCAGCCCCGGTCCCCACCGCGGTGTTGAGGGCCCGGAGCGAAGCCGTGGTGTGTGGCATCTGCATGGACCGGGTGTACGAGAAGCCGCTGCCAGAGGAGCGGCTCTTTGGGATCCTCCCGAACTGCTGCCACGCGTACTGCCTGGGCTGCATCCGCAGGTGGCGGCGCAGCCAGGACTTCCAGAGCACCGTCATCAAGTGAGTGGGGATGGGGACATGCCAGGGTGGTCATCCTCACTCCTTCTGTGCCCTGGAATCCCTCCTTGGTGATGTGGCTTTGGGATGGGAGTAATTTTCCTTTGAGAAGAATTGTTTGGAAGCCCTGATGGGGACAGAGATGCTGGATGAGGCCATGGCAGTGGGGACCCACCCAGTGTGGGTGCTGAGCCTGTGCTTCCTGCTCCCTTTTTTGGGATACCCACCTGCACCCATTGCCTTCACCCAGGGCCTGCCCAGAGTGCCGGGTCACCTCCAGTTACTACATCCCCCACAAATACTGGGTCTCGGACATGGGTGAGAAGGAGAAGCTCATTGAAACCTTCAAGGCACGGACAGGGTGAGTGTGTGGCACCGGGGGGTGCGGGCTCCGTGCTGCTCTGGGACTCACGCTCACAACTGTGCTTTGAATCCTACAGGAAAATCAGGTGCAAGTTCTTTGTCCAGAACCGTGGCCGCTGCCCGTTCAAGTCAGACTGCATCTACCTGCACGAGCTGCCGGCCGGTCGGCTGCCGCGGCGCAGGAGGCAGCGGCCGAGGATGCCCGTGGTGAGTGGGGTGGCATGTCCTGGGTGGGCTGGGGTATGGCATGGCCATGCAATGTGGCTCAAGGCCAGGGCTCATCCTCTCTCCTCTGCTGCAGGAGTTCAGCCCGTCGCCCTCGCAGAGCTCTGATGAGGAGGATGAAGATCTCGGCACGCTCGAATGGGCTCTCCACGTGGCTCTGGTGGAGATGGACTTTTGGTACTCGAGTTATGACTACTCGCTCTACACAGACTCCAGCGACTCTGACTGAGCCATGGGGTGTCCTGCTGGGCCTGGGTACCCCTCCTGGTCTTCTGGGATGGGGAAGCTTTTGATGTGCTCCAGGCATTAGGTTTGGGGTGGCTCCAGGCGTGGAGGGTGTTGCAGGGGTGGGGAATTTAACTGGTATTTCTCACCTGCCCCTGTGTTGATGGCTGAACCTCCAGCAGGTCTCACACCCCCCCCGCCCCCGGGAAGCCAAGGTGGGGGGGGAGGTGGCAGAGCTGCAGGGGTCTCAGGGCAGTGGGACACAGCCCCCCATTTCTCTGCTTCACCTTCTTGATGGGACAGTGCTCTGCACCCATGGGAGAACTTGCAGGGGTTGGGGTGGATGCTGGGTGGGTGGGGGGACAGTGGGGGTTTTTAATGCAGAAGGGGCTGGGGTGGGGGGAGCTGGGCACCTGTGGGTGCTGTTTTAAACTGGTTTTAGCCAAATCTGGAACTTTTGAAATAAAATGAGCTGTGGAAGGTTGGGCTGCCTGGAGATCTCCTTGTGATGGGGGGGTTACACCACCCGCCCCCCCACCCCGGGGCTGGAGTCGGGGGGATGTTGAGTTTTGACTTTAAGTGTTTATATGTATAATGTTTATATGTATAAGTGTTTATATGTATAAAGTTTTACATACGGGTTGATTTGCATACGTGGCGCGCTTTTCCAGCGGGGCGGGTCCGGAAGTGGCGCGTTGGCGCGCGCGCTGCCAGTCCTGGGGGTGGCGCGTTGGGGAACCCGACAGTCCCCGGTGGAAGGCGGGGGGGGACGGACATCGAGCACCCTGCCCTCCCCTCCATCTTCTCCCCCAGTGAGTGTCTGCCCGGTGCGGGCTGCCCCGGGGGCGGTGCCCTGGGTGGTTTGCCGGGGAACGGGAGCTCAGTACCGGGACACGGTAATAACCGAGCACGGCGAGAACCGGGTCAGCCCCGCGGCCGGTGGCTGCGGGATCAGCGCGGGGGAAGGGGTGGTCAGGGCCGGTCTGTTCCCGAAGGGTTTGGGGCTATCTCCAGCAGCACTCGGGGTTTTTCCCTCTCGGGAAATAGGGATGGGGGGGAGCTGCAAGAAAAGAGGGTTGGGAGCAGCTCCCGGTGCCCCATCCCGGCTGTGATCCTCCCGCATCCCGGGGTGGTGCGGACCCACGGACCCCCCCCCCGCGCACAGGTAAGGGCAGCCCCCCAAAACCGCAGCTGGTGAGGGAGGACCCCAGGGTTTGCTCCAGAGCCTGGCTGGCCAGGTCCTGGGTGTCCCCATCCACCTGCACCCTCCTCTGTGTCACCCATGTCAGGTTAACACGGATTTTCTTGCAGGTGCCCCCCCAGCAGCCATGGAGCCCCCCTGGCTGCAGCGGTTCGACAAGCCCTGCCGCCTCCTGCTCCACGCGCTCGCCTCCGGCTCCTCCGGGACCCTGGCTGCCCTCCGAATGCTGCAGCGGGTCCCAGCCCACGAGGGGCCGGGACAGGCATTTCCCTGGCAGAGCTTCACCGTGGCCCTGTGTGCCCAGGAGCCCACGCTGGAGGGGCCGGAGGGGGCCCTGGCTGTGTGAGTCGGCTGCATTCCCAAAACTTGATGTTTCCTGGGAGATTTCACAGAATCCCAGAATTGCCTGGATTGGAAAAGCCCTTGAAGCTCACTGAGTCCAACCGTGAACCCAACACTGACCAGTCCCCACTAACCCATGTCCCTCAGCACCGTGTCTACACGACTCTTCAATCCCTCCAGGGATGGGGACTCCACCACTGCCCTGGGCAACCCCTTCCAATGCCTCAGAACCCTTTCAGCAAAGAAATTCTTCCTCACATCCCATCTCAACTGCCCTGGGCACAACTGGAGCCCATTTCCTCTTGTCCTGTCCCTTGGTCCTTGGTTGAACAGACCCACCCCCACCTCTCTGCACCCTCCTTGCAGGGACCTGGACAGAGCCAGAAGGTCTCCCCTCAGCCTCCTTTTCTGCAGGCTTAACACCCCCAGTTCCCTCAGCCGGGAACTCAGCACACTTGTGCTCTGTTTGGTGTGTTGGGTGCCCAATCTGGCACCATGTGTCACCTTCCCTGTGCGATGGTCCATGCCTGACATCAAGGTCATAGCGGGGACCTGTCAGTCTTCCAGCTTGTGTCTGCCAAAGCTGGTGAAGGTGTTTGTCTCCTCTCCCTTCCTAGTCCTGTTAGACCCTGCTCCATGGGACAGGTTGGCAGAAAGGACTCTGGGCTTTGCTCTCTCACGTTGCTTTTCCCTTTTATTCCCTTTTTTTCAGCAAACCACGTCTGCTGCTGCTCCCCGTCGTGTGCCAGAGGAACCTCTTCTCCCTGCTGCACGTGGTGCATGCCACGGTGCCGGGGAGCTGTCTTGTCCAGCTGCTCCAGGCTTTGGAGCAGGATTCCCACGTGGATCCCTGGGTGCGGGTGCTGAGGGATCTCCTCTGTCAGGGATCGAGCGGAGAGGAGCGCTCCTCACCTCCCACTCCTTTGTCTTCTGCCTGCCAGCAGCAGCTTAGGGCTCTGTGCCAGAAAATTGCCCAGAACAAACCAGAGGGACGAAGGAAACTGAGCTGGTGCTTCAGCAAGCAGCCTGGTGCCGCCAGGGATGTGGCTGAGCCTGTGCTTCAAGGTGGGAAGCGCAAAAAGGTGTTGGAGGAGAGTCTGGAGTTGGGTGAGGAGAGAGAGGGGAAGAAGTTGCTGCTGGAGGAGGCGGTGTTTGATTCCTCAGGGACACAGGAGCGTGAGGATGCAGCAGGGGTGGAAGATGAGGTGTCTGGGGAGATGTCAGGGGGCAGATCTGCTCAGAGCCCAGACAGGGCTGTTCCAGAAAGCTCCCAGCAGGATGCAGCCGGTGAACCCAAGAAGATTTCCCAGGCAGAGCTGGCTGTGGAGGTCCAGTCCTTTCTTCAGGTACCAGTCAGGGTTTGCTGTCCCCTTCCAACAGTGATGAGACACTGGCCTGGGTTGCCCAGAGCGGTGGTAGAAGGACAGGGCTCTGAGCAGCCTGCTGTGGTTGAAGATGTCCCTGCTCACTGCAGGGGGGTTGGACCAGAGACCTTGAAAGGTCCCTTCAACCCAAACCACTCTATGATTCCAGCCAGTGAGACTTTACAGTCTGATTTATTCCTTCACCTCCTTTTCCCCAGGTGCATGGGCCGAGGCTGAAGATGCTGCTGCAGAAGGAGTCACATGTAAGTGGTTGCTCCTGTCTCTTCCTGGAGCTGATGATCTAAACAGGCTCATGGCAGAGGGGCTGGAGGAGGAGGTGGGTTTCACAGGGGATGACTGGAGGAGATTAAAGACCTCGCTACTAGCTGCCTCCACCTCGCAGAGATCTGTTCTATGATGGCCACCCTGTGTGGGCAGTAGCAGGTTGGGAGGAGAAAAGCCCTTGAGCTGGTTTTTCTGGGTCATTTTATTTGGTGTATTACTCAAGGACCGTGTTTCCCTGCAGCACTTGGAGATGAGCATCCCACCAGAGCTGCACGTCCTGAATGACTGCTCCCCTGGCCAGGTGAACCTCAGCATCCTCACTGCATCCTCTGGTGCTGTGGAGTGCCTCCTGTGTCCCTAATGTCCCTGTCCCCTCTGCCACCTCCAGCTTGAGGGGCTGTGCTCCTTCCTCCAGCTCTCCACATGCCCAGAACACCTCCTGGTGCGTTTCTGCAGCTGGCTGCTGGCTCTCACCCCTGACCTCAGCTACACCACCGTGGCCATCCTGGCAGAACAGCTCTTTCTCAAGCGAGTAAGTCTGGGGACAGGGGTTTCCTGCACCCCATTTCCCTCCCCACCATCCCCATCTCCTGTTGTTTCTGTCTGTAGGTCCTGTCCCTCACCCAGCCGCCCTCCCGTCACCTCATGGCTGCCCTCACTTCCTTTTGCTCCAAGTATTCCCAACCCTTCTGTCGAGTCCTGGTGGCCGCGATCCTGCGGGAGCCGGGAGAAGGTGCGATGGGCTCACAGGAGGCCACAGCTGCTTCTGGGTAGTGACTGAGGGAGCTGGAAAGGGACCATGGGCTGCTTCCAGCAGGAAGGGAAGCCCCATCTGCAGCATGCTGTCTCCTGGGAGGCATTTATCACCCAAAACGTGTGTTAGAAACCATGGAGGGATGGTGCTGGCTTTCTCTGGGCACACTTGGGACCAAGGTGATGAACACTTGGGAGTTCAGATGGATGATGGGTTTATGGATGCCTGAGATGGAGAGGGAGGGGAGGCCAGGCTGGTTTCCAGCATCCATTCTCCCAAAGGGTAGCTGCCATCCCTCCTTAGACTAGAGGCTTCCTGACAGTTTTTCATGCTGGGGCCAAAATTGCTCCAGGGAGGCTCTGCTGGCACAAGAAGAGGGTCCTCCATGAATCCCTGCTGCAGTAGCATCCCCTTTTCCTAGGGACTGGTGCTAATTGGGTATCAGGAAAAACTTCTTCACCCAAAGGGTTCTCAGGCATTGGAACAGGCTGCCCAGGGAGGTGGTGGAGTCACCATCCCTGGAGGGATTTAAAAGACGGGTAGACGAGGTGCTCAGGGACGTGGTTTAGGGGTGGAATTGGTAGTGCTGGGTTTATGGTTGGACTCGATGATCTTAGAGGTCTTTTCCAGCCACTGTGATTCAGTGATTCTGTCGTTAAACCCTTGCTGCAGATGGGCAAAGGAAGCTGGATTATCCTGACCAGCAGACGGGGGATCTACGTGGTTTCTGGGTGTCCTGACTGGGGTGTACCCCTGTGTGAAGGGACACCAGGAATGGTCAGGCACGTCCCTATGGATTTGGCTCTGGAGGCTCTTCTCCCTTCTGCTTTGCTCTTGCAGGTGCTGAGCAGACCAAGCTGGTGTGTGAGCTCGTGGAGGAGTTCCTGGAGCCAGACTGTGTGAGACTGGTGCTGAGGTAAGAGATCATGGGGTGACAGCTCTGCTTCTGCCCTCACACCTACCTCGATGGCTCTGGCTGGCTCAGGAGCACCTGCGAGGCCATATGAGCATCACATCTCATCACCATCCTTTGCAGCCAGGTCCTGGAGGTGCCTTTGTCAGAGAAGCTTTTGCCAGTGGTGCAGGCTGTGCTGGGTCGGCAGGTGAGGGGACCTCCCCTATGTCCCCCTACCTGACCTTGCCAGCTCCAGCAGCACTGGAGCAAGGTCCAGCTCTCCTCCCTGCTTGTGGTTCTCTTCCAGGAGGTGCTGCCCCCCGAGCTCTTTGATCTCCTGGTCCTGACTCTGTGCCAGCAGGTCCCAGCCTTCTCCACGTCACTGAATTATGCCAAGGTGGTGACGGCCGTGCTCACCATGTACCAAAGCCAAGTGAGTAAGACCAAGCTTGGGTCCAGCAGATCAGCTGGGGAGCTGACAGCCAGGGCTGCAGCTGAGACAGGACCTGACCCAGGGGGTCTCAGGTGGGCTCCTGGCAATGCAGCTCTCTCCGATCTCAGGTCACTCCAGCTCACCGGAGTCGTCTGGCTGCCGCTTTGGATCGGAGCAGCGCGGCTCTGAAGAAGTCACTGCAGGCTGTGCTGGAAGGAGCCAGGTGAGATGGATGCTGGGCTGGGGTCTCTCTCAGGGGGGACAGCAGCCTCTGTGCTCCTGGTCTGCATCAGGTGGTGGGGAACCACCGAGTGCCCCCAGAAGCTGTGCTGGAGGGTGGCTGCTGGCAGACCCTGGGCAAACTTCCCTTAATTCTTGATTTCTCTCCTCTTTCTCCTTCCAACTTCAAGGTGAGCACCAAAGGGAGCTGCAAGGTGATGACTTCCTTGGATGGAGGATGTTTGTGAAGCAACAGTAGCTGCAGCCCCAGTCCCTCACTGGGGTTCACTGCCAGCATGATGGAGACCCAGTGAGCACCCCAGTGAGTGTGGGGTGTGGGTGTGTGGAGCACCCTTGCACTCAGCCAGCCTGGTTTGAGGCACACTGTCTCTGGATGACACCAACCCCGCCCCACATGCACCCCAAGGCTTGAAGATGAGGGTTTTCTTGGTTAAACAATACATTTCCAGTCAGCTCTGTGTTCTGGTCTGTCTCTGGGCCACCCCAGAGCCCACTGCCACGGGTGCCTCACCACAGTCGAGGTGGCATCTCCCACCTTCCCACCCTGCCATGCTCAAGATGATGGTAGAGACACATCACTGAATCAAGACATAAACTGATTTGAAGCTGTTTGAAGGTGATCATTCTGGACTTGGCTCAGAGGAGTCAAGGCACCAGTGGTGTTTGGTGCCTTTCCAAGGGCTAAGCTGATTTCTGGGTGATGTGGTGATGATCTGCTGGGTTTTGCAAACACCAAGATGTGGGAGAGTGGGGTTTTGATGGAGAACTGGTAAACTTGAATTTTCTGCTTTATATCCTAATTTCTTCTCTTGTGCCAGGCCCTGCAGGGGGTCCTCTGTGTGTGTCACACTTCTGGTTTTCAACGTGGTGATGGTGGCACGTCCCATTGCAAGATTGTTTTAGTGCCACACTAATAAAAAATGCTTTTATAAAGAGATTGTTTCCATATTTCTATCCTATATCCTTGAAAACACCCACTGGAACCCTTGACTGGACACCTTCTGGGCAGGGAACTGGAAATAAGGATGGGAGAGAGGGGCTGGACTCTGAGGGAGGTAGCACTGGAGTTTGAATGGAGGTTTTGAAGCGTTCCATACTTCAGGAACTGTTTAAAAATTCATAAACATTTACATCTACCAAGGGAGAAGAGGAATTAAAACATGTAGGTGTGACATGTTCCTGCTTCAAGTTTGCTCATTAATGTTTAGATCCAGCCAGAGGAATGAAGCTGAAGTGATGCTCTTAATGCTGAGAGCACAGATTTCTGGATGGGAAAAACCTCTTAAGCTATTTTAGGTGACAGGGAACTGGTGAGGCTTCAAAGTCTCCATTAGCTGGAGGAAAGAAACCTCCAGGGAGCCAAATTGTTGATGTGTTTGCATAGCAGGGAGTTAGTGGCTCAGTAGAGTGAAGCTATTGTAGGGCTGCCCAAAATACGACATAAATAGAAGTTGTGGCCTGATCATCAAGGTCTGAGCCTGCTCTTCTGGCTTTATTAGGCAGCAAGCTGCTGTCTTCACAGCTTCCCTGCAAAGCTTCTACAGAGTGACCTTGGTGTCATTGTCCCCAGTGCTCCATCTGCCTGTGGTTGTTGGTCACATGAAGATGACTGAGGATGAACTCATCTCCAAAATTCAGCTGGTTGGCAGCTTTTTGGTGGCCTTGCTGAAGAAGAACTGGAGGAACACGTGTGCCACATGTATCTAGAGCACCGTGGGGAAGCCCTGTCACCTCCATGGACTGGGAGTCAATGGAGAGTTTGAAATCTCCTAGCTGTGGTGTGTGTCTCCTCCCTGATGGAGCTTTGGTTTTGTATCTGCTCACTGGCAAGGGTCTGGTGGTGACAGGCTGTTCTTGGCTTCCACCTCATCTGGAGATCCTGGGAGCTGGATTTTTGGGCCAGCCTGTGTGGATTTTGCAAGAAACAGTAGTCAAACTGCAAGAGGGGGGTCACCTTCTGCTGGAAAGCATTACGCTGGCTGGTGGAAAGAGACTTCTTAGTCCTGTTTTTGCTCTTGGCTGCAGCTTATCATGTACCACGGGTTCCTCTGGGGTGTACATGTGAGATAAGTCACGTCAGGAGAACTGGAAGCAAACCCTGGAGACAAGAGACATGCTGGGGAAAGACCTTGTTTGTGTGGTGGTTGGGAGCACCCACATGGAAAACTTGACTTTTGACTCCTTTGACCTTCTCGAGAACTTCAAAATCCAGCCCAAGCAGTGCAGAGAGGTGGACTTGTCATAAAACATCAGTCAGGTTTTATAGGTCAGCAGAACTTTATCCAGGACCAGAGGGAGAACCAGGGCTGGGTTTGTCTTTGTCCTGATTTATTAGCAGTGTTGGTGACGTGAAAGGTCTGAAGTTTTGTCTTAGACATTTTCTAGGCTAGATGGAGAAGGCAATGTCTAATTTTGAGCCAATTTACGTGGGATATTTGACAGTAGTTCTTATCTGCTTCCTCTTCTCTTGGTAGAGATTTGCCTCCTTCCTGGTACAGAGGAGGGAAATTCCCTTTTTGGCCTTATAAGGGTGAGGTTTTTTTCCAAGGAAATGAATTTTACACAGCTCCAGGGGTTTATCTGCCCACTCTGCTGCTTCCCCACCCTCCCACGGTGATTTTTGAACTGCTTTCATGACAAGATGCTGTTTCCACTTCCTAAGTGACATCTTGCTCCCATGACCAAGCAGCATGGATGGGCAGAAGCATGTGAATGCTGCACCCATGGATGTTAAACCCCAAACATCAGAGCTGTGTAGGAGCCAGACTGCCTTGGTCCATGCAACACCTTGTTGGGAAGGGCTGGAAGTCACCTGCTTTGCTGGGAAAGAGTCTGTACCCATCCCCTGAGGGATGTCCCTTTCCAAATGGGAGCTGCAGGCATGTCCAGCTGCCGTGTCCCCTCCTGCAGCAACGCTGGGAGCTGACAGAGTCACCCTGCTTCTCCCTGGAGGGAACCTCCTTTCAGTGACAACCTCTTAATCCCACACCCGTAATCCCCGAGGTGCTGATGCAGTTTTGTGTGGCAATCTGGTGGCTGTGACACCCAGAGACTGAGCTGCTCGGGGGGAAGGCTCAGCAATTGTCCTTTTTTCAACCTGGAATTTCAAACTGAACCAAAAGAAGCAAAACCTCTGGGGTTTTTGTTTTGTTTTGTTTTCACCACCAACCTTTTAATCATAATCAGAGAATTGTGTTCTCCCTTGGATAGCCTGGTGGCTGCCAGGTCCCTGTCATCTGGGGACACCAGGACCACATGAAGATTAATTTGCCAGTGGTTGGGGTGTTGCTTTATTCTTGTCGCAGGACTAAGCCCCCTGCACAGACCTAATAAATCACATTTGCCACATCAGCAGTAGCAGCCAGCGTCGATCAGAGCAGCTTTCCTCTGAGAAGTGGATAATCCAGGTGCCCACAGTCTCTGTGATCTGAGCTGCAGGCTCAGCTCAGCTTCAGGAGGAGCCTTGGGAAGATGCTGTTGCATTAGGCTGCTGCATTGCTGGTGGGACCTGGCTGGAAGGAGAAACGTGGGGCAAAATGTGAGGTCCCAGCAGCTTGCTTCTGCTCACCTCTCTGGGCTGGAGATCTCCCAGCAGGGTCTCACTCATCCCCGCTGAACAGGTCTGTGCATGGGGAGCTGGGCTGCTTTTGCTTGTTGGAGGCTCTACAATACCGAGGTTGTGATCACGATGCCCCCAGGTTAAAAATAAGAATGCATCAGAATCCCCAGGGGCTTTCAGGAAATGCTTTTGGGGGCTCTTTGGACGGGCTGGTTTGCAAAGGGGGAGATTGCCTCTTGTTGAACCCCTTGGCACGTGTGTGTGGGAGGGAATAGAGGAGTTTGGGAGCAGAAAAGCTTGATTCTGGTGTGAGGAACCAAGGTGATGGTGTCCTTAGGTCTGTGTCCTCCTGCTTGCTGCAGCCCTAGACCTGCCAGGACACTTGAGCAGAGGCTGTGGAGCCTGATCTGCTGCCTGCCCAGTGCCAGGCTGCTGCTCTCAGAGTGAGGGGGAGCAGGGTCTCTGTGGGGACAGGGCCAGCAGGATCAGGCTGTGTTGATGGCAAAGGTGTCCATCCTCCATCCCCCTGGTTTTGTGCCCTCCATCTGCTCAGCATCATGCTTTGAAGGTGCTTGTACTTCCATGTCCTGCTCCGGGAGGCTCTGTCGAGGAGAGACCTTGTGCTTGGCTAGAAAAGGCATTTAATATAAAAAATATATAGTTTAGACCCGTGTGCCCAAGCAGACCCTGTGGGCAGGAGGAGATCCTTGAGGAACAGCATCGCAGTGATGGGGTGCTGGGCTCCATCAGCCCAAAGGAAGGATCTTCCCATCAGTCTCCCTTTTCTGAAACAAAAGGGTGCCCAGAGGCAAGTTAGGCCAGTGATGGGACCAGTGGTACTGACACAAACCTGACTGCATGCCTGGAGAAGTCATCTGCCTTTGGAGATACCAGCCAGACAGCAAACTCACTGGGCAGCTGGGAAAGCACTGGGGGTAAGGGGCAGGGGGAAGATCTGCTGTTTGGGATCATCTCTGCTGCACAGCACCCAGGCTGGGCTCCTTCCAGCTGGACATGCATGGAGGTACCTACCTGTGGGATGGATCTGACCCTCCCATCACAAGCCCTGAGCATCCTCACAGGGCTGGAGCCAGGCAACCTCCATTCACTCCAAGAATTGTCTCAGCAAAACCTTCTCTAAAAAGAAGCACAAGTGGTGAAGGTTTGTGCCTGGAAACTCTTGGAGATGGATAGAAAACTTAAAGGGCTGGAGAAGAGATGAAATCCCAGGGGAGATATTTTTAAGGAAAGGCAAAGGATCTCTAAGTCTGTAACACAGAGGGTGACAGTGCCACTCTGCCTTTTAGCACTTCCTGTGCCTTCCTGGTACTGGAGGTCTGAACTTATGATGTGCTAATTGCCATTAATTGGCACTAATCATGCATACCACAGCTTGTGTTGCTAGATCATGTGTTACAGGGAGGACAGCATGGGCATTTGGGGCTATCCTTCCCCTAAAACGACTCATGACTTCTCAGCAGCTCTGCTTTTGGGTCAGGTCCAAGCAGGAGGTGTTTACCTCAAGAGGAGAAAACCCATCCCTGAAGCTTCCAGGATGTTTGAAATCCTGACCTGGTGGGGACCATTGCTGATGGTCATTTCCAAAGCCTCATCCCACTGTGGCACAACACAACTCCTGCTTCAAAGCTGCAAACGGGCTCTCTCAGCCCTTCCTGGCCCTGGGGCCACATCCTGCACCCTCTGCAGATGGGTATGAGGCTGGGCCAGCCCTGGGAGATGCTGTTTGCTGACTGTCCTCTGAGGGTTTAGGCAATTTGCAGACCCCAAGGACCTGCCTCGTTCCTCGTGGTACCTCAGGGTCCCTGGACATGGCGGGGCTGACAGTGGCTGCCTGCAGCCTGACCCTCTGCGGTGCTGAGCATCAGGTCTGGCTCCATGTAAGCTCATTAGGGAAGAAAGCAGCTTTAGAGGATGGGGTGGATTTGAGCAAAGGGGTCAGACAATGGGGGTGGTGGCTGAGGGGCAAGTGGGGCTGCTGAGAGGGGCGGGAGGGATGGGGTTCCCGGGCAGAGAAGCTTCCCTGCATCATCAAATATGATACTATTGGGGCTCCTTGTCAGCCATCCTGGTTTAACCTGGTGCTGTGCCCCCCAGTGAAGACATGGGGGGGATCCCACATCACTGTGGAGGTCCTGAGTGCCACCACCCTGTCCTGAGACTCCTGCCAGGGAGATACTGAGACTCAGATCTGCTCCTCTCAGCAGACAGTGGGCACGGAGGGAGCAGCCCGTGGTCTCTTCCAGCTCTGGGTAAGAGCTGTCACCTCCAAAGGGTGGGTGCAGGATCTGGCCCCGCACCACGAGCAGAGGTCGCCTGGTCACCTGCAAACCGCTCAGCCCTCCCCAGCCAGCGCGGGGAGCTCCCAGCCGCTCTCCCGCATGTCCTTTAAAGGTCTTCTCGCATCCAGCTCTTCCCTGGCAGCTCCTTCTGCCGCAGATGTGATCACTCTCCCCTCCGGGGAGACTCTACCGCCGGCAGCTTGCACCGTGTGGGGTCCCAGCACCCCTCGACCCACCATCCGCCACCCACACCGCATCCCCTGACCCCCTTCCCGGCTCTGCTGGGGACCCGACAGCGCAGGGTGTGAGCTGGGTGGTCCCACCCTCTGCCTTCGGCTGCTTGAGACAAGTTGAGGCAGGTAACGAGCCAGGGAGCGTTTGGGGAAGTCACGGAGGGAAAACCCTGGGTCTGGCTTCTCCGGGGGGGTTATTTGTGCCACGCTGGGCAAAGAAGCTGCGTGTGTCCGTGTTTCCATCCGGAAGGTGAAGATGAGGAGCCAGTGTCTGTGAGGCTGCCTGGGCTGGGGTCCATCAGCTGCAGGGGCTGCTGTGGCTGTGACAGAGCAAGAGCTTTGCAGCAGGGACCAGCCCTCGGGAAAACTCTGATGGTCACTGATGTGATGAGTTTGCCTGATCCCTGGTGGCTGAGGACCCCTTGGCAGAGGTGGCAGGGACAATTTCCAGTGTTATAGGCATAAAATGGGCTTGTTTTGACAGATGCCAAGTGCTGGTGGCTTTTCTATCTCCATCAGGGCTGAGCAGGCTCTGGGAGGTGGGTGATGGCCCCATGTGGCATGGGGATGAGGTGGGTGATGACCCCACTCAGTGCTGGGACAACTGAGCTTGGCCAAGGCTTTGCACAGGCACGTGGGGCTTTAACCAGTCCCTGCTCCCTGTCCCCTTAAATCTCTGCTGCATTTCATTATCCTGGGAAAAAAAAACAAACCTGTAAAAAAACCCCAAACAATCACTTTCTGCCCCATATCTGCACATCTGTGGGCACAGCTCCTGGGGACACATGTCCTGCAGGAGAGTCCCTCTGCATGGTGGCTTTCCCCCTGGGTTGGGAGAGGGACTCTCTGGACTTTCTGCCAGCTTTCTCTGATTGTTAAACATTGCCAAAGAGCTTAAATGAGATATCCAAGCTCCCCTGAACTCAGGAATCTCTTGTATTTGTCTGTCTGGGAGCTGGGCTGGCAGGGGGATGCTCAGGGACCGGACTGTCCCCTGCCTGGGGTACAGCAGGTCACTCCCACTCTGCACTGGGTGCTCACACCAGCAGGTGAGTACAAATTTATCTCCTCCCATGGAAACAACCCACATTATGAACCCCAAGTGAGGGATTGTCCCGTGGGAGGGGCACGGGGGCAGCGAGTGGGGAAGTCCACCCTCAGCACCGTGCAGAAATGGGATTTGGAATCAATTCTTCATTCTCCTCGCCCCGTGTCCGCCCGAATCCCAGCAGCATCCTCCTGAATTGCATTGGGCCTCCCCACCTCTTCCCACAGATGTCTCCACGCTAAGCAGAAGAGCTTGGAGCTCTTGCTGGGTGAGAAAACGCTTTAAAAATATCCCATTTAGAGGCGTTCTCCACCTGCGCGCGGCTCACGGGCGTCTCTCCGGATAGGTGTGCTGGCCCCGCAGCCGCCGCGCTGCCCCCATGAAGCCCCTCGCAGGGATGCTGCTGGGAGAGGGGGAAGAGGAGGTGCAGGGGTTCCTCCAGGGGAGACGACGGCGGCAGCGACCAAGGACCAACTACAGACCCAACCCCTTGTCTCGGAGGTAGGTGCATGAAGGGCTGGGGATGGTGGTGACAGGCAAAAGGGGTGGTGCTGGCTGGAGCATCAGCTGTGAGAAAGCTGGGGCAGAACTGTTCCCAAGGGCATGGAGCAATAGGATGAGGGGTGATGGTTTTAAACTAGAAAAGGGTTGATTTAGGTTGGATATGAGGAAAAAGTTCTTCAATATGAGGGTGGTGGATTGTTGGAACAGGTTGCTCAGAGAGGTAGGTGGTGGAGGCTCCATCCCTGGAGATGTTCAAGGTCAGGCTTGATGGGGCTCTGAGCAACCTGCTCTGGCAAAGATATCCCTGTCACTGCGGGGGAGTGGACTAGATGACCTTTGAGGGTCCCTTCCCACCCATACATTCAATGATTCTATGATCACCCAGCTCAAATCACCCCCCGAGCATCATTTGGGCACAGCAGCCCCTTCTTCTGCAGCCACTGCTCCCAGGGAATGACCCCCAGGCTTGCAGGGAGGAGAGGGAAAAGCCCTGTTATAGCCCTTTCCAGAGCCAGGAGTGAAGTTTGGGGGTTCAAACCCTTTCCCAGATGGATGCTGAGCTCCAGCATGAGGCTGCAGAGGGTTGTTTGCACAGCAGCCTCTGGATCTCCGTGCACAGGTGACTTGCCATCGCAGTGTGCTCCAGCATCCCCAGCCCCACCAGGCAGAGATGTTGTGGAGCTGTCAGTCTTCCTTACACTCAGGACAGGATTTTGGGGTGGTGAAGCCATCCTGATGCAGTTTTTTGGGGGGAGGAGTGTGTGCCAAGGTCTGCCATCCCTGTGGCAGTGACTTGAGATGGCATCTGAGCTCTGGAGAAGCCGGGTTTGCTGTGATGCCTGCGAAGAGGTCGGCTCTCAGCGAGGTCTGCTTGGCAGCCAGGGCAAAAAAAAAATTAAAAAAATAATAAAAAAATAATAATAATGTGCTGAGGAGAAGCACGACCGTGGGCTGGTGACTCATTGTTGGCTGGAAACAGCTTCAACCGGCTCCTCGGTGGCGGCTCTGCAGCGGCTGAGCGAGCTGCTGCACCCGTGCCAGGGAGAGTGGGGACAAGGACAGGGGTGGGGACAGAGCAGGCTGCAGAGGATGCTCAGAAAGGCCCCAGGTGTGGAGCAGCATCCCATCGAGGGGTGACGTGGTGACCTGGGGAGTGGAGATGGGTGGGATGCTGCTGGAGTTTCCTTGGGGTTTACCCAGACCTCTCTCTGCAGGGAGCAGCAGGCAGAGCTCCCGGCATCTCCAGATGAAGGTAAGGGCAGCCCAGGGTGGGGATGGGGGAAGGGGGTGGTTTGGGCACCCTCCCTCCCTCAGCAGCATTGCACGGGTCTGGCAGGAGGGTGTCCCCTGGCCTGGCAGCACCAGCCTGCACCCCACACCCCTTCCAGCCCTGGGGACCCCGATCCCATCCCTGGATCTGCCTGGCCAGCTGTAACCCACTCCCTGCATGGGAGACCCTCACCCTCCTCCCCCAGGCCCAACGTGGCTCCAGCTCCCTTCACCCCAGCGGGGGGTTTTGGGGGGCACCTGCTGGCCCGTGTCCCCTGGGACCTGCAGGTGCAGAAATGTCAGTGGGTGCTTTTGGGGGTCTCCCCTGCAGTGGTGTCAGGCTGGGGAAGGGGTTGCTGCTGCCCAGCTCCCACCACCCTTGCTGTCCCCAGGGAGGATGACCAGTCCCCTGTGTCACCCAGACAGGCTTTTGGCCGGGAGCGAGCAGAGCTTGGAGGGCATCAGCAAGGTGAGAGGGAGGGGAGGGTAACAGATTTGGGGGTACCCTTCCCAGCCCCTGGGGCTCAGCTGGACCCCAGCCCTGCTCTATGCTGCTCTTTTTGGGATGTTGTCCAGTGCCAGGGAGGGGTTTGCTCCGACAACACCCTTGTGCCCCTCAGGTGCCAGGCACGGGCAGGCAGGAGCTGGCTGTGCGCACCAGGGACAGTAACGGGACCGAGGAAGGTGGGTGAGTCCCCATCCCACATCCCAGCTGGGTCTCCTCTGGGAGAGGCTTGAAGTAGCCAGGGATGGGCGTGGCTTGATGGAATTTGCTCCCTTGGTGGGGACATGGGGAAGGGGGAATGGCCCGGGGGACCCAAAGCCCCACTGATGCTGGGAGAAGGATTGAGATGGTCCCACACCATGGGGACCTCCTCCCTGCTGGGACAGGAGGGCAGAGGGAGGAGGAAAGGTCAAGGAAAAGACTTCAAGTGTGGTCTCTCCTGTGGTATTGCTGCCTCCCTGCAGATGCTGAAACCCCTGAGGAGCTGCTGCTGGGTTTCCCCAGTGAGGTCTCAGTGCTGGAAAGACTGGGCTTGCACAGGTAAGACCACTGAGCACCTGTGTCCCCCCGTGGGCTATGGGACACGGTGGTCCCAGGGCACTGCATCATCCAGGGGTTGGACTTACCTCCTTTTCCATGGCACAAGAGTCACTCTCCAGATGAGGGACACTTGGGTCCCCACTTCTGGTGGTGGCTGGGACCCCTGGCACCCATGGGAGCAGACCCAGGGCATTTTCAGCATGCGGTCCCCATGGTGCCTCCATCTCTGACAGCACTTCTCTTTTTGCAGGGTGGCTTTGACAGAGCAGGATGTGGAGGTGAGGGCTGCCAAGGGCTGTGAGTGGGCTGGGGAAGGGGGACAGAGGGACAAACACCTCACTAGCTCACAGCCCTGGGGCTGTTCCCTGCTCCTGGCCACCCTCCAGACACCGCAGTCCCCTGGCAGCCTACTTGCAAATCCCTTTCCCAGTGATGCTGTTGGCATTTGGAGGCAACTGCATTTCCAGAGCAAGATGAGCCCATCCTCTGTGTGCCCAGCAATCCCACCAAGTGCTCTGCAGCTCTCTGAGAGTGCCCTTACCCGGGGAGGTGGCAGAGGCTGTGCTCATAAAAATAATTTTCCTGCGAGTGCCAGGGCTGAGTCAGGCTCTGCTGTCAGCTGGGACCTGCAGCGAGGGCTGGCGTCTGCCCGCCGCCTGCTCCTGCCAGGAGGGCTTGGGATTTCCATGTGTTATCAGCTGCCTGAGGGACGTGTCTCCGTCAGGCTGGCATCCCACGGGGACTGTCCCCAGCATGTAACTGCCTAACGGGTGCTGGGGCAAGGCAAGTGCTAATTATCCTTAGCGCTGCCCTGCTTGGTGGCATGCTGGGAGAGGTCTGTCTGTGCCTTGGGGACAGCAGGACATGGCCTTGGTGGCTTCTCTTTCACCCTGTGTCCCACCTCTCACCCTCCCACCCCGCAGGCAGCCTTTGCCCACCTCGCCCTGGCTTTTCGCTGCGATGTGTTCACCCTGCAGCAACGGGTGCAGGTGGAGAAACGGGCACGGGACGCGGCGGAGGAAAACATCCAGGAGGAGCTGGGACAGTGCCGGGCTGCCCTGGAGGTCGGTGGGCACCAGGGGACTGGCTTCTACTGGGGACATCCAACCCTATAAGGGTTTGAGGAACTCAAGGTCCCAGCTTTGGCCTCTCCATCCTCTTCCTCCACAGAGACTAGGTCCATCCTGCATGGACGTGGGCTGCAAGGAGACACTGGAGCAGCTGCAGCGGAGCCTGGCTGTGCTGGCGGCCGCTGTCGAGCGGGCAACCGGCGCCGCGGAGAAGCTGGGAGCTGTACACCAGGTCTGTGCATGGCCTGGGACCCCCTGCCAGGGCTGGGAGAGATGGAGCTGGGCTTGGGGACCCATCCCTGGCCTTGCCGGGGTTTGTCTCTCCTCCTCATGGTGTTGATGATGACCTTGTGTTT
Organism: Caprimulgus europaeus; assembly: GCA_907165065.1. The sequence continues at coordinate 2,887,826 of OU015550.1, read as the reverse complement.
GCACGTACCGGGGTGTAAGGGATCTGCCCACCTTTGGGTGCTGGAAGGGGATGCATTTGCACCCCCTGAGTGGAGGCACCGTGGGATGCACGATGGGTCCTTAGGGACCAGGAGATGGAAGGTCCTGCTCCCTGATCCCCCATCCTACCTGGCTGCAGGAGGCCCGGATGAGCCGGGCAGCAGAGGTGATGGTCCAACACGTGGAGAACCTGAAGCGGCACCACATGCGGGAGCACGCGGAGCTGGAGGAGATGAAGCGCTTGATCCAGCAAAACTCCCGCAACCGGCAGCTGGCGGAGACCCAGGGTGAGGTGGGCTCTGCCGCCGGGGGCCGTGCAGGGGGGGTTGCACAGGGTGACCCTGCAGGATTTGGGCTTGGAGCACAAGTGTGCTGAGTTCCTGGCTGAGGGAACTGGGGGTGTTGAGCCTGGAGAAAAGGAGGCTGAGGGGAGACCTTCTGGCTCTGTCCAAGTCCCTGCAAGGAGGGTGGAGAGAGGTGGGGGTGGGTCTGTTCAACCAAGGACCAAGGGACAGGACAAGAGGAAATGGGCTCCAGTTGTGCCCAGGGCAGTTGAGATGGGATGTGAGGAAGAATTTCTTTGCTGAAAGGGTTCTGGGGCATTGGAAGGGGTTGCCCAGGGCAGTGGTGGAGTCCCCATCCCTGGAGGGATTGAAGAGTCGTGTAGACACAGTGCTGAGGGACATGGGTTAGTGGGGACTTGTCAGTGTTGGGTTGATGGTTGGACTCGATATGCCTAAAGGGCTTTTCCAACCACTACAATTCGATGATTTGGTCCCAAATCCCTCCGGGGGGTCAGGGTGACCCCACACCGCAGAGCTGGGGACCGGGGGCGGGTGACAGCTGGGACCTGATGACAAGTGTGAGGGGCCGATGTAACAGCAGACACAGGGTGGGAGCAGGTGCTGGTGACTGGAGAGCCATCGTCCCACAGCCCAGCTGGGAATGCAGGACAGGGGGGCACAGGGCACACAAAGGGCTCTCTGTCCCTGGACACCAAACCCCACACACGCCATCGCCGTGCATGTGAGCAAGGTCCCCTCGGCCGGGGCACCCCTGTGACTTGTGCCAAGTGCAGAGCATGTGGCCAGGACAGCTTTTGACAGGGGGGACGTTTGCAACCATCTATGTATCACCCCCATCTTAATTTTGGGGGGTGATGTAAGGCTGCTTCTCTTTGCTCCCAGATGACACAGAGCCACGGCTGAGGCCTCACCCCCTGATGCGAACTTTCCAGCAGGTAACTGGTCCCAGTTCAACATCTCCAGAGCCACCACCTCCCCAAGTCCTGCCGTTCGCCCTTGCCTGGCAGTCCCCATGCACCCACCAGTCCCCAGGCAATGCCACTCCTGCCAGATGCTTGCTGTGGGCAAGGTCTGCTAGAAATGATGGGGATGAGGCAAAAATTAGGGGTGGCCTTAAAGGGGCTGTGGGGAGACTGGGTGCCTGGGGCTGGAGAGAACAGGGTGCCCAGGAAGAGGAGAACAGGGTGCCCAGATCTGAGGAGAACAGAGTGCCCAGGATGGGGAGAACAGGGTGCCCAGGAAGAGGAGAACAGGGTGCCCAGGGTGGGGAGAACAGGGTGCCCAGGATGGGGAGAACAGGGTGCCCAGGATGGGTAGAACAGGGTGCCAGGGTTTGGGGAGAATAGGGTGCCGGGGGTTGGGAGCTGCTTGCCCAGGAGATCTCAGACAGGTCCCTCTGCATTGCAGGGTCATAGCAGGAGAGCCACCCCTTGGCTGTTCTCTAGCACCAGCTCGAATTCGGCACTGGTTCCCTTACAGCTCACGAGGTAGGGGAGCGCTCGGGGAGGGGTAGGCAGCCCCACCAGCACGGCTTGGAGCACCAAGGACAGGCACAAACCTCTTGGCTTTGGCCTTCCCTCACCTCACCAGCTCCCCAGCTTCCCCCTGTAGTGCCAGGGCTGGTGGGAGGCTGGCAGTGTCCCTTCTCCTCGGTGTCCCTCTCCTGTGCTGGGGAGGTGATGGGGAGGGAAGGGGACAGGGATCACATGGAGGCAGCCAGCGTGGTGCTCACCCCCTGCCCCTCCATTTCAGGGGTCTGCCCGCCGCAGAGTCAGCATCGCCGTCATCCCCAAACAGCTCTTGGTAAGGACAGACACGGGGGGCGGACAGCCAGGAGCTGTGCCCTGCTGTCACACGTGTGTCCCCAGGCTCGGTGCCACCAGCAGTCTGGGTCCCCACTGATTCTCCCACCTTTGGTGCCCAGCCAGGTGCCAGCCCTGACACCCAAGCAGCCCCGGCTGGTGAGACGGAGAGGGAGGGTGCCCAGCGCCGCCCCAGCACCCAGAGGTAACCGCACTGGGTGCCAGAGAGGCCACGGCAGCAGATGCCACTGGCCCACGGGGCACAGCACAGCACCCCGTCCTCTCCATCCCCAGGAGCCAGCTGGAGCTGCAGGGACAGGGCAGTGCCATGACCGGGGAGCCAGCGGCAGAGGCCGATGGCAGAGGCTCAAGTGCAGGGGACGAGGAGCTGGAGCAGCTTGGGCTGACGTGAGCAGCACCCTGCATGCACCCAGCATCCCCCCCCACAGCTACTGGCCTCTCTGTGGTCCCACAGTGGCCAGCAGATGGGAAATGGGCTGGAGGGTTTGATGATGGAAAGCTGGGATGTTGCTTGGCTGCCCCAACTCAACTCTGCTCTGCCTCAGTTTCCCCTGTACATTGGGGGTCACTCATGCCCTCCCTGGACTTGTTGTATTTGGGTTTGCAAAAGGGCTAGAGAGGTTTGGGGTTGAGTTAGAGAGGTTTGGGATTGAGTTAAACCTTCTTCATCCCCAGCTGGGGTGGAAGTGGGATCTGCTCTCTCCCCCCCAAATGATGGGTGTCCCCAATCACCTTGTCCCCAGGTCCAAGGGGTCCCCAGCAGAGCTGTGGTGGCCGTGGCTCTTCTTCCCACATCACTACTGGGTTTTCTTCTGGCTGCTTCTCCTGAGCGTCGCCTTTCTCTTCCTCATCCGTGTCCTGGAGCTGCAGCGGCTGCAGCCTGTGGCATCACCCAAGGCTTAGCCGGAGCGGGGAGAGGAGACACCCGCTCTCCATCGCTGCTCCTTCCCCACGCCATGGAACACCAAAGCCCTAGAATAATAAAACTAAAGGAAAAAATGGGGGCATTTTAATGCTGGAATATCCAGTGTTAGGATGTGAGGTTTGGTTGGAGCCGGCTTACAGGCGTGAAGAGCTGGAGGAGATGCTCATCAGTGCTATGAGTTTGCCTGTTCCCTTGGCACATTGAGGAGTGCGGGGCTGCCACTGCGTGTCCCCCCCTTGCTGGGGACAGAGACCAGCTGCCCACAGCCGGTGGGTTTGTGTCAGAGCCGTGTCCCACTGTGTTGGCCAAGGACCCTCCACTACGACCCCTCCTCGGTCCCTGCTGCCTGGGGAGCTGTAATTAAAATCTAACGCGCGTTTGGGACGGAGCTGAGGTGGAAGGAGCGAGTCACTGCCCAGAGGTTCCCGTGGCACCAGAGAGAGCTCACAAACAGAGGGAGCTGTTTCCAACCGCTCCCACGCCTGGGAAAATCGCCTGGATTGACACAGACACCCCATTTCCGTGTCCGCCCCAACCTCCAAACACGGGTGGGCTCCACCGCGCCCACACCCGGCAGCTTTGCAGGGGGCTGGGGGGCTCGAAACGCTTCAGCTGAGCTCAGGGGTACCATGGTGGGGGGTTCTGCACCAGGACCCCCAGGAAGAGTCCCGAGGGGACCGCAGGAAGGAGGGATGGAGGTGCTGGACTGGCTGTCCCGGCTCGCCAAGGCCACCGGCAGTGCCACGGGTGACTCACGGGCGGTCAACGTAACCCCTGCCCCTATGCCAGCTCGCCCCGTGTCCCTGAGTCACCGTCCCCAGCCTCTGTGGCAGGTTGTCCCTGTGTGTCACCAGCCCACGAGCCCCTTTGCCGTGACACCCACCCTGCACGTGGCAAGTGGCCAGCGGCACCCCAAGGACACCCCGAGGACACCCAAAAACCCTAAAAACACCCAGCCAGGAGCGACCTTCGGTGACAGCGGCAGCTCCATCCTCTGCCCCAAGGTACCTTCACCCCACTGGGGACATTCCCACTTGAGGGCGGGGGAAGGAATCCAGCTGGAAACATCATCCTAAAAAGTTTCCGCGGTGGCTGTGGTGGTGTGGGACATTGGTTGGGGTCTGGGGGTGGCACTGAGTGGGTCCCCTCTGTACCCCCAGCTCCCTCCTGGTCTCTATTTCTGGTTGGGGGTAGGGGGGGCGGCGGAAGTTCAGCGCAGCAGCCGGGGCGGAAAGTGAAGTGGTTTGGTTTCATCACCCAAATCTTTTAGTTCGCTTTAAGAAAAGATTGATTTCTCACCCTAAAATTAAAAAAATAAATAAAATAAAATAAAAATAAAATAAATAAAATAAAATCAAATCATTAAAAAAAAAAAAAACCCAAACAAAAAACCAAAAAAAAAAAACCCCAAAAAACCCAAACAAAGCTTCCCCTGTGCATCCCCACTGCTCCAACCCCCCGACTCGCTGTGGGGAGGGGAGGGCAGGGCTGCCACTCGCGAGTGGGGTGTTGGGGAGAGGGAGTTTAGCTCCCAGCACCGCAAAAACCCAATTTTCAGCAATATTCGTAGCGGGGGACCCACCCTTTCGCCCCTCCTCCCCCAAGCTCCCAGCGCCGCCTCCCAGCTGCCCGGGTGCCCCCGGCCGAGGGGAGGGGAGGGGACAAGAGGGGAGGGGACGGGACAGGAGGGGAGGGGACAGGAGGACCAGCCGGCAGCTGCTTGCGGAGCCGGAGCTCGTTTCCTGCTCGTCCTCCCCCTCCGCAAGCAGCTCTGAGCCCCTCCCTACCCCAAGGGCTGTGCCTCAGTTTCCCCCTCCGAGAGGCTCTGGAGGTGAGTGGAGGGGTGGGGATGGGCAGAGCATCCCAGGGGGTTGGGGAATGGGGAGAGGACGAGGGGGTGTCAGGGCTCTGCTGTCCCCCACCCCCGTGTCCCCTCGCTCGGATACAGGGAGGGGACAGCATCCCGGTCCCCGCGTCCCGCTGGGGATGGGACAGGGGGGGTGCCAAACCGAGGGGTGATTTTGGGGTGCTGGATGTGGAGGGGGAGCGCTCAGCCCCGCCATGCCCGTGTCCTGTGTGTCCCCGGGGTGCCGAGCAGGGTGCTCGGTAATGGGGTGGGGCTTTATCTCTGGCCACCCCCTCCCCAAAACCTCTTCCGGGAGGATAGTGGGGTTCCCCCCACCCCATCCTCCCCTCCAGCCCTTGAGCTCTGCTCCCCCCAGGATAAAGGGAAACGGGAGCACCCCTCCCTCCTCCTCCTCAACTGCATTCCCAGTACCACCAGTGCTCCCAGTGCTGGGCAGGATGGGGTGGGCAGAGCTTTGCCCCTCTCTTTTCCCCCATCCCAGCCCATCTGCCCGCTGCAGGGGAGGAGGGGGGATGCTCCATGGGCCCCCCCAGGAGCGAGCCCCAGCTGGGGGTTCAGGGCTGAACCCCCATGTTCCTCAGCCCTGTGCCTGGGGTGGATGAAGCCCCCGGTAGATTTGGGTGACTGAACCCAGGGTTCACCACTGTACCCCGAGATGTGTCTCCTGCCAGCCCCATGGGGACAGCTGTGGCTGGGGATGAAGGAGAAGCAGGAGGAGGATGAGGATGCGAAGCAGGGCCACAAGCAGACTTCCCCTTGAAACAAAATCCTGGTGCTGGGCAGGGGGGCGAAGCTGAGCAGCCAAAATAGGGGTAGGTGGGCAGGTTTGTTCCCCCTACAAGCATTGTCTCTGTTTGGGGGGGTCCCTGGGCTGTGGCCAGGCTGTGGTTTGTGGATCCCCTGCAAAGGGCAATGCCAAAATGTCCCAGAGAAATGTCCACTTCTGCTGCTGGTGGGACCTGCAGTGCTGGCGGGGGGGGGGGGTGGATTTTGGCATGTGTTTTCCGGAGGGGGGGGGTGGTTTATGCACCCTCAAAAGGGAACCCCCTCCACTGTGACACGCCATCCCTGCAGCTGCCAGCCTCTCATCACAGCTGGTGGCAAGGTTGTCCCCTCTTTGGAGCCCTTCTCCATGTTGAGGGGGCTCAGCTGGGGTCCACCCACATCCCCAGCTCAAACCAGAGGAGCCCACAGGGATTTTTGCCCTCCCTCCAAGGATGAAAACCTGGCCAAATTAGGGCAAGTTGGTCAAGGCCATCTCCTTGCCCAGTCCCACGCCAGGGATGTTTCTCCTGAGCACAGTCACAGTGGGGAGAGCAGCACCCACCACCCTCACCCCTTCCCGGCACAGCTCGGCTCGGCCAGCGGTTGGAAGCAGGGTTTTTGGCCAAGCTGTTGGGTGGCCACAAGAAACACCATCCCCCCGCCCCCCATCCTGCCCACTGGCCTTGAGGCCATCCCTGAAGCTGCTGGAAGAACTTTCCCAGGGTCCAGCCCAGCTCAGCAGCCCAGCCCGGGGTTTCTCCAGGCTGGATCCCAAATCCAGAGCGCTGGTCCATGCTGGGTGAGGCGAGAGGCTCAGCTGGAAGGGGATCTGCTGCTGCTGGAAATCCTCCCCATGTTCATTAGCTCTGTATGGAGCCATGGCCTTTCCCACCCCATTTCCACGTGTCTGGGAGACATGTGAGCTCACCATTTCCCAAGGGCCATTCCCATTTTTCCATACAAGAGCAGGGGGGGGAACACTCCAACCTGCAAAGAGGGATGAGTTGTCCTCACTCCAGGGTTGTGATGTGGGAGATGTCCCCATAGGGATGTCTTCAGCCACCCCAACCAGAGCCATCAGGAGCTGAGTCAGGGCTAGCTACAACCCCCCCCACCTCCTCCTTCCACCTCGTAGGAGCAGTTTCAAAGGAGAAATGGAAAAGGCGTTCACAGAGACGGCAGAGCCGGAGGCAGAGCCCAGACCGTGTCCCTCTTCACTGGCACTGGTTTTTGTGGGTTGAAAACTGTTTATTACCATCAAACCTACAGGAACTGAGTGTCTGGGGGGGGTTTCTGTCCTTGCTTGCAATTGTTGAAGGGGTTTGAGCGTGCCAGAGGGGACACAGTGTGCCAGCACGAGCATCGTTTCCGTAGGAAACTTGGTGTAACACAGGATTTGTTGTTCTGCCTCCTCCGGGGCTGGGAAGCTTTCCCGGGTGATGTAGGAAAACATCGTGTTGGGTGGGAATCGGGGTCTTGAGATGGGTTTTTTTCAGAGCCAAGGGCTGGTGATGCTGAACTGGGTGCTCCCAGGCACCTGCTTCTACCCCATCACCCCAGGGATGCTGCCTGGTGGCCTTGGCACGTGCCAGCGCCGAAATGTGAGCTCCTGGGGGAAAACCCATCGTGCCCGGGCAGCGCAGGGTGCTGGAGCCCGGCCAGCCAGCACAGCTTCCTGGCCAGCATCCCACAGGAGCAGGGCGGGTGGCTGGTGGGACAACATGCCTGCACCCTCCGGTGAGGTTTGCTGCGCTGCCTCAGTTTCCCCAGGTTTATTCTATCCCGCTGGCAGGGCCTGAGGGCTGGCATCGCTCCAGGAAAGAACAGAAATCTGTCCCCAGGTGTCACAACCCTGTCACCAATGCATCCATCGTGTCCTCTGTCCCTGTGGTGTTGCTTTGGGGACAGGTGGGTGGCAGCTCTCGCTCCTGCTCGGCTGGATGCTTTATCCTTGCGTCTGCCCAGGAAGGAAGAGGTTAAAATGCCAGGATTTCCTGGCTGTGGTGCTGGGGAGGGAAGGTGACCCAGCAGAAGTGCTTTGTGGCTCCAGCTGCCTTTGCAAAGCCACGTGCAGGTGGCAGAAGCTGCCAGAGTGAGACTGAACTTGAAACCCGGCTCGAATTTAGGCTTTCCAGCTGAAATTGAAGCCCAGGTTTAAACACCACATTTCCCCTGTGCCCTTCAAAGCAACCTGCCTCTGACTCCGTGTCCTCCCCCCTCTGGCATCCCACTGCGGGGCCAGCTGTCACCTTTGGGGTGTTGTCACCTTTGGGGTGCTGCCACGTGCCTGGTGATAACACCGTGCAGCGGGAGGGCAAAGAGCGAGGTTCAAAGGTGGGAGCGCTCCGGGTTGCCGAGCATTTCCAGCCGTTCCTCCTCGGCAGTGCCATGTCTCTGCCAGCTGCTTTGCCAGGCTGGGGGAGCCTTTCCCAGCCCCAGGGTTTGGTGACCACGGCTGGAAAGGGCAAAATTTTGTGCTTTGTTCTCAGGCTGGCGAGACAGAAGGTGGCAGTGGATGGTGGTGCCAGGAGTGGGAGGCAGATGTTGATCCCCTGGGAGATGGCAGGGGCAGGGGGGGTTTTGGTGTACCCATGGGGGTGATGCATGCACCCCTCCTCCCGTGAGTTCCATGGCGTAATGAGGCCGTTCCTATGGTGTTTTGGCTTTTTTTGCTTTCCCCACCAGCGCTTCCTCTGTGTTAATCTGCTTCCGCCCCGCGCCGGTGGTGGCAGAGGAGGAGGTTGAGGGGGGACAAGTCACCCCACTTTGCTTGCAAAAGCCAGGCTGGTGGGATGGGTCCAATCCTGCTCCTTTTGCCTCTAGGACTGGGTCTTGCTGGTTTTTGGGGCAGCTGCTGTTTGTCCCTGTGGCCAGGACCCCCCCTCCCCATCCCTCTCTCAGCGAGGCCGAGGGTGATGAGGAAGGAAGTGGCATCTTTGCTCCAAAACACCTCGCTCTGCTCTGGGCCACTGCAGGTACACGCCAGACGGAGGGAGGAAGCCACTTGCTGCCACCACAGCCCTCCCCGTCCCCTCCCCTGACGTCACCACGGCAGGGTGACACCGTGGCTTGCTGGGTGCAGCACCCAGGGGAGGATCCACCAACCACTGCCGGAAAGGACCTCGATTTTGGTGGCACCATCACCCAACAACACCCTCAACTGGGAAACCTGGCACTGAGACACCGGGTCTGTTATCAGGTGGGCTTGAGGATGGGGGTCCAGGAGGGTCCCCCCCACACTTATCTCTGCCATCCCTTGCCAGGCTGCTGGGTGAAGCAGGATGAACGTGCCGGCCGATGAGCCGGGTAACCCAGCTCATGGCACCTTTGAGAGGTTCCTGCGTGCCGGGGAGTGCCGGGAGGTGCTGGGCTGCTTCAGGGAGCTGTGCCAGCGCCTGGGGCTGCAGGGCAGCGGGCTGCAGCTCTACCACAGCCTCAAGGCTGCCCTCAACTACTGGAGTGCCAAGGCCCTGTGGAGCAAGCTGGATAAAAAAGCTGGGCACAAGGACTATGACCAAGGCACAGCCTGTGCCACCACCAAGGTACTGGGGACATGGGGCGCAGGGTTTGGGTCCCTCCTTGTCCCCGGGGTGAGGGCATCCTGACCCCCCAGCTGGATCCCTGTGCTGGGATGTGCCAGGCAGGAGGTTGATGGGATTTAATGGGACAGGGTGTTAATTAATGGGGTGATGCCACCTTGGTGTCACCCAGCCAGCGGTGTCCTGGCTGCTCCTTTCTGGGGACACCCCGTGGGGGACTGCAAAGGGACAGAGGGACCTGCTGAGCCCTTTCTGGGGGACAGGAGCATGCTGGGGTACGATGTCCTCCTGAGACTGGAGGTCCCTATTTCTGTCCCCCTGTCCCACGGCTGATGGCTTTTGTCCCCACTGCTGGTGCCCTGTTGTCCCCTCAGCCCCGTGCCAGAGCTGGCAGGTGACCAAACCCGAGTCCTGGTGAAATCTCCTCATCCTGGGTGGCAGCAGACGGGAGACGTGCGCCCTTATCTCCCCAAACACTTTAATTGCTGCCATTGCCCCGTGCAAAGGCCAGGGTCAGGGAGGCGGGGGGCACCCCACAGGACGCCCCCACTTTGTGGGGAGAAGCAGTTCTTGCAGCCTGGGGGAAAAGGGGAATAGTGGGGAGGGACAAATCCTGACCTGGAGAAGGGGGGAGATGCTGCCTGGGGGAATTACCCCATCCCCAACCCCATGGGGTTTTTTTGGGGGGGGTTGCCTGTCCCCATTGTGCCACCCATCCCTTTGACAGTGCCTGGTGGTGGGGGCCGGTCCCTGTGGGCTGCGGGTGGCCATCGAGCTGGCACTGCTGGGTGCTCGTGTGGTGCTGGTGGAGAAGCGGGACTCCTTCTCCCGCAACAACGTCCTGCACCTCTGGCCCTTCACCATCCACGACCTGCGGGCGCTGGGGGCCAAGAAGTTCTACGGGCGCTTCTGCACCGGCACGCTGGACCACATCAGTGAGTTTGAAGGGTGGGGGGGCAAGCTCTGCACCCCTGGGGTCCCCAGGGTGGGTGCAGCCCTGAGTGTCCCCTCTCTTCTCGCAGGTATCCGGCAGCTCCAGCTCATCCTGCTGAAGGTGGCTCTGCTCCTGGGGGTGGAGGTGCACATCAACGTGCAGTTTAAGGGCCTCGTCCCCCCCACGGGCAAGGCGGGTGGACAGGGTAAGGTATCGCTGTGGGGCAAGTGGCATCCCTGGGGACAAGGGCAGGACTGTGGGTGGCCACTCTGAGCCCTCCAGTCTCTCTGCTAGCCCAGGACATGCCTTTTTGGGGAGGGATGAGTTGCAACCCTCTCCCCCCACCCTGGTGCAAGTCCCAGCTGAGACCCAGCACACTCATGACAGTCCCTCTCCCTGCAGGCGGCTGGCGGGCTGTGCTGCAGCCCAGCTCCTCTCCCCTCAGCCACTACGAGTTCGACGTCCTCATCTCAGCTGGAGGTGGCAAATTTGTCCCTGAAGGTGACAGCAGCGTGTCCCTGCACCCCCAGGACTGGTATTGGGGGGCTGGGTGGGGGCTCACGCCTCTCCCATCCCTCAGGGTTCAAGCGGAAGGAGACGCGGGGGAAGTTGGCCATCGGCATCACCACCAACTTCATCAACCGCCACAGCCGCGCTGAGGTGGAGGTGGCCGAGATCAGCGGCGTGGCCCGAATCTACAACCAGAAATTCTTCCAAAACCTCTACAACAAAACGGGTCGGTGGCCCCAGCCCTGGCATGGGGGGTGCTGGGGGTCCCTGTCCCCTCCTGGTGCAACTGGAGGTTCAGCCCCAGGATGTCCCCTGTGTGATGGGATGCGTGTCCATGGGTGGTACCCCATTGTGGGGGACATTTGGTGGCTTAGCCCAGTGTGGGGTGGTCCTGGCTCTGCCCCATGGCTCAGCTCAGCCCCTTCCCCATCCCCAGGCATCGACCTGGAAAACATCGTCTACTACAAGGACGACACTCACTATTTCGTCATGACGGCCAAGAAGCAGAGCCTGCTCAAGAAAGGGGTCATCCTGCAGGTGAGGAGGGCAGGATCCGGCCCTGGGATCCCATTGCCATGGGTGGCTGGAGGGTGGGATGCAAACCATGGGTGCTGGTCTGGCCATGCACCCCTGGGATGGAGGGGGCTTTGCTGGCTGGTGGCCAATGCTGAGGGAAAAATGTCCTTTTGGGGGGCTCACAGCCCCAAGCCCAGTGACATGACTTCACCCCAGAGCTGGCTGCACCCAGCCTGGGGGACAAACATCACCTCCCACATCCCAACTAGCGTCACCCCATCCCTGTCCCCATAGGACAAAGCAGACATCGAGAGCCTCCTGTCCCCAGAGAACGTGAACCGGGACGCTCTCCTCAGCTACGCCAAAGAAGCCGCCAACTTCTCTACCAACTACCGCCTGCCCCAGCTGGAGTTTGCCCTCAACCACCGGGGCCTGCCGGACGTCGACATGTTCGATTTCACCTGCATGACGCGCTCCGAGAACGCGGCGCTGGTGCGGGAGCACAACGGGGCCCGTCTGCTCCTGGGCTTGGTGGGCGACTGCTTGGTGGAGGTGAGGGTCCCCCTTGCAGCACCATCCCCTGCCTCAGTTTCCCTTCTCTCTGAGGGCTGTGTGGTGCTTCTGTTGCAATAGTCTGTGCTGATGTGCCTTCACCTTCAGTAGTGGGGGCGGTTTTGGGCACCACAGGAGAAAAAGGATCTAAAGCTGCTGGAGAGTGTCCAGAGGAGGGACACAACATTGGGGAAGGGTTTAGAGGGGAAGGGTGTGAGGAGAGGCTGAAGTCACTTGGTTTGTTCAGCCTGGAGGAGACTGAGAGGAGATCTCATGGTGGTCTAGAACTTCCTCCCAAGGGGCAGAGGAGGGGCAGGCGCTGAGCTCTTCTCTCTGGCCACCAACGCCAGGAGCAGAGGCCATGGCAGGAAGATGTGGCAGGGGAGGGGGAGGTTGGCCATGAGGAAAAGGTTCTTGAGGCAGAGGGTGGTGGAGCACTGGCACAGGCTCCCCAGGGAGGTGCTGATGGCCCCAAGCCTGACAAGATTCCAGCAGCATTTGGCCAAAGCCCTCAGGGACATGGTGTGAATGTGATTGTCCTGTGCAGGGACAGGAGTTGGACTGGATGGTCCTTGTGGGTCCTTCCAGCTCACAACATTCAATGATTCTCTGAATCTTTGATCATGTATTCCCCCTCCCTGAGCGCTTCTCCCCCTGACTACCTGGTGCACCCCATCCCTGGGTGCAGGCTCCCCAAGTCCTGGTAGTAGGATGCTTTGGTGGGGTGGAGGTGGTGGAGAAACAGCCCAGCTCCTCCTTAGACACATCCACACCAGCAGCAGCAGCAGCTCAGCCGTGGGGCTGGGAAGGACACGTCCTCCTGTCCACTCCCTGCACGTCTGTCCGCTCCCCACGCGTCCCGCCGCTGCTCCCTGCTTTCATCCCCAGCCAAGCCCAGCAGCTCCTGGTCTCCTCCCAGCCACCCCGACCGGCCGTGCAGCTCCAGCCCCGTCTTGTTCTCTTCCCTTTCCCTTCGTAGCCCTTCTGGCCACTGGGCACCGGCGTGGCCAGGGGTTTCCTCGCCGCCTTCGACGCAGCGTGGATGGTGCGGCAGTGGGCGGCCGGGACCCCCCCGTTGGAGGTGCTGGCCGAGAGGTGAGTGTCCCCATCCCACTGGGCTGGTCCTGGAGTGGGTCAAGATGGTGACACTGAGCCCATCCCTGTCCCTTGCACCCAGGGAGAGCATCTACCAGCACCTCTCGCAGACCTCCCCGGACAACACCAACAAGAACATCAGCCAGTACAGCATCGACCCGGCCACGCGCTACCCCAACATCAACCTGCAGGCCATCAAAGCCAGCCAGGTACCCAGCCCCAGTCCTGCCGTGGGACAGCCATCCAGCTCAGCCTCCCCAGGTGTCACAGTGACACCAATTTGCCCAGTCCCCTGTCCCCAAAGGATGTGAGGCTGAAGCTGTTGGTCCCCAGAGCATTTACCACGTTGCCCGTTGAGGATGTGGGTGGTTCTGGGGGGTGATGTGGGGCAGGGGGGTCCAGGTGTCCCCTTTGCCAGGGCCAGCTCCCTGTGTGGTGCCACTGGCTCTGTGCAGGTGGTGACCTGCCACCAGCATGTCTCCATCGGCAGGTCCGGGACCTCTACCTCGTGGGCACGGTGGAGATGGACCACAAGAGGAGGAGCGACAACCGGCTTAGCACTGGTAGGAGCAGCTGGTCCTGCCCCAGCCCCCTCCCACCCCCATCTCCAGGACCCCCCATTCCTCCTGGCCTCCTCATGCCAGAGCAGCTCCTGCCCTGATTTTCCTCCCCATCCTTCTTTTCTTGAGCCCTGGCTGGTGTCCAGCTGCCACCACACTCCTCCCAGCAGCGGCTGCGTTTCCGTCCCAGTGGCACCACTGGTTTCCATTCCCCCTGCTGCCTTTCAGGGGGGGTGGAGGGAGGCTGCTCCCCTCATTCTGGCCCACACTGATGCTGAGCCGTGAAATATTGATGGATGTTTCATCAACCCATTTATTGAGCCTTCAAGGGGTGGTTGCATAGTGAGGGGGGTCTCGTGTCACTCTCATGGGACCCCTTCCCCACTAAAGCACCGATGCTGGGTGGGAGGAGAGGGCTTGGGGGGTGTCCCCAGCCTCTTTGGGATGGGGACACACGTGCTGTCCCACCAGCTGTCTCTGGTGATGCCTATGAAGAGCTGCTGAGCTGGTGCCAGGCCAGCACGGCTGGCTACCGCGGCGTCACGGTGACCGACTTCACCACCTCCTGGACCAGCGGCTTGGCCCTCTGTGCCCTCGTCCATCGCTTCCGCCCCGACCTGGTGTGAGTTCCCGGGACCCCCCTGGGACCCCTTACCCTGCAGAGCCCACCCTGATAGCACCCATGTCTCCTCACAGGGATTTTAACTCCATGGACCCCCAGGATCCGATCCGGACCCACCAGATGATGCTGGATGTGGCTGAGCAGGAGCTGGGCATCCAGCCAGTGCTCTCCAGCACCGAGATGGCCACCATGGCCGAGCCCGACCGCCTGGGGCTCATCACCTACCTCAGCCAGTTTTATGAAGCTTTCAAGACTTCTCCAGGTACGAGATTTTTTTGGGGTGAGGGGTTTATCCCATCCTGAGCCCCACCAGGGCTGGCTGGGTGCTCCCCCTTGTAGGGTGGGTCCCACCACTATGGCTGTGTCCCGCTCTGTGCAGAGGTGGAGGAGGTCAGCAAGAAGCCACTGTCACCCCGCGGCACGCGAGGGGCCATCCTCTTCCTCAGCAAGTTACAGAAGAGCCGGAACCTGACACACAAGCGTGCTCAAGTGAGGGACCCCCCCACCCAGACCCTCGTGACACCCCAAAACCAATCCCCCCCCTCCTCCCCATCCTTGTCACCCCCATTGCATTTGCAGGACAGTGCCCAGAAGGATGCTGAGGCCAAGAGGAGCCGCAGGGACACCGAGGTGGGTCTGTCTGGGTGCCCTGGGTCGGGGGGGATGTCCCGGGGTGGGAGAGCGGGGGGCTGACCCTCCCCTCGGGTTGCTCGTAGCTGGACGTGGGGCTGGATGGAGACACTCTGGATGGTGCCCATGAGCTGCCACAAACCACCACAACGGACCCAGGGCAGGTCGGTCCTTGTGTCACCCCCAAGGTGGGGGGGTGGGTCCAGCTCTGGGTGAGGGGGGTGCTTGGTGGGGCTGAGCCAAGGGCTGGGACCGGGGCTGCGCAAGCGAACGCCCACGGGCTCCCAGCTCCTCCCTGCCTGTTTCCTGACCCAACTGGTTTTCCGGAGCTGCTCCCTCGCTGGTGCCAACAAACCCGTCCTCAGCACCCAGACCCACCTCTGCAAGAGGGGCAAAGCCCCCCCTTGAACCCTCTGGAGCTGCTGGTAAAGCCTTGGGGCAGGGTGGGTACCAACACCTCAGTGCTGCCCCAGCTTGTCCTGTCACCCCACAGCCGGTGGCCCGTGGGGACAGCAGTGACGCCTGCTACTTCTGCGGCCGTCGCGTCTACATCCTGGAGCGAGCCAGCGCCGAGGGACGCTTCTTCCACCGCGGCTGCTTCCAGTGCCAGCGCTGCGGGGCCACCCTGCGCCTGGGCGACTACGCCTTCGACGAGGAGGACGGTGAGGAGGGTTCTGGGGAGAGAGGGGATGCTGGGGACAAGGTTTCTTCACCTTCGAGGTCATCACATGGGTTTGGGTCTCCATCCCCAGGTCATTTTTACTGCTCGCTTCATTATCCCCATCCCCCCAGTATGGAGCTGCCCCAGGATGAGCCCCCGGTGCTGCTCGAGGGGGTAAGTCACCAGAAGTCCCCAGGGGTGGTGGGGAGAGGCAGAAGGTGGTGGGGTGCTTGGGCATGGTCCTGTGTGGCATCACCCCTCCACCGCTGGCTCTGCCATAGGATGCTGCTGCCACCCACCCACCCTCAGATGCTGGGAGCCCATGTGTGTCCCCCAAGGAAGGGGCACCCAGTCCCCTGCAGCCCCCACCAGCAGCACCATTGTGGGAAGAGCCTGGGACAGCAGGGGACACTGTGGATGCTGGTGACATGGAGAAGCAGGAGCTGCCAGAACACCCCAAGGAGGATGTGAGGGAAGAGAAGGGTCCTGCAGTGGAGTCCCAAGGGGTGGGGGAAGAAGGTGAGGAGAGCGGAGGCAGGAGGAAGATCGTCCTCACGCCGCTGGAGAAGCTCAAGCTGTCCACGCTGAACCTCACCGGTGAAGCAGAGCTTGAGCCACCACCGAAGCCAGCTCGTCTGCGGCTCCAAGCAGCACCTGAGACCCTCCCTGCCCTGTGGCGGGGACAAGACGCCTGGGAGGAGGAGGAGGAAGTGGCTGTGGAGGAAGGTAGGTGGCTGCAGGATGGATTCTCCAGCCAAGCAGGGCTGTGGGTCCCTCTGGTACCACCCTGCCACGCTCCACGTCTTGCTCGTGAGGCACCAGCCTGAAATGGCTCTTTTCTTGAGGCAGCTTTGGAGGAGAGTGACAGTGAGGAAGAGGAGGAGGAGGAGGAGGAGGAGGAAGGCACAGACCTTGGCATCATGGCAGAGTTGGTGAGTGCTTTCCCCAAGCAGCGGTGGCTCCACCAGCCCAGGCGGTGGCTGGGGGGGGCTCTTGCTGGCATCTCCTCACTGAGGCATTGGGTCTGGTTCTGCTGTGGCTGCTGTGGCAGGAGGTCCTCAGCACAGGGACTGACCCCCTGCCTGTGCCACTGTCCCTTCACAGTGCCTGGACCCGGGGGAGGAGGAGAAATACCCCACCTGGAAGCGCACCCTGACCCGCCGGGCCAGAGAAGCCCAGATGAAGCGGTTCTGCAAAGCCCAGGTAGCTCCATGGGGAGAGCCAGGTCCCCAGCCTGGTGCCATCCCCTGTCCCCTCCATCCCACTGCTGGTGGCCACATGGTGGGAGGTGCTGCCCCATGGGTGAGCATTGCCCTTCCCTCACAGGCCATCCAGAGGCGGCTGGAGGAGATCGAGGTGACATTCCGGGAGCTGGAGCAACAGGGCATCAAGCTGGAGAAGTTACTCCGGGATGAGGAAGGTAAGGCCAGGGTGGATGGGGCACCGTGACCCCCACATCCAGGGGGTCTGCACCCCACTCACACCCCCCTCTGTCCCCCAGGCACCCCAGCTGACCAGAAGACACAGTGGATGAACCAGCTGCTGTACCTGGTCCAGAAGAAGAACAGCTTGATGTCCGAGGAGTCAGACCTCATGATTGCGTAAGGCTTGAGGGGGGAGATGCTCCCTGGTCAGCATGGGGGCTCAGCTCACCCCAGACCCCCCAAACCCACCACTCATCACCCCCTTTTCTCCCCACAGGGTGCAGGAGCTGAAGCTGGAGGAGCAGCAGTGGCAACTTGACCAGAAGCTCCGGAGCTACATGAACAAGGAGGGTGAGTGCCATCATGTGCTGGGGGGGGTCCCTGTGCATGGTAGGGGGTGTGGGGATGGGGCTGTGTCCCACCCAGCCCTGCTCCAGCCCCCTGCTCCCACAGAATCCCTGAAGACACCCGAGGATCGCGTGGCTGAGCAGGAGATCCTGGTGCAGCTGCTGGAGGTGGTGAACAAGCGCAACGTCCTCATCCACATCCAGGAGGAGAAGCGGCTCAGCGAGCTGCAGGCCTGAGCCGTGTGTCCCCACCCAGGACCCCCCCAGCTCCTCCCTGGAGAGGGGACAAGTGGTGTCCCCCACCCTGGCTGAGCATCACCCTGAGCTGCTTCTGAGGGTGATGATGCCCAAGCTGCTCGCAGGCAGCTGCTGCAGCAAATCCAGGTCCCTGCTTGCCAAAGTCTGCTGTGGAGGGGCTGGACCCGCTGGTGGACGTCCAGATGGGAGACACCAAGGAGCACCCTGGCTTTGGGGTGCAGAGCAGGCGTCCCCACGCTTGGCTGGACTGCCTTTGCCTTGTGCTTGCTTGGAAAGAAGATTTGCAGGGGGTTATGAAACACGGGGGCTGTGGTGGCTCTGCCCAGGGTTTGCAAGCCCCACGGCTGTCACCACTTTGAGGGGACACTGCCCAGCAGCTCGACCAGGACACTGAGAGCAGCAGCTCTGGCAGCACCTGGCTCCCAGTGGCACAGGTGGCTCCATTGCTACCAGCCAGCCCCATGCTACCAGCAGTGAGGAGGTGACCATGGCCACCACAGGCAGGTCACAGTGGAGGTGCCAAATGTGGAGGGGCAGCATCAGGAGTAGCCCCTGGAAGCCACCCTGGGATGTTCTTCCCAGCTGTGGACATCCATCCTAACCCAGGACATGCATCCCAGCTGAGGACATCCATCCTAACCTGGGACAGCCATCCCAGCTGAGGACATCCATCCTAGCCTGGGACATCCATCCCAGCTGAGGACATCCATCCTAACCCAGGACATGCATCCCAGCTGAGGACATCCATCCTAACCTGGGACAGCCATCCCAGCTGAGGACATCCATCCTAACCCAGGACAGCTATCCCAGCTGAGGACATCCATCCTAACCCAGGACAGCCGTCCCAGCTGAGGACATCCATCCTAACCCAGGACATGCATCCCAGCTGAGGACATCCATCCTAACCTGGGACATCCATCCTAACCCAGGACAGCCATCCCAGCTGAGGACATCCATCCTAACCCAGGACCATATCAGTCCAGGACATCCATTCTAACCTAGGACATCTATCCCACCTTGGGACATCCATCTCTTCCAGGGACATCTGGCTCTACAAGTGGGGCCAGTGACAGACAGACTGGGCCAATCCCACCACTCTGCATCGCTGCTTTTGGGTGCCACCTCCACACTGTCCCCATCCTCTGCAGGAAAGCAGGGTCAGCAACCTCCCTGTGAAGCCCCAGGGCTTTTTATCCAGCAGCTTCCTGAGAGGATTGTGACCAGGGCTGGCACTGTGTGACACTGAGGACAAGGGACACCAGTGGCCGTGTCCTCCTTGTCCCTTTGGGGTTTCTCCTGCTTGGCAATGCCACACTGGTCTTTGCACAGACCTCTCTGAACTTTCTGGAGTCCCCAGTTGTCATGGGGTGGCTTCCACGGCCAAGTGGTACCTAAGGCAGTCCCAGCTGTGTCGGTCACAGGGGGTCCCAGACATGTTGGTGACACCCACCCCATGCTCAGCCCTTGTCCCATCAGTGCCTCCCCACACCTCCCATCCCCTCTTCATTTGTACCAGCCCTACAATCCTGCTGCAACCCCCCCTTTCCTTCAAATAAAGCCTCCCCGACCTGGGGCCAAGGGTTAAAATCCCACTTTTATTTGCTATCATCTGAGTCAAATCTGGTGTCTGGAGCTGGCACCAACTTTCACCAGGAGCCCCCAAGGCCACCCCGGGCAAGGAGAGGTTGAACCTCCTGAGCCTCCTGGTCACACTGATGAGTCCCTCCAGGTTAAAAAGGTGTATTAAAAAAACCCAGGAATTAAAATCCACCTCTGTCGTGGTTCCCTTGGGGGCCAACACAATGAATCTGCCCCCCCCCCCCCCAAAATATCTTGATTTCCCCCAGAGAGGCGACGGTGGAACCTGCGCTCCCGAGCCGGCCGCAGCGCTGCTCACCTAAAACCAGACGTCAACTAGAAAAAGGGACCAAAAGGGGCCAAAATGGGGCTGGGGGACATTGTGGGACATCATGGGACACCCCCAGTCCCAGCTCAGCCGTCACTGGGACGCTCCCTCAGCGCCTGCAGCACCATCCTCATCTGCTCCTCAGTGCCCTGCAGCATCTTCACCTCCATGGTGTGGAAGAGGTGGAGGCCGGTGGCGAGGAGGAGGATGCCAATGGCGAGGAAGGCCAAGAGGGAGAAGGAGAGTCTGGGGAAGGGCTGTCCAGCATCCAGCCCCACCAGTGCTCCCAGCACAGCCACTGCCTGCAGCAGCAGCAGCAGCAGGGCCAGCACAGCCATCCTGCCCGTGGAGTAACGCTGCCGCTGCGCTGCCCGCAGCCCCACGCCCACCTCCAGCCGTGCCTCTGTCACCACGTCCACCAGCGTCGGCTCTGCGGGGGACAGGGATGGTGGCACCCCTCTTCCACCCCTTTGCCCTGTCTATGCACCCCTCCACAAGCAGCCCCCCGCCCCCCTCCACAAAGGGATGACCTAAGAAAGGGGTTGGATGAGGCTTTGAGCAACCTGGTCTAGTGGAAGGTGTCCCTGCTGCTGGCAGGGGGGTTGGGACTGGATGAGCTTTAAGGTCCCTTCCAACCCAAACCAGTCTGGGATTCTGTGGAACAGCCCCAAAATCTCCATCCAACTCCATCAATCCATCCACCAGCCACCCCCCCCAACACATGGGGGACCCCAGCAGTGTCCCCCCACTTTACCGGCTGTGCTGTGGGTGGCACCCGCAGCCTGTCCCTGCCTCTGGATGAGCAGCGTTGCCATCACAGCTTCATGGTCCGAGAAGGGGATGTCCTTGCCTGGTGCTGTCCCTGTGGTGGTCTTCAGCTCTTCACACTTCACTGTGAAGCTGGAGATAGCCTGGGCAATGGGACAGGGGGGTCACACTGTTGCCTCTGTCCCCTGTCACCCACATCTTGTGGCCAAGCCCCCCCGGTACCTTGTAGAGGATGTAGTCGATGCGGATGCCCAGCGGGAAGGGCAGCAGCTCCGTCTTGACGGTGAAGCAGTTGTTGGGGACGAGGGTGCAGCCGTCCTCACAGCCCTGTGAGCAAGAACTTGGGTGGGTGGGGGGCTCTCGGTGCACCCCAGGACCCTGCTCACCCCCCCCGCCACCCACCTCGAAGTGTGCGGCCTCGGCAAAGGCGTCCCGCAGCCCCGTCCAGCCGCGCAGCAGCCGGATGCCCACGTCTTCGGGGTGCATGTTCAGGTCCCCTCCCAGCAGCACCACATCAGCCGCCTTCGAGGTGTGTCTGTGGGGACAAGGACAGATAACCCCCTTCCCCACCCTGCCCCACATCATACTGGGATGACTGGGATCCCACATCCTCCCCAAGTGGTGCTGGGACTGGTGCAACTGGGAGCTCCTCACAGTGCAAATCCCTGCTCAGCCCCAGGGGTGGAGGTGACCACACACACCTTGGGGAGCCACAGTGAGGGGACACCATGGGACACCCCACGGCTGCTCACCGGATGAACTGTGCCAGCTCCCAGGCCTGCACCAGGCGGTGGGGCAGGTAGGCGTCCTTCTCCCGGCAGTACTCGGCATGCAGCTGGGGGGCAAAGCAGCCGTGACCCCCCAAAACCAGCACCCATCCCACTCCAAGGCTTCCCAACAAACCCACCCAGCCCCTCTCAACAGTCCCTTTGGGGACTGACCCCACTGACTTCATGTCACCCCCCCTGCCCCACCATGCTGGGGACAGCCTGGGATGCCCACCCCACTGCACAGCCAGGTTGGGGGTCCCTACGCCTCCCCCACAGCAAGAGTTCATTAAATGAGTGCGTGGTCCCAGGAGAGATGGTACAGAGCAGTGGTTAGAGCAAGGGGACAGCAAAGGAGGGGTACAGCCACGTGTCCCCATCGTTCCCCCCCACGCCAGGTCCTTCCCCAGGGTGCTCACGTGGGTGACGTAGACGTTGAAGATGATCCCAGAGATCTTAACGATGACGAGGCCGACGGATTTACCGCAGAACCAGTCCCCGTGCTGGAGCTGTTGGGGGGAAGGGGAGTGGGCTGGGGTCGGTGAGGATCCGTGGGGCTGGGCACTGTGGTGCCCGCCATGTGCTCCCCACCCCACTCACCATGTAGGGGTACCCGTTCAGTGAGTACTGGTAGAGGAGGGTGTCCAGGATGGGGAACCTGGAGAAGACGCAGAGGCCGCTGCCGATCACCCCACTGCAGGAGGGGAAAAACATGGTGAGCGAGTGTGGCCCCCCCAAACTCTGCCTCCCCCTCAGCCCCGAGCCAAGGGGGGGTCCCTGGGCGCCTGGATCCCAGTGTGCTCCTGTGAGCATCCCACTCTCCAGGCATGGGGTCTCCCAGAGGTCACCAGCAGCACCCACACTGGCCTCTCCACATGGCAAACACCAAGGGGGTGGCACAGCCCTGCCACCACCCCATGGACAGCCCCGGCGGGGGCCTGGCCTGGCCCCTCTCACCTGCGGAAGTAATGGGAGAAGGGGTAGCAGCGTCCCAGCTTCACCTTCAGGTCACTGTAGTCCTGCTCGCTCCACACCTGGAGAGCAGTGGGACAGGCTGAGAACAGACACACTCATCTCACAGGCTGAGAACGGACACGCTCAGCTCACAGGCTGAGAACGGACACGCTCATCTCACGGGCTGAGAACGGACACGCTCAGCTCACAGGCTGAGAACGGACACGCTCATCTCACGGGCTGAGAACGGACACGCTCAGCTCACGGGCTGAGAACGGACACGCTCATCTCACGGCTGAGAACAGACACGCTCATCCCAGGGGCTGAGAACGGACACGCTCAGGTCACGGGCTGAGAATGGACACGCTCATCTCACGGGCTGAGAACGGACACGCTCATCTCACGGCTGAGAACGGACACGCTCATCTCACAGGCTGAGAACGGACACGCTCATCTCACGGGTTGAGAACAGACACGCTCATCTCATGGGCTGAGAACGGACACGCTCATCTCACAGGCTGAGAACGGACACGCTCATCTCACGGGCTGAGAATGGACACGCTCATCTCACGGGCTGAGAACGGACACGCTCATCTCACGGGTTGAGAACGGACACGCTCATCTCACAGGCTGAGAACGGACACGCTCATCTCACGGGCTGAGAACGGACACGCTCATCTCACGGGTTGAGAACGGACACGCTCATCTCATGGGCTGAGAACGGACACGCTCATCTCACGGGCTGAGAACGGACACGCTCATCTCACAGGCTGAGAACGGACACGCTCATCTCACGGGCTGAGAACAGACACGCTCATCTCACGGGCTGAGAACGGACACGCTCATCTCACGGGCTGAGAACAGACACACTCATCTCACGGGCTGAGAACGGACACGCTCATCTCACGGGCTGAGAACAGACACACTCATCTCACGGGCTGAGAACGGACACGCTCAGCTCATGGGCTTGAGAACGGACACACTCATCTCACGGGCTGAGAACAGACACGCTCATCTCACGGGCTGAGAACAGACACACTCATCTCACGGGCTGAGAACGGACACGCTCATCTCATGGGCTGAGAATGGACACGCTCATCCCAGGGGCTGAGAATGGACACGCTCATCTCACGGGCTGAGAACGGACACGCTCATCTCATGGGCCGCCCTCACCTCCTGGAGAAGCACCAGGTCGAATTCCTCCCGGCACAGCACGTCCCCAATGAGCCGGACACGCTCCTGCCGCCGCTTGCTCAGGTAGCGGATGGCCCTGCCAGAGAGGGGTTGGATGTCACAGCCTGGGGGGGGACACAGGGTGATAGGGGCTGTTGGGGCACACTGGGACCTGAAATGGGGCAGAGAGGGCTCTGGTACTGGTATGGGCAGGATGCAGACTGGGGGAGATGGGAAGGGAGGGGGAAGGGGCCATGGGGGGCCATGGGGACAAGAGGGAGGTGCAGGGAGGTTGTTTGGGGACAGTTGTTGCCACCTGCAGAATTGAGGCCACTGATACCTGGTTGGGGTGCAAATGGGAGGGGTCACTTTCTTGGGGAGCAGGCACAGAGGGGATGGGGGACATTACCAAGCCAAGTGCCTTGTGACTCTCTGGGGCTGGAAGAGTGACTTCAAAAAGAAGGGGACACAAAGGTGACACCAAGGTGGGAGCCCTCTCCTGTCCCCATGGCCTCGGTGAACTCTGGACTCACCAGCAGTTGAGGTCGAAGATGCGGAGCTGCAGGGTGGGGTCTCCCTCCATCGCTCACCGAGGCCGGAGGGTGGCGCCGGGCAGAGGGGGGTCCTGTGGGGGGGAGCAGATTGGGGTGACACCCCCAGGGAGCTGGCACGAGGCCAAAGCCGGGAGGGAGGAGGGAGCTTTTGGGGTGCTCCAGCGTGGCCCATGCTGTCCCCTCCTCTCCCACCTGTGAGACCCACCTTGAACCCTAACTTGCCCCCAAAGAGGGTCCCACATCCCCAGACCACACGGGTGACCCCTCTATGGGGACACGGAGGGGGCAGGGATGGGACACAGGGCTCAAACCCTTCGTCTGTCACCGAGTCCTGTTCCTGGGTGGACTTTAAACCCCCGTGTCAAAGCGGGACACCCCACCGCACCCCTCCCCTCCCACGAACCCCACGAGTATTTCTGAGCACCCCAAAAAACCCCGGGGGCGACCCAGCAGCTCCCGGAGCAGCCCCGGTGCGGTTCATCGGGGAGATTGTGGGTTTGAAAACCGCAAAAGAGCAAACGCGGGGCTCCAGGGTGCCGGGTGCGGGAAAAGGGGTGCGGGAAAGGGGTACGGGGTGCGGGCAGCCGGGTACAGGCAGAGGGGTGCGGGCACAGGGGTGCGGGTTGCGGGCAGAGGGGTGCGGGAAGCCGGGTACAGGCAGAGGGGTGCGGGGTGCGGGCAAAGAGGTGCAGGCAGCCAGGTACGGGCAGAGGGGTGCGGGGTGCGGGCAGCCGGGCTCTGCCCGTCCCGGCGGGATTATCGAGCGGCTCATCCTGTCCCTGGGCTGCGCTAATGCCGGCGTCTCCTCCCGGGGCCGAGCCCTCCCGGGTCGCTTCCCCCTCTTCGCTACCAGCGGTTCCCCCCCGTCCCCCCAAAACCTCCCAGCTCCCCGCGGGACCGGGCGGGCAGCGGCAGCGGAGCCGGGACGGGAGCGGAGCCGGGACGGGAGCGCGGAGCAACAGGCGGAACGGGGGCTTGGGGGGTGGTGGGATCACGGAGCGGGGCGCACAGCCAGCGGCGGGGACCGCAGGGAAGCGCGGAGCGGGGAGCGGAGCGCGGAGCAGAGCTGGGGAGCGGAGCGGGAGCGGAGCGGGACCGGACCTGGCGCGGTGCGGGAGCGGCGCGGGGCCGCGGGACTACGCGTCCCGGCAGGCAGCGGTGTGTGGAACGGGAAGAGGAAGGGAGAGAGCCGGGGCGGGACGGGACGGCCCGGGTCGAGCGGGGAGGCGGGTAGGGGCGGGCGGAGACCGAGAGGGGCGGGGTGTGGCGGGGAGGGGAGGGGTCGGGGCGCGGTGGGGTGCGGTAGGAAGGCGGGCTGAGTGCCATGGGGAGGCGTGGGGGTGCGGTGAGGAAGGGTCGGTATGCGGTGGGGAGGGGTCAGGATGCGGTGGGGAGGGGTCTGGTCTGGGGAAGGTGGCAGTTGCCCAATACTGGGACCAGCTCTCCTCCTCCAAGGTCCCTCCCTTCCCGTCCCAGCGTTGCACACACATCCCGCAGCCTGTTCCCCGGGCAGCGGTGGGCTGGTACCCACGGGACAGCACTTAGTCCAGCTCAGGGACTCATTTGGGATCCTGTGTGTGTGTTTTATTGCCTTTCCCAGTCCATGGTCCACTCTGTGGAAGCTTGGTGAGAAATAAAACCTCTCAGATGCTTTAATCACAGAATCCCAGACTGGTTTGAGTTGGGAGGGACCTTAAAGCTCATCCAGTTCCAACCCCCCTGCCAGCAGCAGGGACACCTTCCACTAGCCCAGGTTGCTCAAAGCCTCATCCAACCTGGCCGAGAACACTTCCAGGGAGGAGCAGCCACAGCTTCTCTGGGCAGCCTTTGCCAGGGCCTCACCACCCTCACACCAAAGAATCTCATCTTCATCTCCCCTCTGCCAGTTTCAAGCCATCACCCCTTGTTCTGTCCCTCCCTGCCCTTGGCCAAAGTCCCTCCCCAGAGGGACCCCATGCAGGATCCCCCACCCATGTCACATTGCTGGGACAGCAGCAGAAGCAGGGCTGCTGGTCCCCTCACCTCCTTTGAGGACATCATCCTGAGGGACAGCAGCAGGACAGAGGTTTGCTGGGCTGGAGCATGTTCAGCAGAGGTGGGAGGATTTGTGTATGAGTGATAAAACAGGTGATAAAATAACCCAGAGGTGTTTGGGACGTGTGGCCCTCATGGCACCAGGTTCTGTCCCCAGCGCGATGGGAATGGGCACCTAAACACCACAGTTTGCCTTGCAGAAAGGGAAAAAGCAGTTGGTGTTCAATAATGTCACCTGTGTCCCCTGGTTCTGGGGACAGGGTGGGGTGTATGGAACAGCCAAGCCACTGCGAGAAGGGCTTTGAGGGGTATTTCTTACTGGTGGGACAGACTCAGCCTTCCAACACCTGATACTGGTGTGGGCAAGGATGTGACCCCTTAAAATACATGTCCCTGACCCCTGTGATGGTGGAAAATCATTTGCCATGGGGAAACTTAACCCAGCAGTCACCTTTCCCAAGCAAACCCATCAGCAGTGCTGCAAACCACAGCAAAATCCCGCTGGACACTGGAGCTGGGAGAAGTGTTACCCAGCTGAGGGCTTACAGCTCCATTTGTCCCAGCAAACCTCAAGAAATAATAATAAAAAAAATATAAAAACACTTCAGAACCACTTGAGCCAACCCATAAACAAATAATTTTAATGTTTTTTTGTTTGTTTTGTTCTTTTTTTTTTTTTCAGCAGATCGTCGTTTTCTCGGAGCTCCACAGTCTCCTCTCTTTGAAGTTGGACAGATACAGTAAACACAACAAATATATGATACAACCCATCACAGCTGGATTTAAAAAAAAAAAATACACAAAAAATATAATACATAAAAAAAAAAATTGGATTTTTAACATTGTGGACTGACACAGCTCTAAAAATGGTGATTGTAACCCTGGTAAAGCTTTACAAAGTCTTTAAAAAAATAAAACAGTACTTCATGTGAAATTCATAAATATGCTGGAGGAGAACAGAAGGGCTTGGGGGGGGGGAGAGGGGGTTGGGGGGAGGGATGAGAAAGTGTCTCTGGGATCGTGGTTAAACCCCGGCAGCGCGTGCGTGGGGTGCGGGGGGGCACTCCGGGGCTCGGCACGGGTGGGATGTGGGGATGGAGAGAGGGATGGAGGCACAAACCGGTCCAGTTAACGCAGAGGGAGCAGGACATGCCCGTGTTTTATGGGGGGGAAATTGGTTGAGTTTTCATTCCCAGAGTTTTGAGATCAGTGAGTGAAACGGAAGAAAGAAAGGGAAAAAAAAAAACAAACACAAAAACAACAACAACCAAACATGCTACACGTGAGAGCTCCACCCGGCAGCCCCGGCACGGCCCCGGGATGGGAGGTCGATGCCTTTCCCAGGATTTTTCCCTCTCCCTGTCCCCCCTGCCACCGCTCACCCATGGGACACAGCCACCTCCATCCATCCCCACCGCTGCGTCCTCACCCGGGCTCAGGGCCAGGGTGGATTTGCCCCGTCCCGTGGGGATGGATGGATGGATGGATGGATGGATGGATGGATGGATGGATGGATGGATGGATGCCTTCTCCCAGCAGTAAGAGATCAAAGTCCCCGTGCCTTGCAGGACATGTGGCATCACGATGGCAGCCAAGACCCTTTCCTCAGCTCTGGGGCTCTTCCTGCTCCTCCACACCCAGCAGCACCGACTCTAAACCTCCCCTGTTCCCCCCCATCCCAGGCTCCAGCACCCCTCAAACCACTCCTGCCCTCCAGCAGCACCCATCTCCACACCTCCACCACCAGCATGAAAAACCCAGCCAGACCTGCCCACCTCAGGCTCCCTGTCCCCCTGCCACCCTGCTCCGTGCCACCACCGCAAAACCCGACCTCTGTCCCTCCACATCCCTCCTGCACCCTGGGGATGCTCACCCTGGGGTGTCCCCACCACCTCAGGACCACACACGCTGCTTTGGCTTATTTTGGGCTGCAGCCACAAAAATAACTTCCAAGCAGAGCCAGTCCCCTGTCCTGGTGTCCCCCCTGTCCTCTGTCCCCTCTCTGTCCTCTCTGTCCCAAACTTTGCCTGCTTGCAGCCTGGCCCTGCATTGCACAAAGTGCTTCTCCCTGCATGAGCTGGCCAGAGTGTGGGGAGCAGCTAAAACCAGAACAGGCAACACAGAAAAAAAGGTGGGGGAAAAAAAAGAAAGAAAAAGAAAAAGAAAAAGAAAAAGAAAAAGAAAAAGAAAAAGAAAAAGAAAAAGAAAAAGAAAAAGAAAAAGAAAAAGAAAAAGAAAAAGAAAAAGAAAAAGAAAAAGAAAAAGAAAAAGAAAAAGAAAAAGAAAAAGAAAAAGAAAAAGAAAAAGAAAAAGAAAAAGGAGAGAAAATGTACATATGCAAAGTAAACCAGACAAATCCATCCTCACTGCTCTCTCCTCATTGCTCCTCGGCAAGTGACCATGGGAGGGGGGACATTTCACCTGGGCCACCCCTGAAAGCACACGCAGAGCTCAGGGGATCCCACTGCCATGTAAAAACAAACCCCAAAAAACAGGTTCTGGTCTGCAGTGACCCCAGAGAGATGGAGCCACCCCCAGGCCCTCCCTACACAAGCCAGCTCCCCGTGTCCCCCCCAGTTTTGCTCCGACCCAGAGAGGAGCAGGTCCCAGACACCTCCGAGGGGTAGAATCCTGATTACAAGCATGGTGTCTTTTTAAAAAGTATTAAAAAGCACTTTTAATTTAAAAATAAAGGGGGGGAAAAAATAGAGCCATAAAAAAAATGGTTTGCATCGTTGATGCCATCCCACCTTCAATGCCACCAGCTCCCGGTGTCCCGGCTGGGCACGGAGAAACACCCCAGGTGCCAGTCCCCAAGGAAGTGGCAGCGTCCCCCTCCACCAACCTGCCCTGCTCCTACCTGCTCCCACCTCTGCACATCTGTCCCCATGTCCCCACTGTCCATCCCCACGTCCCCACTGTCCATCCCCACGTCCCCACCGCCACCCGCCGCACCGGGCAGCACCGACGCCGTGACCGCTGCCGTGCCAATCGGTTTTGGACCAGACCTGGCGCGATGCCACGTCCTCCAGCCTGTCCGTGCTCGATCCTCTCTGCTCAGGACCGGGACCCCCACCCGAGCGAGGAGGGGGTGGGTGGAAGGAAGGGTCATCCTCCGCTCCGATGTCCCGCTGCTGGGGGTGGCAGGCATGGTGGGCTCCCGGCTTTCACCGGTGACACCGAGAGCCGGGCTCTCCCCATCCAGCGCCGGGCGCGGTTTCTTTTCTCCCTACACTTCCTTTCCCATTCTTCTTTTTTTTTTTTTTTTATAAATTTATTTAAAAAAAAAACAAAAAAACTGTTCCTAAGTAGAAAACATCTGCGATCGCAAGTCAGTCTTGTTTGGCTATGGTTTTTCTTCCTCCTCTTCCTCCTCCTCCTCCTCCTCTCTTCAAATGACTTCTCACGAGGCAACAGGCACAGGTGGCTTTTTTGCACGGTCCCCTCCCTCCCTTGCACCCCTCATGCCCCTGCCCGTCCCCGAGGGCCCTGTCCCCGAGGACCCCTAGTCCTTCACCAACTTGTAGACGTGGTGCTGGGCGCCGTGCTCGCTGGTGGAGACCTCGAAGACGAAGGCGATGCAGAGCAAAGTTTCCTGGGTATCCCTGTTCGTAACAACCTGCAGCAGAGCAGAGAGCGTGTGAGGAGGGGGCTGTGCTGTGGGGAGGGGGTTACATGGGCTCAGGCACAGCCATTTCAATTGCAGACCTTCTAATTGCACCATCCCATTTTTCTACCTGTTACTTTTGCTGGGGATGTTGTACAGGTTCAGGCACAGGCACTTCATTTGCACCATCAAAAATTTGCTTCCTAATTTTTTTGGGGGTATTGCACAGGTTTGAGGCACAGAATATTTAATTGCACCACCAAAAAATTTGCTATCTGTTATTTTGGGAGTTGATGTGCTCAGGCACAACCACTATATTTGCACCAGCAAGATTTGCTCCCTGTAATTCAGGGGGTTGCACAGGCACTTTATTTGCACCACCAAAAAAATGCTTCCCAATTTTTTGGGGGGCATTGCATGGGTTCAGACACTGTCAATTTAATTGCACCACCAAAAATTTACTAGCCAATTTTTGGGGGGATTGCACGGGCTCAAACACAGGCACTTTATTTGCACCCTCAAGATTTGCTCCCTGTAATTCAGGGCATTGCACAGACACTTTATTTGCACCATCAAAAATTCACTACCCATCTTTTTGGGGGTTGCACAGGCTCAGACAATTTAATTGCATCACCAAAAATTTGCTACCTGATTTTTAAGGGGTCCCATGGGCTCAGGCACAGGCACTTGAATTGCACCATGAAAAATTTGCTTCTAAATTTTTGGGGGGCACTGCATGGGATCAGACACTGTCAATTTAACTGCACCACCAAAAATTTACTAGCCAATTTTTGGGGGGATTGCACAGGCTCAAATACAGGCACCTTATTTGCACCCTCAAGATTTGCTCCCTGTAATTCAGGGGGTTCTTTAATGGCACCACCAAAAATTTGCTACCTGATATTTAAGGGGTTGCCTGGACTCAGGAACAGCCACTTGAATTGCACCATAAAAAAATGTGCTTCCCAATTTTTGGGGGGCATTGCATGGGTTCAGACACTGCCAATTTCAATGCACCACTAAAAATGTACTCCCCAATTTTAGGGTGCTTGCACAATTCATTCACAGCCACTTGAATTGCACCACCAAAAATTGGTCACTCATTTTTTGGGGGTCACACAAGTTCAGCCATGTGAGTGTGGACACCAAGCTCCTGGTGGGAAATGTCCTCTGGGAAAAGGAGGAGAGGTACCTGCAGGATGGTGAAATTCTCCAGGACGCTGTTCATCATGTACTTCTCCGGGAGGTGCTTGAGTTTGTGGATGAAGTTGATCATGTACTCGCACATGGGGGAGCGGTGGATGCGGTAGACGAACCGGCCGTTCTCCAGCCGCGCGTACTCCGTCTGCGGGGACACTCGGGGTGAGCAGCCGCCCCACGGGACCCAAAACACCAAGGGGATGTGGGCAAGGGTGGGTGGTGGCCAATTGGGACATGGTGGAGATGTCCTCTCCGTTCTACCTGTGGGACAGGCATGTCCCATGTGTCCTACACCCACCTCTGGGGCTTTCTCCATCCCAGGACCCGTGGCGGACCCAATTCCCACCCCTTCCCGATGCAGTGGAGCACGGGACTCACCTCCACCTTCTCCACGACCTGCTTCCCAAAGGAGCACACCTTGGTGGAGACCGTGATGGTCATGTTCTCTGCACTGCTGTACTGACTGCTGACACCGTAGAAAGTCCCCGGCCCGTCCTGGATTGTGCTGTTCAGATCCGCCTGGAGAGATGAGAGGGGGGAGAAGGTCCCGTTAGGTGCCATCACACCCAGATCTCAATGGGGACAGGGGACACTGGCTTATGGAGCTGCTCAGGATGCTCCTGCTCCACCAGTGGGGTGCCCAACCTACAACGAACCCATGGCTCGAGAACAACCCTCCCCATCCTCCTTCTCCCAGCATCGTACCCAAAATTTGACAAGGAAGAAGGAGTTCTGGGGCCCACGCTCATAGAGCTCCTTGAGGCCACCTTTCTTCTCAGGGAACTTGTCGTAGATCTGGCGGATGTCCACGGCCTCCAGCAGCGGGTCGCTGTACGAGGGGTTCGTCTGGCCGATGTGCACGAAGAGGTGTTTGCTGTACTGTAAGCACCAGGGTGGGGAAACGAGAGGTCAGATGGAAGCGAGATGCCACCAAGCACAGGGATCACAGAATCCCAGACTGGCTTGGGTTGGAAAGGACCTTAAAGCTCATCCAGTCCCAACCCCCCTGCCAGCAGCAGGGACACCTTCCACTAGACCAGGTTGCTCAAAGCCTCATCCAACCTGGCCGAGAACACTTCCAGGGAGGAGCAGCCACAGCTTCTCTGGCCAACCTGGGCCAGGGTCTCACCACCCTCTGGGTGAAAAATTTCCTCCTTAAATCTGACCTAAATCTCCCTTCTCTCAGTTTAAAACCATCTCCCCTTGTCCTGTCACTCTCTGCCCATGGCAAACGTCACTCTCCTCCTGTTTCTAAGATCCCTTCAAGTAGTGGAAGGTTGCAATGAGGTCTCCCTGGAGCTTTCTCTTCTCCAAGCTCAACAAGCCTAGCTCCTCAACCTTTCCTCATAAGAGAGGTGCTCCAGCCCTCTGATCATCTTCCTGGCCCTCCTCTGGCCCCGCTCCAACAGCTCCACATCTTTCTTGTGTTGGGGGCTCCAGACCTGGACACAACACTCCAGATGGGGCCTCACAAGGGCAGGGTAGAGGGGGACAATCCCCTCCCTTGTCCTGCTGCCCACCCCTCTGTTGATGCAGCCCAGGACACAGCTGGCCTCTGGGCTGCAGTCACACACTGCTGGCTCATGTTGAGCTTCTTGCCCACCAGGACCTCCAAGTCCCTCTCAGCAGGGCTGCTCTCCTTGAGTTCTTCTCCCAGTCTGGGATTGCCCCGACCTAAGTGTACAACCTTGTTGAACTTCATGAGGTCCTTGTGGGCCCACTAATGAAGGTTCAACTGAGATGGGCACCACCCCACCCAGGTGATGGAGACACAGAGGAGAGCGTTACCGTTTCAGCATCCCGTGGCACCTCCATGAAGGCGGAATACTCGAGGAGCCGGAGCTTGGCGGAGGCGATGGTGCGGTCCTGCCAGACGGGCACGGCCGAGGCGGCTGGTGGGAGCGGAGCCAAGGGCTCATAACCTGGGGTGGGGGGGACAGCCATGAGCTGGGGTGAGCCCCCCCCTGCACCACCACTGTCCTTCCCACGTCCCCCACCCCCCTGGATCTCCCAGCACGAGGGTTTTCCCATGAGGTGGCCAAAATATGGGATGTGCCGGTCCCATTCCTGGGTGGCAAGGGACAGGAGGGGACAGAGCCAGGGTCCTGCTCACCGTGGGGCTTTTGGCCAGGTTTAAACCCAAGTTTTCCCCTTGGGGAGGGGACCAGAGGTGGGTGGCGGTGCAGGTGGGAGGGTGACATGGGACAGGGGACAAATAGGATCTTGTAGGGGTATGGAGGGGACAAGGACAACACTTACTGGCTAGTGATGGAGGCATGGGTGGCTGGATGGGGTAAGCTGGTTGTGCAAACGGTTTAATGCTGGAAAGCAAAGAGCATCGTTAGGTTAATGAAGCCCAGGTGACCCCAGTCCCTCACCAAGGGGGAGGTTCTACCCAACACAACAGAGAAGTCTCATACTTACTCCTGAGAGGGTCCAGGCTGTCCTGGGATAGGCCCACTCCAAAACTGGGGGAACAGGGAAGAGTCAGTGGGTTCTGACCACCCCCTCACACCCAAATTCCACCCCCTCACCTGGATCTCACCTCCCCAAACCATGAGGAGCCCCTCAAGCCCTTGACCCATGATGGCCAAGAGGTCAATGAACATCCCCACCACCCTCTGTGCAGCACACACATGGAAATCCATCACGTCCCCCCCTCCCACCGTGGTGTCCCCATATGGGGGGCAGGGGGTTGTCCTCACCCTGGGGGCAGCAGAGAAGACAGCCTGAGGAAGAGGAGGAGGGGGGCTGAGCTTGTTCTGCAGGACGCTGGCTGACACGATCTGTGCGGAAGACATGGAAGCCATGCTCTGCAGAGCCTTGTCCTTCGAGACCTGGTCCTGGAGTTGGGGGGGACAGGAGAGAAATGGGGGTTACATGGGTCAACTGAGACCACCACCCTCCCCCCAATTTTGAGTGTGCTCAGCAGGGTTTGCAAAGCTCAGAGCTTGTCCTGCAACTCAGCCAAGGGACCAGAGCATGGATGGATGTCCCTCATCATCCCCCACCCCCCCACAATAAATCCATTTTAATTAACGTTTGAAGCTTGTAAATGTCCCCCAGGCAGGAGCTGGAGGGTCTGGAAGGTGTGTGTGTGTCCCCCCACCTCCCCTGAGGACACACAGGGTGTACAAAAGGGGACAAAAGGCAAGGGGGGATGAAGAACATCTCAACCCCAAGTTCAACTTACCAAGTTCATGGCCTGTGGGGAAAAGAAAGGGAAAAAAACCAGGTTAGAGCGTTGTGGGGACACTGTGTGTGTGTCCCCAGCTGTGTCCCCCACCCCAGCTGTGTGTCCCCCACCCCAGCTGTGTCCCCCACCCCAGCTGTGTGTCCCCCACCCCAGCTGTGTCCCCTCACCTCAGCTGTGTGTCCCCCACCCCAGCTGTGTCACCTCAGCCAGGTTTGGGGAGCGAACCCCTCAACCCTGGTGGGCACCAACGCTGGGATTCATCCCACCAGGAACACGATGCCAATGCCCCCCATTACCTCGGGGGTTCGCTATGTGAGCACCTTGGTTGGCTTTTTAATAAACTTTATAACATTTTATAGATTTTATAATATTTAATAACCTTTCTCACACTTAATCACCTTTATCTCATTTAATAAAGAACCTTTGTCACATTTAATATCCTTTCCAACCTTCTCCCCAGCCCCCAGCGTGGGCAAGCAGGGCATGGAGAGGATGAGCCACCTGGCTCAGGGCACTTGTACCCAGATTCCTAGAATGTATTTAAATCTTTTAAAATTATTATTATTAATAATATTAATAATAATATTAATAGTAATAAAAACAACCAACAAATAAAACCCCCCACAAAACAACAACACAAATAAAGATAAATAAAAAATAAAATAAAATAAAATAAAATAAATAAAATAAAATAAAATAAAATAAAATAAAATAAAATAAAATAAAATAAAATAAAATAAAGTAAAATAAAGTAATTTTTTTAAAATAAAGCAAAATAAAAATAAATAAAATTTTAAAAATAAAAAAGTAAAATAAAAATAAAACAAAACAAAATAAAATAAAAAACCCAAAATAAAATAAAACCAAAACAAACTAAACTAAACTAAACTAAACTAAAATAAAATAAAATAAACTAAAATAAAATAAATTCACTGTTGTCCTGAGTGGATTCAAGTTTCTGGGTTTTATTTTTGCCCCTATAGGCACCCCAAGGAAGACCCTGGGCACATCCCCTCTGTACCATACGTGCACTTCTATAGGAAACCAATTTTTTTTCCCTTTTCCCCTTTTATTCTGGAGCTCACAGCACCATGGGGGACTCTGGGGTCTCATCCCAGGACAGGGCTGCTCCTCCAGCCACATCACCAGGACGTGTCTGTGCTGGTCCCACCACGCACCCTCTCTGTCCCCCCGACTGATCCCTGGGGATCACCCCTGGGGATCCCTGGGATCCATTTCTTTTCACCTGGGGCAGGGCAGGAGCAATGTCATGCAGCTTAAAAACAGAGATAGTGCTTAAAATATATTGTTTAAAATATAAATACTGCTTAAAAATAGAGATATTGTTTAAAATATATTGTTAAAAATAGAGATATTGCTTAAAAATAGAGATAGTGCTTAAAATATATTGTTTAAAATATAAATATTGCTTAAAAATAGAGATATTGTTTAAAACAGAGCTATTACAGGGAAGGGAGTTTCGGTCCAGCAGGACAAGCACTGCCTGTGCTGGGATTTCCCTCCCAGTGCAGCTGGGTGTGGAGGTTTTGGTTCCACATGTTGATATTTAGGGGCATCTCTGCTCCTACTGTTCCTGGCCATTATTTTATTTTATATTTTATTTACTTATTTATTTATTTATTTTTATTTTATTTTTATTATTTTATTTTTATTTTAAAATTATTTTTATTTTATCTTGTCTTTTTTATATTATTTTATTTATTTTATTTTACCTTTTTCAGGCACTGGAACAGGCTGCCCAGGGCAGTGGTGGAGTCCCCATCTCCAGAGGGATTTAAAAGACAGGTAGATGAGGTGATCAGAGATCTGATTCAGTAGTGGACAGGTATGGTTGGACTTGATGATCTCAAAGGTCTTTTCCAACCAAACAATTCTATGATTTTATGATCTCATTTTATTTTATCTTATCTTGATTTTTAAATTTTATATTATCTATTTTTATTTAATTTCATTTTTATTTTATTTTTTATTTTATCTTATTTTATTTTTATCTTATTTTATTTTATTACATTTTATTTTTTCTTATTTTATTTTAATTTTATTTTCTCTTATTTAATTTCTATTTCTATTTTTATTTTTATTATTATTATTTTTATTTATTTTTATTTTATTTTTTTTATTTTTATTTTATCTTATTTTTATTTTATCTTATTTTAACCTTACTTTAAGTGGGTGACACTTTGGGGACCCCTGAGGTGACAAGAAGCGGGGGGTTAACGATCTTCTGGGCTCCCAGTCCCTGGGTGAGGCAGCCGGTCCCACCGGGATCTCCAGGAGCCGCTGTCCCCAGTGGATGGTCACACGGTGGGGACAGCTCTGTCCCCAGCGTCACACCCTGGGGGTCCAACCCGAGCAGAGCTGGGTCCTTCGGTGACGCCCCCTCCTCACGGTCACCCTCCCAGCACCCCCGCAGCCCGGGGGAGGGGTTAGTCAGGCTCCAGCCAGGAGGAAGGAAGGAAGGAAGGAAAAGCCGACCAGAGAGAAGAGGATGGGCCAGTTCCGCCTCGCTCGGCTCCTCCGGGCCCTGCAGCCGCGGGCTGCCCTGGGACCACCGTGTCCTTCCCTTGGGACCATCGTGTCCCCTCCCTGGGACCATCGTGTCCCCTTCCTGGGACCACCATGTCCCCTCCCTGGAACCATCGTGTCCCCTTCCTGGGACCACTGTGTCCCCTCCCTGGGACCACCATGTCCCCTCCCTGGGACCATCGTGTCCCCTCCCTGGGACCACCGTGTCCCCTCCCTGGGACCACTGTGTGCTTCCCTTGGGACCACCGTGTCCCCTCCCTGGGACTACCATGTCCCCTCCCTTGAGACCACCATCTCCTCTCCCTGGGACCACCGTGTCCTTCCCTTGGGACCACTGTGTCCCCTCCCTCGGGACCACCATGTCCCCTTCCTGGGACCACTGTGTCCCCTCCCTGAGACCACCGTGTCCCCTCCCTAGGACCACCATCTCCTCTCCTTTGGAACCACCATGTCCCCTTCCTGGGACCACTGTGTCCCTTCCCTTGGGACCATGGCGTCCTCTCCCTGAGACCACCATGTCCCCTCCCTGGGACCACCATGTCCTCTTCCTGGTACCACCATGTCCTCTCTCCTGGGACCACTGTGTCCCTTCCCTTGGGACCACCATCTCCTCTCCCTGGGACCACTGTGTCCTCTCCCTGGGACCACCATGTCCCCTCCCCAGCAGCACAGCCCCATCCAGACTCACTGCCACCCACATCCCTGAGGTACCAACTGGGCCATACTGGGACCCTGGTGCATCACACGTCACCGGGCTGGCAGCTCACAGGGTCCCCCCGCCCCGGGACCCTCCTGCTTCTGCCCACATCCCACTGGCACTTGTCACGAGTGGAGCCAGGTCTCAGCCCTTTGCACCCTTTACTTAAACCTCACATTCCCTCACTGGCTGCTCTGGTGGGTCCTTCACCTCCTGGGAGAACCTCTGATGACCCAAAAAAGGGGGCAGCTCTTGTGCATCACCACAGGAGGGGGGTTAACCCCCATTTCTCCATGGAAAAGCTGGGATTTGGCACTTAATTCTCCCTCCTGGGGGAGAGGGAAGGACCCTGCTACCCCCACACCCTTGTGCTTCTTTCTCCACGACGTCTCTCAAAACCACCCAGTCCCAGGAGCCGAGAGAGTGAGAAGAAAATGAAAACCACCAAAAAAAAAGAGAGCGAGAAGGAAGGAAAGCAAGCGGCACATCGCAGAGCCGAGTGCGTTAGTCCTCAGCAAGCCAGGGGAGGGGTGGGAAGGGTTGGGGGTGGTCCAGGCAGGGCTGGGCTGGGCTGGGTTGGGGTGGGGGTGGCTCGGGGACACGCGTACCTTCAGCTTGGACTGAATCTCCCGAGATTTCCGTCGGGCAAGAACCTGCAAGTGGCTAGAGACCTGCAGAGAGAGAGCAGAAGGAGAAAGGGGAACAGCAAAGCCGTCAACCAGAGGAAAGGAAGAAGAAGAAGAGGGGCTGCCCATGCTCACCGAGACACCGCTGCTGACCACCTGGGCAAGGGCCCCAACGTACCTTGATGCCAACCTGGTACTCCCGAACCTTCTTCCGAGCTAGAACCTGGATGTGACTGGACACCTAGTGCCCACCACGCCGTTCGGAAAGGAAAATACAGAGAAGGTGAAGAGCAGGTGACGATAGGTTCCTCCTGGTCAGGTGGGAGGTTGTCCCCAGGGAAGGGGACGTGGGGCAGGAGGACAAAGGGGATTGTGGGGTGATGCTGCTGGAGATGTTGAGGGTCTTGTGCCCACCGTGAGCTGGAGGGAGGAAAATAAGGGTGGAGGGGGACACCCCACTACTGCGTTGGTTGATACTGGTTTGTGCCCCCCAAGTTGGGGTGAAGCTCCTTGGGGTGACGGTGGTGCAGTTGTGGGGTCTGTGGGTACCATCTCCTGGGATTTCTTGGACAGACCCCTCCCTGCCCAGGTCTCTGTGAGCACAATGAGCTGCTGCTTGCAAAGGATGCTGAGGGGGCAGCCCGGCTGGTTTGGGGTGTCCCTGGGTCACCCCAGGTGTGACTGCTGGTCCCACAGGAGATGCAGGAGGGACCAGCTCGTTCCCCAGAGCTCCTGCTGATTTGGCAGGTGGGAAAGGTGAAAAAAGGGAATTTCTTTTGCATCCAGACCCCTGTAAGAGCAGGATCCACGGAAAAGGGGCTGATGTACAGGCAGGAAAGGCGCAGTGTCACTGGGGTGCTGGCCCCAGAGGGGTGGGGGTCCAGGAGGTGACTGCAGAGGGGACAATGCCACATACACTCTCCCCTGTCCCTTTTCTGAGCCCGCCCCGGGGGGCAGTTGAGGCTTTAAGCCAGTGCAGCTCAGCACTGGGTGAACACAAGGATGGTGGCTGGACCCTGGTCCTTCTCCCTCCAGCATCAGTTCTGGAGGGATGTCCCCTCGTCAGGGTGGTGGCAGGTACCAGTGTCCCTCCCCTGCGGTGACTTCTGGCCCCACATCACTGTCCCCATGTCCCAAACCCATCTATCCTCCTGCAATGGGAGATGCACTTGTTCTCCAGTGTCCTGGGCCACCAGCTCTGCCAGGACAGGCAGCACCGTGGAGGGAAGAGCCACCAGATGTGTGACAAAGGGACGTGTCACAGGGAGGGCTGCAGCTGTTTGCTCTTCAGACAGGTTTGGTCTCTGGAATGAGGGTGCAGCAAGGGCACAAACACAGGCTGGGTGGAGAATGGCTGGAGAGCAGCCCTGAGGAGAAGGACTTGGGGTGCTGGGGGACCAGAAGCTCAACGTGAGGCGGCACCGTGCGCTGGCAGCACAGAGCCAATAACCGTGTCCTGGGCTGCACCCAGAGCAGCGTGGGCAGCAGGGCCAGGGAGGGGATTCTGCCCCTCTGCTCCGCTCTCCTCAGACCCCCCTGCAGTGCTGCCTCCAGTGCTGGGGCCACCAACAGCACAAGGACATGGAGCTACTGGAGCCAGCCCAGAGGAGGCCACCAGGATGATGCCAGGGCTGGAGCAGCTCTGCTGTGAGGACAGGCTGAGAGAGTTGGGGCTGTTCAGCCTGGAGAAGAGAAGGCTCTGGGGAGACCTTCCAGTGGCCTCCCAGTACCTGAAGGGGCTCCAGGAAGGCTGGGGAGGACTTTGGCCAAGGGCAGGGAGGGACAGAACAAGGGGTGATGGCTTGAAAGTGGCAGAGGGGAGCTGGAGCTGAGATGTGAGGAAGAAATTGTTTGGTGTGAGGGTGGTGAGACCCTGGCCCAGGTTGGCCAGAGAAGCTGTGGCTGCTCCTCCCTGGAAGTGTTCTGGGCCAGGTTGGCTGAGGCTTAGAGCAACCTGGTCTAGTGGAAGGTGTCCCTGCTGCTGGCAGGGGGGTTGGGACTGGATGAGCTTTAAGGTCCCTTCCAACCCAAACCAGTCTGTGACTCTATGTCCCTGCCCACACACTGGGCAGGCAGAGGACCACGCTGCCTGTCCCGGCATCCAACCTGGCAGGGCAGCGAGGTCGGAGTGAGGGCTCTGTGGCACCTCAGCACCAGCACCACAGACCACACAGCCTGTCCCCAGTTGGGACAGGGACAACCTGCTCTAGGCCCAGGGGTTTTGGGTCCCTTCACTGTGGCATCTGGCACAAGCAGCATAAAGCCTGGCAAGGGGCAGAGGTGGGAACGCTCTCCAGATCCAGGTGGAGCAGCGGAGGATGCACACGGATGCACACGCTGCTTGGAGGGAGGTTTCAAGGGTTCCTGCCACCCATGGGGTGACCCCAGTCAGATGGGGGTGGGCTGGGTGCTGCCCCTGCACCCCAACTTCAGAGCATCACCAGATCAGGCTGAGACAGTCCAGCCTGAGGGTGTTCGCGCAGAGGACGAGGGTCCCCGTTGATGATGGTGGCTTCAGGAGGGGACAGAGAGGACAGGTGACACAGCCAGACACCTGCTCCCCCCTGGGTTTACCTGCCACCCTCCTTGTGCCCCCCCACAAGAGAAGAAGCAGTGTGATGGCCTCACCTGCTTCCTCGTCCGTGTCTTCCCCGTCCGCAGTTTGATGTACCGGGCTATCAGTTCGTTACGACCTGCGGCAGAGACGAGGGCTCAGTCCCAGGGGACCAGGGGTATTGGCCCCAAAAGGTGTCCCCAGCCCCCACCCATCCTGCCCAACCCAGGGGGATCATGCCCAGCCCAGCCTGATGATGCTGGTCCTTAATGAGGTTGGTCCTTAATGAAGTTGGTCCTTAATGAGGGCAGCACTGCCGGGAGATGGCGCTGCCATAACAGTTGTCCAGCCAGAGGGGACATTGAGGTGGCCCAAGGGAACATCGTGGTGGCCCAAGGGATCACGGAGGTGGCCAGTCCCTCACTAAGCCAGCGGGACTCACCTGGTGGTCCCCACCCCACTGGGTTTGACAGCACCATGGGGCAAGTCTGGGGGCCTTTTTGGGGGGGTGACTGCCACCAGGGACCCTCACCACAGCAACATCCCCAGACATGGGCAACCACGGATCTACCCCAAAATCCATCCCAGCTGGAGCACCCAGAATGGAGCTGGATCAACCCACTCCCACGGGGGTCTCGGGGTGTCTCCCCCCCTCCCAACCCCCCAGCACCCCACTTCCCCCTGCAAGCCATCCTGGCCTTTCCACCAGTATTTCCTAACGTCCTGGGTTTTAATTCAAAGCAGAAGTTGCTTTTGCGCCACATTTTTAGGGGCCAGCTGTGGCCAATCTCCCTTCAAACGTCAGAGCAGCTGGGAGCTTTCTTCTCCCAACCCCAACCCCGGCCCCCCCCTCCCTCCCCGCCGCCGAGCCCCCCGCGCACGGGGGCGGCCAGGCACGCCAGATTTATTTTAATGGACCAGATGGTCGCGGTTGGAACTTGTCGAAATGCCCTTGGAGAGGGTTTTGGCTTTAAAAAAAAACTCTTAAAAAAAAATTATCCCCCCCCTGTCTCTTCTTCTCTTCCATCCCAGCCCCCTCCCAGTCCTGGAGCAACTGGGAGCTCCTGGGAAGCGGGGGGGACACACATATAGGGGACAGACAGGACCAGGTGCTGCGTGGGGATGGCTGCGCCTTGGGGTGCCTGTGTGGGGCAGGAGCTGGTGGGTGGGTGAGTGGTGAGGGCCACCGTGAGTCCCTGCATCCCTCTGGAAATGGGGGTACCCCTAGAAATGGGGGCACCCCTGGAAATGACCAGCACAGCACCCCAGTGCCACCCCAAAACACCAAGCATAGGTCCCATCCCTCCTGCTGCTCCCAGCCTGTGCCTGCTCAGGGGCCTCGTTAGCCCCTAATGATGGCCAGGTCACCAAGGTTCTTTAAGCCCAGGTGGGATGATGCCAACAACAGGATGCTGCCATGGGGTGGGGGCAGAGGGGACCCCAGTGCCCAGCCACAGTTTGGGGGTACAGTGAGTGCTGCAGCATCCCCCTGTGCACACCTCGCTCCTCATTCCCATCCTTTCAAAATAAATATGGGAAATAAACATGGGAAATAAATGTGGGTACTTTCATGCACCCCAAAGGGGCAGTGCCAGCTCAGCACCCTGCCCAGCACCTCCTGCACCCATCCCACATCCCCACCACCACCCCGGGGCTGCACCCTCATCCCTGTGCCCGTGTGCCCTGTCCCTGTCCCCCGTGATTCACCCAGGACCGTGCCATTCCCTCGGAGAGGGCACGTCCTCCTCCAAATTACCACATTCCCCAAATTCCTCTCCCCTGACACCACCACGTGAACCAGTTGGACGGGCTGGGTTAAAAATAACCCGGCGGGCAGCGAGCAAGAGCGGGGGCCAGCCCAGTGTGCCCGTCCCAGCTCCCACCTGCTCCTGGGACACACGTCCCTCATCCGGCCCCATCGCCACCCCCACGCCGCTGGCATCACCGTGGGTGTCCCATGGGACCCTCAAAAAACGGGGAGTGTGGGGAGCAGCGGCACCTTTATGTTGGATGCCGGCATCGCCTGTGCCGCTGGTGGTCCTGGGGGGTCCCAGTGGGCTCAGCACCACCAGCCAGTGATCCAAGCGGTCCCAGTGGGGGGATACTGGGAAGGGTGGGGGGAGATGAAAGGCGGGCGGCGGGGCCCACTGCCTCTTTAAGCAGCTGCCAGATGTCTCCAAAAGGCTGGAAAAACCGGTCGGGGCTCGGCAGGGGCCAGGCTCCCGGCGGCACTTCAGCTATTCCCGGAGAAATCCAAAAAATGCACCCGCTTGGGAAGGCCTGTGCCCCCTCCCAGCATGGCCACCAGCCCCCACGCCCCGGGATGGGGGTCCTGGCATGTGGGGTGGCACAGGGAGCTGGTGTGGGGATGAGGATAGTGGCACGGTGCTTGTGGCAAAGCCTTGGACCCTGTGCTCCTCTCTGCCGGTGCTGGGTGAGCCGTGGCCGGTGCTGGCGCCGGCAGCATCCCGGGAAGGTGTATTTTGGAGGTTGGGGATGATGATAATGTGACAGGTAAGGTGACAACCATCCCCAGCTCTGAGGTCACCAGCCCTGGGGGTGACATCATGGGAGGTGGAGGGGAGGAGGGGTCAGTCCCTGCCCCGGCAGGGATGGGGACACCATGGCAGCTTCCATCACTCTTTGGTGGCACCATGTGCCCTGTGCTAGCATCACCCTCTGCCCGCATCATCCATCCTCATCCTCTTCCTCCCTGTGAGAGCCACCAGGACAGAGGTGTCTCAGGAGACACCAGGAACCAGGCTGAGACCTCCTCAAACTCATTGCACCAGTGGAGCCAACCAACCCCACTGTTACCAACAAAATCACCAAAATCCAAGCTGGGTGTTGGTGGCTTTGGGTTGGTGGCCCCACTGGGTGCTCCCCACCCCTAGCTCCAGCTGGGGAAGGTTTGGGGAGCGGGAGGGCTGACACTGGCCCC
Source organism: Caprimulgus europaeus (assembly GCA_907165065.1). The sequence continues at coordinate 2,844,950 of OU015550.1, read as the reverse complement.
GTGCTCCCGCTCCCTGCCCCACGGCTTCACCAAACCAGTCGGTCCGGCAGAGCCGAGAGCGGGAGGGAGAGCCAGCGCAGAGGGAGGGGACATGGGTCACTGTCACCTCCCCAGTCCGGCTCTGGGATACACCCAGGGAAGCTGCTTTCAGGGTCAGGGGTGCTGGAGGGTGATGGCCCAGTGTGATTTTGGGGCAGGAAGTTTTTCTTCACCCCTGGCCACCCTGTCCTGCCCGGCAGCGCGGTTCCCTCCGCCCCGTGCCCGTCACTCACCGTACATCTTGCCCTCATCCGAGAGGATGATTTTCCGGCGGCCGCAGGGAGGGTAGATCGCCAGAGCCTCCTGGAAGCTCTGCTCGATGTCTGGACTCCACACACCCTCGGCATCATTGTCCAGACTCTTGTCCATGCCGTCCTGGCCATCTTCCCGCCCCTCCCCGGGGCTGCCGCTGGCGTTCCAGCTGTTGGACGCTATGGTGCTGGCTGCTCTGGGCTCCGACCCCGAGCCCCCACGGACACGCGACAACCTGTGGGGACACAGGGGACACTCGTTAGATCCTTGCTGGTCAGGTTGGATGAGGCTTTGAGCAACCTGGTCTAGTGGAAGGTGTCCCTGCTGCTGGCAGGGGGGTTGGGACTGGATGAGCTTTAACGTCCCTCCAAACCCAAACCAGTCTGGTATTCTGTGATCCTATGGGGCTGCAGTGACAGTGTGGTCCCAGGTCTCTCCTCGGTGCTGCCCATGTCCCTGCTGGCAACAGGGCTGGGAGCAGCATCCCAGTGTGGGGCATCAGAGGCACAAACCAGTTTTCCTTGGGGACAGAGCCAAGATTTCCATGAGTATCCCCAAATCCAAGCCATAAGGGTCAACCCAAATAAAGTTTGGGAAGAAACCAGTCTGGACGCTGCATTATGCATATGAGGAGCTCGGGCACACAGTACCCACGGGTGACACTTTGGGACAAGGTAGCAGCAGCCCCACAGCCCATAAGCCCCAACCCCACACTGGTACCCAGTGAGCCAACCCCCAAACCACCCCCAGCCCCCCCAAAAACCCCCATTCCACTGCTCCTGGCAAAGGCAGAGCCAGGATTTCAGGGAGACATTGGGCGGCTCCAAGCCAGACCCCACTAATGGGAACCAGGTGGCCAGAGCCCTCGGGCAGCCCTACCCTGGCATCGGGAGAGACCCCCCCTGCCCCGAGGATGCTCAGTTGGGGTTCTGGGTGCTCCCCAGCCAGCGGATGATGCCGAAAGAGCCTTCAACCCTCCTCCTCCTCCTCCTCCTTTAGCCCAGCTCCCAGCGTGGTGTTTTGCAATAACATGTTTGGCGGCAGCTGCCGGCGGTGGGAGCGGAGAGGTGTCTCTGAGCCGCTTCGCTTCCCGGACAGGCTGGGAGTGTACAAAGGTCTCGGGCGCAGACATCTCCTTTTAAAGGAACTCCAGCAGCCGCTGGCTCAGGCGCGTTACGAGGCCTTTTTTATTATTTTTATTATTATTATTATTATTATTATTATTTAATTATTTTTTTTCCCCCTTTTATAAAAATATAAACTCCCCCCCCCCCAACACACACACACACACACACACACACACTTTCCACCACTCTTCTCCATCTTTCTCTCTCTCTCTCTCTCTCTTTCTCCTGCCCTGATGTGATGTCAGCTCCTCGGGTCCCCGTTGCCCGCCCCTGCCCGCTGTCCCCCCCGCTCCCCCTCTTGCCGAGCGCTCTGGCCAAATAAGGAGAACTGCACTGGAGGACCGAGCCAGTCGGCCAAGGGAAGAGATGGCGGCAGCGGTGCCAGACGAGCCCACGGCACCCCGAGTCCTGGGGTATCCCAAGTCCCATGGTACCTCGAGTCCCACGGCACCCCAAATCCTGCAGCACCCCAAATCCCATGGCACCCCCAGTCCCACGGCACCTCGAGTCTTGTGACATCCCAAGTCCCATGGAACCTCGAGTCCCATGGCACCTCAAATCCTGCAGCACCCCAGTCTCATGGCACTCTGAGTCCCATAGCACCCTGAGTCCTGCAGCACCCCAGTCCCATGGCAACCCCAGTCCTGTGGCACCCTGAGTCCTCCACCACCTTGAGTCTTGTGGCACCCCAAGTCCTGTGGCAACCCCAGTCCCATGACAACCCCAGTCCCACAGCACCCCAAATCCTGTGCCATCCTGAATCCCATGACACCCCAAGTCCCATGACAACCCCAGTCCTGTGGCACCCTGAGTCCCACAGCACCCTTAGTCTTGTGGCACCCCAAATCCCATGGCAACCCCAGTCCCACGGCACCTTGAGTCCCAGGGCATCCCAAATCCTGCAGCACCCCAAGTCCTGTGCCATCCCGAATCCCACAGCACCTCAAGTCCCATTGCACCCCAAGTCCTGCAGCACCCCGAGTCCCATGGCACCCACGGATGAAGCTATAGAGCCAAAGGCAAAGCTATGGGGCCAAGGATGAATCTGTAGGGCTGAGAGCAAATCTATAGGGCTGGCTACACCACTGCAGGCAGGATCCTGGAACACACAGTGTGACCAGTGCTCTGGGTCACTGTCCCCATGCCAGGCACACGTCCCAGGGGCTCCCCAGCTCCCCCCAAACCCCCTCCCACCCCATTGCCCTCCCCCCTCAGCAGGGAAACCCCAGCCCAGCCTTTTCAGGGAAGGCGGGAGAAGGGTGATACTGGGGCCTCATCCAAGGTGTGAGGAAGCAGCTCCTCCTCCTCCTCCTCCTCCTCCTCCTCCTCCTCCTCCTCCTCCACTGAACCTGCTTTTGGCCAGGCCAAGCCATTGGATTTCCTGGAGGGAGGGTGCAAAGCACCGCGCTGACGCAAGGCACGGCTGAGCGCCGCGCTCCACCCAGCCCTTACAAAACACCAATAATTAGGAAACCGGCACAGCTGGACGGTCCTGGAGGGACCACCGGCCAGACCTGCTCCGGGCAGGGAGGGGACCTGACCTGCTGGAAAACATGTCACCAGCTCCTGCCCTCCCGGCTGCTCCCCAGGGACCAGGGGGGACCAGACCCCTCTGATGGTGGAGGCATCTCTGTGGGGTTTGGGGATCCCAGGAGCACCAGTTCATGCTGGGGATGCTCGTCCCCCATGAGCAGGGATGCTCGCTGGCACCTATGCCAGGAGGGAACCCCACACCCAGCTCACTCACCCCTCTGCACCCTGCTTTTTTTGGGGTGTCACGCTCCACTTTTAGAGGGTGCTGGAGCTGGGGGCTGCACCCCTGCGAGGTTCCCCAGTGGGTGTGGGATGGGTGCCCACAGCGGGCAGGGGAGGATGCAGCTCTTATCTCCCTGTGAGGCCAAGGCTGTGCCAGGAGCCAGGGACAGTGTTCCCACGGGACGGAGCTCGGCCCTGGCACCACGTGTGGGGGACGCAAGGGACACCTGGGGCTGCAGGGAGCTGCCTGGGGCTGGAGAGCCTGGAAAAACAGCGAGAAGTCTCTGAAACCCTGCAAAAGCCTCTGAAACCCTGCAAAGGCCAAGAGGAGGGTTGCAAAGTGGGGGGGGTGCTCAGGAAATGGGTGTTTTCTGGTGGGTGGGGGGAAGGAAATATTTTGGAGGGAGCAGCTGTGCTGCGGTGGGCACCCCACTGGGGTCAGGCAATGGGTGCTGAGGTCAAGAGCAGGGTGCTGCTGGGATCAGCACAACCAGCAGTGATAGGGATTGGGATGGAGATCTGGGGGGCAGTCCTTGTCTGTCACCCCCATGAAGCCCCCAGGCACAGGGTGGCACCTCCATGTGTCCCCAAAGCCCTGTGTCCCTGCTTCACCGGGGTGCACAGCCAAGAGCCGGGCTCTGCCCAAGGCAGCGGGCGATGCCCCAGCACCCACCCACCCCAGAGGTCACCCAGCCCTGCCTGGGCCAGTGTCACAGCACAGGGACTGATGCCTCTGGCTGAGCTCCTTGCTGGCTCCAGCCACCCCTGCCCTCCCGGCTGGTCCCATTGTCACCCTCTCACCCTTGGCAAACTGGGAGGGGGGTGGCTATTGCCACAGCATCCCCCCAAAATGCCACAAATGTAGGGTCTGGTCACCAGCACCAGCTGCACGAGGGGGTCTGGAGCACAGTGTCCCCAGCCAACAGCATCTGAGGGGACAAGGTGAGGGGGCAGAGCGAGCCATCCCCAGGTCCCCTCCCCACCCAGGGGCCCCCCATGGCGGGACAGCACCAGGACCCCATGGGATGATCTGGGGACACTGCGGGGGGACTGGCAGACCCTGCAAAGGGGAGGTCTGGCTGCATCCCAGCTCCATTCCACCTTCCCAGGCAATGGGCCCGGGGCGATCCAGCACCTCCTCCCTCCCCCGACTGCACCCGGACCCTACGGCAAAAGGATAAAAGTTCACAGACAAGCCCGGGCAGGCGCGGCACAGCACGGCACAGCTCGGCACAGCTCGGCACAGCGCGGCACAGCGCGGCACAGCTCGGCACAGCTCGGCACAGCGCGGCACAGCTCGGCACAGCGCGGCACAGCGCGGCACAGCGCGGCACAGCGCGGCACAGCGCGGCACTCGGCATCGCGGCACAGGCAAAGCACCACCACCCGCCCCAACCCCGGCGGGGGGACACACGAGGCCACTGTTAGCCCCTCCCCATCACTGTGACCACTGAACCCCCAATCCTGCCCCCAGCCAGGCTGGGAAGCTGCTCTAGCCCCCACTGCAGTGAGGTCCCTGGGGATGGTTTCTCCTGTCAGACCCCAAATGAGCGAACCCCAAAGCCGAGGCTCCTGGTGTCCCCACTCCTCCCCATGCACCCTGGCATATCAGCTGCAAAAAGCCCTTCAAAACAAATCCAGAAGTCTTGGGGCTCCCAGGGGACCCTGGAAAGACCACACCATGCTGCCCCATCCACCAAGGACCCCAGCACCATGCACAGAGCCCTGACACTCTCAGCTCAACCAGACATGACCCTACAGCACCTTTCTTGCAACAGCCAAGTGCCTTTTGCAGGTGCCCCACATAAAATCACAGAATCACAGTGCTTGGAAAAGACCTTTAAGATCATCGAGTCCAACCATAAACCAAACACCACCAATTCCACCTCTAAACCATGTCCCTCAGCACCTCATCTACCCATCTGTTAAATCCCACCAGGGAAGGTGACTCCACCACAGATATCCCTGGCAGCTCACCCAGGGACCCTTCGGGAACACCCTGCCCCATGTTCTGCCCCACACTCTGCCCTGATCCCATAAAGGACACCATCCTGGTTGGCACGTGGCCGTCCTGGGCACAGCCAGCACCCATCGGGGCGGGCGGCAGCGGCCGAGCGAGACCCAGCGCGGCGGGGAGGGCGGTGGAAGGAGGTTTGTTTACATTCATGTTCCTCTTCCAAACAGCTCTTGGGCTGCGGCGAGGGATTCCCCGGCTTGGGAAGGGAAGGGAACACAGCCACCCTGCTCCCTCCCACCCAGGACCAGCCACCTCCTTCCCAAAAGGACCCCCCAGTACGAGTTGGGGACCCTGGGTGGTGGCAGAGCCCCCCGTACGCCCAGCCAGCTCCCCACGAGACAGCCCGACTAATTTCCTCCCCTCTATCGCTTCCTGTCCCTTCCGGCTTGGCGAGCAGCTCAGGAAGCAATCGGAGCAGGGAAACCACGGGAGGCCACGTGGCAGCATCCCACCGGGGTCCACACTGCTGCCAGGGCCACCCTGGGCACGTGTCCCCTGCTCCAGCCAGACCCCCACAGCCAAAGGGTCTCCCCAGCTCGCAGCGAAGCCCTGAGCCCCCACCCAGCACGGATGCGGCTGGTCCTCACCCAGCAGCGTGAGGCCAAGGGATGCTCAGCCCCCCCCCATCCCCAAGGACCACGGGTGAACGAGAGGGGAACTGGAGTGATTTGCCAGGAGAAAATCTGAGCCAGGAGGAGGGATGGGATGGAGCAAACCTCAGGGCACAGCCCGAGATGCTCTTTCCTAACGGCAGAACCGCGGGCGTGCAAACCAATCCCTCCATCTCCTCCTCTTCCTCCAGCCCTGGCCGGGTGGCAGAGCTGGGTTTCGGCTGCTGAAGAACTTGAGCCGGTTTTGCTTCAGCCTCCAGGTCCAAGACCTGAGGGCAGGGGACAGATGGACACCATAACCCAGCTTCCCTCCCTGGCCCAATTACGGCCGCCCTGCCCAGGCAGGACGGGGCGTTTCACCCAGCAGCGCATCAATAGAAAGCTTTGGCAGCATTAATTGCTCTCTGCATTATGAAACGAGCTGGATGGAAACAACAGGGTTGGAGTTGCCTGCTGGGGATGGGCCACCATCACGGCCACCTTGTGACACCCTCAGTGTTGGTGACTCGTGTCACGACCAGTGCCAGGGCACAGCATCCACTGAGTTTACTTTGCTCCTGCATCAAAATACACCCATCTCGGGATGTCACCCACTGAACATCCCCATGATGAGCTTGGGGTGGCCACCATGTCCCTGAGGACTCCACCATGTCCCTGGGGACTCCATCACGTCCCTGGGGACTCCACCACATCCCTGGGGACCCCCAGCACTGCTTGTCCCAAGGGGAAGCCAAAGGTTTCTGGGGTCCAGAAAGCCCCAGGGGAGCCCAGGGTCAGGCAGCCTGGTGCATGTGGTGGGACGGTGTCCCACCACCTGGGTGGGCCAGGTGACCTGGGTACCCTACCAGCCCTTGGACCCACTCCTGGGAGGGGAAATACCCCCACAGAGGAGTTTTGGGTGCTGCTGACCCCATTTTATACCATTGCAGTAAGACCAGGGAAATCATCTTCTGGGGGATGCCAGCTGCCAGGCGAGGAGGAGGAGGAGGAAGAAGGCTGCAATGCATTTCACACCCACCCCCAGCCGCTTCCACCCCCGCGAAACCCAACCCTGCCCGGGGAGCAGCTGTGCCCGTGCCACAGCACCCGCCGGAGCCTGGGGCCAGCACCACCACTGCGTTCCCAGCTGAGTGACCAGGAGGAGAAACCCCACGAGACCGGGGGGTGCAAGAGCTGATCCCCCACCCAGCACCCGAGACACAAGACAGTCAGGGGGGGCTGACAGGCGTCACCATCCCGCCTGAGACACAGAGACATCCCCAGCTGCCAAAGCCTGGGACAAAGCATGACACGGCAATGTCACTTGGCCACTGTCCCCATGTCCCTGCCCTTCTGCACCAAGTTCACGAAGCTCAGGGCAGCGCCGAGCCGAGGTCCCACATTTCAGGCAGGAGCGGGTCCGCACCGCTCCGCATGAACTGCTCCGGGGATCGATTCCCAGTGAGGGCATGATCCGTTCCCAGTACGGGATGTTTTGGTTTAGCACCAGTTTCCTCCCTGCCATCACCCTGGGGAGTGAACCAGGAGCACTTTGGGTGCCCGTGGCAGAGCATCGCCTTCTCCTGACGCCTCTCGTCGCTGCTCGAGCCGAGAGCTGGAAACGGGCACAGCGACTCCTGCTCCCGCAGATTGAAAAATTGCTCTGGAATCCTCAGGGAGGAAAGTTGCTAAAAATACACGAAGGCAGTATTCCTGGTAAAAGAAGGAGCTCCAGCAAAAAAGCGTGGCCCAAAGAGCACCAGAGAGCCCAGCGTGGTGTGCCAGCCCCTCAGCCAGCACGCTGATACCCAAAAACCAGAGCCAGAGCCTCACCCTCTGCGATGCCACCCGGGCAAGGCTGTCAGTGGGGCACATTGGCCACCTCATGAGAAAGCCAGAGCCCAAACGCTTGCCAGAGATGAGCACGGATATCAGCGAGCATCAAGCGAGCGCCGAGCGAGCACGCAGGGCAAGAAGCCGGGCAGGGAAAAAAGCCAGATCCTGCACCAAACCTTTGCTTCTGGACTATGAAACACCCAGATCTTCCCACTAATAAAAACCTGACGCTGGTCTGGGTCGGGGGCTGGCGTGCCTTTGTCCTAAACCCCAATTGCCTCATTTTTTTAATGTTTTTTTGGGGTTTTTTTTGGGGGGTGGTGGAAGAGGGGGGGGAAAGCAGGAGCTGGCTGCCTCTGGGGGAAGGGCAGGCGGCGAGGAGCTGGCATGGGAACGGCAGCCCATCCTCCACGCACGCCGCGCCGCTCCGCGTCTGTAAACTTTGAACATCTTCCGGAGAGAAGTTAGTGGCTATTGTGAACAGCTGGATCTAATTTTACGAGGAGCGAGGAGGAGACAGTCGTGGGGAAATAATAAGGCTTGGCGCTCCCAGGCGAGGATCCCCAAGCTCGGCCAACTCTCCTGCCTCCACCGCACCCCGCCGGGGGGGAGCGCCGGCGAGACGGCTGTGGGGAAACTGAGGCACGGAGCGGCGGGAGGCTTAACCGCGTCCTGGGTAATGCAAACCAGGAGTCCAAGCATCCAGGGCATTGTCCCTGCGTGTGTCTCCAGACCCATCACTGCTCCAGCAGCTGGGGCATCAGCGGTGGCATGGTTCTTTCCCAAGCTGGTGATGTGGGGCCACCTCCTCGACCCACGGCAGCATCTTCAGACCAGAGGACTCTCAGCATTCGCGCTCGATGCTCGTGGGCACCGTGGTGTGACACATCCCTCCAACCAGCCAGGCTCTGCCCACCTCCTAAAATTAGCTCCAGCTCTGCCATCCCGTTCCCCTCGCAGCCAGGGGAGCTCTGCCAGCGCTCGCTCCGTGTCCGTGCCGATCCCCTCGGAAGGGGATGCACCAGCCTCCTCCATCGCTCGCCTCTCGCTTGCCAGTCACGAGCCACCTGCGAGCATTTCCTGGAGTTACTTCTTACAGGGTGAAGCGTGGCCCTGCAATGAGCTGAAGTCACCTTCTGTGCCCCTGGCTTGTAAGATGATGTCCAAGGATGAGCTCTGGGTCGGCTCCAGCCAGCTGAGATCTGGCACATCTCGTGACACACTCAGTGTCCAGCTGGAAGGTGGTGGTGGCAGCGTGTGCGGTGAGTGTCGGCACTGCTGCTGTCTCGTGGCACATAACAGGGGACTCTGGGGACATTGGAGCATGGCATCTGTTCAGGACCAGGTGAGGGGACATGCTCTGGTGGCATTTGCACTGTTGGGACGGGTCGTGCTTCGAGCAACTGGACTCTGTGTTTCTCCAGATGCTTTGCCCACAGGATCCCATCGGCTGTGCCAACGCAAACCCTGCATGAACACTGTCCCCGCAGGGCCACCGGCTGCCACCCCCAGGGGATAAGACCATGGGGTTTGTGGCCTGTCACTTCTGAATTCAATGAGCTTCATGGGGAGCCTAAAACAGCACCCAGCACCGTGTGACCCCCCCCATTCCCCACCTCCGCAGGCACCACGAGAAGGTTTTGCTCCCATTTCACAGGCGGGGAAAACCGAAGCACCAGGAGTTGTAGCGGCGTGTCTGGACCCGCAGCAGGATCCGGCCACACGTTATCACAGCAGGGTGGCAAGGGAAGGTGGGGGGGGTGCTCCTGCCGCGTGCCCGCTGCAGGCTCACCCCATCATTAACTTCCCTCCCTCCCTCCCTCTCTCCCTCCCTCCAAAAAAACATTTCATAAGCCGCCACGTGACGGTGGCAACAGCGAACGCCCACGCGCTTCAGGTGCCTGCCCCGACCGCAACACGCAGGTGCTCGAGCTCGGCCACCCAGCCCGGGCACCAACCCCAAATAACACCTCAGACCCATGGTTGAGAAGTTCAGAGCATGGTCTGGACGTCCAACAAATCCTCCAGGGATGGGAGCTCCCAAAAATTAAAGATATTTGGTTATAACCCATCCACCAGCAGCACCCAAAGTGGAGCAAACACCGCGGCAGCCCTGCCAGCCTCTTGGAATCGCCATCAAGGATTAAATAAGAGCGGGAAACTCCTAGAGATGGGACATTTTTTGTACAGCATCCATCCCATCCATGGATGGACAGAGGGATCCCAATCCCACAAAGAGCCCCGGGCTGACTTTTGCCACACAAACCCCAGCACCTTCAACTGGGGCTTTGCAGCCCCTTCTCCACTCTTCTCCTCCATCCTTTGCTCCCACAAAGGGAAGAAGAGGTACTAAAGCAGGAAAACACATTTTTTTTTCTCTGCAAACAGCCCAAAATTGCCCACTTCCCCCTTTTCTAGCCGCTGCGTGCCTACACCGCTCCCGTCACCCAGCTCACCTGCCGCCGGCCCTGCGCTCGCTGCGTGTTTGACGGCAGCTGCGCGGTTACTCGCTTTTTAATACATTAATTACAGCTGATTAGCACTGCCACCCCCACCTCCCCAGAGCCGTGACCTGCTCACACACCGCCGGGAAAAGGCTCCTTCCTTTGGCGTAGCGCCGCGGTCACCGGGACTCACCTCCCGACCCGCTCCGTGGTGGCAAGATGGGGATTAAATGGTGATTAAAAGGAGATGTTGATTCTGGTATCGTGATAAAAAGTGACCGTATGTCACGGGAAATGGATGCAAGTGCCTTGTATGGATGAGGGTGGATAGCAGAGGTGGGATGGCTGCTGGAAGGTTTGTCTCTGCGCCCCAAAATACCCCAGTTCAAGCATCCCCCCCACTCCGAGCTGAGCCCCAATGACACAGTCACCCTGGCCAGGATGAGGGTCCTTGAAATACCCGGGTGCCACTTACTCAAGGTGGCTGGAGCTCGTCACGGAGCCCGCTGCTTTCAAAGGGTTATTTTTGTTAGAAAAGCCCGTACGGTGCCAGCCTCGTGTCCACCCTTGGGAAGGAAATGGGTGCCCAAGGTCCCCTGGGGACAGGAACGTCCCCTTTGTGTCACCCAGCTAGCAGGGGGTGGTTGCTCACCCCAAACCCATCTGCAGCCCCTTCCCATGGGAATGCAAACCCACCCAGGACCAAATCCAGCGCTTTCTCCCAACAGGACACTCCTGCCCATCCTCTGCGTTGGAAAAGTGTCGGGAACGCCACTTGGGCCGTACTGTGGTGACCGTCACCAACCCCACCACCCCCAACCCACTTCTCCCCCTGGCTTTGCCATTGGGTGACCTTGGCGAGCCTTGACCCCCCATCCACTTTGGGGACCCTCTTTGTCCCATCCCATGGGAAAACGACCCACCCTGATGACCCACCCCAAAAGCTGGGTGTGGGGAAAGGCTTTGGGACCACAGAGACCCACAGGGTCAGCAAGTACATGGGGGGGGGTCACCAGCCTGGCAGACCCCTGTCAGCATAAGCACCCCAAAATTGGAGGTGAGGGGGGTGACAGCCTCACTGCCAGGGCCCCCCAGGGTGGCAGGGCAGTGCCAAAGCCCTGACTCACGACGTGCACGTACCCGCACGGGGTAAAGCGATAGGAGGGGAGAGAAGACGCCGGAGCCCAAAATACCCCGGCGCGCCTGACACCGGAGATTATCGCTTCACCGGTGGGACGGTCGCCTGGCTCACCCCAACTCCCTGCAAAGCACCAAAAAAAACCTCCCAAAAACCTTTACCCTCACCTTCTCCCCTGCCAACCACCACACAGCCATGGGGGGGCTGCACCCACCACCTCATCAAGGCTTCTAGTACCATTTTGAGCTGGTTTCTCCCCAAAATATGGGTTGGGTTTTTTTTTCAGTCAGTACAGGCCTGAGCGGTTTCGGGCGGCACTGTGAGGACTTGGCCTTATTTTCCTTCCAAAGGGTTTAAGGGGGAGAGGGATATGGGGGGGGGGGAAATAAAACAACCAAAAAAACAAAACAACACAACAACCCCAAACCCAAGGCGGGTGTAAAAATAAAATAATAATAATAATAATAAAGATGACACACTGCTGAAAATTATCCACCTAATTGCTGCCTCGTTCGCAATGCGCCCCTATGACGAGGCACAAAGTATTGAGCATACAGTCAGCCTATGGTCATCCCCTACATGTGTGTGACACATATGTAACGTGACACGCGTGTAACCCCCCCACACCCCACTCGGGACCACCCACCCACCCACCCCGTTTCAATCCACGCTGTTTCCCTGGAGGGTTTTGATTGGGGTTTGAGGGGGTTTATCTCTCTGTAACGCCTGGTATATGGGCTATAGGGGACACAAGGGCTCTTTGTAACCCTATAGCCCGCCCCACACCCCGGGGAGGCGGGGGGGGACCTCGGGGGCGACCCCCTGGGGATGGGGTGGGAGGAGGGAGGTCAGCCCCGACGGGGCGGGAGCCTGGGGTGGTGGTGGGGGGGGGGGGGGGTGGAGACAGCTTGGGGACAGTTTGGGGACACTGCCCCTCAGCATACACACATGGTGGAAGGGGGGAGGTCCGGGGGGGGGTACGGGGTTGCTTGGAGGGGGGGTACGATCCCATCGCCTCCCCTTCCCCCCCTCCACTCGCAGTGCAGGGCTGCGGGCTGGGAGGAAGGAGAAGGAGGAGAAGGAGGAGGAGGAGGAGGAAGAAGGGGGGTTGGGAGTCTCTTCCCGGCCAGCGCTTACCTGCTCCGTGCTCCGGAGGGGCTGGGCCGGCCGCGGGGACCGGGAGCGGGACCGAGAGCGGGGCCGGGGCCGGGGCCGGGGCCGGGCCGGGGAGGGCGGCAGGAAGGCGGGGAGCGCGGCGGCTCCCGGGACCGCGCACCGAGCCAGGCGCAGGGACGGGAAAGTTTATGGAAGGGAGGAGCAGAAAGTTGGGAGTCAATCAGGAGGCGGCGGGGCAGGGCCGACCCTCCTCCCTCCTCCCGCTGCCTTCCTCCCTCCCTCTCCCTCCTCCTCCTCCCCCCGCCCGCGGCCCCGGGGCGGAGGCAGCGATCCCCGACGGGCACCGGGACGGGGGTTACGGGGATCCCCCCGCTCCCCAGGGAGGATTTGGCTGGAAAGGGCAGATTTGGAACCCGGCTGGGGCCAGTCTGGGCTCTGGGAGCGCCCTCTAGGAGCCTTCCTCACCCTCCTCCTCCTCACCCTCCTCCGGCTCGCAGTCCCGGGTGGAGGCATGAAGGAGCTGCTGTCCCATCCCGTCACCAGCCAGCCGGGGACCCCCGTACACACCTTCATTCGCTTCTGCACATCTGCACCCCCCTGTGCTTGCCTTCATCCTCCCGGTGCTCATCTTCCTCACCGTGTGCTCGCCTTCATCCCTGTGCTCACCTGCATCCTCCTCCGCACACCTTTATCCACCCCTGCACACTTTCATCCCCTTGCACCCACCTTCATTGTCTCCTGCATGTCCTCATGTCCTGCCACACGCCTTCATACCCCTCCTCATCCTCATACCCTCATCCCCTTCCAAACACCTTCACCTCTCCTCATCTTCATCCTCATATCCTCATCCCCTTCCAAACACCTTCACCCTCCTCTTCAGCCCCATCCTCACATTCTCAATCTCTCCAAACACCTTCATCTCCCTCTTCAGCCCCATTCTCAGTCCCTCCAAACACTTTCATTCCCCTCCTCATCCTCATATCCTCATCCTCTCCAAACACCTTCATGCCCCTCCTCAACCCCATCCTCATACCTTCATCCCCCTCCTCATCCTCTCCAAACACCTTCATCCCCCTCCTCATCCTCATATCCTCATCCTCTCCAAACACCTTCATGCCCCTCCTCAACCCCATCCTCATACCTTCATCCCCCTCCTCATCCTCTCCAAACACCTTCATCCCCCTCCTCATCCTCTCCAAACACCATCATCCCCCTCCTCATCCTCTCTAAACACCTTCATCCCTCTCCTCATCCTTGTCCTCACACCTTCATCCCCCTCCAAACACCTTCACCACCCCACACACCCCCTCAGCCCCCCACATCCCGCAGATTCCTGCTCTCTCCTGGACCCCTGCCCTCCCCGCGGTCCCCAGGTCGGGGATCTGAGCCCCGGCCGTTGCCGTTTCCCCAGGGCACCCAGCCAGGCCACGGTCATTTCCTCGGCGCGAGCCGATGGGTGGTAACGCGCTAAGCCGCAGCCGGCTGATGGCATGCGAGTCCCTGGCCGTGACCCAGCCTGGCTGTCGGGAACCACGGCCCCGATACCGGCAACACGTGGCCAAAACCCCGACCTGTCCAGGCACGGGGTCTGGCACACACCAAGGACCTGTGCTGTGGTACCCAAAACCCACGGAGGTAAAGCAGGGAGAGGGATCCTCCCGGGGTCCTGCTTGGAGAAGAGATGCTCTCTGCATCCCATCCCTTCTAGAAACATCTTTTTCTAATTTTCATGCTGAGCTTGGTGATATTCAAGCATTTCAGGACAAGACAGCCAACGCTACAACCCGCAACGCGCCACTCTCCGAAGCATTCAGCGATCGTGTGTGTGTGTGTGTGTGATTAATAAAGCCCGTATCGCATTCTTCCACCCTTGGCCTGGTGCTAACTCGTAGAGAAATCTGGACCAAAAACTGCAACAAAATGGCTGCTATTCTCCAAGGGCCCTTCGGAGCACTCGTTACTCATCCCTTACTTGGGCAAAAATGACATTGACTGCTCCTGGAGATGACAGGCTTAATTGAGTTCAATAGGAGTTTAGGCTGAGTAAGGCATGAGCAAACAAGCGTGCATTAGCCCATGAATAAAAGCCTGATCTGCAAATGTTTAGGAACATATGTAACTGCGTGTAGGGGAGTACCGAGGGGGTCACTGCTCTGCCGGGGTCCAGCTTCGGCTCGGTTACAGCATCCGACCCAACGCCGGGATGAGTTTGTCCTGAAATGTGGTGATTCTTATTTTTTTATATTTTGTTTATATTTAAAATTCTTAATTCTTAATTTTTATCCTATTCTTTTTTTCTTCTCCTCCTTCAGAAGTCCGTCAGCCTCATTTCTGCTATTCTTCGTCCACTGGTGGTGGGAACAACAACTTCCTTTCCCAAATTATAATATAAAAGAGCTGCAAGCAGCAAGGCCATAAATAATATTTTTCTTATGGCCAGAACATCCAAGTCTAGGCAAAACACCAAGAACAGCTACAACATTGTAAAACTCCAACACTTCTCCAGAATGGATTCACTAATTAAAAAATTATTCCTTTTTAAAAGCAGTTGAAAAATATTGCCTTGCTCATTGCTGCGCCGAGGAAGAGCCCATCCTGCAAACACACAGCCCAGTTTACCAGCCATGAATCTGCTTTTCTCCCTAAAAAAATGTCACCAAAATGTCACACAGGGAAGGGAAGGGGAGGAAAAAAACACCTCGTCACAATCACTTCTTTAATTAATTAATTAATGTATCATCGCTTTAAAGCGTGGGGTGAGAGCCCCCGAGGCTGAGGCGATGCTCTTCACTGGGCAGGGCACCAAACCAGCCCCGGCTGTTCCAGCGCTGGGTGAGGGTTTGCCCGGTGCTGGGCTCCCCATCCTGGACCTGCCGGGGTGCACCAGCCCCTTCCCTCTATGGGGTGCCCGGTTGAGGGGACGTTTCTTTTTGGATCCCCATGGAAATACCCCACAGCTCCTTCTAAGAGTGCAGGGGCTGAGCCTGTGCCCAGAGCTGGGGGCATGGAGCACCCCAAGCCCCAGAGTCTGGGGCAGGGGGAGAAGTGAGCGATGGGAGAAGAACCCTGTCCCACTTCCATCCTCCTCCTCAGCTTTGGACCAGCATCTTCCCACTGATGGGTGTGGGATGGGGAACCACTGCCAGCACCACACTGATGTTGGTGCTTAGCGAGGATGGGGCACTCAGCATTAAGGTGGGTCCTTAATTTTTTTCCCCCTCCCCTTTACCTTAATAACCATCTTTGCAAAAATAAAACACATTTGCCATGAGATTCCCTTGAGGAGCTGCTGACCATCACTGACCATACTCCTGCCCCTGCAGAAGCGCTTCATGGGGTTAATAAATCCATCCCAGCACCACCAGCTCCCCAAAATGAAGCTTCAGAAGCATCAAACGGGAAAAACATCATCCCTAGGGACTGAGAAAAACCCTTTCTCCAAGGTAGACACACAGTTTGGGCTCAAACACTGTTGATAAAGCTCCTTCTTAATATTCTTTTTCTTTTTGTTTTTAATCTTTTCTCGCAGCAAGCATTCCTTTCACACCCACGCACCCCCCCCAGCACCCTCAGCCATTGGTTTGCCGGCGCATCCGTCACACTTTCCATCGGCCCAAGTAGAGACACATTTCAACTCCCTCCATCCCTCCTCTCCTCTGGTGTTAACAGCCAGCGCAAACAAAAGGACCCAAATATCCATCGCCCTCCAAAATTGGTTTCATTTGTTTCTTGTGCCGCAGTTGGTTTGGGTTAGAGGGTTTGTGGAAGTGATTTGGGGTAGGCAGCTGATGAGGGAAGCGTGTTCTGGGATGGGGTGGCTTCACGTTGGACACCCACGGCAGGTTTGGGGTTTTTTTTTTTGCTCTGGATGGGAATCCCGTGGGGTTTGCAAGCAACAAATGGAGATTATTGGGGTGACAAAGGGGAGAAATTCCCTGGGGAGCAGCTGGGATAACAGCAGATCATGCTCCTGTGAGAGCCTGGGGAGCCCAGACCCCTTTGTGCCACCTCTCTCCTGGATTTTCTGCTTCCACCAGAGGAAATGGGGACAAGCGGTGGCTCAACCCTTAGCTGAAACATTCCCGGTCTCAGGCGGATGGTGGGTTCCTGGCTGGATTTGGGCAGAAAGCTCCAGCTTTCCCCACATTTGTTGGCCCCAAACTGTGGTGGCTGGATCTCCCTTTAGCTCACAAGACGGTCTCTGATCTCACCGCAATCCCACGATGTCCCACGCCGGCCCGTTGTCCCCAAGCTGCCCACCTCCATCTGCCCCCGCAGTGAGTGTCGGCCGATGAATCACGGACTCTGGATCGGTGCAGCTGGTGGGAAAACCTCAGCTCCGTCTGCAAAGCCACTGGGATGGATGTTCACCAGTCGTGGAGGTCCCACTGTCCCTGTCACCTGTCCCCAGTCCCGTGCAGGGATGGGTTCAGGTCACAGTGCTGTTGTGACACTGGCCAAGCGAGGACGAGTGTCCCTCTTGTACAACCACATCTGTCTCATCCAGCTCCTGCTCCTCAGCCTTTACCTCTCACAGCGTTAACTTGGGGGGCTCAGAGCACCCCCAGAATGGGAAAAAGACCAGAAAGGGGACCCCAAATTGTATCCACCCACCCAGGTCATTGCAGGAGCTGAGCTGGTGAGAGAAGCGTCACTGGGGACTTGAGGACGCTGTTTGGTGGCACCTTGGCACATCCCAGTGTTTCTCACCACTGAATTACCCAGATTTGGGACTGTCCACACAGCTAAATCCTCACCCCATAAAGGTGGGTTTGTGCTGGAATTGGGGGGCACAGGCTGCCCTGCTCCCCCTGAGCTGCCCCTCTCCAGCATCTCCCCTTCTTAATGACTCCTCCCAACCCCCCGTGACCCCTCCCCTCCTGTCTGCCACCTCCCCCTGAGCAGGGAGCACGAATGGGGACAGTCCTGGCAGTGGCAGCAGGGACATGTGGGACCCCCAACCCGGTGGGATGCCACAGAGCACCAGGGAAGCAAGAGGTGGGGGTCCGGGGGGGGCTCAGCAGAGCCCGTCCTGGTGCTGAGCATGACTCAGCACCATACCACACCTCGTGAGTCACCCCAGCGCTTCCTGGTGCACCCAAAGTTTTCCCTTCCAGGTCCCTCCTGGTGGCACGGACCCAGCCCAGCCCCGTGCCGGTGATGCCGCCTTTGCCTCACGTGGCTGCCGGCACCGGCTTCCCTTGGCACGTGCCCATGTGCTGCTGCTGGTGCTCTGGGTGCCAGGCTGCTCCTTGGGGACCCCAATCCCTAAAGGCAGCAGGATTAGACCCTCAGTGGGTGGAGAGACACCACAGGCACTGTGCAGCCACTCACACCGGGGCAAAATGGGGTAAAATGGGAAAATGGGGGTTTGGTGCCCAGTGGGCAGGGGGTCCCTGAGTGGGAGCTTGGGCAGAGCCCAGCCACCCATGGGATCTGTGCACACCTGTATGGGATAAGGAAACAGACACCGAGGAGACCACCAACCCTCCTCTCACCAAGAGATTGAGCTACAAAATACAAACCAGAAGCTAAAAATAATAATAATAATTAATTAAAAAAATAAAATAAAGGAGGATGAGTTTCCAGGATCCGAGTCCAAGAAACATCTCAAAGGGATGAGATGGGGATCACAGGCAGCCTCGTCTGCTAAATATGCCCCAGGCCCGACTCTGCCATCTGCCCCAGACCAGCCCCGTGTCCCCAGTTTGCCCAGAGAGGGTGGCCGTGGCTGGATGAGTGTCCCACGGTGCCCTGTGGGCACCACGCGCCTCGAGCCACCCCGGGAGCGGCTCTAACCATGGGCATTCACCGGGCAGAAGGTGGAAACAGGAGGAGTGGAGCAGGACGGGGATGCAGGAGCATCCACTGGCCACCAGCACACGGTCCTGGTGGCCCTGGTGGCCCCGGCGTGGGTGCTACTCGCAGGCCAGCTTGCCGTCGAAGCTGGAGAGCGCGATGGCGAAGGCCTGCACGGCGCAGAGCGGGTAGTTGTAGTCCATGGTGAAGGCGTCGTCCGCCACGCGCCCAAACTGCATCACGATGTAGTCGGCTGTGGAGGGAGAGAGGGGACGGATCCGCTCAGCGCGGAGGGGACAAGGGAGGTGTCACCTGAGCCTCCATCCACTCTTTTCCCAGGGGAACCACCCCAAAGAAGCCACCCTGCCACTTCACCGACCTCTGCCCACAGCGGCACCGTTACCCAAAAAACATCATTTTCCCACCACAGGAGACAACAGCACCTTTGGGTTCCCCCAGCACCCTCCCCAGGAGCCACAGCCCCCCCAAGGGACAGGGACCCCACTCAACCCCCCCCACCCGCCACCACGCATGGGACCCGCTGCCACCGGAGGGCGGGTGACAGGAAATCTATAAAAATAACCAGGGGCCCCCGAGAGGTTTTTTGTGTCCCGTAACCCAACACCCCGACGGCCGAGAGCTGCTGACTGCGCCGGACAGGTGACAAACGGCCGCGTCCGGCCGCTCGCGTGGGGACAGAGCCACTGCCACCCCCGAGGGACGGTCCCCAAGGGGCGATGCATCCCGGGGCGAGCCCGCCGGCAATGTGGGGTGTGTGCTGGGTGGGTGGGGTGCTGGGAGGGGGGTGGGTGGCTGTAGAATGGTGCTCAGCACCCCGCAGGATTTGTCCTTGTCCTAATCTGCCTGGCAAGAGGTGACCTGCACAGTCCCTCTGCCGGAACCTGGGGCCAGCGGGCAGCTGCCTGTCCAGCTTCACCCCGGCTCTGGCCAAGGCAAGCGGGACCCCAAAACAGCCATGAATGAAAAAATTTAAACCTCAGGAAAGGAAAGAAAAAAAAAGGAAAAGGAAAGAAAAAAAAAGGAAAAGGAAAGAAAAAAAAAGGAAAAGGAAAGAAAAAAAAAGGAAAAGGAAAGAAAAAAAAAGGAAAAGGAAAGAAAAAAAAAGGAAAAGGAAAGAAAAAAAAAGGAAAAGGAAAGAAAAAAAAAGGAAAAGGAAAGAAAAAAAAAGGAAAAGGAAAGAAAAAAAAAGGAAAAGGAAAGAAAAAAAAAGGAAAAGGAAAGAAAAAAAAAGGAAAAGGAAAGAAAAAAAAAGGAAAAGGAAAGAAAAAAAAAGGAAAAGGAAAGAAAAAAAAAGGAAAAGGAAAGAAAAAAAAAGGAAAAGGGAGGGTGCTGGAGCCATCTGATGGCACTGCTCCCCCATTGTCACCCCCTGTGACATTGTCCCCTCCCCTTCCCAGCTTACGGTCGCTGCTGTGCACGATCTGGAAGTTTTTGACGGAGGCGTGGGTGACGCGGCCGTGGAAGTTGAGGACGTAGGACTGGGTCTCGTCGTTCCACACCGGTGCCTTGTTGTGCAGCTCAATCACGTTGTCCATGTTTTTGTTCTGCCATCGCATCAGGAGCCCGTCATTGTCCTGGGGAGGGTGACATGGGGGGAGCAGAGTCAGGGTGACATCCCCCCCCCCCACCATGGTGGGCCCAGGGGGATGCTCTGTAGCAGGATCCAGCTGGGAGCTGGGATCCAGCATGGAGAAAAAAAATCCAGACACTGCATCTCCCGCTCCCAGGGAGGTGCCTTGAATTTCAGAGACACCTGAAAAAGCCTTTCCATGCCCCAAAACATGGACAATCCAAGGGGAGTCCCAGTAAATCCAGTGTCTCCCAGTCCAGCCCCTGACTTACGTTTCGGGGTCGGATGGGCACCCTCTCGTTGTCGGCGTTCATCCCGGGGATGATGACCGTCATCCTCCGGGGACCTTTGAACCCCAAAACATTGGTCTCCTGCAAGAGAAACCCCGGCCCTGAAATCAGCGACCCCCGCGGGCTGAACGAGGGCTCAGGGATGAATCCAGCCCATCCCACATCTCTGCAACCCCCCAGGTTGTCCAGCAAAGGGGTGCAGGTCAGGACCCCACTCTCCACCTGCCCAGGAGGTCCCAGGATGGGGTCCCTGCACCCAGCCCAGCGTTAACGTGTCTCTCCAGCCACCATTCACTCATCATCCCAGGTACCATCAACACGGGGCTTTTCCCAAGAGGAATTGCAGGGAAGGGGAGCAGCCCCATCCAGGACCCACCATCACAATGGGATGCAGGTGGACATCCTCCCCCAAAACCCTAAGGGTGCTCCCCAGGGTGGGTGCAGAGCCCCAGGGCTCTCCATGTCCCCCCACCCCTGCTTACGTAGACCACGGCCGAGAGCTCCTGCCGCACGTTGGACCAGTCGGCGTTGGCCCTGTCGGGGTTGGCTCCGTTGTCAAACACCGTGAACTTCGTTCCCATCAGGTTGGATCTGCAGACAAGGATGGGAGACAGCTACAGCTGGTGCCACCAAGTCCCCTCTGACCCCAACTGTCCCCCCACTCCAGGAACAGCCCAGCCTTCCTCCAGCTCCACAACCCACACGCAGCCCTGAGCCAACACTGTCCTTCCCACCCTTTAGCCATCTGCTCAGGTTCAGGGCACCTCTAAATTGGGGTGCCATAGGGTGCTGCTGCCGCAGGGACCCCCCAGCATCACAGTGCGGTGCCGGCGGGGCAGCGGGCTGGGACTTGCCGGGCGCTGTTTCCAGCCGTGACCTGTCTGCCAGGAGGAACCAGCCCGGCCTGTTTTCCCTTCCCGGCCCCCCGACACTCCTCGGGTTGGACCCAGCAACCGGGAACATCAAATTTAGCCTCCAGCCTGACCCAGCCATCAGCTGGGAACCCATGGAGCAGGAGTGGGGTGCTGCAGGAGTGGGGTGCTGCAGGAGTGGGGTGCTGCAGGAGTGGGGTGCTGCAGGAGTGGGGTGCTGCAGGAGTGGGGTGCCACCTCTGCTCCTACCTCAGTTTCCCGATGAAGTTCTCTCCCCCCCGTGACAGGTCGGTGGGATCAATGGAGATGAGGTAGTTGGAGGTTTTGCTCTTCTTACGCTTCCTCCCAGCGAGGAGGAACACCTAGGAGGGTGGTGGGACAGTGTGGGGACAGGGCATTGTCATCCCCAGCTCGCCACCATCCTCAACTCAATGCCCTGCAGTGGCCCAACAGGTCACTACCACAATCTTGTGCAAGTCATGGGGTGAAGACGACCCCCAAAACACCAACCAAGCCATGGGGTGGGAGAGGCTGAGCCCACCCCAGCGTTAGCGTGTCTCTCTGGCCATCACTCACTCATCATCCCAGGTACCACCAACACGGGGCATTTCCCAAGAGGAATTGCAGGGGAGGGGAGCAGCCCCATCCAGGACCCACCACCATGGTGGCATGCAAGTGGACATCCCCCTAAAACCCTGAAGGTGCTCCCCAGGGTGGGTGCAGAGCCCCAGGGGTCTCCACTCCCCCTCCCCAACTCACTTTCTTGTCGTTATCCAGGTGGACATAGTAGGTGGGGTAAAGCCCTCGGTCCATCCCCTTCTTGTCCCGTGTCACCCGGCACTTGATGGTCACCCCCTGCGGCGCTGGCCGCAGCACAAACTCCTCCAGGTTGTCCACCTCGATGACGGGTGACGGGGGCCTCTCCTCCTTTGTCTGCAACAGCAGAGAGGACAGTGACCCCAAAACCTGCCAAAAGCTCCCCTCCTTTCCCAGCTCCTTACTCCCAATCTTGTCCCCGAGCTGTGGCTCTGCAGCTGGTGGCTTTGGGGATGCTGCTGTGGTGGGTCTCCCTGGGGGATGTTCCGGTCCCAGAACCCACCCTGGGGGAAAGAGCTTCTGCCCTTCCACCCCACCCCAAGGGGATCCCCACAACTCTGAGGGGGTTTTTGTACCTTCTTGGATTTCTTCCCTTTCCCCTTCTTGTTGGAGTTTTTCTGTGGGGTCTCCGGGGTCTCCTCGTCGCTCTTGGCCGCTTTGGGAGGAGCTGCGGGCAGGAACGGGCAGAGGCATGAGGGTTGGACTCCACTGAACCCCAAAACCAAGCTCAGCACAGACCCACACCAACACCATCAACATGACCCTCCTCTCCACAGCCAGGCTCACCCACAGCCCCACCACACCCGGCTCTCACCTTTCTTTTTGGTTTTCTTCTCCTTGGGGGGGTCTCCCCCGGTTTGGAAGAGGGACACGGGGTTTTTCTTCTTCTCTGACCTGATGGGTTTGGTGCTGGAGTCGGAATTGTCCTCCTCATCACTGCTGGTGGCAGCTGGGGGGGGACACAGGGGACACCGTCACGCAGCACCGGGTGCTGTCGGCTTGGGGTGACACCACGGGGCAGTGGGACTGGCTGCCACCCCCCCTGCTCACCCCCTACCTTTCTTCTTGCTTTTCTTCTCCTTCTTCTCCCCGTTCACCTGGAACATGGACATGGGCTCCTTCTTGGTGCTTTTGGCAGATTTACTTTTGCCATCGGGGTCACTTTTGTCTCCTGGTGGGATGGAGGAGTGGATGAGCTCCAGGGGACAGGGATGGGTGTGGTGATGGGGACAGGGAGGTGGCAGGGTGGGGGCAGTGGGAAGGGGTGAACTGTGGGGACATGGGGAGGGGGCAATCACCCTGCAGCCCCCTGAGCCTCCTGGGACAGTGATGGGGACAGGTTGTGGGTGGTCCCCTCGTCCCAGCAAGGACAGACACTGGTGGCAATGGCACCAGGTACAAACCATCCCTGTCCCCTGGGCACTCACCCTTTGGCTTCAGCTTCTTCTCCCGGGTGTCACCCGAGGGGGTTTCTTTAGGCAGCTTCTTCTTGGGCTTTTTTGGTGGGTCTTTATTCTCCACCTCCTCTTCCTCCTCCTCATCCTCCGAGTCCTCAGCCGGCTCTACCCAGAGGGGACACCATGGTGTGAGGAACACGATGGCTTCGTGCACTTGGGGACCCTCAGCCTCGTGGTTTGTGAGCAGAGAACATCCCTCAGCAGCTCTGGTCGGTGTAGACACCCATCCCAGCATGGCCAGGGTGCTGGGTGTCTGGTGGCCAGCGGCGTGTTGGACATGGCCGGTGTCGGTCACAGCGTGTGAAGTCACATCGCCATCTCGCGGCTGCAGCCCCAGGGAGCCGGGTTGGGGGACGAGCCCCATCTTTTTGCCCACCCCATCTTTTTTACTCCAGAAGGATGTCCATGGAGCTGGTGCCACCAACCAGCTGTTAACCACCACATTCCCAGGGAGCGTGTCCCCCTCCATCCCAGCCCACGCCACGCACGCCCGTCCCCTGACACATCCCCTGTCCTCCCAGGTGTGCAGCCAGATTTTGGCCGAAAAGCCCCCCCAGGGACACGCAGAGCCCTTGCAGACACCAGGACCATTGATGGCACCAGTGGGACGTGGCACACGGCGACACGAGGTGCCACCAGCGGGTGCTGTCCCCTCACCTTGCTGCTTCTTGGAGCCCTTGGCCGGGAGGGAGCGGGGGGCCGAGCTCTCCTTCTTCTTCCGAGGCTCCTTGGTGAATTTGGAGTAGGGGTCCTTGTTGGTCTCCTCCTCCCCCTTCTCCTCCTTCTTCTTCCTCACCTTCTTCACCCCTGTGCCTTTCAAGAGATGCTCATGATGGAGAGCACGGCAGGGGCAGGATGGGGAACCAGTGTGTCCCCAGTGTCCATGGGAGCTGGGAGGGGGTGGGGGTGCGGTCTGTGCCTACCCTGTGCTGGGGCCTGGGGCTCCTCGGCAGCCCCCGCCTCCCCCGCCTTCTTCACCCGCAGCCGCCGGGGCTTGGCCTCGGGCTCGGGCTCCGGCTCCTGTCGCTTCTTCTTCACCTTCTGCCCCCGCAGACGATGCTGCGGAGACGGTGTCAGCCCTAAATCCCTTTTCCCTTCCCAAGGCAATCCCTGCTCCTACAGTACTGGCTCCCAGCCCAACATCCAGGTGGGATTTTTCCACGTGGGAGCAGGGACCCGCTCCAGGGATGGGGACCCGCTCCCACCTTCAAGCCATTACCAAAGGGAACGACTTACCGTGGGGCAGCCCCCCAGGGAAGGCAGAGGGAGGAAAACAGAAAGGGCTGTTAGCAGAGAGACAGGAGGACATCAGCGCTGAGACAGACGGCCACGTTCCACCCTTGGGGACGAGGGACATGACGCTGGCACTGTCCCAACACCACGGACCACGCCAGCACGGAGGGACAAGCCACACCGTGCCATAGGGACCCCAGCCAGGAGCCACCCAGACACCAGCTCATCTCCCAACAGGCATCCCAAGGGACCTGAGCTGGGACAGGGGACACGGGGAAGGACACGCCTGGCTCTGCTCCGCACCTCCATCTCCTCTCGCCCCCGCGAAAGGCTCTCGGCGAAGGCAAGGAGCTGTGGGGCTGTGCCGGGATGGAGGTCAGCAGGAGTGGGGAAATGGGGGGATTAGGCACAGCACACCTAATCCCCGTTAGCCCGGGCTATAAATAACCCTGATTTACCAAATACACCGCATGTGGGGCAGCACTTGGCCCCACACAGGAGATATTTGGAGAGGGGGTGTCAGTTCAGGGGCCTCAGAAAGTGATTTATAATCCAATTGCACCAGAGCACCCACCACCCAACAGGACACCTTCCCCATTGCAGGGGTTTCATCCCTCCTGGGTGCCCCAGTGTGGTGGATGAAGGTGTTTTACAAGAGGAGGGATCTGGTGGATCCCAGTGGGATCCCAGCACTGTGGATTTTGGTGGGGGGAAGCTGGGGGTCCCAGGGCAGAGCTGGAACCGGCTGGTTTCTTCCGTGTCGTCAGCTCACACAAAATCTCCTTCACATCCTTTAATCCCTTAAGCAGTAGTGGGACACACACACACACACACAGACACTTGCTTCATTACTTAACGAAGCCATTTGAGAAGGGGCTGCTAATTAAATCAGGTGGTTGATGAAATTGGTGGTGAGACCCCTTTGAAGCTGGTGGCACTCGGGGACTGTGCTGAAACACAGTGAGGAGGGGGTCCAGCCTTGGGGGTCACAGCTGGGGGAAAGTGAGTCACAGCTGATGGCTTAACTGAGAGGCTTAATTAAAGAGTTAATTAGGAAACCAGAGCCCACCTCATGGGGTAATTCCACCTGCTCTGGAGTGGGGGGGGTCCCCAAAAGCTCATACCCCCCCCCAGGGCTGCAGCACCCCAATGGGGCAGCTCATCCAGCCCCAAGTCAGTCTCGGTGTGGGGCCGGGGTTTGGGGGTCTCTGCTGTCCCCAGTCCTTGGGGACAGCCCGGAGCAGGGGACGGTGACACTGGGGACAAAGGAGGGGGAAAGATTTTTTCTCACCTGCTTGAGCTTGTGCTGCTGGGGGCTGCCTGGCTCCTCGCTGGGGCTGGGGGGCACAAAAAGCAAAGGGGTGAGGGCTACCAGCCCTGGGGGGCTGAGACCCTCTGGCCAAACACCACACGAATTTTTGGGGTAGAGGGGGAGAGGTCAGGCTTGTGTTTGGCTCCGACCGGGTCGAGCTCGGCATCATTCCTAGCAGGGAGCACAGGATGGGCTCTGCCTTGGCCAAGGGTGACAGCAAGGAGGTTAATTTAGGGACCCCCCCACCCCGCCCCGCCCCGCCCCAATGAACCATTTTCCTCTCTCTAAGCCAAGGAGCATCATCACACCGACCCCCCGAGTGGAAAAAAAATAAAAAAAGAAGATAAAAAAACTCCTTAAATTGCATTTACACTGAAAATAGGAGAAAAAGGTGCTGGAGGAGATGGGAGCCCCATGGGAACGGGGCCAACACATCACCCCGCACATCGCCCACCCCGCGGGTCACGTCCTGCCCACCAGCACTCACCTGTCGGCAGCCCAGACCTCGCGCAGGATCTCTGTCTGCAGCGGCATGGCTCCCTGCCCAGCACCGAGCAGGATGGTTCCCTCTGCCCTGCCCCGACCTCCTGCCCCCCTTCCCGGCTGCAGCCGCTGACCCCCGGCTGCTGCAGCCCCTACCAGCCCCGACCCACATCCATGGGCTTGGCCACGGTGGCAACAGTCTGGGACATCGGCTTGGCCACCTCTGCGAGCCCCGGCGGTGGTCAGAGGAGGACGAGGAGGAGGAAGAGCAGGCGAAGGAGATGATTAACTTTTTATTTCTCCTGAAACTCGGTAATAGGATTTCAGGGGCTGCCGGCCAGGAGAGCAGCTGGCAGGGCAGTAATCCCGGGAAAAGGGGGTCCTTTGGGGGCACAGGAGGTCCCTGGAGGGATTGGAGAGTTGTGTAGACACAGTGCTGAGGGACATGGGTCAGTGGGGGACTTGTCAGTGTTGGGTTAATGATCTTAAAGGTCTTTTCCAGTTGAGGTGATTCTGTGATTCTGTGTTGTAGATTGGGTGTGAGGAAGAATTTCTTTGCTGAAAGGGTTCTGAGGCATTGGAAGGGGTTGCCCAGGGCAGTGGTGGAGTCCCCATCCCTGGAGGGATTGAAAAGTCGTGCAGACACAGTGCTGAGGGACATGGGTTAGTGGGGACTGGTCAGTGCTGGGTTCATGGTTGGACTCAATGATTTTAAAGGGCTTTTCCAATCCAGGCAATTCTGGGATTCTGTTAATCGGACCCTGGGTGCCTTTTGGGGTGCACAGCTCACCCCATGCCAGGTGGGATCCCCAGCACAACAAAGCCACTTGCTCCAGCCTGGTGTGGGCAGAGGGACGCAGCCTGACCTCTTTTAAGGTCCCCCTCCCCCTTTTCCACTCCAAAATATCATCTTGGTGATAAAAAAGCAGGATTGGGGCTGGTTTGCACAAGCCGAGCACTGGGAGGCTGTGCAGGGAACAGCAGCATCCCCAGCTCCGGGTGACACTCAGGGCTTCCCTGCGGACCAGCGCTCTGCTCTGACCCCCACCCTGTGTCCCCAAGTGCCTTTAGGTGACAAGTTTCACACCCCGTGCATCACCGCTCCCACCTCTCCTCGTTAACACCACTTAATATTTCACTGTTAATACTCCCCCTGAAGGCTCCCTGCAGATACTCTCCAGTTGCAAAGCCAGAGGGGCCAAGTGTCCCCAGTGACCCCACTGGACCCTCAGTCCTGCCCAACCCACCATAGACACCGCCCCCCCCACCCCATTTCCCACCCTGTCCCAGTGCCACTAGATGGCATTTGAGCACCACGCACCCGCCAGCACCGCCAAAGTTTTGCTGCCTTGGCTCCAAAATCCTCTCAAGTTTCCCTTTCATCTCTAAACCGCATCTCATCACCCGCCCGAATTTAATCTTTTTTCAAGGAGGACAAGAGCACCAAACAAAATAAACCAAAAACCTGCTTAAAAAATAGAGGAAAAGCCCAGACACTGCAAAGCAAGTTGGTTTTTGGGGGGCTTGGGGGGTTTTTTTTGTTGTTTCCTATGGAAAATGTGGCTTTGGCTGCCTGCAAATGATTTCTTTTGCCTTGTCTGCAAGAAAAAAAAAAAACAACAATTTTTTGGAGAGCCCCCGAATCTTGCAGCCCCCTCCCCAGGCAGCACCCACACCACCAAGCCACCTCTCTGGCTTTTTGCTGGTTACAAGACACCCTGGGGATGGTGTAAAACCAGAGCTGGATGTGAAGCCAGAGTAGCTACATGGCTGCTGTGCTGGGAGTATCTACTGCAGGTAGAAAAACCAGACAGGCTTGAGAAACGCTGCTTCAGGTACTCCTGATGGACTGCAGAGGAGGAATTTTCATTAAATCTGGTTTTTCCTCCCAAGATTGTAGTGTGGGGGGTAAGAGAGGGACAGGCAGAGCCACAATCCCCACTGGCACAGCTCTCTGCTCTCTCTACATCTTCAGCCAAGGGGCACAAACGTCTCCTCTGCTCCTCCAAGTGTTGGCAAAAAAATAAAGCATGAGGATAAACCCCCCTCCCAGGCTGGAAAAAACAGCTGAGACCCCCAAGTAGCACCCCCAGCCCAATATCTCTGAAGCACAAGGTGCTGGCCCTTCCCCAGCTCTCCAGGGAATGATGATGCTGATAAAAAAGAGGCAGCATCGATCCTTGGGGACATTAATAACTCAACACACCCCTTGCTGGAACCAGAACATCACCACCCAGGGCGAGCACCCCTGTCCTCCCCCCAGCCACCCCCTTTGCTGAGCAGGATCCAGAGAGAAAACACCTTTTTTGTTGTTGTTTTGTTTGGGGTTTTTTCATTTAAATTGTTTATTTTCAAGCTCCAAAATGGGGTATTACAAAGAACAGAGAAGGAAAAATAACAACCAGAAAGCTGTTCTCACTCAGAGGTGACGGTGTCTCTTTAGGATGGAGGGGGACAACGGCTGAGGTGACAACAGCCAGGGTCTCCCCTCACTCCCTGATGAGCTGTAAACCCAGGGCACCAGCTCAGACCCAATCTCTTGCTTTCTGACCCACATTTCTTTTTCCCCCCCCTCATGCAGACCCCAGATAAGCAATAAAACTCCCAGTTAAAGCTGGGAGCTGAGGGATGGGGTGCAGGCTGTGGATCGAGCGCCTGCGAGCAGCAGAGCTGGACTGGAGGCTTTTGCCTTCCAAAGAAATAGAAACCAGCTTCTTCCAGAGATAAAATCCCTCCCCCCTGCAAAAAAATAATCAGTGTTTTAAAGGAAAATTACATCCCAGCACCAAGGGGCTGCAGCAGAGGTGACACAGGTCCTCACCCTCACGCCTGGCCACCAGCAAGAAGCCACCAGGAGAGAAAAATCACTTTCTACCCCCAACCCAGCGAACACTCGTGGGTGAGGGAGCTGCTGGCTGCTCCAGATCCCAGTGAGCCAGCCCTGGGCTCCACTAGCCCACTGGTGGCACCTGCCTCCACACTCAGGGCTGGTGCTGGTGTGGTGGGTCCTGTGCTGGATGGAACCAGAGGCAGCACTGCAGGGTACAAGGAGCATCTCCCACATCCCCACTCAGCGCAGAGGACCTGGGATGCTGTGCCAAGAGCCGACACGAAGCCAAGGGAGCTGGGACGAGCTGTCTATGGAAACCTCCCAAGAGCCAAGAGTTTCAATTTTTATTTATTTTGGGGTGGTTTTTGTTGTTGTTTTATTTGTTTTTTCCTCTTTCTCTCCGTTTCAAAGCGATTTGTTCCACGTGCGGTGGTCCCACGGTGTCCCGCTGCCCCCGCTCTGCCCCGGAGCGTGCCCAGGGCGGGGGGGTGGGGGTTGTTTTGCTTTGAGAGGCTTTTTTTGTTGTTGTTGTCGTTTCCACGATCACACAAACTGTAACAAGCTTTACAAGAAAACACTGGCGAGTCCCCAGGGCTGGCAGCAACCTTCTGTGTGGGCTGAGGGCAGGAGGGTCTCCCTTCCCCTCCTCCTCCGTCATACGTGTCCTTCAGCCTCTTCCTCTTCAGCACCGGGAGTTTTGGGTCCCTTTTCACAAGCTGCTTTCTCCACTGTTTTTTCAACCCCGGTTTTGCTAGCTGCTTCCTGCAAAAAAAACCAGAAAATAAAGCACATGGAGTTAGAAACAGGAGTGAGGAGGAAGCAGCAGGCGGGTGGCAGCGATGCCAGGGCGGGTACAGGTGGCCATCCCCTCCCTCCCTGGCTCCCTCCTGTCTATCACCCACTGCAGCTCATGCCATAGGCTCCTGTTTTTTCTTCTCAGAGGATGGTAAAGTTAATAAAATTACCAAATTATAAAATACCAGGTTGGAAGGGACCTCTAGGATCATCTGGTCCAGCCTTTCTTGGCAAAAGCACGGTCTAGACAAGAAGGCCCAGCATTGCGTCCAGATGAACCTTAGAAACATCCCATGTTGGGGAATCCACTGCTTCCCCACAGAGATTATTCCAGTGGTTGACTGTTCTCACTGGGAAATATTTTCCTCTTGTGTCCAACTGTAATCTCTCCAGGAGGTTAAACCTCATCAGCTCAGTGAGCTTTTGAGGAAAGTATGGGATCCTTTGGGAATGATGTGACCTATCTCAACAGGAGCAGGGTCTTTCAAGAATTGAAGGGGCCTATGAGAAAGATGGGGACAGACTTTTATCAGGGCCTGTGGTGACAGGACAAAGGGAGATGGTTTTAAAGTAAAAGAGGGAGATTTAGACTGGATGTAAGGAAGAATTTTTTTATGAGGGTGCTGAAACTCTGGCCCAGGTTGCCCAGAGAGGTGGTAGATGCCCCATCCCTGGAAACATTTAAGGTCAGGTTGGACAGGACTCTGAGCAACCTGATCTGGTTGAAGATGTCCCTGTCACTGCAGAGGGGTTGGACCAGAGACCTTGAAAAGTCCCTTCCAACCCAAACCAGTCTGTGATTCTACGACACGGAGCGAGCCTGGACGGATGGATGCCAGGGCACAGAAGAGAAGGAGGAGATAAGGCAGCAGCATCCCAGTGGAGATACAGGACCAAGCCATGGGTGCAGCCCAGCCCTGGGTGCAGGAGGGGAGCACCAAGGCCCAGTAAAGCCTTATGCCTGCTCCAGCAGCGACTCTGACAGACCCTGGTGCCAGCAGCCGGCTGGGACGGCTCCACTCCCTGCCCTGAGCCGGTTATCCCGTCACGCTGCTCCCCAGGGTCTGCACCCACCACTGACCACAGCCTGACCTCCAGGCACCGGCTCTGGAGGGATCACACCAAAAGTGACCCGTGCAGGGTTCACAGAGCCCCGTCCTCTCTCGTTACAGGACAGCAGGTTTTGTTCAGAGGAGTTTTGGATGAGAGCCCGTGAGGAGGCAGCGATCTCTCCGTACCAGCAGAGGAGCCGGCTATTGCCTTACCAGGTTCAGGAAATCCATCCTATCATGTCTCAAAATACCCCTGGCCTTGCCAGAGACAGGATGACATTTCATTTGACCAGCAACCAGGAGGTCACCAACAGTCACTAGCTGGGAAGAGCAAAATTAAACACAAATGCCAACCCTGGTATCCTTGAGAGCTGAGAGTTTTATTAATGACTGAGCACCTGACAGCAGCTCCTACGTAAGAAAGGCCAAGAAATAAACCACCTCTCCCCACTGCAGCAGGTCCTATCCCTCCATCCTCAACCTGATCTCTCATTTAACTGGTTTGAACCCATCTCTTCTCATCACAAAGCTGCCAAGCAGCCTTCAACACAGCCTGCTAAGGAACCCACACCAGGTAACACGCACCTTTGCATCCCTCTCCGCGAACTTCGCGAACATGTTGGCGTAGATCCTCCGATCCCGCTCGTTATGCTCCTTCGTTTTCTTCTGGCAAACAGAGATCTGGGATTTTGCTGCTTTGTTCTGAGGATTCACTTCCAGCACTTTTTGAAAGTCACATTTTGCCAGTTCAAACTCGTTCATCAATAACCTGGCTTCACCCCTTCGGTACAAGCCTTTCTCATTGTCCTGGTCCAGTCCTAGTGCCTGGAAACACAAAGGTCCCCGTTAGCAACTTGGGGATCCCTCAAAGACCCCCCCTTTATGGTCAAAACCTCATTAAATCTCCTGAAATTAGGACAAGGTGGCTTCAAGTCTCCAGAGCATTTGCTCCACAAAAACTGACTCATCTCTATCAGCAGCTGGCAGGTCCTTAACACAGTTTTGTTATTTCTCCTTGCTCAAAAAAACCCCTGAGAGTGGCAGAGTTGGTGAGAAATAGAATTCACAGACAAGAAATGAGGTGTAAACACTAAACCTGAGCCCAGAGGAGCACAGAGAGCTCAGAGGCAAGGGAGCTGATGGATTTATCGTGGTTTGGTCTCCCTGCTTTAGCAATAAAATCATTTTCCTTCAGTAAAAGCCATGTAGGCATCTCAGACATGATTCACCTTTTGGATGAAGGTAACCAGCTTTACTGTCTTTCTGAGATGCAAGATGCTTCAATTTAAGCCTTTTATAAAAGGATTAATAGTTTCCTGACAAAGACAGGGTTGCAGCTCTTTTAGGGACTGGTAAAGCCCCATCCCACCCCTCCAGGAACTTGGAGACCCCCAGAGATTGTCTCTGTCACACCCAGATCAGCACCCAATGTCCAGATCCAGCCTGGGGAAACCCAAGCAGTGTCCTCACAGGAACTGGGTGCTCAGAGAGGTGGTAGAAGCCTCATCCCTGGAAACACTCAAGGTCAGGTCGGACGGGGCTCTGAGCAACCTGATCTTGGTTGAACATGTCCCTGTTGCTGCAGGGGCATTGGATTAGACCTTGAAAGGTCCCTTCCAACCCAAACCAGTCTGGGATTTTAAGGTTCACGCAGCACCCATGGATGGATGGAAGAAAAGCTGTTGAAAGCATGAGCCCAACTGGATTTTGAACTCCAAAAACCACTTTTGCTCCCGTAGTCTCTGCCCACGCAGCATCCACAGAGCCCTCAAAGTGCAGAGGAGATGCCACCACCTCCCTGCTGCCTGGAAATTGCTTCTTATAAGAAAAACAAATAAATAAATAAATGTAAACCCCCAAACTCCCAGTGAAAACATACAAAAGGAGGAGATGCTCCAACCCTCAGGTTTGTGCATCTCTACCTTATCGCAGCACTCGACAGCTTTGGCGTATTCTCGCAGCTTCAGGTAGCACATGGCCAGGTTGAGGAAAGCAGCCAGGAGGAAGGAGTTGGAGGCTTTTGACTCTTTCTCAGACAAGCCATACTCCATTTCCAGCCAGGACACGATCTTCCTGTACTGAATCACCGCCTGCAGGTATTTGCCTTCCTGGGATGAAGTAAAGAAGAAGAGGCTAGAGGAACCCGCGCCGACAACGCCCGCTCTGCTCCCGAACCGTCCTGCAAACAGGTGCTGAGTTTAACGCTGTGTGTTCAAGAAATAAAATCAATACAATGAAGGGTGGATGGATGGAGGATGCTGAATATGGACAAACACACCAGGGCTTGGCTGGAGCTGCTGGTGTGAAAAGCCAAGTCAAAGCTTGTGTTCCTCCTCCCTGCAGAGCAGGAGTGTTGGGAAGAGACTGATCCAGCACCCGCTCTGCAGGGAGCACCCCTGGGCAAAGCAACGCCAGGAAAGGAGGAATCATCTCAAGGAGGAAGAAGAAGGCAGGAGAAGGGCAGCACTTGCATTGCCCAGTGCTGGTTTTGGGGGGAAAATGGCTTTTCCAACACCAATGGCTGCTACGTCGTGTACCTGACACTCATCCCGAATTTATCTCCAGCTCCCTCGCTCCGCCACCCCCAGGTTTACAAACCTTGAAGTACATCGTGCCCTTCTCCTTGACAACAGCTGCCTGCTCCAGCTTCTCTTTGGTGTCCATCTCCCACGACTCCTTGGCCTGCAAATAAATGCTGGGATGAATCCCAGGAGCACACGGCATCCCGCTGCACCAGCAGGACCACGCGGCTCTCCGGGACGGCTCGTTAAGGAGAGGGGCTCGTTAGGGATGTATGACAGAGCATTTTAATTTGAGGGACGAGGAGGCTGTGGAGAGACATCCACTGTGGCCAACAGGGTGATGGGGTGGGGAGGGGACCCAGCATAGCAGGACTTGCCCCATCCCAAGGGAATCTCCTGCATCCCATCCCCAGCCTCCCCATGGGCACAGTCGGCTTGACAACGCCAGACAAGCTC
This sequence comes from Caprimulgus europaeus, assembly GCA_907165065.1. Next base: position 2,811,347 of record OU015550.1, on the reverse strand, counting down.
CTCAGGGCCTGGTGGCTGGAAACATCAACTCTGATCTGTGAAGCTCAGGGAAAAAATAACAAAAGGGGGAGGAAAGAGGGAGGGAAGAGGGGAAGAAAAAAGAAGGGAGGGGAAAAGGGGAAGAAAAAAGAAGGGAGGGGAAAAGGGGAAGAAAAAAGAAGGGAGGGAAACGGGGGAAGAAAAAAAGGAGGGAAACGGGGGAAGAAAAAAAGGAGGGAAAAGGGGGAAGAAAAAAAGGAGGGAAAAGGGGGAAGAAAAAAAGGAGGGAAAAGGGGGAAGAAAAAAGGAGGGAAAAGGGGGAAGAAAAAAAGGAGGGAAAAGGGGGAAGAAAAAAAGGAGGGAAAAGGGGGAAGAAAAAAAGGAGGGAAAAGGGGGAAAAAATAAACGGGGAAAAAAAATACACAGGGTGGAGGGGGAAGAAAGTACAAAAGGAACAAGGCTTAGGAACAAATAAGAGAACCAGCCTTGGATCCCAGCCAGAAAAATAAAACAAACCAAGAGAGAAGAACAAACTCAGAACACAGAGATCCCTGGTGACGTATCCACTGGAGCAGGGGCCGGGGTGGACGCGGCAGAGGGAGCGGCGTTCCGGGAACCCGCCAGGGCCCCGCTCCTGCCCTCACCTTCTCAAAGCTTTTCAGTGTCACCTCGTACACCAGCTCTGCGTTCGCCTGGATCCCGTATTTCGGCTTCCCCGCCTCGCCAAAGCCGTACCTGGGAGGGTGGAAGAGGAAAGGGGTGGGAAAAAAATCAATTTTGGCAGCTTTTGGCCATAAATCCAGACCTGTTCTGGTTTCATACCCAGCTCCACGTCTGCAGCTTACAAACATTTTGGGGTCAGGGTGATGTTCTTCTCCACGAGCAAAGATATCCAATAATATACAATATAGTGTTGTATAATATAATGTGATTATATATTGGGAATCATCCTCTTGGGATGCAGCAAATCCCCCTTTTCCAACAGGTTTTTCTCCAGTGTGAGGTCCCAGCTCTATGATTTCCAGGGAGACATTTCCCTTTCAGCCACAGGACTCGGATAAAACCCTTTTACTTGATTTTTAAAGCATCTCAAGATTGCTGCCTACACTCTGCTGGTCACTCTTGCCATCCCTGCTGGCATCACTAACCCAAAGCTCCCCTGGAAAATCCTACTTTTAGGATCACCCTCTTCCACCACTGCTAAAACAATTTTGGATGCTGGAAGTTTCAAACCAGAGAGCATCCCCGTGGGGATGCTCCTCACCGTGGCGCGAGGTAGAGGATGCAGTGCTCTCCCCTCTGCATCTTCTCCAGGGCTTTGTCGATGCCGATGGGGATGTCGTGGTCCTCCCCTTCGCCCACCACGAATTTCACATCTTTGCAGTCGAACCTGGTGCCACCACAGAATCCTTCCAGGTGAACTGCAAGGGAGGGTGAGAGGGGAATCACACCCAGAGCCACACAAACCCAAAGCAAGGTGGGCTCCAAAGCAAATCATCGAATCCCAGAGTGGTTTGGGTTGAGAGGGACCTTAAAGCTCATCCAGTCCCAACCCCCCTGCCAGCAGCAGGGACACCTTCCACTAGACCAGGTTGCTCAGAGCCTCATCCAACCTGGCCTTGAAAACTTTGAAAATATAAAATATCTTCTAAATCTTTTAAATCTCCCAAAATCCAACAAAACCTCCAGCTCTGGAAAGGGGGAAAAGATAGAGGGAAGGAGCCCACGGTGAGCGGAGAGGGATGGGGAGGGCTTGGAAACCTTGCTGAACAGCAAAGAGAGGCATTATCTCGCCTCACCAAGGACGAGACAACAGATAAACATCGTGACTAATATGTTCCCCTCGTACTCCACTGCACGAGTCAAGCCTTACTGGAACTGGATATTGCTCCTGGCACGCCGCCACGCCGCGTTTATCACGGCGATTACGAACCTTCTATAGGGTACTATACCCTACCCTGGAAACAAGGCTGTGTTCTCCTGCCTCTGAGAACTCAGAGTACAAGATAAACATTATTTTTCTCATTTTATTTATTTTTATTCCTCTTTTTTTGTTTTTTTTTTTTTTTTTTTTAAATCTCTATCCAATAACCACACTGTTCCAGCCTCAGAAGCGCAGCCGGAGCGGACACAGGGTACCTGGCACATTCACCACCTGGTACTCCTGGCTGGGTTTCCACAGTAAGATTATTCTTTTATTTATTTGAACCTGAAGATATTTTTCAGGCTTTAGGAGAAGAGTTTTATGTTCTTTACACTCTGCTTGCAGGGTACCAGGCACATGCATGCAGGTAGGTATAAAGTAAATTTCATAAGGAACTCTTATGCAGCATTTAAAAAAGAAAAAAGCCAAAATAAACAACAAAAAAAGAAAGCTTTTAAGAGGAAAAATTCATAGTAGGCATCACAACTTTGCTTAAGGAGTTTGGAAGGACAGAGAAGAGATGTCACCCATGCAAGTGCTGCTGAAAAGGTGGAAAGGAGGGATGATGAGGAAGAAAACAACCCTCAAGCCTCTGGAAACAGCCCCTCCAGCACCACATGGAGCCGCAGGATGTGACACCGGGTACCAGGGGACACTGAGCCAGCAGCCACCAGGCCAGACACAGCTGAGAGGGTCCAGGCTCCATATGGGACAGCTGCAGGCTGGGCTGAAGGAAACCTGCTCCATGGACACCTCCCTGTTCCAGGAGCTAGGGAATGTCCCTGAGACAGACACACACAAAGGGGGACCACGGGCAGCCCCCCACTCCCGGGGGGATCCAGCCCTCGGGTGTTACACGTCACCATCACACAGCCCGAGGACGCTCTCCCCACCGCGGGGACAGGACACCAAGCTCTGCCTTGTCACCCTCCTCCTGCCACCAAAACTGGGACTCAAGGACAAAAGGCAAATCCAGCTCCTCCAGGACCAACCTCTGCTTTTCCATCACCCAAACCCAAGCTGGCTATTTTCTTAAGTATAGAAAAGCAGAAAAATTCAGCTTAAAATACAGATAACCCCTCCAGCACCATCCCATCTCCCTACACATTCCCACCGAGCACAGATCCATAATCCCTGACCCCAAGAGCAGCTGTCCCAGGTCCTCTGGCCCCAGTGGGATGAGACAGCAATGGGAAGATCTCAGTTTATCCCAGGCTGCACAGGAGGATCCTTCCCTTCAAGGACAGTTTCACTCTATTTTAATAACACATAAAATACACCAAGTAAAGAGGGGAAAATCTCCGCTCGGGTTTCCAGGAGCAGGTCAGCTGGCTGCAGTCACTCTTGGATTACAAGGAAAAAAGAAAAACTAAACAACAAAAAAAACAACCAACCCCCAAGCTGCTGAAGGAACATCACTCTGGTTGCAGCTCTGACTTATTGTTCTCTCGGTGCCTGCAGCGATTTTGTTTTTGAAGAGCTGAGAACAGAGTGTACTGAGTGCGGCTGGCACACGAACTTGATGTGCTGACAGCAATTTGTACTCAGATTAAAAACGGAGGAGGAGGAGGGGTGGGTGGGGAGGTGGTGGAGGGGGTGTGGGGGGGAGAAAAAAGGTTGTAACAAAAGCTGGAATGTCAGATTTCAACTATAACCTGGGGTTTTTAGGGACTGGAACTGTGAATTAGGGTCTGTAAAATGTAAAACCTATAAAAATCTTTTCAAAACTTCAGCCTGGAGATCCTTGCTCCTGTAAGCACAGCTCCTTCCAGCCTAATTCCAGCAGCAATGTACCTCCCAAATACATGGCTGAGAGAAAACATCACTGCTTCCCTGGGCTGGGCTGCCACGCTGTCCCTATGGCCACCACGCTGTCCCTGTGGCCACCACGCTGTCCCTGTGGCCACCACGCTGTCCCCAAGGCTGCTCCATCCCCAGTACAATGCTCACCCTAAACATCACTGCATTTGGTATTATAAAAAAAAGCCAATTTTCATCCAGAATCCTTGCTGCAAGGCTGCCAGGTTGCCTGGTGTTGCTTCTCCTCATCCTCTCTCACAGGGATGTATTTAAAAGTCTCTGACCCCTGGATGTATAGAGAGCTATAAGGATCTATAGGGATCTATAGGTCTAAATGAATCAAAAGCCACAGGAGCATCCATCTCCACTATTCTGCCCACCCATGTGCTCTGATGGCCACATTAATTTGAAATAGATAAAGCAGCAGCAGGCTTTGGGGTATCAGGCACACGAGGAGCCTCGTTATTTAGCTCATTATGTCCTTTTAGATTGGTAATTCCTGGCTGGTGCTTTCCCCCCCCTCCCCGCCTCTGTATCCTCCTGAGCATCAGCACATCCAGGAAAACCTCGAGCTCCAAAAGGAACAACCATAGAGGGATCAGGGCTCTCCTCATCCTCTGCACTGAGCATGGTGCTGCCTGTAACACCCTCAGACCCAACACAAATAAAGAGGAATGCTGGATCTATGATGATCTCAATTATATTTAGTCTTTTAGTTTAACCTTTGGGGTAGCAGAGCTGGCTGGAAGCTCGGCTCGCAGCTGGTCCCCAGCTATGATGCTCTCCACAGGAGAGGCAGACAGTCAAGTCTGAGTCAAAAACTCATTTTTCTTTCAAAAAAAAAACCTCTTTAGAAGAACCAGTCGTTCAAGGCAGGGAGCTTTATGAGCTGTCACAGCTCAGATCCAATTTCTGCTTCGCTAAAGGGAGTTCATCTTTGTGTACAGGAGCTCTGAGAGGGAGAAGAGAAAGTCGCTGTCTCCTGTTTGCAGTGAGCTGTGTGTCTGGGGCTGAGTGCTTCTTGGAAAGAAAAGGAAAAAAAAACCCAACAAAAATAAATGAGCCTGGTTTTCCCATCCAGCCCTACAAAATGTCTGCTCCAGAAATGTGACCAGAACAGAGAGAGCCCAAGGGGACCCGAGCTCCTCATCCTCCAGCATCACCTGAGACCACCCCAACCTCAGCAAACCTTCTGTATCCATTTCCTTCCCCCCTCCCATCACTGCAGCCCTCCAGCTGCAAAAGAAACGGCTCCATCCTGCAGCAGATGTGACAAAACCCACCAAAACAACTGATATTGGAGCAAGAAGGTCAAAGAAGCTGCCAAGCACCTACATCGGTGCCCGAAACACGCAGCAAGGGATGTCATCGGGGGAGGACATCCCAGCTGCCAACACTTGAGGCTACACAGAGGCCCCCCCCCCTTTTTTTTTTTCCTTTTTCCCTTTTTTTTCCCCCTTTTGGGGTTTTTTTGTTTGGTTGTTTTTTGGTTTTGTTTTTGTTTTTTTTCTCCATGAGCTGCACAGATGAAAGTTGATGTGTCCAGCTCGGACACTGGGATGGATGCAAAAGGGGTCAGAGGAGATGGCAGAGCCCCAAAACCCCACGGGGGTTTGCTCCCTCCATCCTCCCCCGGGAACTCACAGGGCTGTGTTTGCCAACACAGTGAAGAAAACAGAGCACAGGTTATATTCCAGTGGTCACTCCACTGGGAGGTTTTCTAATCAATGCTCCTGGCCAGCAGCTCTGGCAAAGCCACCGTGGCTCTCCCAGCCCTTCTCCATCCCATCCAGCCTCCAGATGGATGGAACTGCATCCCACCATGATCCACAGCCACCTACAACTGATACAGCAAGTCCTGGCTTGGGAGAAGCAAGCAGGGCTGCTCTGGGGCAGGCTGGCCCCTCCAGACCCCCCCACAGAGGTATCAGCACTCACTTTCCACCGTAGCACCTTCGTTAGGGTTGGAATAACCTTCTCCTTTCCTCTTGATCCTGCGGATTATCCCTCCGTCCTCAAACAAGTCCTCACCTTTGAAGTCAAGTAGCTCAACCTAAAAAAAAATAATAATAATTAAAAAATAAGAAAAATAAGAAAGAAAAGGTAGGCAGAGCTCAGGGAGATGGAAAGGAGAGGAGAAAAACAACAGAAAAGCCACAAAGCAGCAGTTCATCCTCCAGCTGGAGAGCCAAGCCAGCTAATTCTCCATTCAGCTGACGAGCAGAAGTTGCCCATAAAAGCCAGGTCCAAGCCACAGCATAATCCACCCGATTTATTAGAAACTGGGACACATCCAGTACCTGAAGCTTAACACAAAGTAACAGTAAAAATCAGTTTATTAAGGGTAAGGTAAGAGAACAACACAGCTGGTGCTGGAAGATGCTGTGAAAGCTGCCCAGGAGCAGCGTGGGCAGGAGCTTCCCTTTCATTCTCCAATGGGACCAGCTTAGTCCCCGCTCGACTGGGAAGGATTAAACCTGACTTAGGACAGACCCACTCCTCCCGCCCCACCACCTTGTCCCAACGAGCCCTACCCAGTGAGCTCACCCTGCTAAAACCTTGGCTTTCCTCCTGCCCCACAGCACTCACCAGTTTTTAGCACCCAGAGGCATTTCCCAGCCGTTTTTTTTCCCTTCCCAAGTGCATTTTTAAACTGGGAATCTGCCCGCTCCTCCCTTCCCCGGCAGCCGGGGCTCTCCCCAGCCGGAGTTTTCAGTCCCAGCCTCCCAGCTCAGACACACATTTCTGAGAAAGCCCTGGCAGCGATTCCTGGAGCAGAGGGACACGTTTCAGGAATCCAAGCTGGGGTTTTGGTTGTTGTTGTTGATGGTTTTCTTTCTCTTTTTTTTTTCTCCCTTATTTCTGAGCTGGCTGGCAAGGCAGAGAGGGAGCGAGCGAGCTCACCCACGCGCCGGCTCACCGCTGTGACTTGCCTCAAAGAGGAGAGTGGCGTTGGAAGGGATTTTGGGGGCGCTGCCAGCAGAGCCATAGGCGTATTCAGGTTTGCAGAGCAAGTAGCAGATCTCTCCCTTCTTCATGGTTGCCACCCCGATGTCCCATGCCTTGATGACCTGACCTAGGAGAGAGGCAGATGTCAGGCGGGAGGGAGCGACCGGCAGCTTGGAACAATCCCAGCTGGGGCGCTGCGAGGATGGCACCCCCCCAAACAAAAAAGAGAAAAGCACCCTCAGAAGTCACCTACAGCAGGACTGACACCCTCCATCTGTCCTGCAACAGGGTCCCACCCCCAGGATCATCCCACACCGCCAGGATCATCCCACACCCCCCGGGATCATCCCACACCCCCCGGGATCATTTCACCCTGAGCATCCCCCACTGGGATCATCCCACACCCACTTGGGATTAGCCCATCCTGAGCATCCCCCACTGGGATCATCCCACATTCCCACTGGGATCATCCCACACTCCACTGGGATCATCCCACACCCTGAGCTTCACCTCCTGGGATCATCCCACACTCCCACTGGGATCATCCCACCCTGAGCTTCACCCACTGGGATCATCCCACATTCCCACTGGGATCATCCCAATCCTTCCGGGATCATCCACACGCTGAGCTTCACCTCCTGGGATCATCCCACACCCCACTGGGATCATCCCACACCCTGAGCTTCACCTCCTGGGATCATCCCACACCCCACTGGGATCATCCCACCCTGAGCATCCCCCACTGGGATCATCCCAACCCCTCCAGGATCATCCACACCCTGAGCTTCACCCACTGGGATCACCCCACATTCCCACTGGGATCATCCCAACCCCTCCAGGATCATCCACACCCTGAGCTTCACCCACTGGGATCATCCCACCTTGAGCATCCCCCACCTCCGGGACCATCCCAACCCCACTGGGACCACCCCAACCCCACTGGGACCACCCCACACCCCGCAGGATGAGCCCACCCGGAGCACCCCCGCGCAGGGACCCCCGGGGCTCACCCTTGCCCAGGCTGAAGACGAAGGGCTCGTTCCGATCGCGGCTGGAGTCGAACTTCTTCCCGTTGGCCAGCTTGCCCTTGTAGTGCACATACACCTTGTCCCCGATCATGGGGGACTCCTCTGCGCTCCCGGGGCGCTTAATGACCTGAGAGGGAGAAACCACTCGTGAGAGAGCGGGGACAGCTCAGGACGTGGATACAGAGAGACATACAGACACACACATGTGTTTATATACAGACACACACACACATGTATTTATATACAGACACACACATGTATTTATATACAGATACACACACACATGTGTTTATATATATACACACACATATATATGTATTTTTATATATATATATACACACAAATATATAAAAATATATATACATGCATGTACATATGTAAAAACTTGTATATAAGTTTATATACATGTACATGCATGCATTTATATATATTTTATATGCATAAATGTATAAATATATGAACTATATATATGTATATACATGCATGCATTTATGTATGTATTTATTATGCATACGTATTATTATTATGCATTTATATACATGTATATATACATGTACATGCATGCATCTATATTTATTTTTTTCCCTTTTCTTTTCCCCTTTTTTCTTTTCTCTCTTCCCCCTTTTTCTTTTCTCTCTTCCCCCTTTTTCTTTTCTCTCTTCCCCCTTTTTCTTTTCTCTCTTCCCCCTTTTTCTTTTCTCTCTTCCCCCTTTTTCTTTTCTCTCTTCCCCCTTTTTCTTTTCTCTCTTCCCCCTTTTTCTTTTCTCTCTTCCCCCTTTTTCTTTTCTTTTTCCCCCCTTTTTCTCTTCCTTTCTCTTTTTCCCTTTTTTCTTCTTTTTCTCTTCTTTTCTTTTTCTCCTTTTTCCCTTTTTCTTCTTTTTTCCCTTTTTCTCCCTTTTTTCTTTTTTCTCCCTTTTTTCTTTTCTTTTTTCCTCCTTTTTTCTTTTTTCCTATTCTCTTTTCTTTTTTTCTTTTCTCCCCTTTTTTCCTTTTCTTTATTTTTTTTTTCTTTTTTCTCCAATTGAACACTCCAGCCTGGAACAAGCCGTTCTCCAACTGAGGATGGAGCAGGGGAGGATACTATTCTTAGAGGAAAGGTCTCATTCAACTGCAGAAGAGCAATTGCTGGGGAGCAGAACTATCCAGAAACAGCCCTGAATCTAAAACAAAAAAACCAGAACAGGGGGTTGTGGAGCAGAGGGGGTGACCTCAGCAATGTGCTCTTTCTAACATCTCTGAGTCAGGCACAAAAATGCTTTGTGGATTTACAGCTAATCATCTGATTAGGAACACAATAGCAGCGAAATTCAGCGAGCAGCCTGAATCCATCGCTCTTAAAACATCACTGCATCCTTCTTCATCCCAAAGGATGCTCCTTTCCTTTCACATTTAACATAAATAAATCATCATCATCATCCCAACAGCCCTTGGAAGTATGGTGTGACCTCCAAAGGGTTGGGGATGCAGCCCACCGATGTCACCTCGCGCCCCACAATGAAGATAAAAGGGCAGGACCCTGCTGGAAGCTCCATCTCACCTTCAGGACCCCTCGGTCTCGAGCCGGTGTGATGTCCTCCCCGCGCTCGGCCAGAGCCACCGCCTGCACCTCCCCTTCGCTCTTGGTGGCTTCATCAGTGGTCATGGTCTCCTTGCATAAGCCCTGGGCCTGGGGAGACACGACACGTACCCCCTCAGCCCAGCAGGACCAGGGGAGGTGGGGTAAGAGGAAAAGGTTAAAGGAAATTAGCAGCTCTGCTGTAGGGCAGGAAGTCTGGAGAACATCTCCAGCGGGCAGGGCAGAAAAGTCTCTTCCCAGGTGCCACCCAGGTCAACGCTGCACCCCGGGCATTGCCCCAGCAGGCTCCCCCAGCAAGAGTTTTACCCCAAAAACCACCAGCATCTTCTGTGGTGATGCTCCACTGAGCATCCCTTTTGACACAGGACCACATCAAGGGCAAGGGGCATTAGGAATAAATTCTTTGGTGTGAGGGTGGTGAGACCCTGGCCCAGGCTGGCCAGAGAAGCTGTGGCTGCTCCTCCCTGGAAGTGTTCTGGGCCAGATTGGATGAGGCTCTGAGCAACCTGGTCTAGTGGAAGGTGTCCCTGCTGCTGGCAGGGGGGTTGGGACTGGATGAGCTTTAAGGTCCCTCCCAACCCAAACCAGTCTGGGATTCTGTGATTCTATGAAACCAGGAGAGATTAAAGTGCTCATGGGCAAGAAGCAAAGGGCTGATGGCCACCAAACTTCACCCATCCTTTCTGGCTCACATAGAGGTGGGCATCCCTTGGGTGCTAGAAATAGATATACCAAGCCAGCATCTGCCTTTTGAGTTATTTTACACAGTCCAAGATAATTTTCCACAAGGAATTACTTATTTTTCAGAGACTCTATTATTCAGAAAGCAGCTCCTCAACCCCAGGCAAATCTTGCTTTCTCTTGCCCACCAAGAACAACCCCAAAAAAAAGAGAGAGCAAGACTCCAAGCCTCAAGCAAGGAAAGCATCACCCTGCATGGAAAGACCTAAAATCACAGCAAGCATCTTCTCCAAGAATTAAAACAAACTCAACAACCAAAAGAATCCCAACTATTTGGGTGGATAAAGAGAAAATTCACAGCAAGACCCTAAAAAATTGGGGAGTTTTTTTTTGAGCTCCCAACGTCATCGCGCAAGCAGACGAGGTGCCGGGAAAAGCCACATTTTTTGCTAATCACAGCCTTTTTCCAACGGTGCCTGGTGAAAAGAGAATTGCTTAGGATTATTTTTATTTTTTTTTAAAGATTTCCTGATGATTTCCTTCAGACTTTCAGGCTATTTTGGTCGTTGCACTGCTGCGTGACACGTAATCAAGGAAACATGTGACGGAGAATTAGAAAGCGATGGGGTTTGGGTTTGTTGGGGTTGGTTTTTTTTTAAGACATAAACCAGATCTATTAAAGTCACTCTAATTGCAAAACTTTTCCCACAGTCTTTGGTGTAGAAGCTGATGTTAACCAGCAGGAGAAATCATTCATTCAAGGGATTCAAAAAGAGCAAAGAAAAGATGTTTTCAAGTCCAGATAAGTTGTGCTGTGAGAAGAATCCTGCTCCTCACACCCGGGTGGGAAGGGAAGAGCTGGAACCCGGCCCCTCCTCCAGCACAGGAAGCCACTGAGACACAAAGAGCTTTGCAATGGAAGAAGTACAGAGAAAAATAAGGGAACTACTTGCTGCAATGCTCAATTCTCACAGTTTTGGGGGTAATATTTAAGGAGTTTTCACGTCTGCTCCTTTTCTCCTGCTCTGCTGATGAGAAAACCTGAAAAAACACTTAAAAAAAAAGCAACTTTGGTGGTGACACTCGTCAGCTCACAGGTATTTATACACTGGAACAGAGGCCACCTTCCACTTGGGAAGGAAGTTTTTACACTGAGGGTGGTGAGACACTGGCCCAGGTTGCCCAGAGAGGTGGTAGAAGCCCCAAGAAGATGAAAATTCATCCCTGGAAACACTCAAGGTCAGGTTGGTTTGGGATCTGAGCAACCTGATGTGGTTGAAGATGTCCCTGCCACTGCTGGGGAGTTGGACTAGAGACCTTGAAAAGTCCCTTCCAAGCCAAACCACTCTATGATTTGGGTGCTGAGATGGTCTCCAAGCCACTATGGTCCATGCCACCAGCACAGCCATCCTCTTGGAGATGAGTGAGGAGGTGCTGGTGCCCATCACATCATGGGAACACCACTGTCACCAGGCTTCCCAGCACAGATCTTGTGTGGCACCAAGGACACAGCACCCATAACCCATTTATTAAGGATCAGGAGAAACCCTGAAGAAGAACAGCTCACAAAAGAAGCGTCACCTCCTGGGGCAGAACCACCCAAGGTCCATCAAGCAGCCACCACTGAGATGTAAAAGACAGATGGGGAGGTGCTGGCTCCAACTCCTGGGTTGCTAAATCCCACCAAGAGATATCTAAAAATACATTCTACGCATCCTTCTCATTATTTTTCTACGTAAGCAATTAGTGGAGTCATCCAGGGCAGCCGGCCAAGGCGGGCGGGAGGGGAGAGGCTCTGCGTCAGAAGCAGTGGGAGGGATGGAGCCTGCAAGAGCAGCTCCTAAAGATGTGGTCCACGTTATGAAAGAGCTCAAGACTCCTCCAGCCACTGAAAACAGCTCCAACTAGGTTAGAGGAAAAAAAAAAGACCACAGCGCTCCTGCTTCTCTCCGGTTTGGAGCAGCAGAAGGAGGCTGGCTGAGCTCCAACATCTCAATTCATTGGAAACAAAGAGTTGTAGGGGAAAAAAAATCAGAATAAAATGAGAAAAAAATAAAATGAGAAAAAAATAAAATGAGAAAAAAAGAGGAGAAAAAAATAAAATGAGAAAAAAAGAGGAGAAAAAAATAAAATGAGAAAAAAAGAGGAGAAAAAAATAAAATGAGAAAAAAAGAGGAGAAAAAAATAAAATGAGAAAAAAAGAGGAGAAAAAAATAAAATGAGAAAAAAAGAGGAGAAAAAAATAAAATGAGAAAAAAAGAGGAGAAAAAAATAAAATGAGAAAAAAAGAGGAGAAAAAAATAAAATGAGAAAAAAAGAGGAGAAAAAAATAAAATGAGAAAAAAAGAGGAGAAAAAAATAAAATGAGAAAAAAAGAGGAGAAAAAAATAAAATGAGAAAAAAAGAGGAGAAAAAAATAAAATGAGAAAAAAAGAGGAGAAAAAAATAAAATGAGAAAAAAAGAGGAGAAAAAAAGAGGAGAAAAAAAGAGGAGAAAAAAAGAGGAGAAAAAAAGAGGAGAAAAAAAGAGGAGAAAAAAAAGAGGAGAAAAAAAGAGGAGAAAAAAAGAGGAGAAAAAAAGAGGAGAAAAAAAGAGGAGAAAAAAAGAGGAGAAAAAAAGAGGAGAAAAAAAGAGGAGAAAAAAAGAGGAGAAAAAAAGAGGAGAAAAAAAGAGGAGAAAAAAAGAGGAGAAAAAAAGAGGAGAAAAAAAGAGGAGAAAAAAAGAGGAGAAAAAAAGAGGAGAAAAAAAGAGGAGAAAAAAAGAGGAGAAAAAAAGAGGAGAAAAAAAGAGGAGAAAAAAAGAGGAGAAAAAAAGAGGAGAAAAAAAGAGGAGAAAAAAAGAGGAGAAAAAAAGAGGAGAAAAAAAGAGGAGAAAAAAAGATATATCTACTTTTCAAGATTTAAATACCAGGGAGCCCAGGGGCTGTCGTTGAGAGCTGTGCAAGCTTGGTTGGAGGTGTCAGAACCTGGATCTTCTCGTTGCAGGACCACGTGTGCTTTGGATACAGGGAGGGGATTAATTAATAAATGACCCCATGCAAATGCCTCTGGGTGTGTTCTGACACCCCAAGCGGATCCCGCTCTCCTGGCTCTCCTACCCACGAGCTTAACATCCCAAGTGTGTAAATAAAGGCAGGTTAAACCTCTTCCTCCAAACACCCACGTGGCTTTGCTTCCTTGGGATGTAAATAGGGAGGGAAGGATGGATGGGGGGGAGCAGAGAGGGTGGGGAAGGGTTAAACCCCCCCCAATTCTGAAATAGGTAAAGGCACCTGGAAAGGTCACAGGTGAGCAAGAGGGAAGGGATCTGCAGGTACCAAGAATGAAAACGATGGGAAGGTGATTCAAGAAATCCAGAGCATGTCCCAGGAAAGGGGGACACATCATTGGGGGGGGGATTTGCCCACTTTGGGGGGGTTTTTGCCCAGTTTGCACAGCCATTCTGAAGCAAAATTAATAAATTGATAATTAATAATTGATTCTTCCCATTCCAAAGCAAAACCACCCCAAAAAACCCCTCTGCTCCGGCTCCAACCCCAACGCCAGGGTCTGGTCCACACCTCCAGCCACCACCTGGGCACTTTGCAGCCATAGGGACACGGAGCTGCCACCTCCACCCTCCCCCACACCCTGTGAAAGGGCCAAATAATTCCTCAATGCTAAAAAATATAAGATAAAAAGGGTTTGGGGTTTTTTACTCCTTTGCTTTCTATCAGTCCCCACTCTGCCAGATGATCTGAAAATTCAGCGGAGCTGTTTAATCTGTAATTTAAAAGCTATAACAAAAAAAGCTTTAAAATCCAGATTTTTTTGACATCTGGACACAATCTCTCCTTCAAAGACAACTATTTCAGTGTTCAGTAATTAGAAATTCATCAAAGAGCTTCTAATTGAGCAAATAAGTGAGTTCAGGAGGCTCCTACACGTGTGCTTCACTCGGACCAGCACATCCCAAGCCACGTCGGTCCTCAGCTCCACTAAATGGACAGAAACTCCCTGAATTGCTCAAAAAACAACCCCAGCTGCATCCTTCCTTCGTGTCAGTCTGCTCCTTCCCCAAACACCGTCCTGCACGCTGGCAAAAGCACTTGCAAATATTCTTTTTCCCCCTCAGAGCAGCATCACCGTGGCTGATGCTCATGAGAAACGATGCTGCTTCCAAAAAACCACATTCTCTGCTTTTCTTTTTTTTGGTCTATTTTTTTAAAAGCAGGTATGACAAAAGGCTTTTTTTAATTATTATTATTTTTAAGCTGGGCAGTGGCTGGTTTCTGGGGCTTTTTTGTGCTTTTTAAGCTGGGCAGTGGCTTTTTTGGGGGGTTTTTGTGCTTTTTAAGCTGGGCAGTGGCTGGTTTTTGGGGGTTTTGTTTTGCTCTTTAAGCTGGGCAGTGGCTGTTTTGGGGTTTTTTTTTGCTTTTTAAGCTGGGCAGTGGCTGGTTTTTGGGGTTTTTTTTTCTTTTTAAGCTGGCAGTGGCTGTTTTTGGGGGGCTTTTGTGCTTTTTAAGCTAGGCAGTGGCTGCTTTTTGGGGTTTTTTTTTTGCTTTTTAAGCTGGGCAGTGGCTGCTTTTGGGGGTTTTTTGTGCTTTTTAAGCTGGGCAGTGGCTGTTTTTTGGGGGTTTTGTGCTTTTTAAGCTGGGCAGTGGCTGTATTTTGGGGTTTTTTTGTGCTTTTTAAGCTGGGCAGTGGCTGTTTTTTGGGGGTTTTGTGCTTTTTAAGCTGGGCAGTGGCTGGTTTTTGGGGGTTTTTATTTTTTGCTTTTTAACCTGGGCAGTGGCTGTATTTTGGGGTTTTTTTGTGATTTTTAAGCAGGGCAGGGTCTGTTTTTTGGGGTTTTTTTTTTGCTTTTCAAGCTGGGCAGTGGCTGTTTTTTGGGGGTTTTTGTGCTTTTCAAGCTGGCCAGTGGCTGTTTTTTTGGGGTTTTTTGTGCTTTTTAAGCTGGGCAGTGGCTGGTTTTTGGGGGGTTTTTTTTTGCTTTTTAAGCTGGGCAGTGGCTGTTTTTTGGAGGTTTTTTTGTGCTTTTTAAGCTGGGCAGTGGCTGTTTTGGGGTTTTTTTTTTCTTCTTAAGCTGGGCAGTGGCTGGTTTTGGGGGGTTTTTTTTGCTTTTTAAGCTGGGCAGTGGATGCTTTTTGGGGTGTTTTTTTGCTTTTCAAGCTGGGCAGTGGCTGTTTTGGGGGGTTTTTTTGTGCTTTTTAAGCTGGTCAGTGGCCATTTTTGTTTTTTTTTTTTCCTTTTTAAGCTGGACAGCAGCTGGTATCTTCCCCACCTTTATTACCCTCCGAGTGTTGCAGGTTTTCCAGGTTGTCTGCCTGAAAATCACCACTCAGCACTTGCAGAAAAGTCATTTTCCCCTTTTGCACACACCTTTCAAACAACAAAAACTCCACTCCAGGAGGACACATGCCCTACAACTGCAGAAATCCACACCATAAAAAGAAAAAAACCAACAAAAAAAAGCCATTTATTTTTTTTACAATCCCCTCTCCACATGGATATTTTATCTTCCAGCTTAGAGAAACAGGAGAAAAATTGAGAGCAGGGAATAGGATGCAGA
Organism: Caprimulgus europaeus; assembly: GCA_907165065.1. Next base: position 2,795,859 of record OU015550.1, on the reverse strand, counting down.
TGTCTGACCCCAGGCTGAGGACAGACAGGTATCACACATGCTAGAGTTTCACCAAACACACGATCCCAAGCCACATTTCCTAGAAATCAGCATACCAGGAATTTGCCAGCTCCAAATGGAAACTTCATGTCACATCACAGATCCCGTTCCCAGAGGCTCACGGGAGGGGAAAAGGGAGGGAGAGGACAGGGAGGGAAGGGAGAGGGCAGGGAGGGAAGGGAGAGGGCAGGGAGGGAAGGGAGAGGGCAGGGAGGGAAGGGAGAGGGCAGGGAGGGAAGGGAGAGGGCAGGGAGGGAAGGGAGAGGAGAGGAGAGGAGAGGACAGGGAGGGAGGGAGAGGAGAGGACAGGGAGGGAGGGAGAGGAGAGGAGAGGACAGGGAGGGAGGGAGAGGAGAGGAGAGGAGAGGACAGGGAGAGGAGAGGAGAGGAGAGGACAGGGAGGGAGGGAGAGGAGAGGAGAGGACAGGGAGGGAGGGAGAGGAGAGGACAGGGAGGGAGGGAGAGGAGAGGACAGGGAGGGAGGGAGAGGAGAGGACAGGGAGGGAGGGAGAGGAGAGGACAGGGAGGGAGGGAGAGGAGAGGACAGGGAGGGAGGGAGAGGAGAGGACAGGGAGGGAGGGAGAGGAGAGGAGAGGACAGGGAGGGAGGGAGAGGAGAGGACAGGGAGGGAGGGAGAGGAGAGGACAGGGAGGGAGGGAGAGGAGAGGACAGGGAGGGAGGGAGAGGAGAGGACAGGGAGGGAGGGAGAGGAGAGGGCAGGGAGGGAGGAAAGGGAGAGGGCAGGGAGGGAGGGAGGGAGAGGAGAGGGCAGGGAGGGAGGGAGAGGAGAGGGAAGAGAAAGGTTTTGCTGGGTCTCACCTTGCCACCATGTGATGGCTGGAGAAGGTTTGAAGGTTCAAGGAGGGGTGGTGGTCAGAGGTGCCCACCCAGAGATGAGGTGGGGATTGATTTCACACAAATACCTGTTAAAAAGATGAAAAAAAAAGAATTAAAAATCAAATATTAAAATAAAAAACTACACATGCTTGATGCTAAAACAGGATTTAAGTAGAAAGGAGAACTGAGATGGTGGTTTTAAGCCACAGATCATGCTCCACACCATGGTCAGAAAGTAGGGATGAGACCATGAAGAAAACCTCCTGTGGCAGCTCATCTGCTCCCCACAGCCACAGGAAGATGCTTTGACTCGCTGTTTCCATCAAACAGCATTTAGCATCTTACCATCAGCTTCAAAAAATAAAAGGGGGAAAAAAAAAAGTCTCTATTCTGTCCAACTTTTTTATTGACCGTTGCTGAAAGTCAGGATGAAAATTAACAGGATGGAAAAATAAGAGCTGGCTGCTCTGGGGTTTAGTTTTTTAAGACCTACTGAGTATTTTCATGGCACCACAACAGCCCCCAAAGCTTTGGATTGCAACACGGGAGGGAGTTTCTTTAAAATGCAAAGGTCAAGCTAAAAAAACCCAACAAATTTAAACACACAAAGGAGAGATGTGGGGCCTCAAATCCCAGCCAGCAGCACCCCAAATCCCAGCCCCTCGACCCAGGCAGCAGCATGGGGATGCACCTCCATCCCCAGCACACCCACCACCACTTAGGGAAGAACAACCCCATTAGCACAGCAGCTGGGTTCTCTCCACCATCCCATCGAGTTTTCACTTCCCCCTTAACTGTAAAAACTCTTTTTTCTGATAAATACCTCCTTCCTGAGCAAACTGGCCCCGTGCAGCAGGAGAGGGGCGACCAGAGCAGCAATTTTTTCCCTGCACAAGGGTGTGTCAAGATGCCTGCAACATCAGCCTGAGGAGCAGAGATGGCATTTGAGTTGGTAATCAATTAAAATAGGGATTTCTAAGAAAATAGAACCTTCTCAAACCCTCCATGTAACCCTCAGATCCACCCCAACACAGAAGGATGCACCCAGACAGCAAGTGCCATTTCTCACATATCACAACTTGAATTTAAAATTAACTAAAATTAACTTTTTCTTTTTCTTTTTTTTTTTTTTTTTTAAATCCTGGCCATTTGACTTCCCCCCTCCTCCTTTGAAATAAACGGGGAAGTCATAAATTTAAGTTATCACCAGCTGAATAAGACTCACACAGATTGATTTACTTCCTAGCATGCACGTTGTGCAAGCAGCTAACATCCCAGCAGGCCAGTCATGGCAACTTTTATTCAAATAATAATAATAATAATAATAAAACAACCCAACAAAACACAAACAGATTTATTTTAATTGCCCAGCACCCTGATGAACCTCCATCACACCCAGGGTGAACTGTGACTTACTGGGGACCCAAGAAAATTCCCTGCTCACTTTTAGCCAGGGCAGGTCACTGCTCCAGGGTTAATTCCAGCTCATAGAGACCCTGGTACCCCCCCAGCATCCTCCCAGCATCACCCCAGTATCCCTCTGAGCATCCCCCCCCCAGCATCCTCCCAGCATCACTCCAGTATCTCCCAAGCATTCTCTCAGTATTCCCAAAGGATTCTCCCAGCATCCCCCCAGTATCCACCCAAGCATCACACCAGTATGACCCCAGCATCCTCTCAGTATCACTCCAGTATTCTCCCAGTATCACTCCAGTATCCCCCCCAAGCATCCTCCCAGCATCACTCCAGTATTGTCCCCAGTATTCTCCCAGTATCACTCCAGTATCCCCCCAAGCATCACACCAGTATGACCCCAGCATCCTTTCAGTACCACTCCAGTATCCCCCATAAGCACCCTCCCAGTATCCCCAAAGGATCCTCCCAGCATCACTCCAGTAACCCCTCAAGCATCCTCCCAGCATCACTCTAGTATCCCTCCAAGCATCACACCAGTATTCTCCCAGTATCACTCCAGTATCCCCCCAAGCATCACTCCAGCATCCCCCAGTATTCTCCCAGCATCACTCCAGTATCCCAGTGCCCTCCCACCCCACCCCAGGACACCCCAGAGAGGGACGCAGTCGCCTTTATCCCAATCCACCTCCCAGGGATCAGAGGGTGTCGGTGCTACAGCAGCAACGGGAGGGGTTTAAGTCATGAAGAAATGAAGGAAGGGAGAAAAGGCACCCAGTGCAGGTGGGGAACAACCACAGCACTTGGACTTGCTTCATCACATCTCCCAGCTCATATTTTTAAACATCTGAAGAGGTTTTTGCTAAGATCCAAATCAGAACTAATTTTTTTTATTATTATTTATTTATTTATTTTTAATTTAATTAATTTTTTTTTTAAATAATATATGGAATAAAAGGCTGTGCTCAAGTTTCAGCTGCAGCAAGAGGAACAAGTGAGCAGGATGCTTTGTTGCTTCCCTGCTGCCAGAAGAAATATTTCAAGAGAGAAGAAGATGGGTTGAGCCTGTCTGCGTCCCGCCGGGAGCGCGCCCACAGCAGCCACGTGCAGAGGGCTTGCAGAAAAGGGCATTTCTTTTATTTGTATCAGTTCACAATATAAATAATTTTAAATAATTTGGTTCTTTCAGTGGTTATCTAGCAAGGAAATGCTCACTTGGGGGGTTTAAAATGAAAAAAATCACAGAAAGCTCCTTTGGATTTCAGCATCCCATCCCCTCCCGCAGGGGTACACAGAGACAACACCCTCCACCTTCATGTGAAATGGATAAAAAATTACATATATACACACATTTTTCCCCTTTTCTTTATTAAAAGTATATATATACACTGGGGAAGGCCAAAAAAACATAAACATTTATGGTTTATTGCATTTCCAAGGGGAGAAAGGGCCAGGGATGGGATGCAGACGAGGGGGTTTGGGATGCACCCGAGGGGGTTTGGGATGCACCCGAGGGGGTTCACACACCAGTGCTCTGCCCCCCAAAAGCCACCCCCTGGCTCCAGTGAGGATTTCAGCTGCTCCCACCACAAAAATCACAACAAAACCTCTACCACAAGCAACATATCCTAAAAAAAATCCTGGAAAAATCCTGGAATGTCAGAGTTGGCAGTGAAGCTTCAGTTCTGCATCAGCAGGGAGAGGCACCAGCCTGTACCCACCCTGCTCCTGGAGGGGCTGACACTGCCTGGATGATGGCAAAAAGATGATGATGATGATAAATAAAATAAATAAAATAAAAGAATAATAAATTTAAAATAATTAAAATAATTAAAATAGCAAAAAAATAATAAAAATTAATAAATGATAATAAATAAAATAAAAATAAATGAGAAATAAATGAGAAATAATAAGAAATAATAAGAAATAAATGAGAAATAATAAGAAATAATAAGAAATAAATGAAAAATAATAAGAAATAATAAGAAATAAATGAAAAATAATAAGAAATAATAAGAAATAAATGAAAAATAAATAAGAAATAAATAAGAAATAAATAAGAAATAAATAAGAAATAAATAAGAAATAAATAAGAAATAAATAAGAAATAAATAAGAAATAAATAAGAAATAAATAAGAAATAAATAAGAAATAAATAAGAAATAAATAAGAAATAAATAAGAAATAATAATAATAAAATGTGTATAAATTGCTGCTCCACACCTGCCTGAGCTTCTCAGGAGATGGTTGCCCGAGGAGCTGAGCACCCCAATGAGTTATACACAGCCACTCACTCACGTAACAGCAGGGAACACAATTTCCTAATGCTTTCATAAATTAGGATTATGTAACTGCAAAGGGGAAGGAGGCGGGGGTGGAATAAAAAAACCCCATATATATAAAATACAATAATCTAGCCAAGCAGGTTACATAAACCAGCTTGAAAAAGTGGTTTATGTGAGTGAGAAAGTACTTGACATCCCACTGCCCACTCCTCGGCACCCTCTAAGTGAGGGGGGGGTTTTTTTGGGGGGGGGGGTTTGGGTTTTTTTTTTTTGCCAGACTCCTTTCATCAGGTCAAAAAAAAAAACCCAAGGAGAACAGAGCCAACCAAGTTGGGGTTTTTTGGGGGACAGTGGAAAGAAATGTTTCACCTCTGGTTAATAAATGGGAAGTTTTTCTCCCCTGGCCCAGGGGGGGGAAGCTCGAGCCCACCCCGAGCATCCCCCCGACGCCAGCGCTGAGAAATTCAGTGTTTAGAGACAGCTTGAGGGGAACCAAAATATCCACAACATGGGAATAAACAAGGAACGCCTGCTCTGCCAACTCTGGTCTAATTTAGCCTTTTCTCCAGAATAAATGTGACAATACAACTTGAATTTATTTATTGATTTATTTTGGTTAAGATTTCTATAAACATCTCGCTGCTTGCAACGGATTTTGGGGGTTTCTCCAACACACTTCAGCCAGGTGACCCTAAAAGACAGTGACACCCCCACCCCATCCCCACCTCAAAGTGAAAATACTGTATTTAATCACTTATTTAATTGACTAAATCACTTCTTTAATCACTTATTTCATTTATTATTTAATCACTTATTTCATTTATTATTTAATCACTTATTTCATTTATTATTTAATCACTTATTTCATTTATTATTTAATCACTTATTTCATTTATTATTTAGTCACTTATTTAATTGACTATTTAGTCACTTATTTAATTGACTATTTAGTCACTTATTTAATTGACTATTTAGTCACTTATTTAATTGACTATTTAGTCACTTATTTAATTGACTATTTAGTCACTTATTTAATTGACTATTTAGTCACTTATTTCATTTATTATTTAATCACTTATTTCATTTATTATTTAATCACTTATTTAATTGACTATTTAGTCACTTATTTAATAACTTATTTAATTTATTATTTAATCACTTATTTACTACTTAGTCACTTATTAAATAACTTAATTTATTATTTAATCACTTATTTAATTTACTATTTAGCCACTTATTTAATTGACTATTTAATCACTTATTTGACTATTTAATCACTTATTTACTAGTCACTTATTAAATAACTTAATTTATTATTTAATCACTTATTTAATTTACTATTTAGCCACTTATTTAATCACTTATATATTTAGTCACTTATTTGACTGTTTAGTCACTTATTTGATCACTTATTTAATTTATTATTTAGTCACTTATTTGACTGTTTAGTCACTTATTTAGTCACTAATTTATTATTTAATCACTTATTTAATTTATTATTTATTTACTTATTTAGTTCACTATTTAGTCACTTCTTTAATCACTTCTTTTTATTTAATCACTTCTTTAATCACTTTTTCTCCACATCCAAGGGCTCAGCAGCATCACAAGAGCCCCAATACCAAATTCCAGAGGATTATCCCCAATTTGGCACCCAGTGCTTGGAAATAACCCAAATCCCCAAAACTTTATTTTTTTAAGCCACATGTGCACTAATAATCTATAAATATCAAATTCTATTGAGCAAATGGCAATTCCCAGCCCATTCCCAGTGCCAAACTGGGATTTCTTTGAGAGGATAAAGAAATATTCCCAGCCTGGAGGAGCAGAAACAGGGATGTGTTGGGTGTGATGGGGGGAGCTCACGTCCCTGGGATGATTTTATTTGTGAGGTGATGCAATAAAACCAGCTCCTGGGCTTGTTTTATTGAATTATGGGATTAAGAGAAATACAAAAATCATTAGAAATTTAAAAAAAAACCCCACAAAATACTAGAAATAATTTTTAAAAATCACTAGAAATAAAAAAATCACTAGAAAGAAAGAAAAAAATCACTAGAAATTAAAAAAAAAACACAAAACACTAGAAATATTTTTTAAAACTCACTAGAAATAAAAAAATCACTAGAAATTTAAAAAAAACACAAAACACTAGAAATTATTTTTTTAAATCACTAGAAATAAAGAAAAAAATCACTAGAAATAAAGAAAAAAATCACTAGAAATAAAGAAAAAAATCACTAGAAATAAAGAAAAAAATCACTAGAAATAAAGAAAAAAATCACTAGAAATAAAGAAAAAAATCACTAGAAATAAAGAGAAAAATCACTAGAAATAAAGAGAAAAATCACTAGAAATAAAGAGAAAAATCACTAGAAATAAAGAAAAAATCACTAGAAATAAAGAAAAAATCACTAGAAATTTAAGAGAAATACTAGAAATCTAAAAAGAAACACTAGAAATCTAAAAAGCAATACCTGAAATTTAAAAACACTTGAAACACTTTAATTAGGCTAATTTTCTAAGACTGATATTACTATTTCCACCCCCCATCATCCTCCCTCTCCCTGCTGACACTTTATTACTATTTTTCCTCCTTTTCCAACACACTTACTTGCAAAAAAAAAAAAAAAAATAAAATAAAAAATCCTGATTTCAACCACAATCACTGATGATGGAAAAAGCTCGTGGGCTCTGTGGCCATTTCTTGACACCCACAACTTATAGAATGAAAAGAAAACAACTTTAGTGAAGTAATTTATTAATTCCCCGGGATACAGATGAGAGCGGTGCGAGCTCCGCAGCTCCCTCAAGGGGCTGTATCAACTTTATATAAATATAAAAACCAGAGGGAATAGAAAATAAAGTAGAAAATAATATAAATAACAGGGTGAATTATTCTCCAAATATTTTTAATTATTTTTTAATGATTTCTTTTAAGTTTTATTTTATTTTAATTATTTAAAATTAATTATTTTTCCCTAAAATTATTTTTAGCCCGGCAGATTGGCAGGGTGCTGAATCAGCAAATCATCACTAATTAAAACCTGCCTAATTACCCAGCAGTGAGGCTCCTGAAGTTTGGGTTTTTACTCAGGAATTGTCCTTATTTTGTGGCTCACCCCAGCAGAGAGAGGCTCTGGGAACGGACCTCACCGTCGCTCACGTGCGCGCCCGGGAAGCTCCGATTTAATTGCTTTTATTTGTTTAATTAAAAAAATAATAATTAAAAATAATTGCAGACAGCTCTGGGGGTGGTGAGCAGCTCCACACCATGCCAGCCTGAACCCCTGAACCCCCAAACCCCCATCCTGCTCCATCTTCCCCTTCTCAAAGCACAGGAGAGGACACGTCTTGTCCTCCCGGCAGAAGCAAGAACTTCTCCAGTTCCCCAGAAATCTGCTTTTTTAGGGGTTTTGGGGTTTTTCCCCCCCTCCCCGTGCCATCACACATTTTCTCCAGCACAAGGTTCATCTGATTCATCACCCCAAGAGAAGTCCCTGGACACTCTTCCTCCACCAGCACCCCATCACCTCTGGCTCCCGTCAGCACCCACAGCTTCATCACACCCTGGTCTTCCTCCTCCCGTGGCCCTGTCATCACCCATCACATCGTGGGGCCAAGGACCAGCAACCCCCCAAGACACTAACATCTCACCAAGGACCCCAACATCTCACCAAGGACCCCAGAATCCCCATTGAAGGACCCCAACATCTCACCAAGGACCCCAGAATCCCCATTGAGGGACCCCCAACATCTCACCAAGGACCCCAACATCTCACCAAGGACCTCAGTATCCCCACTGAGGGACCCCCAACATCTCACCAAGGACCCCCAACATCTCACCAAGGATCCCAACATCTCACCAAGGATCCCAACATCCCCATTGAGGGACCCCCAACATCTCACCAAGGACCCCAACATCTCACCAAGGACCTCAGCATCCCCATTGAGGGACCCCCAACATCTCACCAAGGACCCCAGAATCCCCACTGAGGGACCCCCAACATCTCACCAAGGACCCCAACATCTCACCAAGGACCCCAACATCTCACCAAGGGACCCCCAACATCTTCATTGAGGATCCAAACATCTCTCCAAGAACCCAAACATCCCCACTGAGGACCCCAACATCTCACCAAGGGACCTCAGCATCCCCACCGAGGGTCTCCTGCACCCCACCTTTGGGTTACAAGACTCTCAGCCCCCCTCAGAAGTTTCTCTGCTCAGCCCCACGCTCCTGGTGAGCCCCTTGCCCGCGGTGCCCACTGTTCCCTCCACCTTGGTGATATTTCTGTCCCACCCCCAGCAGTTCTGTCCCACCTCTAAGGCTCCAGGTTGGAAATAAACCCTGAGCATCTCCAAACACATCATCACCACCCGACCCAAGCCCACCACACCTCCAGGAACAGCCCAGAAAAGCCAAATATCCCCTCTGCCCGAGGGACTTCATGATTTTCCTCCCCTCCAGCCCTTCATGGGGTGGGAAGGGACACGGGAGGGGACACGGGAGGGGACACAGCTTCCCCATGTTTTAAAGGAAAGAGCAATTTGTACCTTCAACTTCTTTTTTTTTTCTTTATAATTTATTTTAATTTACAATCCTAAATTAATGGGATTAATTAATCCAGGCTGGATTTGATCTCCCAGTGACATCCCAAATCCAGCTCAACAATTTAACAGATCATTATGGAGAGACACCACGGAAACTCGACCCTAAAATATCAACTCCTGGATTTTTTAAATTTAATTTTCTTTTCCTTTTACAAGGGTTTTTTTTCTCCCCCCTTTTCAAGGTTTTTTCCCCCCCCCTTTTCAAGGGTTGGGTTTTTTTCCCCCCTTTTCAAGGGTTGGTTTTTTTTCCCCCCTTTTCAAGGGTTGGTTTTTTTTCCCCCCTTTTCAAGGGTTGGTTTTTTTTCCCCCCTTTTCAAGTGTGTTTTTTCCCCCCTTTTCAAGTGTGGTTTTTTTTTCCCCCCTTTTCAAGGGTTTTTTTTTTTCCCCCTGTTTCAAGGGGTTTTTTTTTTTTTCCCCCCCTTTACAAGGTTTGGTTTTTTTCCCCCCTTTTCAAGTGTGATTTTTTTTTCCCCCCCCTTTTCAAGGTTGCTTTTTTTTCCCCCCCTTTTCAAGGTTGCTTTTTTTTCCCCCCCTTTTCAAGGTTGCTTTTTTTCCACCCTTTTCAAGGGGTTTTTTTTTTCCCCTCCTTTTCAAGGGTTTTTTTTTTTCCCCCCGTTTCAAGGTTTGTTTTTTTCCCCCCTTTTCAAGTGTGTTTTTTTTCCCCCCTTTTCAAGGGTTTTTTTTTTTTCCCCCCTTTTCAAGTGTGTTTTTTTCCCCCCCTTTTCAAGGGTTGTTTTTTTCCCCCCCTTTTCAAGGGTTGTTTTTTTTTCCCCCCTTTTCAAGGGTTGTTTTTTTTTTCCCCCCCTTTTCAAGGTTGGTTTTTTTTCCCCCCTTTTCAAGGTTTTTTTTTTTCCCTCCTTTTCAAGGTTGTTTTTCCCCCCCCTCTTTTCAAGGTTTTTTTTTCCCCCCCCCCTTTTCAAGTGTGTTTTTTTTCCCCCTTTTCAACAGTTTCCCCCCCTTTTCAAGGGTTGGGGTTTTTTTCCCCTCCTTTTTCAAGGGTTTGTTTGGGTTTTTTTCCCCTTTTCAAGGGTTTTTATTTCAGCAGCTCAGCACTGGAGCCTCAGCTAGAAACCACCGATGCTGGATGGATCCCCCACGAGATCTTACAGCTCGTGGCATAAAATACTCTCTCCTGATCCGAGCAAGCTCACCCCAATGTGCATTTTAAAAACAGAAGCTTTGAAAGAGGTTTTGTGTCCAGAAAAAGAGTAGATGCTTACAAAAATATTCACATTTACCTCGTGGAATCCCTTATACCCACTGGCAATGGAGTGCTATGCTGATGTATAGATCCTATAGGGTGGGTTTGGTAGGTGGCATTAAAGGAAATGTTACAGGAGCTGCTTTTTGTGAGGAAAAAGTGGGGAAAAAAGAAAAATTCACTTCTTCAAGTGCTGTCCCACGGGCACAAACAGTGGGACCCCATCCTGCCAGTGCCACCGTGTCCCCTGTCCCCATCCCAGTGCCACCAGCTATTGCTCGTCACCTCTGTATCAACTCCCCCCAACATCTCCTGCACTGGGGGGGGTCCTATGGGGTGGGGACCCCCATCCTACCCTCACCCCACAGCAACAATTTGGGGCACCATCCCCTTCCCCACGCAGCTCTCCAGCCCCACGCAGGACCCCAATGTCCCCACACACACACAGCCCCATGCAGGACCCCAATGTCCCCCCCACAGGACCCCAATGTCCCCCCCACAGGACCCCAATGTCCTCCACACACAGCCCCACGCATAACCCCAATGTCCCCCACACACAGCCCCACTCAAGACCCCAATGCCTTCCCCATACAGCCCCACGCAGGACCCCAATACTCCCACATACAGCCCCACACACACCTCCCCACAAGCCCACGCTGTCCCCCCACAGCCCCACGCAGATCTCCGGTCTATCTCCAGCCCCACACAGACCCCCCCCCACCCCGCCCCAACGCCATCAGCCCCACACAAGACTTCCCACAGAACCACACAGCACCACGCAGGACCCCCGAGTCCCTCCCCAGCCCCACGCAGGACCCCCGAGTCCCTCCCCAGCCCCACGCCGGGCCCCACCTGCCACCGCCCCTCGCTGCTCCGCCGACCGCCGCCCGGCCCCGAGTGCCACCGCGCGCTCGCGCCGGCAGAGTCTCCCCGGCCACCACACCCCACCCCTCTACCCACATTCTATTGGTCATTCTACTTGCCTATCATAGCGATGGCACCCGTTACGCCTTCTCATTGGCTCGTGTGGCGGCGCTATGCAAATCAGAATGTTCGCCCCGCCCCTCTCCCGCGCACTTGCCGGGGGCAGCGGCGGCCAAGGCGGGCGGGAAGCGCGGGGTTGGGGGGTCCCGGTCCTCGTCCTCAGCAATGGCTCTGGGGGGGGGGGGGGGGGTGTTCGGCCCCGTGTAATGCCCGGGGGGGGGATCCGTCCGACCCCCTGCAATGCCCCCGGTGGGGGGGGTCCTGACCCCGTATAATGCCCCGGGGGGGGTCCCGGTCTGACCCCTGCAATGTCCCGGGGGGGTCCTGGCTCCACGTAATGCCCCGGGAAGGGGCGGGGGGTCTCTCCCTGTGTCATGCCCGCCGGGGGGGGACAGTTCACCCCATGCAATGTCCCGGGGGTGGAGGGGGGGGGGAATCAGCTCCACCCATTGCTCCAAGGACACCCCAGCCCCACGCAAAGCTCCAAGGTCCCCCCAGCCCTGAGCAGTGACCCTGGGGTGTGGGGAAACGGGGGGGCACCTTCATACAGCCCCCCCCCCCCCATTCAAGGTCCCCCCATCCCTGATTACTGCTCGAGCATGTTCTGCTAATTGCAGCGACAGGGCCAAGAGGGGTAAAAAAATGGGGCAAAGAAATGGGGCAAAAAAAAAGAATGGGGCAAAAAAAAGGCAAAAAAAAGGCAAAAAAAAAAAAGAAAAAAAAAGGCCAAAAGAGAAAAAAAAGTTAAAAAAGGCAAAAAAGGGAGATTTAAAATGCAGTATCTCTGAGTATTTTTATTAAATGTTCATTTTCACCAAGGTTGTGTTGGAGCTGGTGCTCGCTGCTCCCAACCTGCGCCCCAATTCCCACGTGTTGATCCAATAAACCCCCCCAGCACTGTGATCTGTGCTCCCAGGTTTGCTCTTTAACGCTGAATTTGATTTTTCCAGCTGTAATTTAGGCACTGATGGCACTCATTGGAAATACAGAATTAAAAATTAAAATTAAAATAATTAAAATTAAAATTAAAGCCCACTTTAGTTAAATATATATATATATAATTTTTTTCATCATTTTTTTTTTCCCTCTCTAAAATAACCCAGGTGAAATCCTGCATTTTGGTTTTAAACATCTCCCACCCAACCTCTGACAGCTTTAAATTTCCCATTTAACCAAAGAAATATTGTAAATTTCCCAATACCAGGAAAGCCCATAGTTTTAATTTTGTGTAAGCTCCTTCGATAACACCCAAACCCTACAAAAAATCCCACGGGATCAACAATAAAAATAATAAATAATAAAAAATAAAATTAAATAGGATGAGCAGAAAGTGAGTGTGTTGGTTTTTTTTATTTAAAGACCTTACAAATATAATAATAATAATAATAATAATAATAATAATAATAATAATAATAATAATAATAATAATAATAATAATAATAATAATAATAATAATAATAATATATGCATGGACCCCCCCTCACTCCGGTACCAGGGTCTGCCCTGTCCCCCCCCATCCCTGTAACACAACCTGGAGGAAATCTGCTCCATAAATAATCCCGGTCAGGTTTGGGGTGGCTGCCAGGGACACTTCTTGTTCCCCCTTCGCCATCCAGCTGGCCTCAGATGTCCTGCCCCAGTGCCTGTCACCCGGTCCCCAAAGGACAGGAAAACCTTGACCCCCCCCACCAGAACTGGGGAGTAAAGCTGGGAGGACCCCCCTACACACCTCACTCTATCAGTGATGTCTGTGCTGATCCCAGAGCAGCTTGTGGGATGTGAGTGAGAGTTCCTGAAAAATAAAAATATATTAAAAAATAAGAAAAAAAAAAAGGAAAAAAAGTAAAGGGGAAAAAAAAAAAAAAAAAAGAAATCATAAGGGGGAGAAAAAATAGGGGGGGAAGAAAAAATAAGGGGGGAAAAAGAAAAAATAAGGGGAAAAAAAGAAAAAATAAGGGGGGGAAAGAAAAAATAAGGGGGGGAAGAAAAAATAAGGGGGGGAAGAAAAAATAAGGGAAAAAATAAAAAATAAGGGGGGGAGAAAAAATAAGGGGGGAAGAAAAAATAAGGAGAAAAAAGAAAATATAAGGGGAAAAAAAGAAAAATAAGGGGAAAAAAAGAAAAAATAAGGGAAAAAAGAAAAAATAAGGAGAAAAAAAGAAAAAATAAGGGGAAAAAAAGAAAAAATAAGGGGAAAAAAGGAAGAAAAAAATCAAATCAAATAGGGGATATTTTTATTCATCCTTGTCTTCTGCTAAAAATAACCGGCGTTAATCTGCCCTGAGAGCGCGGGGAGCTGCGGTGTCCCCCCACCCCACCTCACCTCCACAGCTCCCAGCCGCAGCGGGGACATTTCTCCAGCCTGTTGGAAAACCATGAAAATACTTTTTCTCCTGGTTTCCTTCCACCTGTGGTGACACAAATCCCCGCTCCGGGTGCCAATCCATGACCCCGGGCAGACGATGCTCCCACATCCCCAAGAACCAAATCCATCCTTCTGCCCCCCCCATACCCAGTCACCCACCCGCTGCCCATTTTGGGGTGTAAATTGGGGTTGGTTTTTTTTTTTCCAGTCTGGCCATGCCATGGTGTCACCTCGCCAAGGGCCTGGTTTGTCACCCAGGGTGGGGGGTGCAGCCCAGCAGCGCGGTGACGGTGACAGGGAGCCGGGTGTTGGCGGGAGGCGCGGGCGGGTGTTGCACAACCGGCAGCGGGTTCAGGAGGACACCGTGTCCTCGCCGCGGCCGGAGGTGCAGCTGTGCTGGCGGTGGGGACAAGGGGACATATTAAGGGGGCACATTTTGGGGACACACACACAGTAAGACAAGGCCACCCACTTGCTGTGGAGCTGCTTGATCCAGGGGGTGCAAAGCAGCTGGAAAAGTGCTTTTTGCATGATTTCCCCCCAAAATATTCCCAGTGGTGAGGCCATGGGATGAAGGATGAGTGTCACCATGGCTGGTGACAAGTGGCCAGGTCCAGCCTGGGGCCATCCCTCCTCCAGTGACCCCGTCACTTTGCTCCCACTCACGGCTCCCACAATGGATTTTTACCAGCAAAGAGACTGAGTTGTCCCCAATATGTGGGTGAGGGGGACCCCCCAGAGCAGCCCCAGCTCCCCCCATGCCCCATCCCCTCCAGCGTGACCAGGGTTGGCCCCTTCCCCATCCATTCCCAATCCATAAATTTCCAGGTTGTGATCCCAACACCGGCCCCTGTTGCAAAACACCTCGTGGGAGCAGGATGGGGGGGGGAACACCTCCAGTTTTGGGGGGGCTGGATCTGTCCCCAAGTCCCCATCTCCCCCATGACACATCATTTGGGATGACACTGTCACCCCAGTCACCAGCAAAGGATTTTACCCACTAAAATGACATCAATATATTATTTTTTCTTGTTTTGTTTTTTTTTCCCCGCTCTGGGAATAAGGGGGAAAATCTCTGCACCCCACAAGTGGAGGTAAATTGGGGGGGGGGGGGGGTTGGTGGGAAGGGTTCAGGGCTCCCCCAGCGCCACTCGAGATCCAAACTCACGGGATGCAGCGAGGCCGGAGTGAGGAGGATAAATAAAGTCCGGCTTTGCCGTCCTGGCCCGGAGCCACCCCCGGCACAAAGTACATTCCGGTCTGGACGTAACGAACTGTACCAGCCTCTGCCGGGGGCCGGGGGCTGCCGGGCAGGGACGGGGCGGCGGGCGGGGGGGGCACGGGGTGGGGGGGGCAGAGGTGGTAGGGTAGGTGGGAGGTGCAGGGGTGTGATAGTGGGTGGGGGGTGCAGGGGTGTCAGGGTAGGGGGGGTGCAGGGGTGGCAGGGTGGGTGGGGGAGTGAAGGGGTGGCAGGGTAGGGGGGGGTGCAGCGCTGTCGGGGGGAGTGCAGGGGTGTCAGGAGAGGTGGGGGGGTTGAAGGGGCAGCAGGAGGGGGTGAAGAGGTGTCAGGGTAGGTGAGGGTTGCAGGGGTGTCAGGGTGGGTGGGGGGTGAAGGGGTGGCAGGGTAGGGGGGTGCAGGGGTGTCAGGAGGGGTGGGGGGGTGAGGGGGTGGCAGGGGGAGTGAAAGGGTGGTGGGGTGCAGGGGTGGCGGGGTGGGTGGCATGGTGAGGCGATGCAGGGATGAGGGTGCAGGGGTGGCAGGTTGGGTGGGGGTTGTGCCATAGTCGGGGGGGGCAGTGGTGTTAGGGTGGGTGAGGGGGTGCAGGAGTGATGTGCAGGGGTGGCAGGGTGCCATATGGGGGCTGCAGTCCCCCCCTCGCCAGGGATGCTCAGCTGCGAGGCTGTGCCGTGGGGAGGGGTCTGCACCCCAAAATATACCCTAATGCCTGGTGGGTGTCTGGGGTGGGAAGGGGGGGTGTGTCACACGATGGGGACATCGCACCCACTGGGGACACGCACACGCGTGACTCAGACCAGCGCTACTTTCGCATCCCCCTCCCCAAAAAAACTCCCACACACACCGTGCAGCTTCGCTCCCCAGCCCCCCTCCCCAGTGACACCCCCCATGGCGGGGGGGGGACGGGGACACCCGTGTCCGGACCGTGTCCCCGCGGCGGAGAGGCACCGGGCGGGCGCGGTGCCAGCAGCCCGGCCCCGGGACGCGATGTACCGGCGGCGGGAGCGGCGGGAACGGCCTGAGTCAGCGGCCGGGGCGGGGGGGGGATGGCTGCGGGGTGAAGAGGGGGGGGGGGGCGGGGAGGTGCCCGCTGCCGGCTACTGATAGACCCAGGGAGTGGGGTCCCCCCCCACAGGTCGTTTCCTGCTGGCTGGTGGGGAACAGTGTGGTCACCAGTATCACCCCCCCCCCGCACCCAGTGTACCCCCCAGTATCACCCCTGGCATCCCCCCCCCCCAGCATCACCTCCAGCGTCTCCCCTCAAACTTCCCCCCTGGCATCCTCCCCCAACCTCCCCCTCCCCAAACTTTCCCCCCCTCAACAACCCCCCCAGTATCACCTCCAGCATCCCTCCCAAAACTTCCCCCCCAAATATCCCCCCCCAGTATCTCCCATCATACCCCCTCAGCACCCCCCCACTGTATTCCCAGCCCCCCCCAGCATCACCCCCCCAACCCCCTCCTCAGCATCCCCCCAGGATCCCCTGCCACACCCCCCCAGCATCCCCCCCAAACTTCACCCCCATATTCCCCCCCAGCATTCCCCCCAGCACCCCCCACACTGTATTCCCAGCCCCCCCCGCAGCATCACACCCCCAAACCCCTCCCGTATCCCCCCTGCATCCCCCCCCCAGTGCTGCCCCACTCCCCCAGCCCAACTCACCAGCATTTGGGGGAATTTAATGCTAAAAATACCCAGCCAGTGGAATCCCAGCTGGGGGGAGACCCCCCCACACCCCAAAGCATCCCCCCCCACCCTGAGCCCCCCCCGGGCTGACAGAGCCCCCCCCTCGCCCTCCCCCCTGCCCTATATTGCACTAATTAATTTCTCCAGCAGCACAAATAATTAAACCCAAGGATTTTTCCACTTGTGCCCTGTTGGAAACATCCTGGGGTTGGGGGGGTCCTGGAGGTGTGGGGGTACCTGGGTGTCCCCCCAGGGCCACCTCTGTGTCCCCCCCACCCACCCAAACCCACTCACAACCTCCACTAGTGTCATGAGCTGGGCAGTCCTCAGTCCAGGGCTGGGGGGAGCATCAAGGGACCCCCCACCTTTGGCTGCACTCCCA
Organism: Caprimulgus europaeus; assembly: GCA_907165065.1. The sequence continues at coordinate 2,778,816 of OU015550.1, read as the reverse complement.
GCCCCAAAACCAACCCCAAGGATGGGATAGGGATGGGGACCCCCCCACACACACCCCCCAAAGGATTTGGGGCCCCCCAGGGGGGTGTGTGTGGGGGGGTGTAGTTTGCCCAGAGCTTCTCCTTTCCCCTGGGGCCAACCTTGGGAGAAAAAAACATCAGAGCGGAAAAACAGGAGAAGGTTTGAGATTGTTCCGAGGGGAAAACCGGAGAGACCGGGAAAAAATCCTCAACAATTGGTTTTGGCAAGAAAAAGCAAAGTGAAGCTTTTCATGAATTTTCCTTTTTTTAGCCTTTTTTGTTTTTTTCCCCTTGGTTGTTGCTAGAAAGGTCCCTGCTCCTCCAGGATCTCATCCCAGCAGCTCCAGCCCTAAACCAGCTCCCCAGGGTGCCACAAACCCACCTTAGATTGAGGAAAAGCCATCGGAACATCACAGGATCAGGCCCCCCACATCCCTGGGGGGCTAAAGTTGGGGTGCAGGAGGGGTCTGTACCCCATTGCACCCCACACTTTTGGACCAGCCGTGGTGGCTTTGCTGCTGCAAGGGCAGGTTGAGGTGTCCCACGTTGGCACAGGGTGATGAGAGGTTTTTGGGGGGGATTTGGGGTTCCCCAAGTCCCCAGTGCTGGTTGGGGTGTCCCCATGGCTCCTGCTCCACAAATGCAGTGGGCACCTCCAGACAAAAGCCACCCTGGCTGAGGGACACCCCAAGAGGGGCCACCAACCCCCCCCCCCCACATGCACTGGTCACCACCTTGCCACGTCCTGACTGAAACTGGGGGGGGGAAGTCATCGAGGGGGGATCAAACACAGCCCCAGATGCCTCTGGGGCACCCCTAAACCACTCTGGGCACCCCCAAACACTTCTGGGTGCCCCTAAATACCCCTGGGGCACCCACAAATGCCCCTGGGTCACCCCCAAACTCTTCTAGGCACCCCTAATGGGACACCCTCGAATACCCCTGGGGCACCCCCAAACTCTTCTGGGCACCCCTAAATGCCCCTGGGCACCCCTAACTGCCCCTGGGGCACTCCCAAACACCCATGGGGCACCTCTAAACACCTCTGGGCACCCCTAAATGCCCCTGGTGCACCCCAACCTCCCCCCAGGCAGCCCCCCAGGTACATTCCCATAGCACAAGCCCCCCCCGGAGCCCACACACACCCAGCACCCCTGAACCCCAAACCCCGTGAGACCCCCCCTCCTCCCTGCTTTTGCACCCACAGCTTGTAATGGTATTTGGGGGGGGGGGCAGGGTGAATTTGGGGTGCAAGAGCAGAAAAGAAGTTTTAACCGCTTTTTTTTTTTTTTTTTAGAAATAAAAAGACGAAGAAAAGAAGCGAAAAGGGAAGTTTTGGGGAAAAAAAAGGGTTAAAATGAGGCGGAGGAGAGGAGGTGAAGGCCGAGGGCTGGGGGAAAGGGGGGGGGAAGAGAGAGGGAGGGGGGGGGCTGCGGAGAGGGAGAGCGGCGGAGCGAGAACATCCTGTACCCTCCTGGGGAAACAAGGCGGGGGGGGGACGGGGGGGGGAGGGAAACCTTCCACCCCCCCAACCAAAGTGCAGTGGGGGGGGCAGTGGGGGTACCCTATGGGGGAGCAGGCAGGGATGGGGGTGGAAAGTGGGGTGTAATGCGGGGGGGATATTTGGGGGGGGGCATGGTGCCCCCTCAGCCTCATCCTCGTTGATTTTTATCCAAGGGGGGGGGACTCTGAGCAAAGGAGGATGGGACGAAGGGGCACCCCAGTTCTTGCACCCCCACCCCTTCATTGCTCAAGTCTCAGGGGGGTGCATGTCCCCATGTCCCCCCCCCCACAAGCTCTAAACATGGTGCAGGGGGGGTCACCAGGGTTTCCCCCCCCCAGTCAACTGGGGCTGGGGTTGCACTGCTGCCATGCAAAGTGGGGTGCAACCCTGATGATGGGGGTAATTGGGAGGGGAGAGTGATCTTGGGGTGCCCCCCCATGACACCCCCCATAACACCCCTTCCTCCTCCTCGTTGATTTTTATCCAAGGAGGGGGACGCTCTGTGCAAAGCAGGGTGGGAGGAAGGGGCACCCCAGTTCTTGCACCCCCACTCCTTCATTGCTCAAGTCTCAGGGGGGTGCATGCCCCCATGTCCCCCCCACACCTCCCCAAGCTCCAAACAGGGTGCAGGGGGGGTCACCAGGGTGGAGCTGCTTGTGGGGGGGGGGCACCCACCCAAGGGACCCCTGTGCAAAGCAGGGTGGGAGGAAGGGGCACCCCAGTTCTTGCACCCTCACCCCTTCATTACCCAGGTCCCCAGGGGGGGTACATGTCCCCATGTCACCCCCCACCTCCCAACAGGGTGCAGGGGGGGGTCACCAGGCTGGAGCTGGAAGGGAGGGGACAAGGGAGAACGGGGGGGGGGGGGGTGCACCCACCCAAGGGACCTCACTGCAGCAAAACCTGCCCTGTTCATTACCCCCCCACACACCTTAGGGTGCCCCCACCCTGGTTTTGGCCCCCCACCCTGGTTTTGGCCCCCCACCCCCTGCTGTCCCCAGGGCTGGCAGCACCCCCCACCCAGCGGGGGCCCCTTCCTGTGTTTGTTAAGACTGGGTGAGGCAGGCGCTGGGGTTTGGGGGTTGTTGGGTTTTGGGGGGTTTTTTTCTGGTTTAAGCCAATATTGACCAGCCAGGAGCTGCCAAAATAAAGTCCCCACTTCATGGGCTGGGGGGGGTAAATACAGGGCTGGGATTTGGGGGGGCACACAAGTCTTAGTCATGTATGTGTGTCCCCCCACTTCCCAAGCACAGCCATCCCCTTCTCTTCACTGTCCCCATCCTTCTGCCAACGTGAGGACACGAAAAAAATGGGGATATTAAAAAAAAAAGGGGATATAAAAAAAATTGGGATATTAAAAAATGGGATATTTAAAAAAAGGGGAATATTAAATGCCCCGTGTCCCCTGTCCCACATCCTCTGCCCCACACCCCCTGTCCCATGTCCCCAGCCCCACGTCCCCTGTCCCATGCCACCTCTCCGTGCCCAGTGTTTTTGCAGGTGTGGATCCTCCAGCTGCTGGTCACCCTTGTCCTGCAAGGGAAGTGTCCTCCAGGACATCCTCAGCTGCCAGGCACAGCCCCCAGCCCCCCCAGCACCCCCCTACCCAGTGCAGAGCCACCGTGGGGTGCGCAGCCCCTTGGGGTGACAAGGAACTGTGATGTGGGTGCTCGTCTGGGGGTAGAAACCCACAGGGTGAAGGTGGCACCAGAGAAGCCAAGAACCTTGGGTGACCCCCCTCACCTCCTGATGCCCCCTCAGCTCTGGCAGGTGGGTGCCTCCTCTTCCTCACCCCCCCCCAGCACATCTGCACCCCCTCCCCACGGCCAAACCCCTTCTCTGAGGGAACAGAGCCAAGGGGATTTGCTCCCAGCACCATGGGATCATCACAGAACCATGGATGGGTTTGGGTTGGAAAGGACCTTTAAAGGTCATCTGGACCAACCTCCTCAACCCATCACCTCGCTCCAGGTCCATCCCAAATTGAGAAGCAGCTGGAGGTGCTGCACGAGAGGTCCCCGTGGTTCCTCTGAGGTCCTTGTTGGGGAGGGGTCCCACCTGGCTGACCACCTCCTGCACACCCTGAGGAGGAGGAGGAGGTGCAGGGTCACCCAGAACCTGCAGAGCCACACGATGGGGACAGACACAACCACCCTGAGCACCCACAGCTTCCACAGTCCCTCTTGTCCACCAGCAAACCTCTTCTCGGGGATGTTTCCAACCAGAGCAGCCACAGGGGCAAATCAAAACCGAGTCTGACACAGTGGAGCAGGTCCCTCAGCTCCTGGGGATGCTGCACCCCCTTTGCAGAGCTCCCCCCGAGCAGAGCTCAGCCCCCCAGCCCCACCCAGACCGTCACACGATGTGTGTGGAGATCAAACCATCATCTCCCTACGGCGTTTTGGGGACGCATGGAGTGACACCGCCGGCGTGCAGCTCGGCAGAAGATGCTCTTTACTCAAACCCCCACCTCAGAGCTGGGGTAGGTCCAGGCATCCCTGGGGAAGGGGACAGGCAGGGTGACAGAAGGGGGGGGACACCACGGGGGGGTGGCTTTTCCTTCACGGTGACCCACCAGGGCTGCGGGGGTCCTTGCAGATGCCGAAGTCACTGTTGGTGATGGAGCCCACGATGGTCTTCCCAGCGTCACAGGTCAGGCCGCTCTCGCAGGGACACTTGTAGTAGACCCCATAGAGGCTCTGTGGGGAACCAAGGCACAGTGCAGCCGGGGGACATGTCCCCATCCCCGGCCACCCCTGGGAGCAGGGGACACACGTACCTTCGGGGAGCACTCCTGGAACTCGGCCGCCTTGGGCACACACCGGGCCAGGCTCAGGCCACTGCCGCGGTGGCAGCAGCCGCTCTTGCACTGGGCGCTCTGCAGACACAGCTCCCCGGTGTCCTGTGCCACGAGGAGGGGACTGAGCACCAGGTCACTCCCTGTCCCCCCTTAATCGCCATCCCAGCCGTGAGCCTGAGGGGTTCGGGTGGGTGTGGGACACCAGCTCTGCCTTTGGGCTGGAGCTCAGCACCCCTGAGCCTCCCGTCCTGCAGCGTCTCCTCAGTTTGTCCCCAAATGCCACCCACTGAAGTGCTGTTTTCTGCCTGGCTGATGGGAACAGGGTGAGACACTGCAGGGAAAGTGTGACCCCCTCCCCATTCCATGCGAGTCCCCTGGGGAGGGTTTGTCACCAGCACACGCAGCCGAGAGCTTCATCGAATCCCAGACTGGTTTGGGTTGGAAGGGACCTTAAAGCTCATCCAGTTCCAACCCCCCTGCCAGCAGCAGGGACACCTTCCACTAGACCAGGTTGCTCAAAGCCTCATCCAACCTGGCCGAGAACACTTCCAGGGAGGAGCAGCCACAGCTTCTCTGGCCAACCTGGGCCAGGGTCTCACCACCCTCACACCAAAGAATTTCTTCCTCAGATCTCACCTCCATCTCCCCTCTGCCACTTTCAAGCCATCACCCCTTGTTCTGTCACTCCCTGCCCTTGGCCAAAGTCCCTCCCCACCTTCCTGGAGCCCCTTCAGGTACTGGGAGGTCACTGGAAGGTCTCCCTGGACCTTCTCCTCTCCAGGCTGAACAGCCCCAACCCCATCCACGTTTGGGTTTCCCTTGTGCCTTTACACAGCTGCTGTCACAGGCTCTGAGATCCCTCACAACCCCGTAAACCCCAGCACACCATCCCTGCCTGCCTCAGTTTCCCCACCTGCAATTAGTTTTGCCCTCAGCAGCTGCAGCCCTCACCCCAGGACACCCCAATGTAGCTGCTGCTGGAGACTGAAGCACCACAGACCCCTCCAACCCCCCCAAGCACCACGCGCCCCATTGCAGCACTCGGGGTGTCCCTGGGCTGTGGTGAGGGCAGCCTTGGTGACCCCCTTACCAAGTTGAAGATGAGCCCTCGCTCGTGTGGGGCGGGCAGGGCCGGGGCCAGGAGCAGCAGGACCAGGAGCAGGCAGGAGGACAGTGTGGTGGCCATGGTGGGATCTCTGGTGCCTTCGCCATGGGGGCAGCGAGCGCTTTATAGCCGAGGTCTCCATCAGCTGACGTGGCTGCTCCTATCACACCCCAACTCGTGGCATTGGGGCAGGAAAACAGCCATGTCCATGCTGCCAGGTGGTGCCACCTGGGTCCCCAGGTGACCGTCCCATATCAGCGATGCCAAACTGCCCTTTGGCAGATCCTTTGGGCAAAGCAAACCCGAATTAACATCATTCCTGAGCTTCTCCTGAGGGGTTTCCAGTTGTCCTTCTTCTCCTTCCCCCTGGCTGCAGGGAGCCATGGAGCCAGGGCTCTCCGAGGAACCCTCCTTGCTGGCCAGTGCTGATGGGTTCATGGGCAAAGTGAGAGCTGGTGCCATGGCAGGAGGTAGCACCCATCCCCAGATCCTCCATCGCTCCAACCTTACTGTCACAGGCACCAAGAAACCCACTGGAGGAACCCCAAAGCGTGGCAGGAGCGAGCCCACCCCCCTGCCAGCGTCCTGCTGGCCTCACTCGGTGCCTCAGAGCCCACCAAGGTCCCCATCCCATGGGCCACCACCACACCCTGCCCTGCTCGTTGTTTGCTCCAAGTTCTGTTGCCTGGAGGCCGTGGGGGATGGAAGGACACGCTCCTGGGAACGGCACAGCTTTCTCCCCCGCGCTGGGCTGCTCTGGGCAATGATTAACCCCCGGGCAGCCCTGGCCTTCGGTGGCCACGGGGGTGACACTGAGGCCAGCGCTGGCTGGAGGGTGGCCGTCACCCTGGTATGTGGCATCTGGGACCTGTGGTCTGAGCTGAGCCCCTGCAGTCCCTTGGGATGCAGGGGAGATGTGGCTCCTGGAGAAAGGTCCCAGTGTGGCCACGAGTGCCTGCAGGACATCTGGACACGCTCCAGCACTGCCCATGCTCCTCTGGCAGCAGGACACGGGGACCAAGCAGGGACCTGGCCCTGCCACAGGTGCTGGCTGTCACCCCAGGGTGTCCTGGCAGCAGGATAAGCCCTTTCCATCCCTGCAGTGGGGCTGTGGAGACAGCCCAGGGGTCCCCCACCCCGATGATGCAGCTCCCCTTGCACCCTCCTCCAAGTGTGGGCAGACCCTGGGGAGGGCAGAGGGGAGCAGCCGAGGGTGCACAGCATTTGGGACGCATCCTGGGGGACACTGCGCATCCTGGGTGGATCCTGGGGAGGTGGCACAGCTCCTGGCGTGTCCTGGGGTATGGGACACATCTTGGGGAGCATCCCAACATGCACCCTGGGGTGTGTGGCACATCCTGGGACACATCCAGGGGTGCACAGTGCAGCCCAGGCACATCCTGAGAGACATCCCGGGGCACAGAGCACATGATGGGGGCCACAGGGGGCACCCAGGGGGGCACAGGGGACACGGGGTCCATCCCGGAGCACAGCCCAGGGACACATTGAGCAGCCCAGGGCTGGGATGGAGGCACAGGGCACATCCCGAGGGAGCAGCCTGGGAGTACGGGCCACAGCCTGGGGACACATCCCAGGGGTGCATCCCTGGGGCACAGGGAGCATCCCGGGGGTACGGGGCTCATCCCGGGGGCACATCCCGGGGGTGCATCCCTGGGAACAGGGCACATCCCAGGGTCCCACCCTGGGGACACAGGACCCATCCCAGAAGCATATCCCGGGGGAGACAGTGCTCATCCCAAGGTCCCATCCTAAGGGCACATCCCGAGGACCCCGGGTGCATCCCGGGGCTCATCCTAAGGGCACATCCCGGGGGACACAGTGCTCATCCCGGGGATCCCGGTTCCATCCCGCTCGCACCGCCCGTCTCCCTCCGATCCCACCCCGGCTCAGCGCGGGGCGGGGGGGGTCGCGCCGGCTCCTCCCGATCCCACCCTGGTTCATGGGCGGGGGGGGGGGGGTCGCGCCACCGCCCCTCGGGGCGATCCAACCGCAGCGGCCGCCGTTACCGGAGCCTCCCGCTGCCGCTGCTGCGCTCCGGTGGGGCGGGGCAGCGCCGGGAGCCCAGGGGAGCGGTGCCGGTGTAGGTGCCGGTGCAGGTGCCGGTGTCGGCGCTGGTACCGGTGTCAATACCGGTGCTGGTTCCAGTACCGTTGCCCCCATCATGCCCAAGCTGTTACCGGCTCAAGAGGCAGCACGGATCTACCACACCAACTACGTGAGGAACGCGAGGGCCATGGGGGTTCTCTGGGCCCTTTTCACCCTCTGCTTCTCCATCCTGATGGTGGTGACCTTCATCCAGCCGTACTGGATCGGTGACAGCATCGACACGCCGCAGGCCGGGTACTTCGGCCTCTTCTCCTACTGCATCGGCAACGCCCTCACCGGGGAGCTCATCTGCAAGGGCAGCCCCCTCGACTTCGGCACCATCCCCTCCAGTGCCTTCAAAACAGCCATGTTCTTTGTAGGCATCTCCACCTTCCTCATCATCGGCTCCATCCTCTGTTTCAGTCTCTTCTTCTTCTGCAATGCAGCCACTGTCTATAAAGTCTGTGCCTGGATGCAGCTGGCAGCAGGTGAGTGGGGTTTGGGGGGGATCCCTGGAGGGCTGGTGGTCTGGTCAGAGCTGCTGTCCTCTCTCTGTCCCCACCTTGATTCTGCCAGGGGTGAGGCTGGCCAGGAAAGGGGCACCAGTATAACCTCCGTGCCCCATTTACTCCCCATTACTGGTTACCAGTGGGGAATTTGCAGTGAGTAAAACCTGTCAGAGCAGCTGAGACCCAACAGACTCATTACACGTGGGTGATGCTCCCCTCTCTGCACCGCTGCAAAACCAGATGGCACCAATGGTTCCCACCCCTGCTTACCTGGGGGGGCTTTTCCTCTGGCCATAGCCTGATGCCATCGCTGCTGCTCAGTCCCCTCAGTCCCAGTTTCGGGGCATCAGCCCCAGAGCACCAAAGGCTGCAGGGCCAGGGCACGGGGCTCCCTGCTGTGTTAGGGATCCTGTAGGAATTAAGCAGGGAGATGGTGACAACCTTTGCTGGGTTATTTGGTGCCTATGAGACCCTTTTTGGTGCTTACAAGACCCTCCACAGCAACCAGGGAACTCCCTGAGCTTGGGGGAAGCCATCCCAGGGAGGGGGAGCGGGAGGAGGGCTCTGACTGTAGGGTTTGGTACCATCACCCACATTTCCCTACTTTTCCACTCATCTTCACATCCCTGTGGATCTCCAGCCTTCCCCCTCCCTCCCCCAACGCAGCGAGACACTCGAGACACCCGGTAACCCAGCTCCTGCCTTCTCAGCCCCAGCTGAAACCCAACCCAGTCCTTTGCTGCTCCTGAATCATTCATACTGGGACCAGCCACAGCCCCTGCCATCCCTGAGTGCCCCCATGCCAGGGACACCCCGGCTGACACCCCGTGGGAGGGTGGCATCAGGGTTGTTCCAGTTCCCAGCTAAAGAAGCAAAGCTCAAGCAAAGATTTAGATAAGAGGCTTTGGGGCAGCTCAGCCTCCTGGGGAGCTGGAGCGGGGAGAGGCGTTGAGTCATATTTGGGGTTTTTGTGGATATTTTAGCACTGGGTGGGGAGAGAAACTCAGCACAGGTGGCTCTGGCCACGCAGACAAACCCGAGTCACCACCAAGAACCCAGTTTCTCAGCACCAGGTGCTCTCGGGAGCTTTTGAGTCACCAGGAGCGACGCAGGCGCTGCTGCATTTCGGGGAGTTATCTGCACCAGGGAGCAGGGGCTGAGCAGATCCATTTCCCGGCCTCTGCTCTGCACCAGGCTGGGTTTTCACAGGAGAAGCAATTTCTTTCCAGCTTCCTCCATTGCTCCGTGCCCCTCCTCTCCCCTAGCTACAGGGATGGGTAATTAAATAGAGGAGGAACCAGCTGCTGCTCAACAAAGGGAAATGTTCTGTGCAGACCCAGGAAGCTGCTCACTGGCCTTGCTGCTCTTCCATCCTCAAGCCAAGGGGAAAAAGCATCAGCACAGCAGGAGACAACTGTCCCTCAAGTGTTTTCTGGTTCACTGAGCACCCAGTGATGGAGAAACGTCACCGGTATGGGGCAGGGAGCATCTCACTGTGGATGTCCCTGAAGGACAGGGACAAATGGCTGCTTGTACAGAGCTGCCACCATGGGGTTGTTTCTGGCATGAGGAGCCTGGGAAGTTCTCACACCTGCAGGAAAAGATCAAAAGGGGCCGTCACTTCCATGCTCTGCACGAAGGTAAGGGCAGAGGATGCGAAGAGCCTCTGTTAATCACGCCCCAAAGCCTGGCAGGTGAGCTCAGCTCTTCATCCCAAGCCTGGTCACTCCTCTTGTCCAGCAAATACAATTTCTCTGAGCGTGAGGAATCCATGGGGTGAAAAAAAACCACCTGTAAGATTTCAATATGAACCAGCTGGCAGGTGATGGCCCTTGAGCAGCTCGTGCTGGGTGTGTCACAACTCCCATGGCACAGCCACAAAGGTGACGAGCTGGTGCCATCGAGGTCATGTGTGCACCGGGGCTGGGGAGTGAGAGCGGCAGCAGGAGCTGGTGGCTCGTGGCCGGGTTGGAACCGTCACAGCTGAACAAGCAAAATTAATCTCCCTGCAAAGCTGCTGCTGACAGCAGCTCCCCCTCAGCAAACCCTGAGCTGAAATCCAGCTGCGCACGGGGGAGTAACCAGGTTCCCCACCTTGCACTGGTTAAACCCAGCCTGGTTTTGTTTGGAGGGACGATGTCTTTGGAGGACACGGGCAGGGATGTGTGTGGAGGCAGGAGAGGCGTTGCCTGGGCAACGCGGCCATGGGAGATGCTGCTGCAGCTTGTCCTTGATGGGGAGCAGCGTGGGGTGTGCTGGGCCAGGGAGATCCCTGGAATCAATGCAGGCTTGGGATGGAGGGATGGAAAAATGGAGGGATGGAGAAATGGAGGGATGGAGATCAGCCCTGTGGAAATGGACCTGGAGGAGCTGGTGGATGTAAAGCTGGACGTGAGCCAGCACCGTGCGCTCACAGCCCAGAGCCAATAACCGTGTCCTGGGCTGCACCCAGAGCAGCGTGGGCAGCAGGGCCAGGGAGGGGATTCTGCCCCTCTGCTCCGCTCTCCTGAGACCCCCCCTGCAGTGCTGCCTCCAGGGCTGGGGACCTCAGACATGGACCTGTTGGAGCAGGTCCTGAGGATGCCATGAAGATCAGAGGGATGGGATACTACTCCAGTGAGGACAGGCTGAGATAGTTGGGGTTGTCAAGCCTGGAGAAGAGAAGGCTCTGGGGAGACCTTACTGCACCTTTCAGTACTTGAAGGGGCCTATGAGAAAGCTGGGGACAGACTTTTTATCAGGACCTGTAGCAGTAGGACAAGGGGGGATGGTTTTAAACTAAAAGAGGGGAGATTTAGCTTAGATGTAAGGAAGAAATAACATAATGGTGGTGAGACACTGGCCCAGGTTGCCCAGATTGATGGTAGAATCCCCATCCCTGGAAACACTCAAGGTCAGGTTGGACGGGGCTCTGAGCGACCTGGTCTGGTTGAAGATGTCCCTGTCACTGGGGGGGATGTTGGACCAGAGACCTTGAAAGGTCCCTTCAACCCAACGCTCCAACCTCCACCCACAGCATCCTCTCAGCAGGTCCCACCTCCCTCTCCCCACAGCTACTGGGCTGATGATCGGGTGCCTGATCTACCCCGACGGCTGGGACTCGAGCGAGGTGAAGCGCATGTGCGGGGACAAGACGGACAAATACACGCTGGGCGCCTGCACCGTGCGCTGGGCCTACATCCTCTGCATCATCGGCATCCTGGACGCCCTCATCCTCTCCTTCCTGGCCTTCGTCCTGGGGAACCGGCAGGATCATCTGCTCCCGGCTGATTTTAAAGTGGAAAGTAAAGGTAAAGGCGGCTGGGGAGGAGCTCTGAGCCCCCACAGAGCATTTCCAGCCCCCAGCTGGGGTTGTTGGTATTTGGGAGGATGGTGGTTTCCTCCGGTGGGAGAATCATGGAATGGTTTGGGCTGGAAGGGACCTTCAAGCTCATCCAGTCCCAACCCCCCTGCCAGCAGCAGGGACACCTTCCACTAGACCAGGTTGCTCAAAGCCTCATCCAACCTGGCCCAGAACACTTCCAGGGAGGAGCAGCCACAGCTTCTCTGGCCAACCTGGGCCAGGGTCTCACCACCCTCACAGCAAAGAATTTCTTCCTCACATCTCATCTCCATCTCCCCTCTGCCACTTTCAAGCCATCACCCCTTGTTCTGTCACTCCCTGACCTTGGCCAAAGTCCCTCCCCAGCCTTCCTGGAGCCCCCTCAGGCACTGGGAAGCCACTGGAAGGTCTCCCTGGAGCCTTCTCCCCTCCAGGCTGAACAGCCCCAACTCTCTCAGCCTGTCCTCACAGCAGAGCTGCTCCAGCCCTGGCATCATCCTCGTGGCCTCCTCTGGACTGGCTCCAGTAGCTCCATGTCCTTGTGCTGTTGGTGGCCCCAGCACTGGAGGCAGCACTGCAGGGGGGGTCTCAGGAGAGCGGAGCAGAGGGGCAGAATCCCCTCCCTGGCCCTGCTGCCCACGCTGCTCTGGGTGCAGCCCAGGACACGGGTATTGGCTCTGTGCTGCCAGCGCACGGTGCCGCCTCATGTGGAGCTTCTCATCCCCCAGCACCCCAAGTCCTTCTCCTCAGGGCTGTAGAGAAGCTGGAGAGCGCTGGTGGTCACCACATCGCATCGTAGGGATGGAGAGAAAACGGAACCAGCACAAGGCAGGAGCCCAAACTGAGCCATTTCACACACTGGAAGTGTTTGGGGTTTTTTTTTCCCCATCCTGTTTTAAAATTTTTGATCCCTTTTTGAAAACAAACCTGGAAAAAAAGCCAAAAAACCAACAACAAAAAACCCCACAAAACCAAACCCCTTCAGTTTCATAGCCCATTAACAGTGTAATTCTCTTTTTTCTCTTACAGAAGAGGGCACCGAGTGACAGAGCTGAGCACGGGTAAGTGCTGCCCCAGGGATGGGGAACGTTTCTCTCCCAGCACTGCCGGGGAAAAAATAAGGGAAAAAAAGAAAAAATAAGGGAAAAAAAAGAAAAAATAAGGGAAAAAAGAAAAACAAAAAAAAAGAGAAAAAAGAAAAAGGGGAAAAAGAAAAAAGGGAAAAAATAATGGGAAAAAAAGAAAAAATAAGGGAAAAAAGAAAAAATAAGGGAAAAAAGAAAAACAAAAAAAGAGAAAAAAGAAAAAGGGGAAAAAGAAAAAAGGGAAAAAATAATGGGAAAAAAAGAAAAAATAAGGGGGAAAAAAATTAAAAAAGTAAAAGTTAACACAGGTGACCTTTTCTTTCTCTTCCCAGGACACCCAGAGCTCTCCTCCACCAGCTTCAAGAGACACAATCTCCCTTTTCATTAAAATGACTTTTCCAGGAGCTTTAAACTTACCAACTTCTGGGGATTTTCTACAACTGTCTTCACCTCAGGGGCTGCTCTCGTGGAGTTTATTTAATGGGAAAAGCCCAAACTGGACACAGGTTTTACTTTTTTTTGGAGTCCATCAGGAAACCTGAGGCAAAGGGGATGGATGGTGATTTGCTGCTTGGGATTTGTACACCTTCTTTCAAGGAAATTCCTTCTGAATTAAAAAAAACCCAAAGTATTTAGGATTTTGTGTGGGTATCCTTGGGGCAGGGGGTGTCCTCTGCCATGTCCCAGGGTGCTCTTGTACTTCAAAAATACAACAGAGCCAATTAATTCTGAGCAAAGCCATGAATCAGCTTCCTACTCTGGGCAACAACTGAACTCAACCTTTTAAAAAGGGGCATTTTCTGGGGGGTTTTTCCCCCCAAAATAAGTGAGAAATCTGCTGAGCTGCAGTGGGACTGGAACAATACCTGCAAACTACAGCAGATGGTGCCACCACCCAATTAATCCAATTAACCAAATCATTTCTCACTGCATCCTCCACCCCCCTGCAACAGCCTCCAGCACAGTCCATCCCTGCAGAAGACAAAGTGAGACATCATCCCAGCCAGCTCCAACCTTGCTCAGAACCCAGAGTGAACCTCTATGATCATCTTCATTTCTATTGTTGTAATTTGTTGGTTCCTGCAGCAGCCAATTCCATTCTATTCCAACAAACCCTTCCCAGTTTTATGCTTCCCACTAAAAAAAAAGTGGGAAGGTTTTAAGATTCTTTGCTAGGGAAGATAGATGACAAGACTTGGAGGAAAACACATTTCAGAATGGAAAGAAAACCAAAACAACCCAGCAGAGTTGTCCTGCTATTGACTACTCTTCCCCTTTTAAAATGGATCAAAATGCCAGCAAATTTATCAATTAATTAACAAAATTAACAAAATTATCACCTCCACCATCTCCCTGGATTTCTGGAACTCAAAACTAAACGCTCACTAGCACAGAAAATTCAATCAATGGCCCACTAGCTCGAAGACCAGACTTACAGAGGGAACATAGGAGGATTAGGGCTCAGTTATTAAATAATCTGTTTATTGTACAGCTTTCACAAAGGGGGAAAAAACAAAAAAAGACAAAGCACCCAAGTAGAAAGAATAAAAATGTATTTTCCTTCAGGTTTCAGACTGACACAGCAAGTACAAACCCTTTAGTGCGAGCACTTTATGGCAATTGGGAAATTTAACAAACCCCAAGTGAACGAGCACACGGTACAGGAGTGAATCCTGCAGCTGATTCTGCGGGTCTCCAACTCACAGGCTGGCTCCAGCCTCAGCTATCAGGGTGAAAAAAACCCCCTCCTCCTCCTCTTCCAGTCAGGGGTGGCAGAGGGAAGGGGACAGGAGCTCTCAGAGTCAAAGAGTGCAAGACCCCTTCTAGGAAAAAAAAAGTTCTTTCATCAGCCAGTCCCCAGTGCAGAGGACCAGGTGAGCTTTCAACAGCACAAGTAGTTTGTCCCCTGTCACTGTGTCTTCACAGCATGTAGGCAGTGGAGATTTGGGAACCTGGTCCTGTCTGCAGTCCTGTAATGGACATGGAAGTGACACAGAACTGGAAAACTCCAGATGAAAGCAGGGAGGGGAAAAAAAAAAGTTAAATCAGCAGTTTAAAACTCTTTTGGTATGTTACCTTCCTTTAATTTTAGATTATAATGCATAGAGAACCTGATCTACCCCTAAAAGAACATGCAGCATGAGTTGCATTAATAAGCCCAGTCGAGCACTGGACTGGAGAAACTCTTTTCAAGTGGATTAAATGACACTGAGGTTTATGAATGAAGGATCCTCACAAACCAGCATTTCCAAACACACAGACAGAAGTGACACGTAGTGACACGTAACAGTGGTCTTGGCAGCTTTGGCAATGTCTCAGATAGCATCTGCATGGCCTCCAGCACATTCCTGCAGCAACTTCTATCCTCTGAGAGCCACCACGAATCCAAAGGCCTGTTTGGTCCAGGGTAGGGAAGTGCCTCTGAAGTCTCAACGCTGCCAGATTTTGCTTTAGAGTAGAACACACTGAATCTGTAACAGGATGGGCAAGCCTAGAAGCCATCATAAAACTATCAAATGCCACAGTGATTTAACTTTTAATTAATTAAAATTAACCCATTTACTCATTAGATCCAACCCCCTCTGAGAAGTTTATATAGAAACCCCACAGAACATTTTTACTGGGGGTTAACTCTAGAAACAGCTTCTAATCCAGTATTGACATTGAAAAGTCAGTTCTCTTGCACTTCTGCTAGCTCTCCTTGTGCTAACAGCCCAGAAAATAAAAGGCAGTCCCATCCTGGGAAGTTACTTTTAAAGGCCAGCACCTGAAGCAAGTTAAAGGAAAAAAAAGAAGTCTTTACACTGGGCCTTCAAGTGTTGATTTTGAAAGTCAAGGGCTACAGCGTGGCTGTGATCCAGATGCCGCCCCCCTTTTTTTTCCTCAGGGGGAAAAAAGAGCCAGAGCAGACTGCATCAGTGAAAGCCAACCTCTCATGGATACAGCAACCACCTCAAGCAAGGCAAAAAAGTGCCAGTAAAGGGATAAAAACCAAAAAAACACCCCTTACAGCTCACTAAAGGATTAGAAGAGCTGCCTGTGACAGGGTGACCTCTCTGCAGCTGACGATTGTGCGTTGAGCCAGTTCCAGCTTTTGCTTATTTTGCTTCTCACCTTTTAGCCACAGGCATTAGAAGTAGAAAATGTCACCATGTTCAGAAACTATTTTGACTATCTGGGCCCAGGGAAGGAAAAAAAAAATAAATGGACAGGGCATTCTGGAGGAAGAAATAAGGGATACTAAAAACCTAGGTTTAAATAGCTCTTTTCAAAAGGTTTAGGCAGCTAGGAGTAAAGAAAAGTTATGTGACTGGAAAGCAAAGAACACAGCAGACATCTAGAAAATGATGGAGGATTTGGAAGTGTTTGCTCTACAAGGAACTACCACCACCTTGGTGCCATCTGTTACTTCTCACCCCACTGCCAGCTACTGGATCAACAGTGGGAAGTTGACTCCTGAGTCAGTGAGATAAGGAGGTGTTTGGATCTTCACATCCCCTGCTCCTGAAGAAAGGAGAGCTGAAATTTAGCTAAAGGAGCACATCTGGGCACAGGTGAGCTCACATCTGTAACACACAGTGACTAACAGTGAGGAAACTCAGAAAGAAAACTTCATATTGTAGTTAATTAGTCTTTGGTAAAACCCAATCAAGGTAAACCAGAGATGATGCCCACTGGCTGCGGAGGGTCCCCATTGAGTCACACAAGCAAACTCAGCAGAACAGGTGAGGTTTATCTAAAAATCTTGGAAGCCTTGGAGGAAGAACTTCACACTGAAAATGAACAAGGAGAGGGGAAAAAAAAAAAGAGGAAAAAAAAGGATGTGGGAAGGGGCAGCTGGGTGCATGTAGGCTATGCTGTAAACCAGAGTGTAGTGCTGTGGCATTGGGTTGAAGCTTCTAGGAGTTAAGCCAGGGGTGCCTGAGACACTCTGCTGCCGTCGCTCGCTTCTCTGGGATCAGCTCCAACATTGGTAATAAGAAGTCTGTGAATGCAGCTGCTTCATCTTGGGACCACTCATATTTTTCTACCAAGACTTCAAAAAGACCCCAAGGCTTCAGTTTGGTGATGTGCTTCAGATCACCTGAAATCCAAGATACACAGGTTAAGTGTAAGACATGGGAACAGAGCAGCTGAATAAGAGAGGCTGAACAGCTAAACCAGACAGACTGGATTCAGAAACTGTTCCAAACAGTTGGGCACAGGGAGTATAAAATGGTAGGGCCTGCTGAAGGAAGAAATTAATTATACTAAAGCCCCTTTTCTGTCTGCTTTTGAAGACTCTTCTAGAAATGTACTTCCTTGAAGGCTTCTTTTCTTCCCCCCTGCTATTTCTGATCCAATATCAGCAAATAATCAGTGGTGAGACCCTGGCCCAGGTTGCCCAGAGAAGCTGCGGCTGCTCCTCCCTGGAAGTGTTCTCAGCCAGGTTGGCTGAGGCTTTGAGCAACCTGGTCTAGTGGAAGGTGTCCCTGCTGCTGGCAGGGGGGTTGGAACTGGATGAGCTTGAAGGTCCCTTCCAACCCAAACCAGTCTGGGATTCTATGAAATATTGTTTAACTTCATTAAATCACCAATTACACCAGCTGACACGACAGAGAAACACAGTGCCACTGACTCTGGAATACATGCAGCACTGTATGAGGAGGAAGCAAAACATTGCTAACAAAAAAGCTTTTCTTTTATTTAAAAAAGTATTAAACTGGGTCAAAAACTTCTTCTTGAGACTCAACACATTTCTGAGGTACTTGTGACTTTATGATAATGGTATAAAGTGTCCTGAGCAGCACAGCTCAAGATGCATGGTGTTACTGAGGCGACTGGCATGCTAGAAATGGAACAAAGTTACCTAGAGAAGACGTCAAAGGGGAGTCAACACCTCCAGTTGACAAAGATTATCTAAATAAGGCCAAATCAAGTCTGAAGAAATATCTACAGTACTGTTTTTCTACCTGCTGCATTTGATCTACACTGAGATGTCAAGTACTAGGATGTAAAATACTTTTAGCCCTCAGACAAGAACACCTTGTATTCAGCTGCAGTTTTACTGAGAAAGCCTTTCATAAAAAACAACAGGAAAGACTTAAAAGAGGCATCTTTGCTATCATCTATTGTTAATTGGTATTTCTAGCAAGTGACTCTTGTGTATTTGGGGCAGGGAATAAGGAGGTAAATGACATTTGCTTTTACCTTTTTTGGTGAAAAACTCCTTGGAATATTTTCCTGCCAAAATGAGCTTGCGAGGTATTTTCCCCAGAAGTTCTATGATCAATGCAATGTGATCTGCATTTTTTTGTTTTCAAAAGAAAAGACAGTGAGAACACATCCACACAAGACATCTCTCTCTATGTCCCAGTATCCTTCTCTGGGATATAAGAATAAAGACATTAATTGCCATAAAAATTGAGATCTACCTGAAATCACATTACAATAAGCAAGGATAAAGTAAAGGGGGAAAAAAGGGTGATTTGAGGCATGATCAGTTTGAGAAGCAAGATCAGAGAATCCAGCAGTAAGAGGAATGGGAAACACCAGAACAAGAACATGGACTCTACTGCAGAGTGTTTTACCACAGAGGATCGAGCACAGTTGGTGCTGATTTTAGTAAACCATCTTTTTTGTGAGGAACCTCTGCATGGGTAAAAAAGGCTCAATCTGAAGAAACAACCATTGTATTTCACATCCCATTTTAAAAAGGAAAGATTTAGACAAACCAACCTTCATCCCTTGAGTAATCTTCCCCAGAATGAGGCTCGAACAGGTAATCTCCCGTTGCCAACTCAAAGGCCTAAAACAAACAGAAAGGAGCACATCACCCCCATTCCATACCCACACACCCCCTGATGTGCTGCAGCTTGATTCCACGCATCTCTGGGGGCCAGAAGCAAAGCAGTGGGAAGAAGAACCTGCAGAACTCCAGTACAGCATCACCATCTGCAGGTGTGCAATTACTCTGCAACATTTTAATGACTGCATTTACCCAGGGTGAGTTCTGGGTCACAGCACAGTGTGCTTCTGTGAAATTGGACAAAATTAAGGTATTTCACATGCTTTGTCTCTTTTCTGCCTCAACAGCTTTCTGCAAAACCATGTCATGATCAAACTAGATTTTTATTTCTTTATTTATTTACAAGTTTATCTCCAAATTTCAGATACTAAAGAGCCATTTTTCTAACAGTTAATCTCTGAACATTTGTCTGTAGATACAAAAACATCTTTTAAATGAGAAAAACATTTGCATTCAACTCACCACTCCCAAATCCCATGATACATTTACCCTTTATATATTCACTTTTACTCAAAAACAGCACCTCTGACCTGTATTCTTAGTTTTCCTTACGGACTGCTGTAGTCTAAATACTGAATGAGGCAACCAGAGTAACCACTGCATAATTTTGGCCACATGTTCTGCAGAGAAAACAGGACCCTATCACATTCTCTTTTACCACATTCATCAAAATCAGCTTGTTTTCCAAGAAAGCAAAAATTATTTCACTATTTTCCAAGCTTAAAATACAAACCCCAAACTTTGATTTGTAGTGACATCAAAGAGGCACATTCAGTATCTGACTAGACTGAGTTTTTCTGTTTTTTTTTAATATATTCTGCATTTGCCAGCTATTACAGGAACAGCTTCAGCCTCATCTCAGCATTATTCAGATGACAGAATGATTCCAAACATGCAGAGGATGCATATGATTAAAATATGAATTTCTACTGAAGACATCTGTGAAACAGTGCTGGATGCAGCAGAAAGGCTCTTTATAGAATAAAATTTTTGTCTTCAGAATTGCACAGTTGCCTCATTTTTCCCACAAAGTCTGATGACAAAGTATAATCATATTTGAAATCTGCTGGTGCTATACAACAAAACTCACTTGCAAAAGGAAAGCCATACGTGGCAATAAAAATAACAGCAATCACTTTGGTATGAAAACATGGTATTCAGCAAGTCTGGAAGTTGGCTGAACACTTGTGAGGGGTTTTTTTGCCAGGCTTGGCTAGTGACTCAGCAGTCCAGGGTGCAGAGCACACATGGGTTTCCCAGAATGTTCCACACAAACAGTTTGAGATCCCCTGGATGACAGCACTCACCATACAGGCTGTGCTCCAGATGTCAGCAGGGGTGTTATACCCCGATCCTATCAACACCTCCAGAGAGCGGTACTGCCTTGTCTGGATGTCTTCAGTGAAATGCTTGTGCTAAATTAAAAAAAAATAAATGTTTTACTGAATTTTAAGTTAAGAGAGTGTTGAAAAAGAAAAGAATCAAAAACCTGGAAGGTCAGAGCAGATCAAAGCTCATTCCTGTTATATTTCATCTGAATTTTACATCCTCTTTAAATATTTCCTTATATTCCTACAGTAAAACTACATGGAAGGAGGGTGCAGAGAGGTGGGGGTGGGTCTGTTCAACCAAGGACCAAGGGACAGGACAAGAGGAAATGGGCTCCAGTTGTGGCCAGGGCAGTTGAGATGGGATGTGAGGAAGAATTTCTTTGCTGAAAGGGTTCTGAGGCACTGGAAGGGGTTGCCCAGGGCAGTGGTGGAGTCCCCATCCCTGGAGGGATTGAAGAGTCGTGTAGACACAGTGCTGAGGGACATGGGTCAGTGGGGACTGGTCAGTGTTGGGTTCATGGTTGGACTCTATGAGCTTAAAGGGCTTTTCCAATCCAGGTAATTCTGGGATTCTGGGACATACTGTTTAAATGTTCAACATGAGACACTAAGTAAAACAGTCCAGCAACTTACAGTAAAGTAAGCCACAAAAAGAGAGTGAGGGAAGGCTGCTTCAGAAGCTGCACCCTCTCCTATCATGACAGACAGGCCATGATACAGCTACCTTAAAGCAGATAAGCAACACCAAGGTCAGAGACTGCCTCCCCAGATGTGGCAGGCCTGATGGGCAAATCTGAGTATGAGACACTCTCTCCCCTAAGATCTGAAGTATTTTGCCATTTAAGAAGCCAAGGAAAATAAACATTTCTTCTATTTGAAATGTCAAACATTTCAAAGCAGCACAGCACAACCATCAAAGAATAAAACTATTTATGAGTCTCTTTCATGTGCTCATGAAGCCACTGAAACAGTTTGACAAGCTCATAAACTACAGAACTAACACATCAGAGCACTTGTTTGCAACTTTCTCATTCTCCAGGAGAGCTGCAGGCTCCTTGAGAAGTTTCAGATATTCAGATTTCTACACATTTTATGTGAAACTGTTCACAGGTCTACTAGAAATAATCTAATGACTAAAGAGGCACCCAGAACCCAGGCTGAAATCCAGTGTTCAAGGATCATTTCTCTGTGTCCCTGCTCCTCTCTCTTTTCTCCCCAACACAGTTTCAAACTGTCACTACTTTCACAAGCAGGTGTTAAGATTATTTTACAGATTATTTTCCATTTTGGCATGTTGTGAATGAATTAGCAGGTTTTAACATTCAATGTGGAAAGATGGTGAACTTACCACCCAGCAGGCATTTCCTAGGTCAGCTATCTTCACTTTGAGCTTCTCAGCATTCTTGGGCTCAAGAGGATTAAGAAGGAAATTCCCAGCAGTTGATTTTCCTAGAGACAACATGTACAACAGCTGATTAAATCTACAGTGACAGTGTCACCATCTGTCATGCAAATCCTACAGCCCTCTCCCTCCCCAGGAAGAGTTTTGCTCATGGATCAGAACTTCCTGAAGCCCAGCTATAAAAATCAGCATCAGTCTGCACTAGGAACAACAGAGCTACCACCATTAAGACCTCATAGAAGGACATGTAAGCACATGCAAGAGCAACTGTTTCCCAGCACTCTTTGCACAGCCTTAAAAAGTCCATCTATATCTAGACAAGCTTTTTAAATAAAAACAAAACAAGCCTCTCAACCCTGAAGTCTTCCTAAATCTTTGAAGAAGGAGTGTCCATGTGTTAGAGCATCCTTCTGTCACATCCATCACTCGCTGCTGTAACCGTTACAAGAGCTGAAGTACATAACGGGAACACCTCAAATACACAGTGGAGAGCAAGAACATCAAGTCACTAAGTGACATCCAGCTGTAGCTCTAGAGCAATTTGGGAGAGAAATGAGAAGCAAAATACACCTAGTAATCTAGCAGGGGCATGTAACTAAATACAGTTAGTTTAAAAGTGTTTAAATTTCACTGGCTACTTTTCATCCATGTAACTCCCCAGCAGCACTCTGCCAAGAAAATGCTACTTTTACAAAAAGAAGCACCAATGTTAATTTCTCCCTTCTTCTCCAAGCAGATATACTTCACCTGGCCTTGACTCAGAGACACAAAAAGGACAGTTTTATCAAATGATTCAAGTTTTTTTTCCTAAAAAATAAACAACTGGAATGTGTTTAAACTGCTGTATATGCTATTGTGTGTCTTCTGTTCTCCTAAACCTACAAGACTTCCATTTTTTCTCCCTGAGACAAATCAAATTGAAACAAAAAACATTAAAGAGCTTTTTCCCCTGCACTGCATAAGCTTTGTTTCAGTCAGGCTGCATTTCCAGTTCTGGGAAAACATTTACTCATTTTAAGTAAATGGCAGGAGTTATCTGTGCTCATGTGAAGAGCAAGACTATCAGAGCACACTGAACAGTACTTATCCCATAATTTAACAGCCAGTGACAATTTGTAGAGTTATGTTTCTAACTATTACTGAAAATCACACAAGCAACACTGAAAAGAGGGAATGTTCCTATACTGAAAAACAAATTTATAGGTACTTTCAAAAAGTGGGAACACTTAAGCATTTGACAGCCCAAACTATTGTACAACTACAAGTGGAAGCTACAAACAGTGAATATCTCTGAGTAGGACTGTCAGGCTAACTACTCCTGGGAGGAAAAGTCTCAACCAGGTGGTTCTGATCACTTCAGCCTACAAAGTGGAGGCTTTATTAAAACCCTGATGGACTGTAATAATACAACTCTCTCAGATCAAGGAGAAAGGAGCCTTTCTCACAGAGTTCCTCTCATACCTTTGTTGTCTGAGGGGCTGTTATTGTCATTCTCATCCTCTGAAGGTATCTCTGTGCGGATGCTCTCCTGCAAGTGGTTGATCTCCTGCTCGTTGAACGCTCGCTCTTCACTGGGTGTGGGCTGACACACCATGGAATCTTCTGAAACCAAGGGCACCAGCGAGTCCGACATCGCTTCTCGAGGCCTGTTCTCCACGTCACCGTTCCGCTGGCTGTAATTACAACTGTGGAAGTTCTCCTTCTTCTGTGGGTGAGGGTGATCCCCACAGTTATTGGCATTATGGAGGTCATCCTCAAGTCTCACAGACCCTTGATTGCCAGAGTCTGCTAAGTCCGTCATTTGTATCACTCCATTGCAGTTTATTTCTGTTACACATTTATCCACGCTGCTTTCCATGGGAATAGATTGCTCTTGTGCAGCACCTTCAGCTGGAAGAGGGGAAAAGGAGAAGATAGCTCAGTGTGTCTAAACAAAGTGAGAGCAGAAGTTTGCTCAGGGAGCCCTCAAAATATAACTGAACACAATGATTAATTCAATTTGTAAGAGGAAATTTCCAAACCTCTTTAGATGGGGAGAACAGAGGGCAAAGAGGTGACGTGACACTGGCCACCTCTACTAAAGGTGCTCACTCTACTCATGGCAGCACGAGTGAAAGGATGACACTGTGCTACTTCAGCAATACTTTAGGTCCATACCTGTCTTTTTGCTGACAGTTTCCTCTGATGGACTAACTTTTATGAGCATTTCCAGAGGGCTCTGAGCTTCTTCCTCCTCTTCAGGCTGCATCTGCCCAGGACTTGCTTCCTTCTCCATTTCCTCTATCTCCTGCATTCGCTTCTCTAATAACTCAGCTTGCCGTTTCTGCTTCTTTTTCAACTTCTTTTTCTTATTCTTTGACATTTTGTCAGCCTACACAGAAGCAAGAAGAGAAATTGGACTTAGCATTTTATACTTCAATAAATCTAAAATGTGTCAAGTTTTAATTTATTTTAGAGCTGAGGAAGCAGTGTGGGATGAAAACTCTTAGAGACAGTTTTCCCCCCCAAATAAAAAGCAAATATTAAGATTTTTGGAGTCATTGTCTGTGGCTGTTATCAGTGCATTTCTGTCCTGACCTGAGAAACCTCCAGTATTCTCCAAATGAGGGATCTTAGACTCCACAGACAACAGTCACTCACAACAGAGCTTAAGACCACCAAAAAGTCACACTTTTCCTTCTGATATAAGGTTGCTTTCCCTTAATGCTGGTTGCATTATGAAACAATGCACTAGATACTATGAGTAGATGGATACTCACACCCAAAAGCTATTATACTTACTGGTTTTGGCTGTGGTGCAGTGCTCACTGAAAGGGAAAGGAAGAGCAGTAAATTAGTACATTTATAGTAAAAAACTGCAACTGTGTTCTTATCTTAAGGTAAGCTTTATTCCTATGTGGTTTGGTAACAAGATTTTAAAGATATCAGTAAATAAAGATATTTTGAAGGCTCATTTCTCTACAAAAACACAGCAAAAATAATAATTAAAAAAACATTAAATAAGTAAATGCATTACTAGCTTGACTGATATCAAAGACCTAAATTTCCTGTCATGCAGCTTCATTTACTGCATGGATTATGCATTTAACTGAAAAGAAAATGCAAACTAGAACATTAAAATACCAAAGTTAAGGGAGCTTCCTTGGGCTAAACCATGCTATGATGGGCTCAGCTGAATGTTAGTGTTGTAAGAGTAACTTCCAATACACGCTGCAGTAGTTGTTGAGAACTCCACAGTGGTACCAATGGATGCACAATCCAGTTGAAGAAGTCCCTGCTCACTACAGGTGGGTTGGACTGGATGGCCTTGAAAGGTCCCTTCCAACCCAAACCAACCTACAATATTCCAAGGAGGAACATGATGAACTAGGAGCAAGAAAAAAAATTGCTCTCCAATCTTTAGGGATGGTAGCAAGTCAAGGAAGCTGTTTCTGTTAGGAGTTTTGCAGATTTCTGCAAACTGACAACAGCTAAATCATCCTGTGGAGCCTTTCATGAAATGCATTTCCAGTATCATGCAATGAAAGGAAATAAAATTGGGAAGAAAACCTGAGAAGCACCTCAGCACATTCTGATTCCAGCACTATTTGGAGTGCACCAGCATTTATGCACAGTGTGCTGCACAAGACTGACTGCCCTGCCACTTCATCAGTGCCAGATTAGCTGTGTCAAAAGCAGGTGCCAGCATGTATATATCCTCCCTCCACTTTCCTTATACAAACAACTGCTTCCTGATCACCTTTGAGTTTACAACTTAGGACTAACTTCACTATTCAGTTGTTTTTTCAGAGGTTACTTGCATTATTCACAGAATCACACAGAGTCACAGAGTGTCAGGGATTGGAAGGGACCCCGAAAGCTCATCCAGTCCAATCCCCCTGCCAGAGCAGGAACACCTGGATGAGTTCACACAGGAAGGCATCCAGGTGGGTCTTGAATGTCTCCAGAGAAGGAGACTCCACACCCTCCCTGGGCAGCCTGGCCCAGGGCTCTGGCACCCTCAGCGTAAAGAAGTTCCTTCTCAAATTTAAGTGGAACCTCCTGTGTTCCAGCTCACACCCACTGCCCCTTGTCCTATCATTGGACACCACTGTGAAGAGCCTGGCCCCATCCTCCTGACACCCACCCTTCAAATATTTATAAACATTAATAAGGTCCCCCCTCAGTCTCCTCTTCTCCAAGCTAAAGAGGCCCAGCTCCCTCTGGGCCTCTTATTATTGTTCCACTGTAATCAATTAGGAAGCTTTCCCTAATGACATCAGTTATGATCTGAGGGTGTGTGGGTGCAAATAACAGTAATTCTCAGGAAAAAAAAAAGCACCTGCAGAGCCAGATGGTGGGGGAGCCCCAGACCTCTGCCACTCTGTTGCTTCTGCAGCCAGCCGGCGGATATACTGGTCGTTAACGCACAGCAGGATGTTCTCAGGTTTAATATCTGTGTGAATAATTCGACATTTGGTGTGCAAGTAATCCAGACCCTGAAGAACCTGCAGCCAGGACAGAAGGAAATGGAGCATTAGAAAAAAAAGCAAAGAATGAGCAAATGGAGAGTGAAGTGAAAATGTAAAATTGCCCTTGCTGACCAATTAACTTGAGGGACTTTTGTGTCTGAGAATATTCCAGATTAGAGCTAATGCCATCAGTGGTTACTACTCAGTCCCAGAAAACACAGATTTGCATACAGATTTTACTTATTAATTTAAATTACTGTCTCTTGACCCTTGTAACTTAAAACTTACCACACCTGAAAGTCTCATCTTAATATACTACAATAAAATCATCCTTCCCCCCTCCACTTCACATGTAAAAAGATGTTTCTTAGGCAACCAAGCAGTAGGAAGGAAGAACAGGTTTCTCTTGCTCTTCCCATCATTAAGTACTGTACTTACTGTGATTAGTTTAAATATATATATATATATACTTGCACTTATGAGGAATAACCAAGGTAAGAAAAGGTTAAAAGCAAAGCCAGCCTCCCATTATGGTATTAGTGTCAGAAAATAAATATCTGTAGCAGAAGGCTTTTGTAGTAAAAAACCCAAATATTAACCCAAGAATGATTTTGTTGCATGAGAGAAACACCACTGAATTTTTAACTTTTGTTTTCTTGGATCTGAGAAAGATTAGTGAAAGAGTTCTCACCAGGTCGAGGGGAACAGAACTGGAACTTACCTGTTTGATGATCTTTTTGACACAAGGGAGTGGAAGCCCCTGATAATTGGACTTGATGATCCACTTCAGGAGATGATGTCCTAGAACTTCAAACACCATACAGATATCTGGAACTCAGTCAAGGAAAAAGATGGACATCCTGACCCAAAGAGCCCTGAATTCCCAGGACTGAGGATCAAAAGAAACCCATAACAGTTAAGTCTTTTATATTAAAGAACCCTCATCCTTCTAACAGCTGAGAGAAGCCACCTCCCTCACAGCATCATCCTATCCTACACATCAGTGTTGTTACCTAATTCCTCAAATACAAAGGGATGGAGCTGGTTAGGACAATGGTCCTAACACAGCAGTAGCAATCTCCTGCTCTGGGTGGAAGCCAGTTACACAAGCAAGTGTGCATTAGTATTTCCTGCTAATATTGAGACAGCTTCAAGCCAACAATGTATGTTTTGGAACAGCCTAGGCTCCTCCTCCAGGCAAAACACGATGCCAAATCTCTGTACCAGCATTACCTGAAAAGATAATAAAATTTGCATTTCATAAGCCATCTTCAGAACAATTAAGTCACTTTCTCTGCCCTCACTTGCCTCTTTACCAGCAAAACAAACTTTTGACAAGCCTGGACTTTAACAATATTCACATCATCTTGCTTTCTGTCTATAAGATCTCAACAGCTACAGTCACTCTAGTGATGTATTCAGTGCTGTGCCTTTGCTTTAGAAGCCACACTTCTAGGAGTTTATTAGGCTGCTTTGCTTCTACGCTGGCAGAAAGTCTGTGTTTCACAGGAGTGAAAGAAATACAAGATCAAGTCAACATTCCTCAGTGCTAAGTACTGGAAAAAAGTTAATAGAGGGAATACATTGTGGTGCTCCTGTTTTCTAAAAGCATTAGAGCATTTAGAACCTACAGCTCAATTCTCTCAGGCAGCCTCATCATTCTCACTGAAATAAAATTCAAGGTACCACAAAGTAGAAACACACACAACAGCCCAACTTTCATATTTTAAAGGTGCATTATTAGCACTTGCCACAAATCACAGTTGATTAGAAGGCTGCTCACAGAACTACAGGGGATTTTCAAAGTGATACACTTTAAACATCCTAACACTGTGGATAAAGTCTGAGGTAAGATGCTTTCGTAGCTAGAAAATGACCTTATTACCAAGTTATAGGTTAAATGTATTTGCCATTTTTAATTATTGATCTTAACATTTTGTATGGCTTTACTTAACCAAGGTGTTATTTGCAGAACTGAGGGGTTGAGGTAGACGGGCTCTCTCACCACCAAGGTACCTCAGATGTTGAGCCACTCAGTCCTGACTCCCAAACCAGATGCAGCCACCCGATGGCTCACGCTAAAAGCATGACTAAGCACTGCTGTCTCCATGCCTTAACGCCTATTACATCAGGCTGAATGATCACTCTGGACCTGAGCTTAGCAGGCAGCTTTGAGGCAGATGATTTTACAGCAGGTTTCAGTAAAAGGGAAGCCTGGGCATTGCTCATCAGCCCAGACACGACAGCTACCCAGCAAACTCCCCTCTTTATACAATTCTTTGCCTTTTATTCCACAAAAGGATACGAGAGCCATTAACACCTGAAATCTTGAAGTCATCTAATAACTGGACAACTCTCTCCTTACTTGGATCATTTGGATCACTGTTGCGGACCTGGAGGGAAAGAGAGGATTAATTTGGTGTTCCCTGAGGTAATTACTAGGCAAGAACATGAAGTCACATCTACTGAACTACTGCTGGGTTCTTATCCAAATTCTTTGCAGCTAGACCCAGAAATATCAAGTGCTTGACTAATATGAACTGCTCCAAAATGAATTTTAAATAAAATAAATAAAAATTAACCCCACTCTCAGGCACTCACCGATTTTAGCAACTTGATTTCATCCAGGGCTGTTTCTGTGTAGTGCTCTGCACTCTTCACCACCTTCATTGCCACAAATCTCCGCCCTCTACGCACACATGGTGAGTAAAGTGGAGACTGTTAACGCTCATACAAAGAACTCATTCTCCAGGATTATCCAAATTCTTTTGCATAAGAGAGCTACTTATTTAAGGCATCATGGAAAAATAAGGTTTAAACACTCATGAAGACTGTCTTTGGGTGTCTTTTTATAAAAATATCTACATTAGTTGTTTCTCATAAAATGAAATAATAGGTCAGAGGCTGCTGAACACAAGAGAACTTTCTGCATACACAGTTTGTCCTGTTAACTCCTCCCCACACACTTGCACGCACAATATCAAAAGAAACTTTTGTGTCAGGATGTAGACAGCTCTGGTTTGTGTTTTTATATATATAAATAAATAAAAAGCTTCCTGATCATTTTGTGCAATACTGTACATTCCCACCAGAAACACTAGACCAGACTTACTGGATGTCCCAAGCAAGCCACACAGTGGAGAAGTGGCCCCATCCAAGCTTCCGAATCACGTGGTATCGTCCGTTAAAGAGATCCCCTATTTTCACAAGGTGATAACCACCTAGAAAAACAGGGGCAAGTGGATATATCAAGTGATCACACAAGTGCTGAAGAGCAGGTACACAGAACAAGCATCACAACTTGAGGCAGACCTACTTGATGTGTTTAAATTTTTAATCATCTAAACAAATGCAAATGTTTCTCTAATGGGATCTTGCTAGAACAGTAGTTAGAGGAACAGCCCTCTAGTTGATTGAAAAGCTTTAATGTAATTGAACTAGAACGACTGACTTCTCTTCCTTTTCAGTGTAGACCATCACCACAACATCACAAAAGAATGTTTCCTCAGTGAAAAAGTCCCCTAGGCTGACCACCTCTGGAAAACACAGCTTATGATGTTCACTAACAGAACTTACAGCTAAATATCAGCATTGCTTTTGCAGGCTCTGTCCCCATAACACCAAAGAGTACGGCACACAAGATACCAGTGTTCCAACTGCCTTCCTGACTGAAAAGCACTTTGCCATTTAACATCATCACTGAAAATAGGAGAGTTTCCTCCCTCTACCTCAGTATCTCTCAAGCTGCTGACTATGTAGGAATATTCCATGATAGAAGCAAAGACATGAGAAGTCAAAGACACAAGGGAACTGGCAGAAAACAGAATGAACAATTCTGTTTGTTAAGGCATAAATTTTTGCCAGAACCTGGAATTACACCCTACATTCCAGGCACTTACTGTTCAGCTATGGTCAGCAAATACCACCCATGGCAGGCTTTGCCAGGAAGATTCATCTTCTTGATTGACTGGTTCACAAAGACGACACAGAACTGCTACCCATTACTTCATTAGCTCAAACAGCAGAAGTCCTTTTTCTTCACTTAAAGATTTCAGTTCCAACAGTGACAGCTGCACTGATCACTAATTCACACAATGGCTTTCTTCTTCCCACTTGCTTTACAGCAAACAAAATCCCACAAATACTTGGGTAGCATGCTAAAAGTAATTTAAATGCTTTGAAGTAAAGCTCTGAAGTGTAAGAAACACTCCAATTCAAGTTCCCTGTGCTATTTCTACTTTGCTTATTTTTTTAATACACATATATGGCATTTGTTACAAGCTCCTCTGTCTGCCTTATTCAATATATACAACAAATAGTATCACAGAAGTAGTCTTACAAAGCACTTGGAGGTGGGGGCACACATTCAAGGCTGAACTAATTGATCAGTTCAATTTGTATGATCAGTGTTCTGCCTTTTTTAAAGTATTTGCTATGTCAAAAAATAGCCTGTCCCTTCTGGTATCAAATTATATACTGTGGTGTTTTCATTTGCTCTGAATTTAGTTTCTACACAGAGAAACAGTGGAAGACTATTTGCACACATGAAGTTATCTGAAGGATGGATACTAAGATGATGAACTTCAAAAGAAAACAGTGAAGAATTTGAGACTGATTTGAAGGATTTGAAAATGTCCTTTTTCTAATGAAAATCAGAAAGAAACTCAATGCCTACTTGCCTTTCCCAATTTTGAAAGCCTTCTGGCACAGAGGACAAGCTAACAGCTTGAATCACATGCATTAAAAACACCTTTCTGACACAAATCTTGACTGATAACAGAGGGAACCTTGGAGAATAGTTTCTCCATTTCAGGTTAGCTTGAAAAATGTTATTATCATCACAGTTTCAAAAAAAAAACACTTGAAGCAAGGAGTTGTCTATTTTCATTCTCTGTAGTAGATGGGATTCCTTCTATTTTGAGGGAATTTATTGAATTACACTTAAAATCTTGCAACAAGCAATTTCTCACCTTTACAGTAATCATTTGGATCCTCTTGTTCATCATCATCTGATCCCAGGATTTCCTCCTCTTGCTCTGGAAGGTCATTCTCTGAGTGAGCAGCAGGGCCCCGGTGCTGGGTGTCGGGTCTGAAAGAGAACACACTGCATGTCTCACACACGTTATTCTCCAGCTCAGCAGCTCTCCTTTCACGTGAGGGGTGGCTGATAATGGAGGAGATGCAACAATCAGCCTGCAGAAAAGCTATTTTAGCATTTAAATGCCTAATAATAATGCCTAAATATCTACTAGATGGAAACAATTTTTCATATACTAGTGAGAAATACAACTTAATGCCCTGGATTTGCTTTTATAGTGGAACAAAGGAAAAAATAAAGAAGATGGTGAGTTAAAAGCTTAGTGAGCCCACCAAAAGGTCAGTCTCTGTGAACCACTTCTCAGCCTTTCATTCAATGAGGACTTTTCTAAAGCAAATTAATATTTTAAGATGTTATCTCATATAAAATCTGACAATTTAAATGTTGATGGATGTTATTTTAAAGACTAACATCAGTTAATTCTTACTCCTTTGGGAAAAAAACCAAACCAAACAAAGCAGTGTTTTAGAACTTGTGCCCTTTGTCCCTTTCACCTTGGAGATCAAATGAACATTTAACAATCCATCTACTTCTAGTGCTTTAGAACTCTAAAATCCATAATACTGCCCTTGATTTCTCTCTCCTGTTCTCACGTAGCAGGCTGCATTTCTAGTTTGTCTCTTCCCTGAAGGTCTAAAGCTTGTTACAGTTGTCTGAACTAGGGGGAGTGGGAGTACACAGAGCAGATGTTCTGTAAAACCCCCCGAGAGCTTGTGATCACAGAGGGATTGAAATCAGGTACTGAAGTGATGATATTTATTTTCCACTCTTACATTCATAAATAAAAACATTAATTTTCTGTGTTTGAACTATTCACCAAATGTGCTGCTCTAAGTTCCTGCTTGTGATGATCACATTGACAAACCACCTCGTTGCTCTCATGCATCCCAGCCGTGTTTGAGTTCTCTGAGCTAACACATATTGCTGCCTCCCCTGAGCCCAAATTCCTTCTTCACAGCAGCCCACTGCTTACAGCCAAACAGCTCATGAAATGATAACACTAAAACAGGCCACTTATTTACTTTACAAAGCATTACAGGGAATATTTCATTGTCTACACACTTCAATCTTCAGTATGTTTCTGTACAAAACAAGCATTTATAATGAAAACAATGCCTACAGCCTATTTGCATTGGCAAGATTGAATGGCAAAGTCCTGCAGGATATTAACATTAAACTTCTTTTTTTACAAGTATGAGATATTAAAAAAAGCCAGAGTTGTCCAAAGAGGTAGGCAACAAATTTCTTTACAGCCATGACGTACAAGCACAAGATAACATTCTTTACAACGAGCTTCCCCGTCAGCGTGAATTAGAGGAAGTTTCTTGTACTGAAACTATTGTTCCAGTGAAGCAGCAGATAGAATCGATGTCTTCAACCATCCTATTGCAAATTAAACTGATTTTGCTCAAAGAAGGAGCAGCTGCTGAGACAGCCACTGGTTATGCCAATGCACACGGGTTTTGGGTGCAGTTTTAGTAGGTTATAACCCAGTTCGAGTCCTGTGCATCATATCATGGCTGGGTTAACTCATCTTCATCCATGGGAGACATGAAATATTTCCATTTTGAGCAGTTTTACAGCAGAATCAGCATTCAGCATTCACCTACCACACACACACACTCTGCTGAGACTTGGTACAGTGCTACACATTAAAACTGCAGCCACCCTTGGTATCTCTGGGGCATAAAAAGGCAGAAATCCCACGTTCCAATCTGATCATGACTGAACTTGTAGACATTTACAATCTGGAACTTAAGTTTATTAAGCAAAGAGGAGCTACAAAGGTCACCCTGAGCACAACCAAACCACCCAACATTCACTGTCAGTCTGTTGTCAGAATGAATAAGTCTGATGATTTTTTAAACCCAAGAACAGGTCAGCAACACAGATTAGTGGTCCCAAACCCTAAAACCAGACTGCCAGGTGGTTCATTCCACTGCTGCCAGGCTAATGAGACATTTCTCAACTCCCCTGTAGCTTGATCCAGCCCAAAGAGAGTATTTAGACTTTTTCCCCCCACATGAGCCACAGAATTACATGTCAGGGAATAGGAAGAAGGAAACCAAGGGGAGAAAAAGAAAGTCTTGGAGGTCAAAAAGCTACTTTAAACCAGCTGTATTCCTTTGGAGGCAAGTACAAATAAAGTCACAGATTATCCCCAAATCAGAGCAGGCAGCAAAGGCAAGAAAGGGCCATGGGCCAAGGGGAGGCTGGATGCTCATATATGATAAATCTTACAGACAGAGTAAAGAGAACCAGAATTGGATAGAAAGGAGAATTTAAGCCCAGTAGCCACACCCATAGCATAAAGAGTGAAGAGTAATTCTCCCCATTGCTGTTTCAAGATTTTCACTTTTGTAACTGTGCAAAATGCAGGGGATGAGAATGGATTCAAAAGAAAATTTATCTGAAGAACCACTGATGCAGACAAACATCATGCCATTCTGCAGTCCCAGTGCTTCTCAATAATAGTCATTTCATGCATCAAGGAAGAAGTCACTGGAAGCACCAAACCCCATTCTCTCAGCAGCTTTCTGCACCTCTCCTAAAAAGGGGCTGACAAATCACACTGCTGTCAACCTCGAGCACGACACACCCTGTAGTCTGCATCTGAGTCTGTCCTGGGGATCCAAAAGCATTTCACTTGTGTGCTATAATCTATTATCCCAACTAATGTAACACAGAGCTGTATTCAGGTCACATCCATTTCTACAGAGCAAATAATTCCCTTTATGAAATCATCTCCAAAACACATCTCATTCCTTTGCCTTCCTGTGAAAATTCATGAGCTGTTATTACACCCCTCCACCTTCTTCCCCAAAAGTGACCATGTCAACTGCAGCTACAGACTAAGAGACAACCACTGCAAAATGTGTATTA
Source organism: Caprimulgus europaeus (assembly GCA_907165065.1). The sequence continues at coordinate 2,745,413 of OU015550.1, read as the reverse complement.
ATACCAAAGAAAAACTGATACAGAAACCCACAACCCCCATCTGCTTTGCTCACACTGACAGCACTCTAAAAGATACAAAAGGCTGTTAAAGACAGAAAAAGCCTTACTGGGTATTTAAAGACAACAGCTGAAACAGCTGCTGCAAAAATGCAGATAAAACATATAAAGAACCTATGAAAAATGGTTAATAGTTTACAAATCTAAAACATCAAGTGTTGTAGGGTACTTTTTTTTCCTATAACCACCCCTGTTCTACTTAAGAACACCTTGATCACCTTTTACTTTTGCTCCCTCAATGTGCTAATTAATCATCAGAATTAACTGGATTTGCAGGGTCTCTCTACAACTGCATAGTTATATTTTACTTACAGAAATCAATGTGGAACAGCAATGCTAAGGCAAAATGCTGGATCTTTTATGGAATTTGTGTGAATCTATATTTAGAGACCCTCCCAAAAGTCATTCCTCTCTCAGAAATGCATCTGCAAATTCATGAGACAAAAAATAAAGAGGGTAACCTACCTGCATGAAGCACGGCCTCCCATGGATACAGATATTCCTGAAGACAGCCCAATAGTTTTCGAAAGAGCCATTAAAAATCAGATGCCACAGTGTTGGGGAAGCAGGGGGGACATGAATGGCAAGGGAGAAGGGGCTGGTTCTTCTGGAAGGCAGCAGAGCTTTGTGCAAGAGTGAGGGAGAAGAGGGATTTCTGCCTCCACCACCTAGCTGCAGATGCACAGCACTGCATTGCAGGTAAAGGGCCTGGCAGCGAGGCTGGGGGCTGCTCTCAGCTCATCGTCCTGCAAATTCAGTCATGTTAAAGGGCTTGAGCATTAAAAGAGATTCATTTCCTCCTCTTGGTGTTTACCTGGCTCCATCTTCCCTCTAATGAAATTAGAAATTCAAGGCAGATAGTTTGTTTCATCTCGCTGAACAAGCCGGTTTTATTTGCCTATTCAATCGTCCACCAGATCCAAAGCTCGGATGAAGCCAGGGATCATGGTAATTTGCTGACAGCCCAACCCTTTTGATACAGAAATACCAGAACAAGCACACAGGAGAGAGAGAGAAAGGGCGTTCAAAGGAAAAAAGGAATTTTCTGAAGTCATTCCAAACCTCCCCTATCCAGAGTTACAAGAAAAACTTATCCTTTCTGCTTAAAAATAGCAAAAAAGCAGGAGAAGGAGGCAAATCTTCTTTAAAAGGGTGAACTGAGTATTTTTCCCAGCAGCAGGCACTCAAACGCTGCAGAATTACCAGCCATTTCCTGTGCCTGTTTGTTCTGCTGGTTTATGTAAGTGATAGGGGAAACAAGTCAGCAACAACGTGACAGAGCAAGTAATAATTTAGAGGTTCTCTGCTAGGGAGGACTGTTTGTTAGCAGAAGACACTCTGAGGCTGGCTCTGCAGTTTTCAACCAAGAGATTTAAAGGATAATTAGATTCATCTGATTGTCTATCTAAAATATTTCCACCTTACAAACTCACTGAAGCTTGAACTTCCCCTCTAACAGTTTAGTGTGACCAAACCTCTTCAGAATTAGAAGAGGTGCCAACAGCACACAAAATTTTCCACTGTGGACAAGATTTTGCTCCATGCTGGTTGAATGTATCACCCAGCAACTCTGCTCACCTCTGTAATGCACAGCAGGGACAGTTACTTGCAGCAACTAAGATTTCAGTCACACATTTATTCCTTACAAAAGGTATCCAAAAGGTTTGGAAAAAGAAACCCACTTTTGTATTCTCTTGCCAGTTTCCCACAGAATCATTTATCTGATCCACACAGTGAAAATGAAGTAAAAAAAAATGATTAAGAAGCCTTGATGGCACAAAGTGTGTTCTTATGGATTTGCACTGAGGTAGATCCCACAGCATCAAGAGGATGAGAAGATGGGAGACCACAGTCAGGCCAGCCAGTACAGACAGTGCAATGAAAAAGCAGTGTTTTTTGTGCTCCTTCACGATTCCCTATCAATTACTAGTCAAGCCATCCCAACAGCCAAGTCTCCACACGCAACTTCACCATCAAAACTCACAACTTGTGTTTTCTCACCCTGATAACTTACATAAAATGCTTGAGGAGAGGTGTTTGGTTCTCCTCTTTAAGAGCAACTTCTTCACAGCTCTGTTTCGTACAGGAAATTGGTGCTTTTCCTTGTCCCCAAAACAGCAGAAATGCTGACCACACCACCTATCTACCTGCTCTGAAGAGACACAAAAGCAAACCCCTCCCACTCTCCAGCGAGGAAGGGAGCACACATTTAATACAAATCACTGTTCACACCTATCACCCTGATGTGATAACAAAAAAGATTCTCTCCTCACTCCTCCTCTTCACCTCAGCTCACCAGTCCCTCGCTGTCTGCAGAGATGACACCCGTCTGTAGGAAACTGACGATAATTGCTCTCCTAAATGATCTTTTTAAGCTGCCTGCAGCACAAATCTTTTATAAACACTGTCATTACTTATTTGGGAGTTCAAATGACACACATGAAACATCCCCAAAGAGAATTTAATTCAGTGAACTTAGAGACTCATGACAAATCCAGCTCATACTGAGTAGAGCAGAGTAGTTAACACACCCAGGGACTCCTGCTGAAGGAAGCTTTGCACCTTAACCAGATTTCCAGGGCTGTGCACCCACCACAGCAAGATCTTGCTTGGAGGCTGGGGAGGATTCCTTGCTTTCAGGGAAATTAAAAAAGAAAAAGCTCCATATGGCATAGTGAGAAGCCAGGATTTCAAATCTCTCTCCTGTTTTCACATCCATGCCTCAAGACAGTGTCTCTAAGGGAAGTGTGCTTGCCAGACTGCAGCTCGTTACTACTCCTTAGTGCCTGCAATCTCAAGATCATGTTAAGGCACATCTAGTCAGTGACTGCTCCTGGTGCCAGCCTCCAACACACTGACATGCACATCTGCTGGCAAATCCACTGTTCAATAAACACTGGAACTGTTTAGACTCCAACTTGCAGTATGAATTCAGGTCTGAAATGATAAAAGTATTTTCCTGCTTGTAGGCACTTTACCTTTCAGCTCAAGAAATTTTTAGGTATTTGATAGGAGCTGGGGGAATTGTAAATCAATGATTGTGGGGGGATTGACAAGCCTATAATCCACATTATTTTGTGATTATTGCAATTAAATCATTCTTCCATCCCTATTTTTCTGAATAGAGAACTGGCAATTGCTGACAGCATGGCAGATCCACAATATTTGCTGTTGCAGGGCAGCTATCTCAGAGCTACTGGAATATCACTGTCGAGAACTTCAGAGGACTGGAGATGGTCAAACACTTTTGAAACAACAGTGCTGAGGCAGCCAGACATACTTTTGTTTAGTGGATCAGTGGGAGTTCAGGTTGAAGATAATAATGAATTTCACAGGAGAACAGTACTAACACACAAATAACAGAGGCAGTGAAGTTTCTTGCTCCTCACACCCACTCCCCCACACAAGCACCTCACAAGCTGTTTGTAGAACCGTCTGCTACTCCAGCTATTACAAACCAAGGGACTTCCATGGAAACCAGCAGATCTTCAGCTGAGTTCTGTCACAGTCTGATAATCCCTTCTGTGTCTGAATGAAAAAAATATGCTGTGGGTGATACATTCTGACTCTATCTTAAATTTACATTCAAAATACTTACAAAAAATGTAGCCCTGGTATTAATTATGGAAGACAAGTGAGGAAAACATCATCCATGATCCTGATCCTAGGCAAAGGTTTGAAGAAGGAAGTTGAGGAAGAACCCAAGAGGGCTGTCAGAACTCCAGGGCTCTTCAAAGACAGCAGGAAAGTGATACAAGCAAGACATGCAATAACAAACTGGAAAGTATCAGATTCTACTAGGAATTTCCTGCTCCTCCTGCATAGATGGAAAAATCACCAACATCCTTGTCTCTCTTCATAGCATTTCTACTGAGGATGAAGAAAGAAGTGAGGCTTCACTGCATGTTGAGAGTTTGGCCAGAAAATTACAGATAACTGTAAACCAGATGCTTGAAAATATTGAATATATTTGGGAAGAGGGAGAGGAAGCCAGGCAGTGGTATTGTACAAACTGTCCTGGTTTTTAGCTGAAACAGAGCTGGGTTTCTTTTTCAGTAGTTAGAATAGTGCTGTGTTTTGCTTTTCAGCCTGGGACTTCAGCAGGGGATTCAGCTCTGCCCCTGCCCTCCCTCCAGTAGTAGAGGGAGCCAGGGGAACTATTGAAAGTCCTGTGAAAAAGAATATCTCCCACTCAGTAAAGCCTGTAGGAAAGGATGAAATAAATTCACCAGTGCACACAGAATTAGAGGAAAGCACTTCAGCTCACGTCCATTTTTCATGTAACTGTGTGGCTGTCATTACCTTTGCAGTTATTTGTGCTTACAGCAATAAAATGTAAGCACAAAATGAGGCACAGGAGTAGGTCAACTCCTGAAACATAAGAGACACTGCTGAGATACTGGACTTGATGAAACACTGTCATCACCTGGGCCTGCCAGTGAAATTTCCACCACCTCCACATCATACAGACTTGTAGCCCAGTTCTAGCAATATCCTGATTTCCTTCATTAAAGAGAAAATGAGCTATAATACTGAACTATTTTTTTTTTTTCAGTTTCTTGTCTGTTTCTTTAAGTGCTTTGAATCTGGATGGGGTTTTAAGCTTAATTTTTAAACCCTGGGTCTTAACCTCAGTAGTAATCTGAAGAATAATTTTTTCCTAGGACAAAGAAAGAGTTTGATCTTCTAAGGGCTTGCAACATACAATGTAGACAGAAAAAAAAGCCACAGTATTTTACAGGCAATTATGGTCTAACAGTCACAAGTGCCCAATTCCATTACAAATTACCAGAGTCACTGGTAAAGTACATCTATATTTGTATTTTAGTTTAAACAGAAGCTTGTATTTTCAAATTGAAGCATAGTTTTGAAATAAATACCAGATCTTCCTCACATATTGGGCTTTCCTTCACATAGCACAAGAGTGATGGCACAGGAAACTGATCTCTTTCAAATGAAACCACAGAGCTGGCACGCTCCAGCATCACTTCAGACAGGAATGGATGTTTGGTTCAGACAAGAGCTCATTCAAAGCAACATTCCCTTCTAAATAGGGCTCAGGGTCTTTAAAAAAAATTAAAATCAAGGCTGTAATCTCCTGTTAGCCTACACTGCTTCCTAAACAGACACTGCCTTCCTGCACCAAGGCGTGACAAGCACACACGTGGCCTGGTCTGTGCTACGGGACCTGCAAAGCAAGAAGCAGCCACCTCGTGGCAGCTGAAAGGTTGAACTGTCAGGACATCCATCCCTCCTTCCTCCTGCTGAGCTTGTGGACATCCCCATCCAACACAGCTCACGAGAGATCAGGACACAGAAATGCTGTTATGGGTTCCCTAGAAGTCACAGGAGGAAAACTGAAACACAAGAAGTGTTCCCAGGAAAGCACTGTGCAGCTCCTCCACCCTCCCAAGGACCAGAGCAAATATTCTGCCTAACACATTGATCTACTAATGCCAAACTCCAAAGATATTAGTAACCACTTCAAAAAGCAAAGATGATCTGCATTTTCAACAATCAAGCAAGAAATAACTATGTGAATAGACCTCACGAGTGCCAGCTGTGTATAAAAGTTTATGAATGTAAAAAAACACCCAAGTTGTAAGCCTACAAGCTCCTTTTTTTAAAAAAAACAGTTTTTTTTCAAGTGCCTTTAGGAATCAACTGAGTGTTAGTGCCAGAAACGTTTGCACCTCATGAAATTAAAAAATTAATACATCACACACTTCCCAGACAGCTTTCAGCAAAGCTATCTTTTGGCAGCAACACACACAGCAGTGGCCTCCATACCAAATTCCCTGTTTTATTAGCAACTAGAGCTTTGACATGCACATTTCCTGACATTCTCTTAAGAAAAAGCTCAAGCTGAAACTTGCCTCTCATTTTCTAAAAGTAACATAAAGCCTTTTTAATTCTAATTCTTTGCCTTTTTGATGGGAAAGACGGAGATGATAAGAAACTGAAATCCATAGTCATAGTTTGGGTTGGAAGGGACCATGTTCCACTCAAGGCCACAAAGCAACCCAGTGCTAGCCAACATCAGAGCTCAGGATCTCACTCTGTCTAGGCTTTTTGTCACTCCAGTGCATTCAGCTGTCACTCTCCCTGTCCCTCCTCTTCCTCAGCTCTCAGGGAACCAGGAGCTGGGCACAGACACACACTCACAATATTCTTCTGACTCCACAATGGCAGAGAGGTGACCGATGAGCAGGCTGTGCAAGGAGAAGCTTCCTGAGCAAAGATCTGAGACAGCTGCTTTAATGATTCTTCCAGATTAACAAAAGATTAATTAACAAAAGACCCTGTGTCTTCCCATTCCAGTAAAAACTACTGGAATGGGAAGACACAGGTACCTCACCTTTGTATTACCAAGGAGCTTTGCCTGCTCTCCTTTGCTGGAGGAGTATGTTAGGATAAATGCACTCACTCCTTCACCAACACCAAATAAAACTTCTAATGGTAAGAAAAAGGAACATCCTGAATTGGTGGAAAATGAAGAATTTGGTTGACCTTCCCATTAAAAAAAAAAAAAGTTATGCACAGAACTGTAATTAGTATTTACAAGGACTTGTTGTAAATAACCAGTTTAGGCTGGTCTTGTCCAAAGCTAAGTAGCAGCAATTTTAACTACTGAAAGATATAAAAAAGAGATAACTTTTCAGTTTTGTACTATACATGGTCCATTTTCATTATTTTAACCTTTCCAAGTGCTTTTTTTTTCCTTTTTTTTTAGAAGGATTAGGTTGAGAGTGAAACTTAAAGCAGGTGTAGCTCATTTCTAAAGTGAACGATATTTTGAATTGCTTTAAATCCCTTCAGAACATTCTTTGCATTTTTATACTCACCCATAATAAGATAATTCCTAATACTTACCAAGCTTAACCTTTTAAAATCAGTTGGTTTATGCTTTTCCCTGCCCTTCATACAAAAAAAGTTACATGTGTGTAATCTAACCAACCACCATGGAATAGGAGATGTTAAAAAAAAACCATTCCATGTGGTTTCAAATTTAGAATTTTATGGAAAAAGCCTTGCAACAACCCAGTTAAGCTTATTTTAGAAGATTTAACTAGAGCAGCTTTGTATTTAAATAGCATAAACGTTGTGGATCTGCACCTGAAGTTAGATGCTGACGCTGGGTTCTTTTTGTGGTACAACATAAAGCATAAAGAGCACGCAGGTTTCTTTAATTTCAGAATTAAACAATGGATTATTCATTCAGGAATTAAGATGCAAATAACACTATAGAAAGAGGAGAGCTCTTAAAAAATTGTCTTAACACTCTTATCTTGAAGAGATAGCAGAACATGGACAAGTCTCCTTCTCAGGAGATGTTCAAAACCCACCTGGACACTTTCCTGTGCAACCTGGTGTAGGGAACCTGCTTTGGCAGGGGGGTTGGACTGGATGATCTCCTGAGGTCCCTTCCAACCCCACCAGTCTGTCATTCAGTGACAGTGTGGAAACATAATGTACATCTCCTAAAGAGTTTTGTCAATGCTCTTTAACTCATCTCAAAACAACCAAATCTTTGCTGAAGACAACCAGAAAAATTTTTAAATCCCTCTGATTTGTCAGAGGAAGTAAGTAAGAAAGCATGACCCTAGGTCTAAAGAAAAACCCCTCCAACTCCCAGCCCCAAAGCCTTACATACTAAACACCTTTGGTTCCTGGGCACCAGTAAATATAAAACCTCCTAAGACACCAGAGATTTTACACAAATAAGTAGCATTTTACTGAGCACACAGAACCAGCTCTAAGATTACCATCACTTTTCAATAGAAAGGAATCTAGGAGCAGCCCTGAATGCAGTCCTTAAGGCAGTCTGGTGGGAGTCATTGTTTAGTATTTACTCGAGATCTTTTTAATTTTTCTATCTGAATCCAAAAAGTTCACCACATATAAAGACTTGTGAAATGCCTGCGGTAGGAGAGAAGCCACACAAGAGCATTAAAGTTAAAGAAGTGAATAACACATCACAGCATGCAAGAAAAAGTGGGGAGGGAGAAGAGGAAAGAGAAGCTGGTTCCTGGGGGCTGCAGAGAGGAGAGAGGACAGCAGGACCCCAGAGAAGGATGGAGGCGACAAGGACAGAGCAGGACACGAAGGGGATCAGCTCGACTGCAGCTCCATCACCCAATCTGGGGGCAGAGACACGGCACGGAGACCCCAGGGCCGCTCTGCTCCCCCACCCACAGCGGGGAACCGTGAAGCCCTGAGGGAAACCAGCCCCGGCGGAACGAGCAGGGCGGCAAAACCCGCCGCCCCAGGCTACCAGCAGCTCCCTGCCTGTGCCGCCAAACGTGGCTGCAATTAAACTCGCGTTAAGAGCCCGTGTAGCCGGAGGGCTCTGCGCGCTGCTCCGCCCCAGGGAGCGCCCAGCAGCCCCTACCCCCGGGGGGGTAACAAAGAGGCGGCGGTGCCGGCGGGAGCTACTGCCTGAGGGGAGCCGGGGGCCGCACTTACTTCCTCTGGGCCTTGTCCTTCTTGGCTTTGGTCCGCTTCTTTCGTGCCTGCAGCGCCAGCACTGAGGGGAGAGAAGGGGAGAGCGGCGTGAGGGGCGGCGGGACCGCTGAGGTGGGGGGGAGAGCATGAGGGTGGGGGTGAGGGGGCGCGCGCGGCGCTCACCTTTCCGCTCCATGGCCTCCAGCGCCGGGAGCTCCGCGCGCCTGCGCGCTGCGTCCTCCCCCTGCGCCACGCCGGGCAGCGCCGGTCGGAGCATGCGCAGCGGGAGCAGCTTCGCGCGCCGCTTGTGGCACCACCCCGCAGCCTCGCTCACGCCCGCGCTGGGGGTGCCGCTGGAGCTAGGGCTGTGAGAGGAAGCCACGCCCCCTCCCCGCTGTTGGTCACGCCCCCTCCTGTCCTGGGTGGGGCTCGGCTCCCCGAGCGGCGGCTCCGCCTCCGGCAGCGACATAGCGGGAGGAGCGCGGGGAGGAGCCGCGCGGGTGACAAAAGCCCCCGTGGCTGTGACGTCAGCGCCGTGTAACGGCCGCTCTGGAACCCACCGTGTCCTGTTCGCCCCTCAGCCCGGCCGAGGACAGGATCGCCGTTGAGCCCGACCCGCAGCCGTGACAGCGTGGGGGGGGGGAACAGGCGCCCCCGGGGGATTTGACGTCACGAGTGACGTGACCCGAAAAGCTGCCGGTCGCCCACCGTCAGGGGAAACTGAGGCACGGAGGGGGGCACCGAGGGGTGTGACGGAGCTCACCTGCTGCACCCCAGTGCAGAGCTTTGCATCGCAGAGATCTGCAAATCGAGTGCCTTTAGCAACACAAAATGCCCGTTAGAATCCCAAATCCTTCATATTAAATGATTAATTTTTAAAATAAAATCCAAATCCTTCTCCCAAATAACAAGTGATGGGACAAGAGGGAACAGCTTTAAGTTGTGCCAAGGGAGGTCTAGGTTGGATATGAGGAAAAAATTATTCACTGAAGGGTTGTCAAGCACTGGGACAGGCTGCCCAGGGAGGTGGTGGAGTCCCCATCCCTGCAGGGATTTGAAGGACGTGTAGATGTGGTACCTGGGGACATGGTTCAGTGGTGAACTTGTCAATGCTGGGTTATAGTTGGACCAGATGATCATAATGGTCTTTTCCAACCAAACTATTCTATGATTCCATGAAAAAAAAATGAAGCTTTTCAGCTAGTGGGTCATTGAGGCATTTCCCTGTAAGCACTGAACATGTCTATGTGTTTTAAAGCACTCACATATTCCCCTTAGAACTTCTGCCAGTTCCAATCCCATTTGCAATTTTCCATAACGCTATTTTACTCCTCAGAACTTCCACCAGTTCTTGTCACAACCACATTATATATTCCATCAGGTTTCCATCAGGGATTCTCACCCTGTGGGAAGCCGGCAGAGGGAGTCATGGCCATCAGCTGTGACCAGAGCAGCAGCTGTGGTTCCTCTGCTTTTCATTTCCAGGACACAGTGTTTTTAAGCGTGCCCAGATGATAAATATTTCATGGAAAGGCAGGTATGTGCAATTTTGGAAGACAGAAAAATCCTTTTCATGATTGGGAGTGGTTGCTTGATTACTCACAACAAACAGGAGATGTTTAGTACATCTGTTCTGCAAAGAGTTTTAAGTGAGAAACTACAGCAGCGGATTTGGTGATGATCACACAACATTAACAACGAGGCAATTCCAGCCTTTGCACAGCTGCTGTGTTCAAGGTAACTGGAGCTGACAGACCTGGGCTGTACCCAGAGCAGCGTGGGCAGCAGGGCCAGGGAGGGGATTCTGCCCCTCTGCTCCGCTCCCCTGAGACCCCACCTGCAGTGCTGCCTCCAGTGCTGGGGCCACCAACAGCACAAGGACATGGAGCTACTGGAGCCAGTCCAGAGGAGGCCACGAGGATGACCCAAGGGCTGGAGCAGCTCTGCTGTGAGGACAGGCTGAGAGAGTTGGGGCTGTTCAGCCTGGAGAAGAGAAGGCTCCGGGGAGACCTTCCAGTGGCCTCCCAGTACCTGAAGAGGCTCCAGGAAGGCTGGGGAGGGACTTTTTATAAGGGCAGGGAGTGACAGAACAAGGGGTGATGGCTTGAAAGTGGAAGAGGGGAGGTTTAGATTAGGTATTAGGAAGAAATTCTTGGCTGTGAGGGTGCTGAGACACTGGCCCAGGTTGCCCAGAGAAGCTGTGGCTGCTCCTCCCTGGAAGTGTTCTTGGCCAGGTTGGATGAGGCTTTGAGCAACCTGGTCTAGTGGAAGGTGTCCCTGCTGCTGGCAGGGGGGTTGGGACTGGATGAGCTTGAAGGTCCCTCCCAACCCAAACCAGTCTGGGATTCTATGACCTCATGCAGGATGGAGTCCCTCTTGCTAGCATTACAGCAATGTCCTACCTCAAAGCATTCACAATATAAACAGCCCACACATTTATAATCTCCATTTATGGGTAGCCTATATGTCCCCCCCATATTTATAATAAAAGACTTTGTTCTTGCGAGGTGTGTGCTCACACCTGCCCTGTCTGCTGCTCTGTTCCACATTCCTGCTGGCCTACACCAGCTTTCTTCACGTGAGGACATCAAAGATGGATTTGGGCAGATTTGGAAAGCCACACAGCCTGTGGACAGGTATCATATTCCCTCCAAGGGTAGTTGCCACCACAGTCTGAACGAGGAGCCTCCTGCAGAGATCTCCTACAGAAGCAAGATATTACTGAGCGTCTTCACTCCTGCCAAGTTTCTCTCATGACTCTTCTGATTTGGGGATAGAAAAACACAGTCTGAGGTAGCACCCTGAAAGGGTCACTGAGCCTGGCTTAAGTCAAGATACACTCATCTGCCCACAACCAGCCTGGCACTAGTTTTTAAAGCAGAATAAATGCCCCCAAACTATGCCCACACATTAACTGGTTTATCTGGTCCTTCTTCATAGCACAGTGTGACACACAGCAGTGCATGGCCACAAGAACTGCTTCTGCCACGCTCTGCATGACTCGCAAGGTTCCTCAGCTGCTCTGTGTCTTCTTCAGCCATTTATGCACCAGAATAATATGTAAATAAAACAACAGCAGTGTTGGGGTTGGTGCAACACTGGCCCAGGTTGCCCAGAGAGGTGCCCCATCCCTGGAAACACTCAAGGTCAGGTTGGACGGGGCTCTGAGCAACCTGATCTGGTTGAAGATGTCCCTGCTCACTGCAGGGGGGTTGGACCAGAGACCCAGAGTCCCTTCCACCTCAAATCAGAAGCTTATGATTCTATAAATACTTTGCACCATGTGCAATGATAACATGCACGTTTGGAGATCTTTCTCCTCAAATTCAGTGCAGTGGGAGAGCTGCCTGGGTTTCTGCAGCACGTTCTGCTAGGAAAACACCTCGGCATCACGCTAGCTGGGAAGGACATTAAAAAGTTGCTGTGTGTGCACAAAACAACTGTAGTTGTTGCAACTAGGTCAGGCAAGAACTTCAAGCTGCCCTACAAACACATGATTACAGACAGGCCTTTGAACTCTGACTTCGGTGGCTTTTTAGAGGTAGAGGTGGAGTCCTTGGCCATAAAGTACGTGCTTTGTCACTTCACAGCCCGTGTCCAGCGATTAGCGCTTGCCTCAACACAGAAGCCTCGTGTGCTTATGTGGGAACAGAGTTACAGCACCACACAAGCTCTAAGGGAAAGAGATCAGGATTGTCTGGGCTTCCTCTCAGTGAGATACTTGTTTTGCAACATAAATATCCTTAATTTGACGCCTAACATACTGACGTCAGAGTTGTCCCCTGGTGCTTCATTCTGCAGAGTCATGAGGGTGGGAAGGAAAGATTCATAACTTTGCAGAACAAGCCAAAAAGAACCAGAAAAAACCCCAAATCTTCAGTTTGCAATGGAGACTTTTGATGGTGCCAACAGCTAGGAATGCCATTTTATCTTAAATCAGAGCTGCTGTAGGAAAGCCAACAGGATCTGGAAATTAGGGCTATGCTTTTCGTGGGTTTTGCATTACTCTGTTTTGAACAGAGCTGAGAGGAGCTTGGCATGAAGCCACTGTCCAAAACAATGTAGGGAAGCATATGTGGTTTGAGAATTACTCAATACCATTTAAGCTTTCAGTTTTTCCTGTCTTTCAATCCAAAAAATATGAGGGTTCCAGGACTCAGTTTCCTCCACAGTAAGCAACTTTACATGGTGATATTCACTAAAATCCTTTACCATTGCAGTTTATACATGCAATGCTGTGGCTTCTCTCTAGAAACTGTTTGTAATCAATAAGAATTGAAATGAAAAAAAATGAAAAAAAGATTAGAACTCACAGGAATACATTACAGATAGTTTAATATTAATATTCCTATTAGCCATCGTATCACTGCTAAAATTTATCAGTCAGGAGCAGCAGAATTCAGAGGAGCCACCTTGCTGTTACTGCACATCCAGAAACCACACCATGCCCAGCAGCACAAGTTAGAGCTGTTCACATGTTCACAAATTTAGCCCAAAATGCAGGATCTGTACACAAAGAAGCCATCATTTAAATGCAAGTTTTGCCCTAATCAGGTCTGAATGCTGGATATAGACAGTGCTGGCTGCTCATTTAAAATTAATTTGCCTGCAGCTCTTCACACTTTGCAGTTTGTGCCGTGGGATAATCCTGCAGGCGAGGGCATGGTGAAGCCTTGTGATGTGCATTGCTGGTACAGTTAAATGCTTCTGCTGTCAGTGGAATCCCAGCTCACACCTCTGTACTGAAATTACTGCCTCAAACTCTAGGGCTCATCTACAGAAACTATAACTAAGTTGATTTTTTTTACCCCAAGTGCTAACTGTATCAAGTCTACAATGTTCCTGGCTTTTCAGGACAAAGTGAACACACTGCTCCATTCTTCACTGTTTCAGTAAAGGACTACAAAAACATTAAAAAAAAAAAATTGTATTTTTTAGTGGGATTTAATTCTGGTGGATTAGAAAGGGATTGAGGCAGAAATAATGGATGGACACCATGTTATGTTAGTGCAGACAATGTCAACTTCAGCAAAGTGTTGAAGAGTAATAATAAAATGTTTGCTTTGAAGCTTCCATCTCATTCTAAATACATCTGAAAATAATGAAACTGCCTGAATGTAACCTGTTGAAATATGGCACATTAATTTTACTTACTACTAAGCAATAAATATAGAAGAAGTGCTAAGTTTAAACATTTAAACTTCTACAGAATTTCAAAAAACAAGCACAAATAATTTGCTAAAATTGGCTACAAAACTAGGAATTATCTTACACAATGAAATTTCTCTGCTTTCAGCATTGACAGGTATTTGAAAATGCTTCTTGAAAGCAATAACATAAATATTGCTTTTTGTTTAGAACAACAGAATTACTGGAGTCAGGTTGTCTATCTCAAGAATTCTGGAACAGAAAAAAATAAAACAAGATCTGCTTAACTGTACCTTTCTCCTCTCTACTGCAATCCCAAATCCCCAACACTTGTCATTCAGGGATTGCTGGTATACTTCCATCTCTGCCCCCAGCCTGGGTCCTGGAAATCCGATTGAAGGGGTGGAGTATCACACTGCTGGAGAGAGCTTGGCTCTGCTTTACTCTGAGCTGACCATGAGGGATCTGATATTGGCTCTTCGGGCACAAGTCTGTCGTCAGATTTCTTTGCAGAGAAAAAATCTTTGTTCTTCCTCAAGAGCAAACTTCTTTCCTGAAATGTACACAAACATCACTGTAAGCCAAGGGTGGCCAGCTTGTTGAGTCAGTCAAGTGCAGTTCCCATGCCAAAGCAACATCATGTGAGCAGGGAGAGGGCCATGCTGGCGTGGGAGCACAGGACAGTCTGAATCCCCAGCTGCCGAGGAAATAAGCTAGCAGGGACTGCTGCAGCTGACACCACCGAGCTGCTGTGCGTCCCCATCTGCACACCCAGCCCAGCCTCATCTCTGAGCAGGCTCCTGGGGAACCAGTGTCACCTCCTGCCTGGTCGCTGCTCCCAACCCATCCCTCAAACATCCATCAAAGGGAGATGGGTGAATATTTACTGTCACCTTCATTCTATGAAGTTTTTTCTACGAGGGAGAGAGTCCAGAAGGTCAATATCCTTGCATTAGACTATTGTGGACAATGCTAAGATAAAAAGAGTTAAACAAGTTGTTCCATGAGCAGCCAAAGAACTCAAGAACCCTGTTTTCCTCCAGATTTGGAGAGGTTTTTGCCTTCATTCTCACCTCCTTCAGCTATAGGACCCCAGCCTGGCAGAATGTGTAGGAGATTGGCCAAGGCTGGGTTCTTTCCCTAGGTGGGGCAATTACTGGAATCTACTACTCAGAACAAGGGCTCTTCCTGGCACTTGGAACCATCTGCCCTATTCAAACTTGGCTGAGACAGCCAGTGAGCTTAAGAATTATTGCAGAGGACTGACAGAAAGACATAAACTGCAGTTCTTCAGGAAATCAAGCTAGCACTGTCCTTCACTTCCCCCATCAGCCCCAAGGGAGCTGGTGCAGTAACCTCTGGAAATAAAAAAACTTGGAACTTTTGTTCTGCCCTGGCAGGGTCCTGGTTCTGTCAGAGAAATGGAAACAATTTAAAATGCAACAAAATCATTCCCTGCCACAAAACTCAGCTGGATGCCTTTCCAGTCTGCACACAAAGATGCCTTTCCCCAAATGGGATTCAAAGAAACAAATTGGATTATTGATCCATCACAAAAAGGTGAGTACCTGTGAAAAACTGGAGAATTCAAAAGTGTATCTGCTCTGCCCTGTTTCCTCAGCCACGGGACAGGGTTTAAGTTACTGACAGGATAATTGAACAACATGAAAGTTTAAATGTTAAGCTAAATATTCTACCTTCTGCTGTTCATCCAGTGGTTCTTCAGCAAACTCTTCTGCAGTAGGTTCTAGCTCATCTGGCTTTTGAAGCTTGTCCAAAGCAGCCAACACAGCATCATGAAGAGTTAGAAAGAACCCTTCTTTAGTGACATAGCTGTCAAAGAAATCATTCTTCTCCAAGTCTGCTATCACAGAGGCTATAAAAAATGGGGGAAAATAAATAAAGCAGCAAAATCACACCAAGCAGTACAGCTAAAACATTTCACTTAGGTTTAAAACTTATCCTTGGAGATAAGTCAATATTAGTAAACAAAGAGCATACTCACAGTGACAGCCAGCTATAAGGACTGTAATGCCAATATTGTGAAACATAAGGATGATCTGTGGAAAGAATTCCATACAGGCATTAGAGCAATTCTGTGTTATACAAGTGCATTAGAAGGCAAAATATAAACAGGGAAATAAAACCTCCCCTGTAGTGTTTTATCTCTGAAGAAAAGCCTTATTCTGGTATCTCAAATCCTGGTTTTTAATTCAGCACTGAACAGCCAAGTTGTCCAAGATCTTAATGAATGCTGACTCCAGAAGCAGGGCAGGTCAGAGCCAGACCCCAGGCTGGTCCTCCCACTGTTCACTACGCAGCACACAGTGCTATTTCTTCACTTAAACAAAAAAGTTCTCACAGGAACAGACTAATCTGAAACATCTCTGCATGTGCAGGTGCCCTGCACACCGAGAAATGACAACAGGAATCTGTATTTTCAAGCAGGACCTGCAATTCTGGTTGTCTCAATTTTCACATCCAATATTTTCAGTTCTATCAAGTCACTGTTAAAGGAATCAGATTTTACAGGGGATAGATTCTCACCATTTTCTCAGTGCCTGATCCTTTGTAATTAACAGAACTCAAAGTAGTTAATTTCTTTTTTTTTAAAGGCAATGGAACTCAGTATTTCAGAGAATCACAGAATTTCAGAATATGGGGCTGGGAGGAATCTGGAAAGACTGATTTTACTCCCCTTTCCCAATGGGAGGGTCATTCAATGGGTGTCAAATAAATCTTCAAGGATTTTAAGGACATCAGCTCAGTGCACAATTATTCCCAATAGCTGTTAGTCTAACCTGTTATTAAACCAAATTCTTTTGAAGCTAAGCTACAGATTTTGAGGAAGCTGACTAAGAACCCATCTGGGAACTGTACTTTTCTGAGAAGCCCAGCTACATTAAATTTATTTTTGCTAAATATATCTCTCTATTGGCTAGATCCCCACTTGAAGATGTAGAAGTTCAAGGCATACTTCAAAGAAAAGGCAGTCAGCAATTACAACAAAATCACTCTAGAAGAAGACAGCTGGTAGTTTTATATCTGACACTTCTAAAGAGCATGTTTTTTTTTAAGTGTCCAGCTAGAAGAAAAAAAAACCCAGCCAAAATGGAAAAAAACAAATCAGACATTTTTATAAATGCATTTTTAGTTTACATGATTCTAGAACTGGTGACAAGAGATGACAGGTTTTTCTAAGTGTTTTGTATGGATTGTGGTGGTTCTGTTTTTAAAGAAAATGTGGCTTTACAGGAATTTATTAATTTGTGAAACTTGCTAGCTAAATCTTGCACCCTGAAAGGTCAACTGAATCATCACAGAACCATAGAATGGTTTGGGCTGGAAGGGACCTTAAAGATCATCTAACTCCAACCCCCCTGCCATCAGAAGGGACACCTTCCACTAGACCAGGTTGCTCAAAGCCTCATCCAACCTGGCCTTAATGAGGAAGATGGGTGGGTTTTATGCAGCAGAGTGCTGTAGGCTAACAAGAAATAGAAGACAACTGGGTAAACCTTAGGCTCCCCTTCAGGTGCTGTTGGGTTGCTCACCTGTCGCAGTAACTCTGAACCCATCAGGTCCACAAACTGCACCATGCTGAAGTCTAAAATGATGGTGCGAACTGGAGCCGGCAAAGGCACCGGCTGTTCCTCCTGATCCAGCTGCACAGAGGAGTTATCTATCGCAGAGCCCAGTGACAGGCAAGTTCTTCCCCCTTCATCCCTGTTCTTCTCAGCTGTAAGTCCCGTGCTAAAGCCTGGGGGTGCATCAGCTGGTCCCACCAAGAGCGTCCTAGAGCTGAGGGTGTCTCTGTACCTTGTCCAATGGACTAAATTGACTGAAGGTGACAAGGAATGTCTGTCTGTCTGAGGTCGCTCCACCAGCTTCTCTGTGTATGGTACCTAAGATGGAAAATGGACAGTACACCAGTGATGAGAAGAATTGGGCCCAGGAGGTGGAAAATTTTTTGCTGCAAGTAAGAGAGTGCTGTAAATCATATCATATTGCTTCTTGCAGGGTAAAAAAAATCACATCTGAAATAACATTAAATATAGGACAAAGCCACAGGAGCATGCAGAGTAGCAGGTGAGTTAGGCAGGCCTCAGATGTGGTTAGCAGAGTGCCTTCAGCCACCAATAGTACAGTGGTACCTCGCTCTTCCACAGCTTGAGATGGCCTGTGACACTGGAATCTTGTTACTTCTACCTTTTAGAAAAGAAAAACAGAAAAAAAAAAAGATTGCTCATGACCATTGGTTTTCTGAGCACCAGTGAGCTGAGCTGACCCTTCCTGGCTGAATTCTACAGACCTTTGATTCATCTCCTTTCTCATATGGCAGCTGGTCACAGAATGCACCAATTTCATCAATTTATCTTTCTTAATAGTTCCAAATGTGTTTTTTTAATTTTTATAACACAAGAAAGGAAAAGTCACTCTCTACATTCTTGCACTTCAAAAGATGAGGTTACATTATCTATCACTTTCATTCCTAAGCACCTTGGTGCCACATTTCAACCCATTTCTCATACAATGGCTTTTACAAATCACATATAACTGCTTGAAAAATATCTTCTGCAGGCAGCCCATTCCCCAAAGTTCCTTTCATTGTCTAGAGACAATTCAAAAAATTCAGATAAAGAGGGATATGAATGACTCTAGCAATGCAATCTTCTAATCATGATAACTGGAGCTGCCTTTAAGGTATTTTATACTTGAGCTTGGCAGAATTGGCAGTGGAACACATTCCTCATCAGCAAGGGAATTCTCTCACTTCTATGGGGAAAAAGAAGAAAATCCCTACTGATGTGACTGACAAAATTAATTCTTTCAGCTGAGGAGAGGATATGTTGAATATTTCAACTGCTAGTTAATTCACCCAGTAAGCTGAGCTACTATTGCTCTATCACATAAATTATGTGTAAAGAATAAAATTCAGTGGTAATGTTTGCTTATTTTCATACAGCAAATATATCTCTGCTTTATATAAACATTTACAGCCTTTGCAGTTCTGGCAAGTTAAGAACATTGTCCTCAGTAACATAAAACCAAGCACCTTAAACAAACAGACTAGATAAATGTACTTTGAAAGCTGACCCTAGGTGGTGGTAGAGGTAGACCACAGACACAGGAGCATTTCAGATCTCTTCTTTCCACTGCAGCATCAGACAGACTCTGTGAAATTAAAGCCCTCATTTCACTTTCATCTAGCCGCACTGCTTTCATGTCCATCTGAGAAAGAAAGGGAGTTTTTATTAGGTTTTTTTTTATCTCCCTAATGCAGACTCTTAGAAACTTCCACTGACTGAAAAAGCAGCATTTACCTTTTGTAACAAATAGGTTTTGAAGTGATTCATGTTGGCGAAAGAGATGGAAGAGCAGCACTGGAAGATTTTGATACCTTCAATCTCCCTCGCCTGTAAACCAAAATGTGTATCTGTGAGGGCTGTACCTAGCAGGAGCTATTTTCCCCCTCCTGTGTTGTACTCTGCAAGGTTTTACCCTAAGGACAGAGATTGTCTGGTCATATTGTTGACAACACTGCATACTGGTAGTGACATTGGCAACATGGAACTAAATACCATAAACTAATCTGCTTCTCTTGCAATTAAAAACATACCTCCAGCAGATCTATCCCAGGTGACAGTTGGCTGCTCTAATATAAAATAAGCCAAATTATTTTGAATGCTCATTACAGAAAACATACACTAGACCTTTGTCTTACTAACCTTGTCCTTATATTATTTAATTATTTGCAAATCCATCAGCATGGCATTAGGAATGTACCCATGTGGCAAAGGCAAAGCTTTCTGTTACTGTATTGCCTAACTCTGTGTGGTGCAGGTCTTGAAAACAGGGTGTTAAAAAGGCCCGTGCCCTTCGTGTTATCCCATCAGCTGTGAGTCAGTCTGGCACATGCACAGTTGTTATTGTGAAAACACAGGTAGAGTGGACAAAACCAGACTGAGAAAAACAAGTCAGCAAAATATGCCAAACAGCTCTGGAAATGATGGCAGTGCAGCCTCCACCATGGAGACAGCGCAGATGGACACGAGGAGCTCCACAGGGCCCAAGCAGGCTGAGATAGGTACCTCAATCACTTCATGCTACAGATACATCAGCATTCTTCAGTTTTCAAAGTTCTGAATCAAATGAACCGAGTCTGAATGGTCACCCCCAGGCAATTAAGAGAAGACAGATTACAGAGAGAGATGGAACATTTGTTTTTTGTTTCCTCTTACAGCTTTGTAGACGGATAAACTTCTATAAATATTCATGTCTGGAATCTGTCCCAGCACCGCCATCTTCATTCTGAAACAAGATGTTTATTAGTTTTTCACAGAGAACAGAGAAAAACCATCTGTTTCCTAAAGTTTAATCTCCATTTCTCTCCTCTTCACTGGATACACCAACAGTAACTTAGAGGGAGCGAGTACAGAAGTTATTCACTCATAATTAGAGTTCTTTGAGTAGGGGAGCAGTACACAGACACAGTCTTCAGCTACACAGGTGCCCTCAAGAATATATCATGTCCCATTTCTAGCTCTGGAACACTTGGATTATTGTTATTACACTAGGAAGCATGTTCCCTCTCAGTCTTTCCACAGCCCTCCTCAAAGATACTACCTACAGGTGGAGGCAGCTGTAACTTGTGCTTAGAGCTGGCTGCACACAGGCTGGGTCTGATCCAGAGGCTGAGCAGCAGCATTAATGCAGGGTTTTATCTTGAAGGAGAATATTTTGGTTTGGGTACTGTGCTTTGCATGGTTTTGGGGCAGGTTCTGGTCAGTTCAGGGCATGGGTTGAATAAACATCCAGCTGGCTGGCCAGTTGCTGGCCCTGATGTATGGAAAATTGTTGTCAAGACACTCTATTCACTTGTGGATAACTTCCCAGGCTTTTCTGAGTGTCGACAGCATAATGCTTGCACTGGTAGGAAATTGATAAGCAATGATATATCCTGAAGGTAGGCTGAACAACAGGGATACTTGACTGAACAGTGGCTGCAGAAATGCCCTTTCACAATGCTCATGAAATCTCAAGGCAAACCCAAGAGCGTAACTCTGAGCAGAGTGAGTTTCAGACAGCAACTGGATTTCTTCCTGAAGGTATTCCTTCAGAGCTGCTCTGGATCAGATCACAAGCAGTTTGATATTTGCAGCAATTAAGTTATTTCCTACCTCTTTCCATGTTATTCTAGAGGTTTCGGTCTAGCCAGACAAGCACCTCACTATCATGGTAAATCTCATGAGGTGTGGCTTGGATTTATGAATGATTTTCCTGTTTGGATTAGCAGCTAATAAACTGAGTAATGGGGGCCTGACGTAACCTCCCTCCTCTATCATGAACTGAGTTTATGGAAAAGACAAAGCAACATGGGAAATGGCAGAGAAGACTGAGGAATGGATTTGAAATAAATACACAACATCTCATTTTATCCCTGTAGAAGTGTGTATAGAGATGACATCTCCTGGCTGATGCCCACACCACAATAAACACTGTACACCTGCAGAAGGGACCAGTCCAGAGCCCATAAACTCAGCCATTACTGGTTTGGGATAGCATTAAAGACTCCAGAATGACCTGACTGAAGTGTTTACAAATATGAAACAGCTTTTTCATTGTCACATGTATAACTATCTCTAAAACATCAACTCTAAGAAAATATAGTATTTTGTTTTAAAAATTACAAGTACCTGTGTGACCTAATGGTGATTATGAAGAATGTAAATCCCATGGCAATCACCAAACCGACATCAAGACCAAAACAAAGCACTGCAGCGAAAGTTACAAGCCAAATAACCTTTGAACAAGAGACAGAGAGAACATGAGCAGTAAAAAGATGCAAAATGAGCTCCAACTCAGCCCCAGCATTTGTAAATTGCAGACAATATAAAAGGTTAGAAATGGTAATACATGAAGAGCTTTATTGGCACATCTGGACCAACCCAGTCCTGGAAGCAGTTGCAAACAAGGATCATAAATCACAGTTCAAATCTCTAGACTTTTAAAACTTCAATTATTAGAAAAAAAACACATTATCTTGGGGGTCTTTCTCTTTATGATAAATCCTGCACAAGAGCTGACATGACAATGTGGCTTTGGCTGGCACAGAGAAAACTTCCTTCTCAGAGGATGTGAGAAGCAACAACAATAATCAGTTTTGCCTGTATAGAATTAATTGCAAATTGATTTGAAGAGATTCCAATCCACTTTGTTCAGTGAGTATTTCAAAGGGTCCCTTTTCTAAGGGAATACCCACTGCTTTGCCTTGTCTTCCCAAAACATCCATTTCTCCCTATAAGACACAAATCCTAAGTAGCATTTTTTGGTCACTTACAAAATGGTATTTATCCCGTCTCCACAGGATGCGAATGTTCCGGAATTTTTCCAGAAAAGGGAGCAGGTTAAATATCACCACAGCAGCCAGAACACACTGTGCAAAGAAAATAATAATAAAAAAAGCTTCTATTATTTTGTTATTTTTTTGTTTGCAACCACAAACATGCTCAGGAACAGATATCCATGACAAACTGAAAATATGAAATTAAAATCTTCTAATAGCTTTATTTCCATTATTTTGATAGCTAAGTAGAATAATTCTGTGATCTGCAAAGCGACATGAAACTGGGATGTAACTTCTTGATTGATTTCACAATCACTTCAGTCAGTATAACTGGACTTCCTCTTGAAATGCTGTGTGTAGTTTCCATTACAGTGGTCCTCAGTGAATCCCTGTGGCACTAGGAGAAAGGCCAACACTATCTACAGAATTAAGAGCTGCTGTTTCAAAGAGTGGTTTCAATTAGCATGGGTAGTGCATTGCCAGATTTAGGAAGTTGTTTGACACCATTTGTTGAAACAGCCTTTCTTAGCAAAGAAAAGGAGACTGAAGGGAAGTAGATGGTTAAATTCTGTTTTGTCATTTAGTTTTGGGAAAGGGATTAATTCTCCCATCTTAGGAAGAGGCCAGGAAAAAAAAAAATCAGGAAGTAATGCTCTGCCAGTGGTTCCCTAAGAAAACTTATATAAAAAAAGAGTCTAGATAAAAATGTAAGGGAAAAGTAGAAAACTGAGTACTCTGAATAATCTACAATAATAAAATGTTTATAGGCACACTGGCAATGCAAAATCCACAGAAGGCAATTTAGGAGTCCATATGGTTTTAAAATAAACCTCAAAGATCAAGCTAGAATCACAGACACTAATCCCAAATTCCCATTGATAAAGCTTTTTATTTACCTCTTTAGTGATACTGAAGCACCCATCTTGGAACTACTGATACTGATGCAAGAAAGGAACTCATGAATTTGTTATACAGGTGTGCAGAAGCTTGGAAGATATGGGACCAAGAGTGAAATACAATGTTTAAATTACAGAGGCTGGCTGTGAAATTTCAGTCCAGTTTTACCCAAGGAATTTTAGCTTGTACTGATCAGTGAAAGATGAGAGAGAGATGAAATATTTATTATCTAGTGTGTTTAACCTGCTGAAATTTATGAGTTTAACTCTAGAGCATGATATAATCCCTAACTGTTCCAGAAAAATCATATTATGCTTAGAAAAATCTTCATTTTATGCTTAGAAAGTGAGTAGGCTGCTGCCAGAACTATTTCAGTTCACTTACATTAGGTATCACCTGGAAAAAGCGTCCCAGTTTCAGCGCAATCACCAGCATTACAAACGCTCCAATCGCTGCTGCTAACTGAACAGAAATGCTTTATTAGAGGCCTGAGAGAACCATTTCCTCACTTGTCCTCTCTAAACAAGTGAGTATGGCCCACACAACACCACTGACCAGGAAAAATAACCAGGGGACAATTAACAAGGCCACAGGTATGCTGCAATGTATGGTACAAATTCGAGAATACTCCAGCTGAAGGAGTTTTCTGTAGATATAAATTTGGCCTAAATGGACTGTTCTTAGGGAAAACAGAATAACACAGGATTTTGGGTTGATAATTTCACCTGAGTAATAAGATAGTTCTCTTGTAAGTGAAACTTTGGAATAAACTCTTTATTAAACAAAAATACTTCTATGATGCAGTGAAGCATGTACAGATAATCAGTTAAGAGGTCTGATAAAAATATTATATATTACTATCACATATTTCACTCTTTTGCCCCTCTAAAAAAATAAAAGATCCCAAAGTGAAGTACTCAAAAGTTCAGAAGAAGGGGCAGAATTAAGAGTGCATGAACAATTTTCCATTTGACTTTTTGAGTATATTCAGTAAAACAGAGTTTTAAACAGCATGAAGATACCTTGTTCTCCCCATAGGATCCTGGCTGCCTTCATGGCACATATCATATAAGTATAGAACATAACAGAACATACCTGGGGAGGTTATCTGAATTCATGTGTCATGGGTATATAACTTTATATCACACAAATTGTTTAGATTTAATGTCAGCCCATACTCAGTATACAGTGATTTTAGATAAGAGTTTGGAAGCTTAACAAATCCAGCCCAGCTCACCTGTGTTCTTCCACCTGTCTTCTCTTGAATGACAGTTCCAGAAATAGCAGAGCTGACAACAAAGCTTTTGAAAAATGAGCTGCAAATATTGCATAGCCCCACAGCTATTAGCTCCTGGAAAACAGAAACAGAAGGAAGCAGAAAAAACTCCAAATCAATGACTTCATAAAAGTTGCTTATCAGGAATTCCTTTCCTTTTGATCATACTTGCTGGTTGCTCATCTGTGTTGCTAAGCTCAGGAAACCTTCTGGAAGGTTAAATGAGCTCTCTTAAAAGCCATACAGTTTTCACAGCTGAGGATCTCATGGACCCAAAAATTCAGTTCTTTCTTTCAAAGAAATCCACTTAGAACCCCACAGCTATGAAGCACTGACTTTCAAGCTAACATGTGCCAAATCTCAGTGCACAGCATAGTACACCTGGACAAAAGCTGAGTGGAAAAGACATTCCTTTTATATTTATCCCCAGAGGCTTTGAGAAGTCAGGGCAGCTTCCTTACTGGATTAATTCCATTCTAATAAAGATCCAAAGCCATCACAGCAAGCTAAACATGGAGTAGTGCAAACACCTAATGCTTACTAACTCTAGCACACTGGAAACTAACACAGTTGTAGCTTAGAAGCCTCTCAGAGCAATCACTCTGTGCAGAGAACCCATACACTGGGATGGCAGCCACACATCGGGAGGAACTACAGCTGCTCTGGCCATTTATTTCAGATAAATTATTAATTTATCACACTTTTATAGCCTCATGAGTTCAGGAGAGCAATGGTCCTCAAGGATCAGCTGCAGCACTGCATGTGTGTGAGGTTCATCCCAATCACTGGGATTATTCAAAGGCCTCTTGGTCAAAGGTGACTATGTTTTTTGCCTTCACATTATTGGCTTTTAACATCCACTTTCCATAGGGAAGGGTAACAAGTTGCTACAAAACCATCATCTGGGATATTTACTTCATCTTTCCATTTCTACCACTGTCAGTGGCTTTGCCAGTTGAGTTCAGCTTGCTGTTTAGCCTAGCAGGTATGTGCTCTCACCTGATTGCTGGCAATATCATAGTTGTGAAGTGAAGCATACCTCTCTCCAACAAAAACAAGAAGGAAATAGCTTACAATAGCAAGGGAGAAGGCATGCAGTATGATCTTGCTCAGGTTTGATAAATCTGGAGGTGTAGGAGGCAGAAACCTAAAGGATCAGAGAAGAGAGAAGTTTAGAGCTCTGTCCAGAGTAACTCCACACCCAGGATCATTATTGGAGGCATCCAACAACCCTCAGGAGATGTTTAGAATCTGTAATAATTCCACCTCATAAAAAAATGCAAATTCTTTCCTCTGTGTGCTAACAAAAACTGTATCCAACAAATAAAACTGCAGTTTGAATTCTGCATGTGCTTGGAAATGATGATGCAATTAAATCTCTTGAAGAGTTATTCCTATAGCTGTGCTTCCCAGGAAAAGTCAGCCCAGGTCAGATTTCAAAAACAGGCTGAAACATCTCTTTCATATCTCAAAAGAACAACCTAATTAACAGCAAAGATAACTGACCTCTGAGGAATCAAACTGACCACAGCACTACTAGATTCAGCGTGAAGATGAATGCGATTAGAAATAATGGTGACTGTGATAATCTGGGAAAGAGAACAAGAAGCAACACAAGAGATTGTACAGCATTTGCTCCTGGAACCCTACACCATCCACCTAAAGACAGTTCATCTTGTAGGAGTGTTTAAAGGACTTAAGCATAGATTCACTGTGTAAATATAACAACATCTTGAAGTAATATGTGAAATGTTCTTTGAAATAAAGTACATTATACTGATAGTTCAATTATCACAATGGCATTTTGAAGATCACTTACCAAGAGAAGTTCCATAGGAAAAGCAATATGACTATGTTTGTAAATTATCACAATTGCTTTACTGAGCTGTAGCACAGCCATGCTAAGCAAAAACAGCAATATGCTGGTGGCATTGGCCTTTGGGAGAGCCAGGAAGAAATGAAACAGGTTCTGAAAAAGAATCAGCATAGAGAAGATCAGAGGCAGATACTACAACTAATTTTTTCTATTCCAGAAGATTGACATAGGCTGCCCTGACACTTGAACTCATCCTTTCTGCTATGGCAGTATCTTCAGTTAGAATAGAGATGGTAAGAGCAAAACAGGATTTAAGAAAAAAAAAAAAAATCTATGTCAAAACACTGCCACAAATAGCTGAGATCAGGTACTGTCATTCTGCTCTTTCCCACACGACCTTTCTCTCACATTGTTGGATTGACATTACTAAAATAAATGAGGATGAATTAGCTTTAACTTGTCTTTAGCTTGGAGTCTGCTGCTTCTTTGTCAGCTATGATAAAGATACTGTGTGCCCAACAGCTTGCCCATCATGAGCTATCAAGGAAAAAGTACCTTTTCCTCTAACCTTTGCTCTACTACAATTTTTACATGCTGAAATATATTATAGCACTATAGAAGTAATTAAAAATATGCACAAAGACTTTTCTTCTGGCATGTCACACAATAAGCTCCATACACTGTTCAAGACAACAGGAGGGTGAAGTAAACCACGGCTGAGACTTGCACAAATATCCCTTAGCAACTGACTTAGACTGAAATTGCCTTCAGTTTCTGAGGCTGTTATTTTCTTTCCCCTCCAAGAAGCATGCATTTCTTCAGCTAATAATGAATTCACTCACATAGAATATGTCCAGGGGGCCTTTATGGAAGTCAAGGGTGATGTCAAAAATAAAGGTAAACTGGGATACAATGACATGCAACGCTGCTGCAGTGAGGTAAGCATCAATGAGAGTCTTTGGCACGTATGTCGTTACAAACCCCAGGCAAAAGCAGCCCAGCAGCAACTGTGTGGAACAAATGAGATGTGATATAATTATCAGTGTCTAAACCCGCCCTGCTTGTTCTCATATTTGAAGAGCATGACTCTTCACTGCCATACATGATGGATAGTTATTTGAACAGGCTGTTTTCATTATGCACAATTAAGTAAGACACCGACAAACCAAAATAGAAGCAGTTTACAGCAAGTATGTGCAGTTATGCCAGACTCCCTAAGCATCCACACACTGCAGAATTGGTCAACATAAATGAGAATAATTTATTTCACACATTAATATATCAATCATGGACACATTAATCTTAACCTATCATATCTTTTTCAGACAGCACAAGAGGAAGACAGACCTGCATGACCCACTTTGCACAACATGTGTATTCAAATGTGCTGAGCTTTGTGTTTGTGGTAACAAGATGCAAGCAGTTCCAACCCTTCCATTTGTATGAAGAATGCACATAAAGACACATCATTAAGGATATAAAACAGATTTATCTTCTACCTGAATGATGCCAGTCAAAAATGTTATAGATGCAGTAAGTGTCAAGGCCTCCATAAATGTAGGGTCTGAGAATATGTCCAGTGAACCATTAGAGGACAACGTTTGGTTAAAATTAAGCGTTTTCAGAGTGTTTGCCACCACCATATTTAGGATGCTGAATGAGCCTGGAACCAACAGAACAGAAAATGGAAGTGCATGAGATGTTGCAATAAAGACTTATCTTAAAACCACACATCCCTCTCTTCCCTCCACCATGAGCCTGTGCAGTACGAGACAGTCTATCTTCACTCATATATATATATAAAATCCACATATCTAATTATTTTTTTTACTGTTTCTAAGTATCTAAAGGTTCCAAAGTCCTGTCTGAAAATTTCAAATTCATTTTTGAATGAATGAATGATCAAATTCATTCATTTTACAAGTGAAGTCTTCAGACAAAAAGATTTGTTACCAAAAAGATTTTAATGCACAAAAAAGGGATGCATTACAACAAGCTGCCAGAAAAGGCTGGAAAACACACTCAGTCAGAGAAAGAACTGCCAAGTTACCCAAGAGCTCCACACAGCCACTTATTATGATAATGTGAAGGGCTTTTGCACATGTAAACAGCATTTTAATAAGCCAGCCTCTGAACAAATTAAGAATGTAAACTCATCAGCAGTTCAGCAATGGCAAGAAACTGCATGTAGAAGACCATGGAGAAGATCAGGAGCCAAATCATGATTCACAGTAAGATCCTGAGGGTAAATGTGAAGCAGCTTGCACTGGTCCTTTACGCAGGAGACGCCTACATGACACCCCAGCTGTCTCCTCTGCGCTGGTGTCTGTGATAGCTCACTTCCTCAGGGGTACAAAGGGCCTCGCAGCTGAAACTTGACTGACTTGGTGAAATTCTCACCACAAATCAGCTGCAGAAGTGCAACAACAATGAACTGAGGATCTGCAGGTCTGGATTGTCACCTAAATAACATCTACATATTAGGTGAAATAGATTAGGACAACTTGCCAGTTTTTTGAAGGTAATCTCTAAGTCTTGCAGAAACAATTCACAGCACAAAATAAACCTCACCAATTGAGATATGATGTGAAGTCCCAAATATAACATATGTCATGGAGCAGCAGAACGCAGAAAGGAAGCCATTGACATTTGGCAGAGGTAACCTGGTCAGCCAAACTCCTAGAAGTCCTGGAAAGCAAAAATCTGTTTCTGAAGTCAAGCAAATTGGGCAGGTTCTCCATCTCTGGTTAATACTTTTAAGTAAAATTTTCCTGATGAAAACCTGCCAACCCTTATGAAAATCCCATTATATTTATTCACAGAATCACCACGCATCTAACAGACCTGATTTTGCAAAGTGAATTTTAAAGATGATATTATTTTGTTTGCAATACAGGCAAATGCTGCTATTAGTCTGTATTTTGAGTTAGTTTGAGGGAAACTTTCTGAAAAAAAGTAGTGTCCTGTCCTTGAAATTACACCATGTAACATCTGATTATAGAAGTTTTCCTGTAAATATGCAAATAAATCAGTTAATGATTTAAGGAACCTCTAAGGTTAAAATTCCCACGTGATCTGATGATATTAGAAAGAACATACAGGAGTTATTAGAAACACATACAGGAGATAGATTATGAAAAGCATGATATACAAAAGGAAGCTAGAGTGGGCTTTTTTTTTTCTCTCTCTGCCTACCTTGAGGAATCTGAAGCATCCCAACACTTAGGCCTGCATGTAGATCTCTCAGGATCCATTCTCTGAACCGGTAAGAAAACAGCCAGTTCAGGACAGGGAACAGCTTCATTGTGATCTTTCTGAACCTTCCCCAGGAGAAGCTGAAAAGAATTGGATAAACTAAGCTCTGTGAAATAGCTTTTACAGTCTCCATCTCTGCAACACTCTTGCATAGGTGGCCTCACACTCTGCAGAACATGAATCCTCCACAGGCACCCCCGTGCCTCTGCATTCCATTCGGATGAATCGCAAATGCTCCGTGTGCCATTCGTATGAAAACCTGTCAGTGCCCGAGCCCAGAGTGCTGAATGCATCAATTACTTGACCTCATTAACACCACAGAAAAATAAGAGATGGTATTTTGATTGTTTCTATTCTGATCTAGAAGAAAAACATACAAACACTCCATCTGGGGGGTGGAAATAGCCTATCCCATCTCCCAAACCAGGCAAATGTTTCCTGTCTTAGGTTATTTAATAAGGAGATGTAAGCAGGAATTGACCTCTATGATTTATGTTTTTGAATCAGAATTTCCAGTAGGCAAACTCTGATTAACCTCACAGTCCTGTGCTCCTTCTTCCCCTTTTTAATCCCCTGACAGTGTTGGTGATTTTCTATTTACAAGCCAAATACAAGTGATGTAGTGTCAGCCCAAGGCTTCTGGCAGCCCTGAGCAGTGGCCGTGGGGACTGACCCGAGTTAACATTGTGGAGCCGAGTCCCTTTCCATCATGTTATTGTCCTGGGTGATTACACACTGGGCTGACAACTGGATACAAAATGGAGAAGAGAGAAAACACATGAGACAGAGAAGTGGAAAAGAAACAGGGAAAAAGAGTATGAGGAAGCAAGGCAGACACAGTTCTTAAACAATGAGTTGGGGGAGGGAATAAAGAGATTTTCTTATTAAGCATCAAGTGCAATGATCAAGTTTCCAACAGTATTAGCAATGACTTTAGAGCAAAATTCTCCCTTGAATCTCTGGACAAGACTTATTTTATTGCACCAGGTGTTTCTGGGTGGACAGACTGCTAACTCTTTATCACATGTTATAATTATACACAATTCAACCCCTTCCATCAAGTAATTTTGTTTCTCTGACTCCAGAACTTCACCCAATCTCTTTATTATTATTATTTTTTAAAATATATAAAGAGACAGCGCTGGAACAGAAGGCTGTTGCACAATCTGAAGGACCTCGCTATTAGAGAAAATAATCTTGATGACAAGTCTTCATGGTGAATGAAAACTAGAAAACACAATAACAATTCACACTGTGGCTCCATTTGCCTTCACTTATCACCAGGAAATTACCTTAGAGCAGCCTAAGGTAGACATGACCCATAATTTTAGGCTGCAGTCCCACACATAGCTAAGCTGATGTAACAGCTACTTATACAGAGAGAGAGAGGTCTGGCTCCCCTCCTTTCCTTTCCCTGTGTGGTCCTGTCCCTCCTGGCAGCAGGGAGCTGTTCAGATTAGCTCACCACACCTTGTGGAACCTCACCCATAGCTTGTCTTGAGTCTCAAGCCCTGCCATGGTCTCGAAACAACAGCTGAAGTTTCAGTGTACGTTCAGTGTACATGCTGATACAAAGCCAAGATAAATGATGAATCAGAGATTTTGTATTTACTTTCTTAGGAGGGCTTTGTAGAGTTAGACATAGCCATAACCATTGACAGTCCACTCTGGATCCAAAAAAAAAAGAGATTCAGAAAGAAAACTGAGAGCATTCATAGTCAAACAAAACTAAAAGGGAAGCTGATGAACGGGCTTCCTATTTTTTATTATATTTGCCTTGCTGGAAGAACATCAGGAATTCTCTTATGCTGCCAACAAAGCCTGCCTTCTGGTGAGCCTGCCGGGCTCCTCTGGCAGGAGAGATGCTTCTACTCACAGCATAATGCCCAAAAGAGAATTTTGACAGATGGGAAAATGAGGCTGTGGAAGCATTAATGCTTTATCCATATCCTAGCCTCACCCATTCTCCTCAAAGAACACAGGAACTTAGCTCCAAAACAACGCCAAAGCAGTTCAGTCAATCTCAGTCTCTCAATTGTCCAACTTTGCATGTCCCCAGCTAAAAGGGAACAGAAAAAGGCTCCTAAAATTTAAGAAATAAAAGTATGAAAAGACACAAATCAGAAAAAAAAAAAGCAAATGAAAGTGTGTGTCTGACAGCTGGGCTGAGGGAAGCACTGGAGGGAACTACAGCTATGGGCAGTTTCTCTTTACAGTGCTTATATCCCTCACCCTGTTGTGAACAGACACTTCTGCAGATTGCAAATAGCAACTTGAATATTGCAGCTTCAGGTGTGAGTTAACTGGGTGTTCTGCTTCAGTTATCAATCAATACAGTTCAGCATTTTAATTACCAGCTGTGGAAAAGTTAGCACCTTTTTTACACTTGGGCTTGAAGAGTCTCTTTAGTTTCTTTACACCTCATAAATTCTCCGCATGGAACTCACCTGCACTGTGGCCATCTCTTCTCTCCAGGGATTCGCAGTGCTCCACCCAAGGGGGAGGATAATTTTCTTTCAAAGTGTGCTTGGAAGTCCTCCTCAGTCTGCATTTCTCTTTGGACCCCATAAGCTGCTGGTTGCCTGTAAGTACCAACAGTATTGCTCTCTAGTGCCATATTTTCCTTCTGATCACAGCCAGTCAAAACCAGAGGAACAGCAGATGCTGGAGACCACAATGAAAACTCACTCTCTTGGCAGTGAGACTGGAAGAAAGAAACAGTGTCATTGATTGAAGTATCTACTAAAAACAAAACTAAAAGTATGAGATGATCAGTCCCTCCCAGTGTAACTCCTGTGAAGCCAGTAATAGGGATAAGGAAGGTTCTGGAGACTGAAATCCATCAAAGACATGCTGCTCTTAGGATCAAACAAATCAATTGCCAAATCAGTTGTAGGAACAACTGGGTCCTGCTGGAACTTGCCTTGTTCCTACTCTGTAGGAAAAATGAGCCTAAATCCCCTCCATTTTGTGATATCAAAAGCAAGCCCATGTGTAGGGAACTAAATCCAATCCTCTCCATAAACCTACCACAGCTGAGGAAACCGTTTGGATTCTCCTTGTTTCCAATCCTGGAGGAAAAAGGCTTAGTCTGAATCATACAGAGAGCAGCTAAATCTGAGGCTGTACAAATGCCCCAACTGCTGTTATAAAATCAGTATCTGATACCATTCAGGTTTTTAAATCCCTAAAATGTCTGACTCCCATTCCTTAAAATTTTAATATCAGGAAGGAGATCTGAATTCAATCACTACCACTCAGAGTAGGCAAGATGTGAGCTCCCAAAGTGAATACTGAGTAAGTAAAGGTCCAGTGCAAAAGCAGATCTAAGACAAAGTTCACATACCAATAGCTGAGGCAGAAAAAAAACTTCAAATCCAGAGCTAACAAGTGAAAGTACATTTCAGAAGGGCGGTGACATGTAGGAACATACTTTTTTGGCTATGGGCAGAAGACAGGAAAAAAAAAAAGGGAAATACAAAAAGACTGTGAGCGAGCATTTGAGAGTCTTTTCAGAATGCAATCTAAGTTTAAAATATCCAAACCTGCAAAAAAAATCCCTGAGATTTATGTTTTCTCCTCATGTTTCATTTTCTGAGCCACCAGGATCAGTTTGTACAGGTCTAGTGCCTTGCACCACTGAGATCTGCTACTTCAGATACAGCAACAGGGACTTCAGCTCAGTATTTACTGTCTTGTGAGACACATCTACCAACACACACACCTCAGTCACTCTAAACCACAGAGAGAGCTACTGGTAGGCACATCTCAAACACACTCCATCCCTTGGGCACAGTTTCTCCCTCTTTTTGCAGAGGAGATAAATCAAGATCTTCCACAGATGAGTTTAAGAGCCATTTTCTTCATTAGCTCTTCATACCCAGTACAAGCTTTTGAAGCTGTAACTGTTTCCGATATCTTTAAGCACAATCACCTCTTTTCAAGGCAAGAGAATACAACAAGCAAAACTAACAGGAGCCTAGAGTTTGCAAATTAAAGGTATCAAAAACACCAGCACGCCAAGAAGTAGTTATTTTTTAGAATGCCCTAACTTTCAGCTGTTCACTCCTGTTATTTGGACTTCAATGATGACTCACAGCAGCAGAGGACAGGCTCCCACTTGGTTACGCTGTGCAGAAGCAGTTTTGACATGGAAAGCTGATGTTTTAAAAGCAGGTTTCCATTTCCCATTCAGATTCATCTGCATAGACTCATCTTCCTCAAGCTTGAGGTCAAAAGCTAAGCTGCCTTAAATACAAATCCCTCACACTATTTATTTGCTGTGACATTCTGTACTTACTACCTGCTTAAGACACCATGGGCTCTACTCCAAAACACGCTCAACCTGCAGCACTTAATGACTTCATTGACTCTTAGGCACGTACAGGAAAGCAAGCACATATATACCTTTATATTGCAAGGCCTATTACAGTATTGAGGAATAGTTTATTCTCTAAACACACACAGAAAGATCAGGACACTGGGAAATCCAGGCAGGGAGAGCTGAGCTTCCCTCATCCCTCCTGGCTTGAAGCCCCTGGAAAGGAACAAAGTGTCCTTAGGAAGTTTACAAGAGCAATTAATACCGGTTGTAAGACTCCAGAAGCAACAGATTTACGTTTGAGATACAGCGCAGCAGCTGTTACTCACCAGTAACCCTGACAGGTTACCCTGTGCCTGCAGAACTGCAGAACTACAGCCCTGAGTAAAGATTTTTCACTTATTTTCCTCCTTTTTTTGATTTTTTTTTTCACTTAAAGCACGCCCTAAGGGGTAACTGGGCAGAAAAGCCACAAAAGGCTCGTGAAAAGGCAAAAGAGCAGCAGCACGTCTCCAATTTTAGCTGCTTTATAGCGGGGAAGGTTCCCACCGCGACCCGCCGGCCCCTGAAACGTCCCCTCAGGCGCTGCCTCACGCCGCGCGCCTCACAGCCTCCAACCCAACTCTCGCGAGAATTCGCCGCGCTGGTTCCATATTGGGTCATCTCTGCTCTGGCGCCTCAACTCTCGCGAGAGCGGCAGTGAAAAGCGATTGGGCTGTGCCATTACGGGGGGGGGGGCTGTTCCTTGGGCTCAGCCCGGGCTGTGCCGCTTGGGGCGGGGCGGAGGCAGCGGCTGCGGCGTTACCTGCGCTCGGAGCGTCTGCCCGCACCGGCCCCGCCGCCCGTCAGCCCTCCGCCCCGCTCGCTGCCGGCGGGACGACCCTCACCGCACCTGCCTTCACCTCAGTTCACCTCAGCGCGCTATCCCGCCCCTCGCCATCCGGGGGAGGGACGGAGGTTGCGGGGTGGGGGGGAGCGGGGGGAAGGCAGTGGCAGGTCCCGCTGTCACCGCGCCCGCCCCCTGAGGTGAAGGCGGGAGGGGAGAAGGGGGGGACCGGGCGGGTGGGTGGTGGCGGCGGCGGGGAGGGCGTTGCTGTTGCGGGACCGCCCCCGCGGGAGAAGCGAGGCGGGGCGGGGAGACGAGAGGAGGAAGGAAGGAAGAAGCCGCCGTTGCTGGAGGAGGAGGAGGTGGTAGTGGCCGCGGTGGTGCTGCTGCTGCAGCCGCGGGCAGAGCCTCCCCCTCCCGCCGGGCCGGGCGGGGCGGGCTCCGGTGCCGAAATGTCTCAGGAACGGCCCAAGTTTTACCGGCAGGAGCTGAACAAGACGGTGTGGGAGGTCCCCGAGCGCTACCAGAACCTCTCCCCGGTCGGCTCCGGGGCCTACGGCTCGGTCTGGTGAGTGCCGGGAGGGGACGGGGCGGTGTGTGCGTGTGTGTGTGTGCAGGGGCGGGGGGGGGTCGCCTCAAGCGGCTGCCCAACCCCTCAGCCCCTGCCCAGCTTCTGCGTGTCTGCAAACCTGCCCCGGCTTGTAGGGACCCGCGGTAGGATGCGGGGGTCACCGCGGGGCTTCCTTGTCCTCCGGGGGTTCCTTTCCCCCCCCCCCGCCCCCGAGTTTGTTACCAATTTTCTGCAGAAACCACTTTTTGGGTTTTTTTTTCCCCGCCGATTTAAGAGCCGTGCAGCCGGGAAAGCCGCAGCCTTGTCTCTGGAATGCGTCGGGGATTGCACCACATGGCAGGTGGCACTAAAACATTTTTGCAGGGGAAGATAATCATGTCCCAACCCTCCCTCCTTCCCCCCCATACCCGCCCCGAATGATCTCATATAGACATATTTCACCGTGCCTTCTTGGGGGGGTGGACAGCGATGGAGCTGGCTTTGCAGAGCTGAGGGGCTGGCAGCTCTTGTCCCAGTTTCTTTCTGAAGCTGAAGGATAGATGAGATTTGAGGCAATTATATTTTTTAACTGGAAAATCTGTTGAGAGGTCAGGAGGGTAGAGGGAAGGCTGCAAAGGCTGTTTTTTTCATCCCTGACTTGTAATTGGATTTACAAGTATCAATATTTTCTTGGCAATGGTAAGTCAACACAGGAAAACTTGTTTTATTGCAGTAGGATGACAGAATTCCTGCACTGCCTGGGAGAGTAAAGTCCTGGTATGAGACCTGCAGAAATAAAGAGAGCTTGAAGATAAGAGTTTAGTTTTTAATGCATACCTAATAGGAACAAAACATATGACAGGTTACACCTGTGAAACACAGTGCTTTCTTAATTTGTAGCTTTTCTGCTGAAGTCTGTTGGATCATTAAACATAAATTAACTGGTCTGCATACATTGTTTAAAATCTTAAAGATGAGGTTGTATTCAAATGAATTTTCCATCTGGAGTTTATCAGTCAGAGTAGAGCTGTGTAAAAGTGTTCACAGATTACCGTGTCCTTGTATTAAGAAATATCTTCCACGTGAACGTTCTGGTTTTTATTCTGTGTTCTTTGGCTCTGTCAAAGTGTGATCAGAATTTTCAAATATGGGTGCATAACCCTTCCACATCTGCTCTGCTGCTGTAGTTGAGCAGGCATGCATGTTTTTTTCATTAACATAATATGCAAATTTAGATAATGAAGATCATGTTATATCATAAGGAGGGGTGCATAGTGCATTCTACTAGTAGAAAAAAAATGAGTTGCTTTGCACTTGCTGCAGTTTTAAAGAAAATTCTCAGCTGTTTCTTAAGCTATTGTTACAAAATTGTTAGTATTTTAAATAACTTGCATTTCTTAATTCAGCTTAAATAAGATGCATTTCTGACAACTGCTGTGCTGGATGCAAATGCTTCTATTTCATAAAAGACAAAGGCCAGTCAATGGTAGCAGCAAGATGAACCAATGCACTTGCTGAGTTTCTTTCAAAGAGAAGGGAATAGTTCTGGTGAAAGAAGGGCCTTGCTGCCACAGCTGATAAATACCCTGTAAGTGCCTCGGAGTTACATAACTTCTCCAATGTAATAATAAGAAATTAATTTGCTCAGTGCCTTGTCCATTGTATTTTTAAGGTTGACCCCATACACTCTAGCTCATTCCTCTTATTTCCCCTCTCCCACAATCTCCATTGTGTGTATCATGCTTCCAAAGTTTGTTTTCCAAACCAATAAACTAAAAGAGTTTGCATCATTAATTTCCTGTTTTGCTGTGTCAAAACTTTGTAAGATTGTGCAACTGTGTTCAGAGCAGATGAAACAACTTGGTCTGGAAAGCAATTTCAGATGTGTGGCACATGAGTCTTCTCACAGTCCATGTGAATGGTTTTCTGTATGTTCTTCTAAAAATATCTCTGAGAAAATATAAAGACTAGAGATATGATAACTACATCAGAATTAAAAAATAAAAACAACAAGCACAAAAACCTTGCATACATATGTCATTTTATTAAGCTGCAAATGGTGATGGATAGTATTTAGGATATTCCTACAAATATTAGGATATTCCACTCTCTGGCCCTTTAGAGATTTTTTTTAATTATTATTATTATTTTCCACCCAGTGAAAAATTACCTGATTTCACTTGAGACTTTATGTTTGGAATACCTCTGTGTTGGGATAGTAAATTGTAAGGGTTTAACCACCCTTCAAGTGAATGGTTAAATCTACTCCATGTATGCCTACTGCATTATTCTATTAAATGGTAATAAAATGCTCTGCTTATTTAGTTATCAAGAGGAGGCATTTAAAAATGAGGAATTTCTAGAAAGTGTGTTGGGGAGGAGTAAATTAATATAAAAGAAAAATTTAAGCCAGCAGATGAATCATTTGGAGTATGGAGCTGTCTGCTGTGGGCTCTTTAAATATCTAATGTGAGTGTGACTTGGAACAGCCTCTGAATATAAGGAATATATATAAGAACATATATATATAAGAACACTTTTTATATAAGAATATATAAGAAACTGATGCTATTTTGTAGTCAGTGGATGGAGAGTGAGAGACATTTTCTGCAGCCAGCTTAAGGCACCCAAGGTACCTGCTTCAAGTTACAACAAATATTCTAGTGTTTTCTGAAACATTGTGTGCAGTCTTAGTTCAAATGGCCAAATCAGGTGTTTTTCAGGCTCTGTTTTTAAAAACAAAACAAAACTGGAAGTATGTGGAGATGCAAGTAGAGATTCAGTTCCAAAATTTGGAGAAATACGGATTTGCATCCTCAGGTTGATCGTTGCTAAGTCACGTACCGATCGCTGTGACATCTGGTGTGTGAAATGCTGTTTCATTTCTTCTTGCAACAGTTTTGTGTATTCATACAACATCATCTTCTGCATGAAAAGGGTTTTGTAACCAGGTCTGCACTAACACACACGTGGGTTCCTGGAGTATTAGTCTGTTAATACATCGTGTAAGGAGGAGAGGGGCCTGGGGAGTGCAGCATCTTGCAGTGGGAAGTGGCTGAATGGAGATGGGTTGGACCGGTGACTCACAGTTTAGCTGGAGGATCTCTTCATTTCTTCTGTCTCAGCCAGCAGTGTTAGATCAGCCAGCTCTAAGCTAAGCACAGAGGTGTTTTGAATGGTCTTTACCATCAGTTTCTAAAATGCTGCTAAGGTGGGTTCCATGTACTCTTAGGAGTCGACTTCATGATTGTGCTTTTCTGCAGCAGTTCTTTGTGTGCTGTGTTGATACCTTTGTAAAAGAAGGTCTTTGGTTTATTTGCTTTGCAGGATGTCTGTATTGCCTTATTGAATTTGTAAAGGAATCAAACACTGAAGACATATTCTTCTTAGAATCTTGCATAAGAAATATTTAGCTTTTTTATTTGTAGTCTGTCAGGCTATATAGCCCTTCCAAAACCTGTGCTTTCTTCCCATTTTGACCCACAGTTGTACCAACACCGACTCTGACTTTCCCTGGGTATTGAGAAGATACTGAGATAATTCTTCTTTTCTTAAACTAACAGAGAAACACTATGAATTTAGGAAATCTTAAAACATTAGGCTCCAGAGGAAATGAAGTTACAACCCTAAATACCACCTTTGTAGGAACAATTCCTCCCTGGATTTATGGGGTTTTTTTTAACCAGTGTGTGTCTTTAGGCTTACTAATCCCTTATCAGAGCATGCAAGTGCCTCCAACGTGTGTAGGGACTTGGAGGGACAGGTGCCTGCTTCTCCACTAAGGTGTGGTGGATAAGTGAGGAGTGACATGAAAGGAACTGCAAACCTGTGAGTGGGATGAAGCAGCCGTACAGGTAGGATTAGCAGAACACATGTGGGGATTGAGCAGGAGCTGGGTATGCACAGAAAAGCCATGAGCAGAGCTCTGAAAGCAAAGTTTGAACTTCCTGTATATTTGGAACTTTGTCTATGAAGAAATGAAATTAATGTGAGCACATCTGTCCTACAGAGAGATTTTTATTGCAGCTTTCTTAGATGCAGAAGCCAAGGTGGCAGAAGAGAATAAGATTTACAACTTTTTATAGCGTGCTGGGAAGGAAACTGATTGATGTGTATATATAGAACTCAAAAGTGACTGGTATTAACCATAAACTGTCAGGTGTTAAGAACTATTTTTTCTGTTTATAACAAGGGATGTGTAAATTAACTCCAAGTGTACCACTGAAGAGCTTCACTTCACTTGGGTGTTTCATAGGCACTAGTGATGAGCAGCATACTACTTACCAGAATAATCTGAGAATATTCTGATTATCTGATGTTTAAATTACACTCTGAAGTCATTTTGTGCACACTTCAGTTCCTCAGACTCTTTCAAATATTACTTTGAAGAAGGTAAGTTGAATCAGTGGCTAGGTTCTCTAAAATAATTGTTTTATTTAGCTCTTGTGCTCTGGATTCAGTTCAGGTTAGCTCAGCATTGCAGTTTGAGCTCACTTAGGGTGAGGTGGATGCAGTTTGTGTGCCCTGGTGCAATCCTGTGTAAGAGGTTAAATGTGGAAGCTGTCATCAACTCTGAACTTGTGCTTGTTTTAAAAGGGATTTAAAACTGGGGATCATGCAAAATTTTTTTTTCTCCAATTGGGCTTTTTTAGCTGAAATATGATCAGTGTAATGCAGCTGTTTTAAGTCTGTGATGAAAGCCAGCTTAGTGTTCCTCAAAATGTTCTCCAGCAGGACAGCTGTTCTGTAGCTCTGTGTTCTGTACTCCTGAAAACCATGAGGCAGTTATCTGCATTGGCAGAAAAATTACTCAGCATGCCTTTATTTGTGGGGAAATAGTCTTTAGGCTTCAAATATGACTGAACTTATTCTTCTGACTTCAAGAGGAACTCCTGATTGTGAATGTGCAGCAATAGAGAATTTTATTTCCTGGGTTTGTGCACAGTGTCATTGTGCTGGTTAATCAGTTTCTCATTTCTGATTGCAGTTCTCCTTGGGGGTTGTAAATCTACTACAGCAGCACAATGACTTGATACAACCCCCAAAATGTCATTAAAAAGAAGGTGAAATTGAATTCATTAAAAAGAAGGTGAAATTGAATTCATTAAAAAGAAGGTGAAATTGAATTCATTAAAAAGAAGGTGAAATTGAATTCATTAAAAAGAAGGTGAAATTGAATTTCCTTTGGACACTGAGGTAGCTTATATTATGTCTGGTGGCTCTGAAATGTTCTCTGAAGAGATCCTTGTGGAAACCAAGAGAGAAATCTGACTGTGTAGCTGTGAAGGATCATCTTCTTTTCAAGATGAAAGAGATAAGAGGCAGCATATGCCACTATACCCAAAATGTTTGAAGGCTGGTAAAAGATTCATGACTAATTCACAGCTGCATGGGTTGAATGATGATGACTAATCTTATTTTTGCTCTAAGTCCTAGAAAACACCTTGAGTATCATTAAAATATTGTCATATTATTACAGCCTGAATTAGGTATGTTTGTATATTGCAAAATGGTGTCTGTGAAGCTTAAAAAAAAAAGGGTAATACTGTGTTTTCTGAAGTGTTGCAGCTTAGATATGGATATTGTAGTGGTGTGTGAAGAGTTGCTGATGATCATTTGAAATCAAGATTAAAAAATGAATGTTTAATGGTTTATTTTGCTGAGTGAGGTGTAAAGGATAATGTGTGTGAAAGCAGTTGGGTGTTCTTTGGGACAGTGTGGTGTAGCTTGAGTAATTCAGCTGTGGCAGTTTGCTGCTCCTGGGGTCTCTGTCTAGCTGAACTTCTGTGTCTTTCCCAGAGAGCTCTCTCCACTGGGTGCATGCAGGTCCCTCTTTATAGAGGAGATAGTTCTGCCATCATGCACAGGAGGTTTTTCCATTCTCTTGCAGGACCTGCAGGAAATATCACTCTCTGTAGCAACAAGCTTGTATTTTGTTTTCTATTTCTCATAAACTTCATATAGCAAGTTTCTGGGAAACTGAGCAATTTTGAAATAAAGAATCTTTTTGCCAAGTTAATTCCAGTTAGTTGCTTTCAAAATAAATGACAACTCCATTGATTTCAAATAGCTTCTTTTGCAGGGGTGGGGGTTGTGTATGCCTTGGTGGTTTTATTCTAGGACTACTTTTGTGATTGGTTTTGAACTTTCTGTTAATTAAGCTGCTTCACACTTTACATTTACAAATGTATAGCTTTCTTTTCCACTTGATGTTTATCAAGAACTCGTGCAAACTCATTTCTAAATGGAATCAGTTCTCCCTGAATCAAAATGTAGCAGGAAAATAAATAAATACTGTCCTCTGACTTTCTCCATTCCATACTTTCCCCTTGTTTATTATCTTGAATCAAGTGTAACCTTGATT
This sequence comes from Caprimulgus europaeus, assembly GCA_907165065.1. The sequence goes on along the minus strand of OU015550.1, from coordinate 2,704,111 downwards.
TCACATCCTCTCTTTCTCTTCCTCCTTCCTTTTAGACAAACCAGAGCTCTTTTAGATAAGAACATCAAAGAAAAGAAAGGGGAGTAATGTGGTTCACAGCTAAATACCTACATTTCTTTAGTTCCTTGAATATAAACCATAAGCTCTGGAAGACTTTATGCAGTGTATCAGAAATTTAACATAGTTCTTTGTGTGTTAAATTTGTGGTTGTTCCAAAATTATCAGTCTTTTGCTTCGTAATATTATAAATAAATAGGCTGTAAAAGGCCTTCAAAAGATAATTTTACAGTACAAAATAACAACTGTATGTATGTGAAGTTAACAGATAGGATGGATTAATGGGTGAAGATGTTTGAAAGCATTTATAAAGAATTAATTGTGATCATTTGATTACTCTTTGTTGTAGTTCTGCCTTTGACACCAAAACGGGGTTGCGTGTGGCTGTGAAGAAGCTGTCCCGACCATTTCAGTCCATCATCCATGCCAAAAGGACCTACCGAGAGCTGCGGCTCCTGAAGCACATGAAACATGAAAATGTGAGTGGAGGGAGATGGTCTGAAAAGCTGGTCTGAAATTGGACTATCCAGTGAGCATCTAGCATGATTGCATTTCAGGATCTTGTTGCATATATTGTTTTCTAATACTAAATACAAAGCTTACAGTAGTCCAAGGGATTATAGTTGTAGAAAATCATGCAGAGTTAAAAAAAAACCCCAAAACAACAACAAAAAAAACCCCAGCATAAGCAATTTTGTGTTTAAGGATGTTCATATTTCCTAGAACAGTCTAGAAATGACTGCTTAGCAGGTTCATTTAGGACACAGGTGGTGTCACTGATATTCTCCTGCACCCTTGCTGTAATAAGCTGTAGATTTTGTTATGTTAATAATTTGTTTAAAAAAGGAAAATCCCAAAGTTTGTTTTTTAGAGTCTTCTCTGTGGAGTAGATGTTCACCTGTAGGTAAAATAGGGAGGAAAAACGGGGGTGGTGAGAGGGTGGAGGTCAGGTGGCTTTTCATACAAGCCATCCACTTAAATCATCAACAGGGAAACAAAATAGGATGTGACAAATGTTACATTGAACTATTTTTTTATATAATCTACATCTGGTATAGAAAATAGCTGGTTGACCAGTTCTTTGTGTCTGTGGCATTAGCACACCAACATGTTTATATTGCATGCTGTTTGGAGCAAATAGTATGTGCAGCAGAGAAAAAAGTCTCAACTTGCCCTCTGTAGAGCTGTCAGAATGTCAAGAGGAAAGGAAGGCTCTTAATTTCTTTTGTCCAAGCAAACTCCAACTTAGCAAAAGTTGGATTAGCAAAACAAATCCTATTTTGTAAGTGAGCTGAGCAAACCCAGGACCTTCATCGAGCACAAAAAGCCAAACAAGCCTCATTTGGTGGGAAGGTTCTCCTTGGATGATCTGTTGTGGCAGTGGTGGCTGTGTGCTGTGGCTCCTGACCACCACAGTCAGCAGCTGCTATCCCCTAAATCTTTTGGTGTTTTGAGTGTGGCTCACATCATTGGAACTTTTGATGCATCCATGTACTGTTGTCAACAATTCTTCCTCAGGGCCTCTGTACCATACCATTGTCTCAACAGTAGAGGTAAAATTTGAGCTTGTTTAACATCCAACCCCTGGTGTTTTGTTTTTTTTTCTGCACCCATTCTCATGGCTGAGATATTCTCCAAATAGGAAAGCTTTAAATATCTGTTCCCTCCAATAAAAATCAGCATATCAATCTATTTTGTCTAAACTAACAAGGTTAAGCAGTGCAGATTAGATGGTGAGTGGTGCTACAACAGTTCTGTGACATTCATTAATATTTTTGGGATTAATATTGCAAGAAGCCTATGTAGCTTTAAGAGTAAAAGATAAAAGGAAATTAAGTTGTTTATATATAGAAATATTTATTACCATTTCATTGTACCCTCATCTGTCTGTGGGAAGTCTATCAAGGTTGTGGTTTAAAAATCCTGCAGATGCAGAGATGTTCAGGCAGGCTTGTTAGTGCTGGTGTCTTAACTATTCAAATCACAGTTTGGATAGAAAACATTTGATTTTATGTGGCACAGGACACACCAGCAAGCCTGGTAGGTGTGGCAGTGAAGGAGCTTGAGCATAGGATGGTTTTCTGTGTCCTGGTTCATGAAGATTTTAAGCAAATAAATGAACCTGCAGAGCACTCGAGCGTGTCTGTGTTCTATTTTCAAGTCCCAGGAAGCCTTGTTAGCTTGTCTGAAGCACAGCACTGAGCAGATGGGAGAGCAAATGGGTTTGTTGTCATATGAAGAAGTTAATAAGCTCTCTGACATCCTAAAATGCCAGGAGGGGAAAGCAAAAGGTTAGGAGTTTGGGTTCTGAGTCTCCTGGTGTTCACACTTCCTTAGGAGTGAGTCAGGGATGCGCTGTGGAAAAGCTGTATTTAAGTGTTTGTGAAACTCAGTGAAACTGGATAGTTTGAGACTGGGCTTTACAGTGTTGCAAGATAAAAAAAGATAACAAATAACAAAGTCAGTTTTTGTCTTTCCAGGCTAAACTGGGTGGATAATGTTAATTGTTTTTTGGGGTTTTTTTTTTTCTGTAAAAACTGATAGGAAAGAGTCCACTGGAGAGAGACACTGAGAGAATTATTATACAGGGTGGATGTGAATGTTTTAGAGTTTGGAGAAGGTACCTGTCTAGAAATGAAGCTGCTGCCATGTATTTTAAGAGAGGCAGGAAAGTGTGCTCTCTCCAGTTTCCTCAATAAAATGCAATCTATAAGGTATAACATAGATTAGACAGAGGCTTTTATTTCCTACCCACTTGCTTTCTTTTCCAAAAACATAGTCTAAATTCCCTAAAGATTTTTGTCTTTAATTCTCTGCTTAAAGGTAACTCAGTTGGCTCTGACATCCTTGGCAAGTGTAAACAATGGGATAAAAAGGATGATGCAAAAGGGAAGACACAAACCCATCTCTTGGTTTTGTGTGTATGCTTCAATCATTGCTGAAGTTGCTGACTTCAAAAGAGGAGTCTTTTGGAGGTGGATGAAGAGAACCTGGCCCTTTATCTTGTATATTCATAAAATAAAATATTATTTGCTATTAAGAGAAGGAAAATGAAGTTTAAAAGCACATTCCAGTGAGAATTAGAACAATCTTCATCAACCAGATGGATATTTTAAAATTATATAAATGACCTAGAAGATAATTGTGGGATAATAAGGTATAGTTATTTTTTTCCACAAGGTAACATGTGCCTGTTCTTTTACTCTCTACTGTTAGCAGCTCAGCAGTAAAATGAAAGGTGGAATAGCTGTTCTTTGGGCAGAAAATACAAATAACTGTGTGAAGCTGTTTGTGAAAATTGGGTCCTCACTTATTTTCCTCTGTAGTCATTATTATTCATTGCTTGTGTTACAGATCCTTGAATTTTTCTATCCAAGACTGTTTACAAGTGAAACAAATATAGTCTCCTAATCGTGATATTTAGTATGTAGTCAATATTTAGTATGTAGTCAACACTACAACTAAGAATGGAGCAGGAAGCAAACAGTTTTGTCTAGTGATTGGTTATTTTTTGTTGTTGTTTTTTCTCATCCCTTTATTTCCTGAACAAACTTTGGGTGATTTCTGACAGAAGATATTCTAAACCAGTGTTTGTACATGCCTTTTGTTATAGCTCCTGTTTGATTTTTAAATGGATGGCTGGTGTGAAAAGGCAGCTCTGTATTTTTAACCTTAATATTTATTATGCAAGAATTGAATATTTGTTTCTGATGTTGTATGAACACTGATTTGTCTACATCTGAATGATTTATGGAGTTGGAAGCAAAACTTCTACTGGAATGAGTAGTTTCTGCTGCACAAAGGGTCTTGTTAACTGTTTCATATTACACTATGAATGTATTTCACAGCCTTTTCACTTTACTGTTTATTTTCTTTTTCCCTAGGTGATTGGTTTGTTGGATGTCTTCACCCCTGCCAAGTCACTAGAAGAATTCAATGATGTGTAGGTAACTTCTCTGAAGACTGCAACAAAACATCTTGTGTATCTTCATTACATCTCCCAGATTGTTACAGAAATATTTGCCACCTTAATTTGCCTGCCCTTATTCTCAAACAATTCTGAATTCCAACACAGAGATACAAGGATATCCAAAACTGTTGGACTCTTTAAACTTGTTCATTTGTGTTTTATTGACCTGATGCTGTAGGAATCTGCATACTAATTTGCTATATTATTTAAAGTGTTAACTTCAGCAGTGTTCATTCAGCAGTGTACTTTGGGACAGTCAGCCCTGCTCCTGGAAATCCTTCACAGGGGTATCCTAATCCCCTGGAAGGGATTTCTTCACAGCCTTTGTGTTTCCTTTTCTTCACAGGTACTTGGTGACACACCTTATGGGAGCAGATCTGAACAACATTGTGAAATGCCAGAAACTCACTGATGACCATGTGCAGTTCCTCATATACCAGATTCTTCGGGGGCTGAAGGTACTTGCTCCTGCCCTACCTGATTGTTGATAGCTCATCAATGGGAGGGGAAGCTCTTGCTGAGTGTCATATCCTGAGGTTCATATGAGTACATAGTGGGGCTTCTGGAACTTTCCTAACACATCATAGGACAACCTTTTATTCTTGTTCCTCCCCTCCATACCTCTCTGGAGCTCTGTATCAATAAAGCTATCATTTAAGAAGATATTTCTAGATGTTCCTGTGGGCAGAGTCTGGCAGAGTGTGTGCCTTCCAATCTGCTCTACAAATCAATCAGTTTTGTTTATTTGTGTTGTCCCACTCGTGGTGGCAATGCTCCTGGGTGTTCCTAAGGAGAGACAAAGCAAAACACCTACCTGCTTGAAACCCATGGACACACATTTGGTTCCTTCTGCAGACAAGCTGGAGCACTTGAATTGTGTGGGATGGGGTAGGGCAGTATTGTCTAGTGAAGAAATGGGAAAGAGGCTACTTGAACTGTTAAATAAAGTTTGTCATCTTGCCTTACAGTACATCCATTCAGCTGACATAATACACAGGGTGAGTATTTATCCTAAGATTGTTTCCTTCCAGTGTAGCAGCTATAGAAACAAGAAGAAATTTCCATTATTTCAGTTAAACAGTCAAACAGTTAAACACAGGAAGTGGTTGTCAAGATCCATAGTTTCTGTTCCTGCCTGTATTTGGCTTGTGTCTTTGTGAAATAGATTCTTTATTTATTAAATACACATCTACAGCACTGGTATTACAATAAGCCTTTATGCATTTTTGCTTATGTGACACCTCAGAGGGCCACAGAAGAGAGAGCTGACTCTGGGGTTAAATAATTTTCCCAAGTATGGAAAGTTGATATTTGCAGCCAGTTAGAATGTATTTTCTATCTGTGTTTACATTTTTATCTACTTTAGACTTGTGAAACAATATATATACTGCTGTTAATGCTGATGTTTGATTTTTTTTAGGATTTAAAGCCTAGTAACTTAGCTGTAAATGAAGACTGTGAGCTCAAGGTAATGTAATTACAAGGTCTGATTGGTTTGACTGGGAGTTGAGTGAGTGCTTTGTGGATGTCCTTGGTATTAAAGGGGTAAAAGAATTCCTTATAGAAATACTAATAATTCCTTATAGAAATACTAATAATTCCTTATAGAAATACTAATAATTCCTTATAGAAATACTAATAATTCCTTATAGAAGTACTTTTGTGGCCCAAAGTAATATCATCCTTCCAAGCTGTAGAGAGCTGTAAGGATGTTTTTGCTCTATCTGTTCATGTGTTTTTAATGAATCATGAAAATGAAGAGTTAACAGCTCTAATTTGGGTTTAGTTGTTTCAAAGAGGAGATACCCAGACATCATTCTGATTGAGTCCTACGCCGTTGTAGGCTAGTGTCCTTTAACAGGTTGTGAAATTCAGTTTCATAATCTGCTTTTGCAGTTGCACCACATCTCCTCCACCCAATCCAATCACTGCCTGGTTATTAGCTCTAGCTGGTGTGCATTGTTCCACTGCAGGAGTTGGTGGATGTCCTTTCTGTTCTGTAGATCCTGGATTTTGGCTTGGCCCGACACACCGATGATGAGATGACCGGGTATGTGGCTACCCGGTGGTACAGGGCTCCTGAGATCATGCTGAACTGGATGCATTACAACCAGACAGGTACTGCAGTTAACTGACATGAGGCTTTTCAGTTCCTGAATGGTAGAAAAAAAAAAGAGGTTGTCCTTTGTACATGCTCCTTTCCATTGATCACAGAAGTTGACAATCATGGTAATTGGAAGGAACTTCTTTACTGTCAGAGTAACAGAGCACTGGAACAGGCTGCCCAGGGAGGGTGTGGAGTCTCCTTCTCTGGAGACATTCAAGACCTGCCTGGATGCCTTCCTGTGTGATCTCATCTGGGTGTTCCTGCTCTGGCAGGGGGATTGGACTGGATGAGCTTTCCAGGTCCCTTCCAATCCCTAATACTCTGTGATTCTGTGATTACACTTTAGTGACAACGACTCAAGGAAGGAAGGCATAGGTTGGTATTTGAACCATGGTCTACCAGATGTGAGTTAAGAATCATTGTGATAGCATTCTCAAGACTTCTTGAAACTTGAACCTTTGAAATGGCAATCAGCAAAATACTGCCAGCACTTTATCCCTTATTTTTCCTAGCACAGTGGCTTTTAAAGTAAGTGAATGGAATGTATCTGGATGAGGAGAAGGTGTGTTTCTAGGAAGCTGCTGGGAGTGTGCTGAGAAATGTCTGGAGTTATGGTGTGAAGAAAGGCTAAGAAGTATATAAATCTCCCTTCCTTTCCTCTCTTCTTAGCCACTTCTTCACAGTCACATCTTCCTCACAGTTTCCAGTATCTTCTCAGCAACACACCATGTTTCCCTACAAATAATTCCAGATCAGGCATAGAAAAGAAAAGCAAATTCTGAGAGTAGTTCTTGTACAGGAAAACAAATGGATCAAAGAAAATAATGTGCTATTCTGATTTCCTTCCTTAGAACTTCTTCTTTTCTCTTTCCCTCTTGCATGTATATGGACTTGTCTTGTACCTGTAGTATAACAGTGGATGGTTGTTTGGGTAGAATTTATGTAAGGCCATGTGCAAATTCATTCCTCAGGGTTGTCTTGAACAGATTTCTTCCTCTTTGATTGTGTAGATTCCTCCCCAGCTCTTTGGTGCTCAATGCATGTTATGCTCTGGAAGGAAAATTTGCCTGATCTAGTATTCTTTTATTTGGACAAGTCCTAGATGACATAGTCACCAAACAGTATTCAATGCTGTAAGGTTATTTAAGGATAAAGTTGTTTGTACTTGTTGGATAGAGTGATTCTATTGAGACTTTATTTTTCTGCATTATGTTGTTTTGTTTTTTTGTTGATTTTATTTTGTTCAGTTGATATTTGGTCAGTGGGATGCATTATGGCTGAACTGTTGACTGGAAGAACGTTGTTCCCTGGTACAGACCGTATCCTTTTAAAAGTCATTTTTCTGAAATGAGAGTTATAGAGATCTTCACTTTCACATAACTTCACAAGAAAAGAAGTTCTGGGTTTGGTTGTGGTTATTTTTATTTGTTTGTTTTTTAAATTAATGGCTTCTTTTACTCACAGTCCAATGAGGTGAGTTCTTGATTTTGCTGCACATGAAACAATCACAGTGTGCAGAAAGCAAATTATTCCTTTTTATTGTCTGTTAGCATCACTAGAATTACATGTTGGTTGTTTCTGGGGAATTCTTGTCCTTTAAGTTTATTTCAATTCCTTGCTTTTTGAGTTTGTAGAAAATAAACTGCATGGAGTAGGCTGTCTGCTCTGAATCTTGTCATGCTTCAAGTTTCTAGCAAATGTGAAGCATCCCTTCTGGCCTCTCTTCTGTATCCTGGTGAAATGCTGTGACAAGCAGTGGGTTTGCAGATTTAGTGCCAAGGATCTCATTCCAAATTGCTCTGAAATGTTTAGGTTCCACTTCCATGCTCGAGTGTAAACAGATTGTGAGCCTTCTTCCCCTGGGTGATGGTATGGCTGTGAAAAATCAAGCTTGAATAACATCTTTTTTTCAAAATCATTTTATTGCTGCACCAAAGTGGGCAGGACAGGACGCTTCAGCAAATTTATGAGGGGACTTTGTGAGAGCTGGTCATGATTTTCCCCAGGAAATTACTTGCTGAGACCTGATGCAAATAGTTGTGCTCACAGCTTTTGTTTGTTCAGCCACACAGTACATAGGGTTAATTTACTACTGGCAAGATTTTTCATTATTGAGAAATTAGACTTTATTTGTTAGGTAAAATTACGTTGCCCACCTTTCACTGAAGTTTATTCTTTCAACCACAGTTGGTTTTAATAACTTTTATTCATTTATTAGCATTTATATCTGTTAGTTCAAATTTGTTAGCATTTGATTAAAAGAAAAGTGGTGTTGGAAGTGCTGCCTTTCTGTGTACTGTGTTACTTCTGGAAAATATTGAGATTCTAAAACTCTTTGGCAGAGGGAAAAGCTTTCATTCCAGTTTTGATGCAGTTTCATCTCCCTTTTCAATGTGCTTTAACTTTACCCTTTTTTTTCCTTTTTTTCTGCCTGTCTCCATCTCATAATCTCTCTCCAAATTTGTTGCCCCTGTTTTACTTTCCTGTTTAGTCATCTCTGCTGTATTTTTTGGTGTCAGGGACAAAAGCAGAACTAACATGAAAGTGGCTTAGGAGCTAGAAAGAAGTTGCCATATTTCTTTTGGCTGATTTATGTATAATTTGACTTGGGCAGATTTTTGTTTGTTCTGTCAAGAAAAAAATGAGAAATCAAGAATAGTTGATTCAAACAAAGCTCAATTGTTGCCACTGTTTAACCCTAGTAACACTTCAGATTTTAAAAATATTGATATTTGCACATAAAATATTTGCTAATAGGATTTGCAATGTGCAAGAAATGCTTCACAATGTGTTCTTTATGAATTTAATGGAACTGTTATCTTCCAAGCCTGAGAAGTTGGGTTTTTTTTTCTCCAACTACATTCTTGGCTGTGAATTATAGCCAATAACATCCACAATGCAAAATAAAGTTTACTTTTAGAATCCAAATTGTTTGCTTTGTCACATTGAGGTACTTTACTAATTTATATTTCCCAGCAGATTCTTGTGCTTCTTTGCCTTAAGTGCTCCATTTCTTTGGCAAATTGTAGTAACACTTTTTAATTAAATGCTTTTTCTGTGCTGAATTTAGGAGATTTTCAGAAAAACAAGGCCCAATCCTTTCCCACTGTAGATAAAACTCTGTAATATGTAGTTCTTAGAGTTTGTGTGTGTGGTTCCCCACTTTAAATAATGTGTTCTTGATTTTTGAATGTGTTGTTTGCTCATGAGGTTGGAACTATCAGGGGTTTGTGGTTGTGAATCTTGTTTGTGTATGTAACACTTATCCAAGGATCTAGAAAGGGACCAGGCTGTCAACTTTCACTCCAGATCTGAAGACAACAGGCAGAAGTAAGATAATGATGGGTTCTACCTTCTCCCTGTCTTGGAAGACTCTTTGAAATCTTCATTATCCATGATTTTTGGAGAAAGTTTTAGGAGTTTTCCAGATGTGGATCCTATTGGGTACTTCTGGGCTCTTAATAATTTCTTTCTATCCACAAATTTGCTGAGGCTTGTGTTCCTCCTCCAGTGTCACTCTGCAACTGCTGACTTACTGACTTTGCAATTAATATTAACATGCTTAATTCAAGGTCTATTTACCATGTTTCTAGTAGCCAAGGATATAATATATCCAAATCCACTGCAGCTCTGGGGAATTCACTTTGCAATGTGCTTGTGTATTCTATGTGCTCAGAAGCTGGAAACTGCTCCTGTTGGACACCTGAATAATTTGTATTCTGCTTGGTTTTGTCTCAAAATGTTAATTTTATCAATTATATACCTTCATATTTTGAAACTAAAATGAGTAGTGACAGAATAGTGATGCCTTTGCAGTATGCTCAGGATGATTGTCCTGTTCAGATGGTTTTTGTTTGGAATACTGCTCCATTTCACCAAGGATTTAGCAGAAATGGGTGATGTTGTTTACAGCCCATCAGATATTTCTTTATACAGCCTGGAGGTGCATATATTACTTGTAAGGGGCTTCAGTACAGGCAAGCTGTACAGTTAATTTTATCTGGTAAGTAATAAAGTTGTCTTCTGAGATGATCTTCAATGCTGTGATGATTATGACACTGATAAACTAATGCTGAATTTAATTTTAGTTTTAAATTCTGAAGGACCTAATCTGTAGAGATGATGAACATGGTTGTTGATTTAAAGCAAGAATTGTAGATACTCTTAAAAAAAACCTCCCTATGTCTAATATGGGCTTAGTTCTGCAGGATTCTGACAATATTTCTAATTTAAATCTGAATGTAACCTAATTGAATTATTCCTATTGTAATCTATGGGTGGAAATATTTGGATGAAAGATGGATTTTTAATATTGGCAAAATATTAAATAGCTCCTCTGCTAGGAGGTGGAAAAGGGGAGCAAGATTGTGGGAAAGACTAGTCAGAGACAAAAAAACTGAGGTAATTAAAACCAGAATTAATCCTTTGGGTTTTTAATGTGAGGTATAGCTAGAGCCTTTGTTTTTGTTATTATTGTATCTATCTTATGCCAAGATTGGTGTCTGTTAAAAATGTATATTCCTAATTTCTTTACAGCTCTTGTAATGTGAATGATTCGTGCAAATAAGTAGGAAAGTTGGTTTTAAGTTTGCCAATTTGACTTGCATTAAAATGATAAAGTAGAAATAAGAATATCTTGAATGTTTTGTACTAGTTTAGACAATTTTATCTTTTTTATATATATATATCTTTTAAGTTGATTGTGAAAAGTATTTTGATTATTATTTTTATTCAGGTGCTTCCATGATCAAACTAACCAGTCTGAAAACTGCATATTCTTCTGAAATATCTTCTTCTTGCTTGTGGTGGCAGCTAAAAACTTCTGAACTTTGCTTTGCCTGGGTCAAAACTCTCCCAATGCCTGCTGCCATGGCAGGTTGTCTTCTGAATTTTAGAGTCACTGAAACTCACCAGTCCTTGAGGAGCCCTTGGTGATGGCATTTGGGGTTTGCATGCTGCGCTCTCCTTCTCCATGCACATGTGGTTTGTTTGGGTTTTTTTCTCCTTTTGCTTTGTTTTTATTGTTTTTTTTCTGTCTTTAATTGCTTATAGCTCATTTCTCTGGGATGTGGTAGGTCCTGTAGTTAAATGAACGCTGGAGTTCAAGTTACAGATGGCAGGGCTGAAACTAGAAGCAGGGATTGGGTTTTGGCATATTTTTGGTGACACACACTGTGTTTTCTCTTGTTTATCTGAGAGGTCACTGCAATATATTACACAAGTTATTTTCCAACAGCAATTTTCCTTGGGGAAAAGAGCTGACTGCAAACTGGGCAGCACTGTTGTTGGCACACCTGGTGCACATGATTTTTAATTTAAAAGAATTATTTCAATTTAAAAGAATTGAAATATTTAAGCTGAAGTATGGCATGTGACTTCTGGGGCATGTTAGCACTCTGAAATGGACACAGCTTGTTTCTTGCCCAAGGATGAGGGAAAGGTGTAAGGGCTGTTTTAAATGGCACTGAAGAAAAGCCAATTTAAATGAGCTAATTGTGGTTAGTATAGCACCTTCTGCCTCATTCTCCCACACCAGTGGATATACTGATTTCACTTTAAGCAGTGACAATTAAGAGTTGGCAATTCAGCAGCTGAGCTAAATCCATCTAGATACATTGGATTTACACTTGGGTTTGGAGTGTTTAAGTAGATGGGAGTTTGCCAAGCAACTTGAGAAGTGAGAAATTAGTTTGGAACTGTTCTGACACAGTACTGGTTCCAGGGCTTTTAATTCATTTCATATGTAAAGCTTTAGAATAAAGTTTACATCAAAAGATAAAAGGCTTTAGAAAAATTACTGGTGATTTCCTTTCCTTGCCAATATTCCAGGAACTCTAAGGCTTTTTAAAATCAGGAGGCAAATTTTGAAGTTCTTGTAGTATTGGAATGAAAAAAGATGTTTTAACAAGGAATTGTAACTATACCTTATGAGATTGGGAAGATTGATCCTGGGGAAAAACATTGTCTAGGAAGAAGATTAGTTTTATTGAAAGGAAAATGTGTAACCAGTTTGATATAACTTTAAGGGCAAATAAAAACATTACAGACACAGTCTGAAATCACTGTTAGGCTCTGAAGAGCAGCAGGGAGGATAATGGAGAGAAGAAAGGAGACTGATTCTTGTAATGGTTTTAAAAAGATGCCTTGTGTCTCCTTGCTCTCTTGAGTCCTAGACATAAAACTGTGTCTTTAGTGGATTTTTTTCCTGCTTTACTTCCTCTGTCACTAACACAACCTAATCCTGCTAACTGCTTCCATGTTGGTGTGGGGCTGAAGGGGTGGAGTGAGCATGTGAACCGATCCTGGGGAGAAAGCTTTGACTTCTGCTCTTCCACAGTTAAGGATGCAGTGATGGATTGATGCATGTGATGGGTTTGTAGCCAAGTTGTTCAATCTGATACAGCCAGAGCTGTGGTACAAGGGAGTATTCAATTGTAAATGAGAGGAATGAATACAGTTGGATTAAAACAGCTTTTCAGTGGAGGCCTTGGCAGGTGTTAACTTTCAACGTTCATAGGCTGATGTGTTGCGCTTTTCATTTTTGATTTGTCCCAGCATTTTCCTTTATGGTCCATCATTAGATATTGATCAGTTGAAGCTCATTTTGAGACTCGTTGGAACCCCAGGGCCTGAGCTTTTGAAGAAAATCTCCTCAGAGTCTGTGAGTTTACACTTTGATTGTAATATCTGCCCCTTTGGAAGTCCCCAGTTTGTGTGTTGCCCTCCTGTAGTCTCTCTATAGTATGTGTTGGGATTTATTTTCTGTTATTTTTCTTTGTCATTCTTTGCTCTTGGATGGCTTTGAGTTCTTATGCTGTGTGTCTCTGATCTTTATTCCTCTTACCTCTGCCTGTGGTATGATTTCTTTCTTCCATGTTCTCATTTTACTGCTTCGTGACTTTTCTTTCAGCTTGTGGGTTTTGACTTTGTGATATATTGTATGATCAGATGCTGCCAGGGAAGCTTTTTTCACAGCTAAGAGCTTGAGGCTTCTCTCAATTATTATTTCTCCAGATTGCCTACCCAAGGATTTTTCTGAACAGGAGCAAGTGTGTTGTCCTCTAAACACACACAGTCCATTCTGTAGTAGAATTAATTTCTGAAACACTATTGCCATCATTTTTGGGTTTGTAGCATAAAATCCAAAATGCTTTTTAGGTGTTTCTATGTGGCAGCCATTTCCATGGCACACAGTGAGAATATCACTGCTTGTGCTCTGTATTTAAAGGGTACTGCTGTCTGGGGCCCTTTTATTTGGGATAATAGCAAAAAGCTTTCTGCACCCTCCTTTTTCAAGGGTGGCCTCTATTTTCAACCATTCTGCCATTTCTGAATTGTTCTACTCCTGAATTGTGAACTTCTGCAAAGACTGTATTAAATGGCAATTTAATGTAACCTGTTTTGAAAGGTGATGTGCATAAAAGTGAGAGTGAGAGATTAACGGGGCAGATTAACAGGTTTTAATGTGTAGTGAGCAATGAGGTAACTAGCAGTGTACTTTAGCAAGTCACTCTGCTGTTTCTGGTACATAATAGAGGATCAATGAGGTGGAGAGTGATGATAAGATTATTTTATCCTGCAGTTTATGTTCTTTTTCATGTAACAGTGATGGTAGATGCAAAATGTGAAGTTAGCCTTGAATTACATTTGAGTAAGGTAGATGTGTGGTGCTAGTTAAAATCAATTGATCAGCTTGCTGAATATCACACCAGTTTAAAAAGCTCTGGGATGTTCTACCCTTGGATAGGTTGGAACTGGATAATGCAGTGTGGTGGTTTCACTGGGCTTAAGACAAACACAGCTGCAGTCCCCCCACCCCAGGGGACAGGGGAGAGAATTGGGGGGCGAGGGTAAGGGGACCTGTAGGGCAGGATAAGAAGAACTTAATAATGAAATAAAATAAAACTTAATAATGATAATTAATAGTAATAAAATATGGAAATGAGTGACACCCAGTGCCATTGCTCAGCACCCACCCACCCAGCCCGGCCCGTTCCCAGAGAACGATCCCGGAGCAGCGACAATCCCGACCCAAAACCGCAATCCTGGGAGAGCGAGAGCCCGAGCGAGAGCCAGAGAGAGCCAGAGAGGAAGAGCCCCTCATGGATCTCCTGCCCATGGGGGACAGGAGATGGAACAGCCCCTTGGCAGAGCCCAGTGCCCATGGAGCTGATCCATGGCAATGTTCCTCATCCCTGAGATCTTGCGCCTGCAGACCAGCAAAACACAAAGTCCTTCAACTTCCAGCAACAATTGCAAACATCAGCATGTTCTCAACATTCTTCTCCTAACAAATCCCAGCTGAAGCCAAACCCTCAGCTGCTGAACAGAAACCAGCTCTGGCCCAGCTCACACCAGGACATGCAGGTTGCTTTGGGTGCCCTGTGAGCTGTCCTTAAGCGTAGTCTGGTATTTGAAGTACAAGGGATTACCCAGAGAGATAAGCTTAAAGGTTGACTAGGTTAAGCAAAAGATTAGTTTGCATATGTAAAATTGGAGCAGGTCTTTTTGTTTTTATAACATTGCACAATAAAAAGAATAATTGCTGTTAGGCAGGTACAAATCAAGATCTGTGTTTTTTTAAATAATAATAAAAGGAAAGTACTGTTTCTATTATTTTTTTTCCATTGTATGGAGATAGCAAAACTGTTCAGTGTTTGAGAGCTTTTAGTGTGTCACTGTAACAAATTGTTTTTCTGCTGCATTACTTGACTTGCTCTTACTTTCTCTGTTCACTGACATCAGCTAACTCTCTTATGCAATGCTAATGTTTGGCTAATTTTGCATTTATTGCCTTCTGTCACCTCGCCCACACACCAAAGTGCATTCAGAGCTGTTTTAGGAGGAGGTGTCAGTTGTGAGCCGATTCCACTTTGCACCACAAGGAAGTTCAGTACTTTTCTATGCAGGGGAAAAAAAAAAAGGCTGGTAAACCAGTGCACTTTGAATTTTTGTTCCTTTTCCTGAGGCTTTATGTATCTGCAGCAGCCTAGGAAAATTGTTGGAGTAGCTTCAGCCTGAGGAAACATCTGCTCTGGTGGTTTAAAACTGTTGGGAAAGGTGAACACAACAGTGTTGTAGCATAATGCTGCTTACAAGGGACAGAAATACCGTCTGTCCTGACACTGTTAGCAACTGATCAGCAATTCTCCAGTTGTTTTAAGTGTTCACTAGTGCAATTGCTGAACTTCTCAGTATTTGAAAAAAAAAAAAAAGTATTTTTTTCAAATATTTGAAAAGTATTTGAAAGTATTTGGAAAAAAAAAAAGTATTTGAAAAAAAAAAAAAGAAGAATAAAAAAAGAGTGGACCCTGCCTGTATGGCTTTTGCCTTGTGGTTTGCAGAAGAGATGCTTTGTATGCAGCTGGGTGGGGTGGTTTTTTTCTGTTTAAAATGGTTTTTGCACTGTTTTTAACAAAGCCCTTGACTAGGCACTTAAGATATTAACCAGCTTCAGCAGATCATGCGTCTGACGGGAACACCCCCTGCATATCTCATTAACAGGATGCCCAGCCATGAGGTGAGACCTGAGCAGATGAGGGAGGGGTTTCCAGGGCAGGTCTTCACTCACAGTGTTCACTGCTTCTATAAATGATGTCCTCGCATGTGGCATGGGGTTGGGCAATTAACTGCCTGCTCTTCAGCAAGGTTTTTGTACTAAATGAAGACTTGAGGATTTGGACAGTACATACTTGACCCCAGACTTGTGAGACTCACCAGGGCTCCAGGGCAGTCAGCTCTTGCAGCACCTCTTTGCTTTCCAGTCTTGTATGAACCCCAAAGTAGTGTCAGCTCTTCCTCTGCTGTCTCCAGTGGCCTTTGGTTGGGAAGGGATAATGCTGATGGGCTTAGTGAGTATCAGAATAAGTAAAGAGAAAGCAAAGTGAGGAGACAGACCATAATAACCTTCAGGATGATTGAAATGTACTTTATCTTGGTGGCTTGATTGTATTATACTTCAACAGACCATTTATTTCCACAGGCAAGAAACTACATTCAGTCTTTGTCTTACATGCCGAAAATGAACTTTGAAAATGTGTTTATTGGTGCCAACCCCCTAGGTAAGCCTTGCTTTTGAAGTGTGCTTTTCCAGAAGCTGAAGGTAGCATGTCCTGGGACCCCAAGGCTGTTCCCAAAACTTAGATTTACTGCAGTAGTAATTCAGAACAGAGCTAGGTACCATTTTCAAAGCTTCCAAAGTATGTGTGGGCTGAGGGAGGAAGAATAATAAGAAATAAGAGGAAAAAATTGTGGATGGTGCTGTTGGTCCTGAAAAATGACAGATTCCTCATATACTTTGGGCTTTTACAAGTTCAGAGTGCAGTGTCACACAGCTCATGGTGTACAATCCTCTCTTTTGCAGCTGTGGACTTGCTGGAGAAGATGTTGGTGCTGGACACAGACAAGCGAATCACGGCGGCAGAAGCGCTGGCTCACGCCTACTTTGCTCAGTATCACGACCCGGATGATGAGCCAGTGGCAGACCCCTATGACCAGTCTTTTGAAAGCAGAGAACTTGAGATTGAAGAATGGAAAAGTGAGTTTGGGGGACAGGGGAAAGAGAGAGAGCCACCCCACTTCCCTTGCAGTCCATTCTATAGGTGGTTCAGTGAAGCTGTGGAATTTCAGAGGCACAGAACTGATAAAAATGTGTTAGTTCTGAGGTCCTTATACTGAGTGAATCTGTCACGTGTGCTGTGCACATCATTAGTGTAACTAATTATTATTATGAGCCTACAAAGATGTAGGTGACATGGTTGTTCATGTCTTTGTTTTCAAACTTGCATCTCCTCAACGCTCTGGAAGTCTCTCATTGTCTGTTAGTCTGAGAATGGTGTAATCATTCTTTTTCTTAATTAAACTGTGTTTTCTGTTTAAAACAGCATTAGAACCTTTAAGATGGTTCCAGGTTTTCTTGCATGAGGGATGTCTTTAATTCTGCCTGTTAAGTTTCTGTCCTGCTTTTCCCCCCAGGCCTGACTTACGATGAAGTAATCAGCTTTGTGCCACCACCGCTTGACCAAGAGGAGATGGAGTCCTGAGAACCTGCTCTCTCCTGTTTGTCCCACGTCACTGTGAGGGGAAGGCCTTGTCATGGGGACTCTCCAATTATCCTTCAAGTGCCTCGTCACAACAATATTCTCCTTGGTGGAGGGGTTTTGTGTGTGTTGAATTGGGGAGGGTGGGGGGTGGTGGGGAGGGAAGGAAGGAAGCTGAGTCTGTGTAAACATGCTGCATGCTCTCTTGTAGTCTGTGTACAGCCTGGGGCAAAGCCTCTGAGACCTGTTCTGAACTGCTCCTCAGTCCTTCCAGGGTCACAATGCTCAACCAGTTTGCACTGCTGGGGGAAGGTGGGGAAGTTGATGTTGAAAGTTTGGTTACAATCATTGCCATTTACCTATTCTTTGACAAATAAGTAACCTCAAAATAATGGAAGTTGTTTTATAGGTTGAGAGTCCTCTGTTTTCTTCAGGACTGAAGAAGGGTTTGAGGGATGTCTGTGTTTCATGCTGGGTGGCTGATTTACATCCAGATCTTCCTGGTACAACAGAATGCACAGGGCCTTCTAATGTCTGATTCTTGGAATGTTAAAAGGGTTTTGTTTGAAACTGTAAATATGTTTGTGCCTTAAATTGAATGGGGAGAGATGGAGGAAAGGAAGTCTGGAGTGGAAATCTCTGACCCTACTGTTTTTCAGAGGGAAAACTCCCAGATAGCCAGGCATGAACTCGGTGTAATCAGGAAATAACTTTGAGGCAACAGCCTCTACCCCTGGATTTGGAGATTCTTTTATTTTTCCCTCTTCCCCTCCTCTCATTCTGAGGCTTCCCAGGAGACAGAGGCTGGAGAAGACTCTTGCTGGCCACACATCTTGTGTCTGTTGTTCCTTCAGAGGTGGGGTGTGTTTGCATGTCGTAGCTGTACGTGCATGTAGAGCTGCTTGAGTTTTTGTTGTTGTTGTTTTTTTTTTGGGGGGGGGGTGGCACTGGGGCAGTTAAATCATCAGTGAACTATTTTACTGAGTACCTCAGCCAGTGCCATGAAATCACAACATCCTTTCTCTTGTGCTGCAGCTCATTGTGAAATACCTGCCATGTGGGAAACTGAGGAGAGGATAAAATACACAGCATAGAAACATGCACCTTTAACTTTGTTCTGACCCTTTGGTTTCAGAGAAGGAGAGCTTGGGATGGAGGGTTCCTTGTGAGATGAAATTGTTCTATGGCATCTTGTGCCAGAACTTAAGTTATTTCCTGAAAATAACTCTTTTTTTTTTTTTTAGAAGTATCAGGATCCAAAGTGAAGAAATAAGCATGCATAAAACCACAATCTCCCTTTCACTGTCTATATCTATAAATATAAATATTTATATATATAAAAAACTAACATTTACTAGAGGTTTTTGGTTTGTTTTTGTTTTTTACCCTCTCAGATAAGAGCTTCTTGGCTGTTTTTTAGCAGGTTGATCTCTGCCTGAGGAAACATGAAAAAGGGAGTATGTTTGAATACAAACATGGTTCCAATATTTTGTATTTCACAGGACTCTGTGAGTGAAACACCCAGGGTTCAGAGGTGGCAGGAGGGAGGTTTCCCAGCATCTCTGTGTGCTGGGGAGCTCAGGAGCCCCATTTTAGGACTTATGGAAGAAATGTTTGTAGACATTTATTTGTTGCAGGCATCCTGTGTGGACAATGTACCTGTGTATGTGAGGAGAAAGGCTTTTGCAGTGTTTTGTGTTCTTGTTACCCCTGGGATGGAGAGGAGCTGTTTTGTGGTGTTTTTAAGTCAGTGTTTGAAGAGGCAGCACAAAGGGATGGGACACGGATGACAAAAGCCATTGATTTCTTCTTGGGCTACTTTCCAGTGATCTCTTCAGGTCAAACACTTAATCAAAGTCTGGGGTGAGATGAGGAGAGCAATTATTTCATGCTCTGGCATAAAACTCTTCTCAGCCCAACAAAAATCAAGTCAAACCAACCCACCTCCCTTTTCTGCTGGACCCAGCAGTCCAGGTATTGGAATGACAAAACAAATGTAGATATACTATGTAAACCTACAGCAAGATTATTTTTATCAGCCATTTTATGTGTAGATGCTACAGTGTGATTCCATGCAGGAATATTGCTAAAGATTTTTAAAAAAATAGAGATGTTTTGTGTGTGTGTGTGAGTGTGAGTGTCTGTGAGTGAGTGTGAGTGGAGGTGTTTGATTTGGAGTGCGCTCCCTGCCCTCGGTGCAAGGCTGAACAGGGAGGGTGCACTTCAGAGATCTGCTATTTTTGTTTCTATCCATGAATTATTATTATTATTTTTGTTTTGTTTTTGCTGTAATTGGTTATGCCAGATAAGATGTCACAATACCACTGGTTAAAAATAAAAAAAACCCCTTATTTTTCAGATGGATTGTGCTGATGGTGTCTATAAACCTTTGGTACTAAAGGGTTGGTTTTGGTGGGGTGTGAATTTCTCCTGTGTGTTGTAGGAGGTCTTATCTGTGATGGTTGGGGCAGGAGGGGCCAAAACCACATGATTTGGTGACTGACTCTGGCTTTGTGTCCATATTTGTCCCAAGTGCTACAAAACAAGCTTAGAGTCTAACCAGGAGTAATGGACACAGGGGAAAAAACCCATTTATTTTCTGTTTAGTGTAGGGAAATGTTTATTCAGCACAACAGACCAATGTTCTGCTACATGCCCAGACCTGGGACCCTTCCAAACTAGGACTTTACTATTTAAAAGTGATTTTTAAATTTATTTTAATTCTTTTTTTACTCTTCAGCTGTCCTCTAGCTGTTGGTAGAAGGTTGGTGATGGGAGTGGGAGCATCAGTGGAGATTTTCTGACTTCTGTCATGTTTCAATGTGTTTCACTCAGAGGAATGATTGACCAAAGCTCTGTTCTTCACCCCCAAAAAAACCTCAATAACTGAAGTTCTCAGGCTGGGATAAAACCAGGTGATTCATGCTGGTCCGAGTCAGGTCACTGATGTCCCCTGTCACAGAGCTGTGTGGCAGCTGCTTTGAGTGCAGAGTAAAATGCTGGGTGTTCTCTCAGCTGCCTTCCTGCTTGTTTCACCTCCTGCTGGTCTTGGAACAGACTGAGAGGAGAGTGGGGAGAGGGAAAAAAAGCCTAAATGGGACCTGTCACTTACTGTCTTCTGGGAGAAAAAAAAAATCCACAAAACCCAAGACTTATAATTTCTGAATGTGCTTATTTACAATATATCCTGGTTAGAAAAAAAACTAAAACACAACAAAAAAAAAACCCCAAAAACCAAACCAAAACAAATCCAAACAAAAAACCCCAAGAAAACCAATAAAAAAACCACCAAAAAATCAGAATTTCATTTTGGGGGGGGGGAAGCTGTACCTACAAAATCAAATGACTTAACTCAGGGTTTCCAATTCATTTGGAGTGGGTCACTTGATTTAATTCATCTTCCTACAGCCCAGACATGCCCCAGATATGTGGAACTCCCTCATTGTGCGCCGCTGACTGCTGTGCACGCGTCCTTGAGCAAGAGCTGTGCTCAGAGCATGACAGAGGAGTTCCACCTCACTGAGGGAGCAGCAGTTTCTGCTGTGCCACCTCTTGCTCACGGGTGTATTTATAGAACCCAACCCGCCCTCCCTTCGTTTCCTGACTGGGCTGTTGCTGTTGACACGGAAATACGGAACAAGGGGCAAAAACGGCCCCAGCCCCTCGGCCCGGGTTGGTGTTTTCTCCACCAGCAGAGCTGCCCCTGGCTGTGTGAAGAAGGTGATGGCCAACACTTAATCACAGAATCCCAGACTGGTTTGGGTTGGAAGGGACCTTAAAGCTCATCCAGTGCCAACCCCCCTGCCAGCAGCAGGGACACCTTCCACTAGACCAGGTTGCTCAAAGCCTCATCCAACCTGGCCGAGAACACTTCCAGGGAGGAGCAGCCACAGCTTCTCTGGCCAACCTGGGCCAGGGTCTCACCACCCTCACACCAAAGAATTTCTTCCTCACATCTCAGCTCCATCTCCCCTCTGCCAGTTCCAAGCCATCACCCCTTGTTCTGTCACTCCCTGCCCTTGGCCAAAGTCCCTCCCCAGCCTTCCTGGAGCCCCTTCAGGTACTGGGAGGCCACTAGAAGGTCTCCCTGGAGCCTTCTCTTCTCCAGGCTGAACAGCCCCAACTCTCTCAGCCTGTCCTCACAGCAGAGCTGCTCCAGCCCTGGCATCATCCTCGTGGCCTCCTCTGGACTTGTTCTAACAGGTCCATGTCCTTGTGCTGTTGGTGGCCCCAGCACTGGAGGCAGCACTGCAGGTGGAGCCTTACATGAGCGGCGTTAACGTGCGTTGCAGCCCGTACCTGTGAGCAGGTAAAATGGGTTCTTCCTAAAACCCTGATGGTGGGTTGTTTTGTTTTTTTTTCCATAATTCCTCTTTATCCAGTAATTTGGCTCTGATCCCACAGCCCAGCTCGGAGCAGGGACACCTTTGTAGAGAGGCCATGGGCAGGGCTGAGGGTTGGTGGGGTCGAGTCCAGCGTGAGCAGCTGGGCTGGCTCAGTAAGACCCAGATTAGTCACTTCCTTTGGAAAGTGTGGGTGATGGGTCCATCTCCTGTGCAGGAGCCTCCTTGATTTGGAGCAAAGTGTCCAGGTGCTCACTGCTCACCAGGAATGGACCCTGTGCTGGTCTGGCGTGGTGCAGGTAGGCACAGCCATGAACTTGGGCTTTGCACTGTCCAGGGGACCTGAGAAGGGGATTAGACCTGCTGCAGGAGATGAAACCAGACCCAGCAAAGCCTGGGGCACAAACAGCTCTTAGGATGGTCCCATCTTGCAGTTGCTCCTGAACCTCCTCTCGTAGAATCATTGAGGTTGGAAAAGACCTCTAAGATCATAAAGTCCAACCTCGTCGCCACAGTCACCTGGACCAAGGTGGAGAACCTCAGCTTGCTTTCACCACATCCCAGCTCTGCTGGGAAACCGGGCTTGGGAGAAAACCCAGGCTTGGGAGAAAATCCAGGCTTGGGAGAAAATCACCATCACTTCCTTGTTCCGTGGATGTAACACCCTGATGCCCTTTGTCACGAGCCTGGAGCTCCATCAGCTGGAAGGAAGAATGTCCTCACTCGTCTGACGAGGCGCTGTGGCTTGTTCCCTGGATTCCCCAGCTCAACAAGTCCTTACTCACCCGCTTGTTCCGAGCAGGGATTTCACGAGGGCCCCTCCGAGCCCCATGAGGACATTTCTCAGCTGGTAGAAGCAGAAGAGCAAGAGCTGTAGGTGCAGGTGGGGCTCTGGAGGTGTTCCCACCACGGGGCTGGGTGCTCAGCTCCTATAACAGCGTCTGGAGACACCTGCACCGGAGCTCGAGGCGTGTCGGGACACCTGATGCCTCACCTCCACCGATGTGGAGGCGGGGGGAGGAGGGCCCAAAGTCATGTCCCTTCACGCTCACAACAGCTGAAAACAGAGAAGGAAACTCGCTAGAACCTTTTTCAGCAGCGCAGGAGGAGGCCTCGCTGTCCCTGTCTCACCCCAGAAGCCCTCCCGGACTCCAGGACTCTGGGGGGGTGGCAATCCCGCACCCGCCGGGCGATGAACATCGCAAGGAGAAGAGGATTTTACAGACAGGAGGTGAACAAAACCCTCTGGGAGCTGCCCAGGAGATACACGTCCCTCCACCCCGTGGGGTCCGGAGCCTACGGCTCGGTGTGGTGAGTGGGGGGTGTTTAAAGGATCCCGCCGGGGGGGGGGGAAATGAGGAGGTGCTTGTTGCCACCCCGCCATTAGGAAAGGCCATTTGCATGGGTGATGAAGGTGCTTTGTGTCCTTATAACAGCGGGCTGGAGACTTGGTCACTTGAAGAAATGGAGATGTTTCCTCTGGAGGTCACCTCGGGTGGGCTCGGAGGGGGGTGTTGCCCACCTGAGCTCACCTTGCTGGGTGTCTTTGGGCAGTGGCTCCAGGACCAGGTAGGCAGGTACAACACAAGGCAGGTTGGGGTGTCACCTTGATTTTGGGGGTCCAGCAGCTTTCAAACTGCCTTGATCTTGAGTGTGCATCATGAGAGGATTTCTGTATGGGGGGGTGAGGGGGAAACCTGGGTGTCTGAAATAAGTTTGTAGCTGCTGACAGAGGTGGGTGCTGGAGCAGGTGAAAGGAGCTTCATCCAAGGCAGGTGGTGCTGGGCTGCCTGGGGAAAGGAGCTGGACAATCCGAGCCCCACCTTGCTATTCCTTCTGGCTTGAAATCATAAACCAAATAGAAGTGATTGTGAAGCAGGATCAGGAGCAGCCTGGGACTTCCTGGCTGATGATAAACGAGGGAGCAGCACGAGCTGCTGCTCAGGAGTCAGGTGGAGGTACCTGTAGTTAGAACTTGGATCTTGCTTGGTTTACCTGGAGGAGAACCAGTGACTTCTTGAAAGGTTTAAAGCTGAAGCAGCTCACTGGTGGGATCTGAGGGGACCTCTTGTTTCATAACACGCTGAGCTAAAAAGAAATACTAATAAAAAAGATAAAGAGAAGGTGTGGCCCCTGCTGTGGGTGTGGGGCAAAGTCTCCCTGTCCATGTCACACACGGATCCTGGAACCCTGGGGCCCAGGTTCTGTCCTTGTCCCCTGGCTGCCTATTTACAAAGAGGGACCTGATGTTTCCTTTGCTCTCTGGGTGTATTTAAGCTTCTGAGATGTTTTAAACAAGTCCTGCCAAATGAGGCAAAACTAAACTTGGCATTTTTGATATTTGCACGGTGTTTTCTGGGGTTTATTGATGAAAGAAAGGGGGAAGAGTAGAAGAAAATAAAGGTAGGACCAAAAAAAGGGAAGAGAAATCTTTCCAAAGTTTCCTTGTCCACCAGAAAAAGAAAACCAAACAAAACCCAAAGAAGATGACAACAAATCATTTACTGGTTCCTGGGAAAGTCTGGGCTGCTCTGGAGGTCTCAGGGAGGGAGGGAGGGATGTTAAACCAGGACCAGGGTGGTGGTGGTGGCATGGACAGTGCTTCCCAGGGAGGGCTGGGTGCAGATTCCTGCCCAAAGCAGAGGTGGGAGCACATGGAGTTTGGATTTGCTGTCCTCTGCTGGGAATGGCCGGGAGAAGCTTTCCCATGGCAGCCTCATCCGAGCTGCTGGGTGTTACAGCACCTGGAGCAGCTGAGGAACCATCTCAGGGACAAACAGCAAAGTTGGGTTTCTTCCTTCATTCATTCTGCCAAACTCTGTAGTGATTTGGCTTCCAGAGTTTTCTGAGCCCTCCAAGGTTGGTCTTGCTGCTCGCTGGCAGGGACACAGCTCTGCCTGCCCGGTGTCACCCTGGACATCAAACCTGTGCTGGGCAGGACGTGGTGGGCTCTCCCCGGCTGTGGCAGCTGAATGAACTCTTAGCTGGGCTGTGTGACACGGGTGAAGGTCACACTGTCCATGCTGGGCAGGCTGAAGCTCCCTCAGCCCAACTCCTGTGCTGGGTGGTGGGGTTGGGTGCTCTGCAGGCCAGCAGCTGGGAGAACATGCACCCTCAGAGGAGGAAACCTGCCTGGGGTTCTGCAGGAGCTGTTTGACTACGTGGTCCAAGTCCTTCCTCCTACATCCCTGGCTCCTTGGAAAACTTTACACTGAGCTGTCCACTCAAAGCTTCACACTACACTGAGAGGTGTCCCCTCACCTGCTGAAGTCCTGAAACTGAGACAACCCTTCCCTGTCCTCCTAAGACACCCTGTGCCATCCTCAGCACTGAAGCCACCTCCTGGAGCTGTTCCAGCCCTTCCTTTGCTTTTTCTCAGGTGAATGCATTGATGAAATCACCGTCACACCAAAGCTCCCAAGGGATGTGTCTGCTCTCATCATGCACAGCTTGGAGCAACTGGAAGGGACCTCAGTGGCCAAGAGCAGGGAGATGGCCCAGTGGTATTGGGGAGGTTGATGAGAGCTGTTGATGGCCCAGACTGAAGGATGCACCACAACTGATGGCTGGTGGCTGACCACAGGAGAAAGCTGTCCAAGAGACTTAGAAGATCTGCAGCAAGGAACTGATAACCCCTCCTCAGCACTCAACCAAGGGAAACCCACTGGGAGTGGGACATTCCCACCTCTCCTACTCCCTAAACCCAGTGACAAGCACCATTTGATGGCACAATTACAGGTGGCATTTCCCTGTTCATGGTGATGGTGATGGTGATGGAGGTCATGGGGACCTGTCCTCTGATTTACAGCTTTATGGTACCTGCCCCTCCCCATCTTGGCTCCTCCAAGAGCTTCAAGGAAGGAGCAGTGGCTGGAGCCTGGCAGCTGGGGACTGTGATGGGGTGAATCATGTGTCCCTCTGGAGAAGGAAGCAGAGGAAAGTGTCCACGGGAGGCTGGGGGACACGTGCACAGCGCCAGTGTTCACATGGGCTCGGTCACCCTGTGTGGCTAAAAGCTGTGGGACTGGACATGCTGATTTGTGGCCCTTCTGTTTCCCCAGGAGATGAGGTGAGGAGTTACCAGGTGAGGGGAAACGTTCTGGAAACACTCAGTGCAGTTTGACAGCAAAAACTCTTTCTTCATCTGCCTCTTGGATGGGCCACCAGGATGATGTGAGGGCTGGAGCAGCTCTGCTGTGAGGACAGGCTGAGAGAGTTGGGGCTGTTCAGCCTGGAGAAGAGAAGGCTCCAGGGAGACCTTCCAGTGGCCTCCCAGTACCTGAAGGGGCTCCAGGAAGGTGGGGAGGGACTTTGGCCAAGGGCAGGGAGTGACAGAACAAGGGGTGATGGCTTGAAACTGGCAGAGGGGAGGTTTAGATCAGATCTGAGGAAGAAATTCTTTGGTGTGAGGGTGGTGAGACCCTGGCCCAGGTTGGCCAGAGAAGCTGTGGCTGCTCCTCCCTGGAAGTGTTCTCGGCCAGGTTGGATGAGGCTTTGAGCAACCTGGTCTAGTGGAAGGTGTCCCTGCTGCTGGCAGGGGGGTTGGGACTGGATGAGCTTTAAGGTCCCTTCCAACCCAAACCAGTCTGGGACTCCATGATACTCTTGGAGAGGTGAAGGAAGGGCTGAGGCACCAATGTGTAACAGGGTGCACAGAGAACCCCCCCCAGAAAACACCACCAAGAATCCCAAATTACAGCTACCTCTGCCTGAGGACTTCCCACCCCTCCTCTTGTCTGGTGAAACCTGGAGCCTGCTCAAAGACCCTCCAGAAGCAGAGAAGGTGCTGTGGGATCACCCTGTCCAGCTGCAAGCAGTGGCTGTGACCGGAGGGGACAGCAGGTCGCGTCTCCAGCGACGGCTCTCACACCGAGTTTCCATTTTGCTTTAGAAAGGTCCCATTTTCAGACTTGCTTTTCCACAGAAGCATCTGTAGAGCATCAAAGGTCCCAAATGCAGGAGAATTCATCCCAGCCACCCTGTGTTTTCAGTGTGTGACAGCCGTGTCTTTGCTCCAGAATGCAGCGGAGGAGGGTGACCGACCTTGGAAGACAACGACCTCTGGGCAGGTGGCAAAGCAGAAATCACTTTATTCCTTTATCTCCATGGTTAGGGAAGGAGAAGGCAGAGTTGGAACTCATCCTGACCTTTCACCACGTGTTCCTCTCTTCTCACACGCTGTTAGCTCCAGCTCATTTCTGCACATTAAGGGGAAGGAAGTCACTGATACTTTGCTTGGTGTCCCACCTTGTCCTCCAGAGAGCACAGGCTTCACCTGCTGCCCAAAGTCATACAGAGGAACATCAGCAGAGCTCTACTGGCAGAGATCAAGGGACTTGATTTGTTCTACCAGCTCCAGAATTAGCTCTTCTCTAGGAGAAGACCTTTGGTATGGCAAGATGTGTTAAAGCCTTGTGCCCATGTCAGAACTGGTTCTTATTTGTCTGTTGCAGTTCAGCCATAGACAAGAAGACAGGGGAGAAAGTGGCCATCAAGAAGCTCTGCCGCCCCTTCCAGTCAGAGATCTTTGCCAAGAGAGCCTACAGAGAGCTCATGCTGCTGAAGCACATGCAACATGAGAACGTAAGTGCTCGTTTTTCTCCATCCCTGGTGAAGCAAGGGGGGATTTTCTTGTCACCTGGGAGCGAGCCCTTTCTGGTGGCATCACCTTGATCTTAATTGAGAGGTGCCAACATTTGGCACGTCTCAGGGTTTAACTGCTACCTGTCTGCTGTGCCCAGGTGGCACCAGGCTGAAGCAGATGTGAAATGGGTGTTCCCATGTGTTAGTCAGAGGAAAAGCAGCTGCATGGCATAGTGAGGAGTCCTTGGATTCCTCAGATGGAGTTCCTGGTGCTCACTCATGTGTGTGCTGATGGAGAGCTGCTACCTGAGTCCCATGTGCACAGCAAATGCTTTCCAGGTGTAAATGTGGACTTCTTGAGGGACTTTGGCCAAGGGCAGGGAGTGACAGAGCAAGGGGTGATGGCTGGAAACTGGCAGAGGGGAGATGGAGCTGAGATGTGAGGAAGAAATTGTTTGGTGTGAGGGTGGTGAGACCCTGGCCCAGGTTGGCCAGAGAAGCTGTGGCTGCTCCTCCCTGGAAGTGTTCTGGGCCAGGTTGGATGAGGCTTTGAGCAACCTGGTCCAGTGGAAGGTGTCCCTGCTGCTGGCAGGGGGGCTGGGACTGGATGAGCTTGAAGGTCCCTTCCAGCCCAAACCATTCCATGATTCTATGATTTTCTTCTCCATCAGGTCATTGGGCTGCTTGATGTCTTCACTTCTGCCACCTCCTACCAGGGATTCCAGGACTTGTAAGTTTGGAGTTTGCATTTGCTCTGACTAGACTCAGCCATTGCCCAAGACTTGGTGACTTAGCAGCAGGACAAGAGATCAGGTTGAGGTGTGGTTCAACAAGACTGAGTTAAGAAAGGACCAGACTAAAGCCAGACCTCTCCAAACAACAAGGAGAATCCAAAGCACAAGGCAGTTCCCATGGCTGAACCACCCAGAAGCCATGAGCAGATCCCACACTGTGCTCACAGCTGGGAGCACGTTGTACACACAGAGGGGTGACATTCCATGGTGTGTCACACGCAGCATGACCCATCCTAACGCCCTGCCTGTGTCACTGCTGAGCTCAGAGGCTGCACTCAGAGTGGGACAAGTGGTGTCCATCAGGCCCTGAGGCAGTTTCATGGAGAACTTTAAAGATTTGGCTTTTTTTTTCCCATTGTGATTCTGGCTGTGGTGGAATGATCTGACACCTCCCTGTGTTGATGGCCAGGCTGGAGGAGTTGTTTTCCCCATCCTTGGGCATGAGTAGGGTTTGGAGTTTTTGGCTGGTGGTTGGGTATTTAGTAACCTGCAGGAAAAGTGCTTGAAGGGTCTTAGATCAGCTCCTGCTGGAAGCCCATCAACTAACCAAGAGTCTCAGCAGGCAGGTGGAGACTGAAGGACACTAGATGTTGTCTTCTGAGGTAGGGCTGGAGAATTAAACTTGGGAGCCAACACAGCAGTTTTGTGAGACACTTTTTAAAGCTGCACAAGATATTTCAGCTCCCAGATGGTGTAAGGCCATCTGGAGTTCAACATCACTTGAGGTCTAAAGGAAAACTAAATCAAGATGGTGAAAGTTTGGGAGATCCTTGTTCTTCCTTTGAAATCAGATATCCAATTTGAGGGGGAGGAGAAAGGGCAATTTTTCAGAGCAGGTTGAGATCCCACCATCCCTGCAGGCTGTGCTGGGAACATGGACACAACAACTTGTCTTTGTTATAGTAAGTGACACAGCCCAACTAAAAAAAACCCAACAAAAGCCAAGTGAGAACAAGTCTAGCCTGGTTCCCTGTGTTTTTCTTCTAGACTCAGGGCCTTGTCTTACTGCCTTTTAGCTACCTGGTGATGCCATACATGAGGACAGATCTACAAAAGATCATGGGACATGAATTCAGTGATGAAAAGATCCAGTACCTGGTCTACCAAATGCTGAAAGGGCTCAAGGTAGGTGGGTCTGGAGGAGTTTATTGACTCCCCATGTCTCCTCTACACATCACCTCTGGGTGGACCATAACTAAACTCCCTTCCAACTCTGTGTAGGAAGATTTGGGGGGTTTGTAGCATCCCCTGAGGACAGATATTTGCTGTTGAAATACTCTTGGTCCAGCACACATCAATCAGAATGACTGCTCCTTCACATCTAGTGGAAGGTGTCCCTGCTGATGGCAGGGGGGTTGGAGCTGGATGAGCTTTAAGGTCCCTTCCAACCCAAACCAGTCTGGGATCAGTCAATCAGATATTGAGGCAATCAGCACTCATGGACCTCTCGATGGTTGTTTTCTCTGACAGAGTTGTGTTGCTCTTTGACCTGCCCAAACCCCTCACAAAACTCTGTGTAGAAAGGAAGAGGCTGGTGGTGAGGGAGCTGCTGCTGAATTCCCACCAGAGCTTCTCAAGGGGAGAACAATTTTCTGTTCACTAGAATGAGGAAGGAATCTGCTGCTTCACCTGGCTTTGAGAGAGCAGAAAGCAACCACTGCAACCCCTGAGGTGCAGAGACAATGTCCTAATGCTGCCCACTAATCTCCTTCACCTGGAGCCAGAGCAGCGGCTTCCAGGCACTAATGAGCTCATCTTAATCACACCTCTCCCAGATCACTGTTATCTGGAGTTTAAATACAGGGGAGGAAGAACACACAGGAGGTTCAGGTGACCAGAGTCGTGCAGTCAGCAATTCCAACTCAAACCTGGTTTCCAATTTGGTGTTTTAATGATGAAATTTATTTTTTTTCCATATAATTTCACACCCAAACCAACAAAGTTTTCCTAATTTAACACCCAAGCCAACACCTACTGCCCAGCTCCACCTGGAATCCTGATACCTTTGATAGCTGTAAGCTCTTTGTTTCCCCACTGTAAGGAACTATTGCTCCACACCTCCACTTCTGCTCTTTGCCTCTTCTTGAGAGCAACAACGAGATCATTGCAAATACTGCCAGAAATTCAGGGCAGAGATTTCTTTTCCCACTGCTGCCCTGTGGACCTGCAGCAGATGCAGAGTTGTGTTCTCAGCAAGTTCTTGTCCATATTTCTCCTTTCTCTGCTGGAGAACAGAACATCTTGTTTGCTGGTGCTCACATTGTGGCTCTTCTTTTTATTGCAGTATATTCATTCAGCTGGAATCATCCACAGGGTGAGTTCATGGGTGCTGGGGCTCTGGTTTTTGTCTATTTAGGAGAAACACAGTTGGGTTGTAAAGTGAATAAATTCCTCAACATTGTTTCACTGATGGCTTCATCTGCTCTAAGGTCTCTTTGGTGCCCTCCCTCTTTTCTCTCCTATAAACCAACCACGTTTGGATTTGCTGGTTTGTGCAGCATTTTGAAGGAATGTTGTATTTTCTGACGAGCTGTGAAACAGTTTGGGATGTTTTTTGAATTAAAGCTGTTTCAGAAAAAAAAATAAATGGAAATTTATTACTTTTTGTGATAAGTTTTTATCTCAAGCCACACAATATAGCAGGTGTGGTGTCTTTGCTGTATCAACACTGGGCACGGGATGTTGTAGGACCACATCATAGATGAGGAAAGGTTTGGCTGAAGCTTCATGTTCTTGTGTTGTACATCAAAACATCCTTTTTATTCTGCTCTTGGCTGTTGTAGGACCTGAAGCCGGGGAACCTGGCTGTGAATGAAGACTGTCAGCTAAAGGTAGGTGGAGAAACACCAACCTGTAGCACGCAGGGTACCGGGGAACGGAGGATCTGCTCTGCCAGCAGAACCCTGGTGCTCAGGCATCGTCATGTTTCCTCCTGCCTTCTGAGCCTCAGTTCGAGGTGTTTCATTACCTGGCAGTTGCAGTCAGTGGGAAATACTCACCTGCTGATGCAACCTGCTGAATCAGGGCTGCAGGCTTGGAATGAACATCCTGTCGCTGTCATTCCTGCGGCACGGCAGTGCCTGACGATTTCCTCACCGGATTCAATACCGCTGAGCAACACTCCCCTTGGGTGAACCATCCCTGAAGGATAACTGGATCCAACCACAGTTACCCTGTGGTTCTCATGGACACCATGGTTGTGCTTCCACATCAAGTTAGTTATTTCCAGTCTGGCTCTGAAGGGTTTGCTGGCAGCGTGCTGGCGCGACGCTCTAGCGCGTGTTTGCCATCACAGGGAGTGGCTCTGTTACCTGTAATGGTTGGGTCATCGAGGAAGAAGCCCCCCCTGTCAGCTACAGGCTGGTTTTGTAGAGAAAAACAAAAAAAAAAGAGTCATGATGGCCTTTGCCACCAGGTTAAAGAAGAATTCAATGAAATCAATCTTGTAGAGTTGAAATTTAAGCTTCAAGAAATGAAATTAACCTCCCAGGTCGCACACAGGGCCAGTCCTTTCTGCAGGGTCTTCACACAACAACTGGTTTGGCAGCCAGCTTGCAATTCACAGTGGAATTAAGACAAACCTGTCAGTTCTTTGACCCGTCCCGTGGGTGGCTGTGGTGTAGTTGGAGCTGTGTGATTATCTGATTGAATCTGCTTCGTTTCCTCTTAGAAGGAGATTCTCCCTTGCCTGTAGGATTTCTCTTTTCTTTCCTGCTCTGCCTTTTCTCCCCTTTTCCTTTGGTGAACTGCAGATCCTGGATTTTGGCTTGGCCAGACACGCAGATGCTGAGATGACGGGGTACGTGGTGACGCGCTGGTACAGAGCCCCAGAAGTCATCCTGAACTGGATGCATTACAACCAGACAGGTGAGCTGGGTCACTCCAGAGGTGTGACCGCCCGGTGACGAGCCCCAGGACCTCCCTGTCACACCTGGCTCACATCTCACCTAAATCCTCCAGATGTTTTTCTTCTTTATCATCCATGTCCCCTGGAGCAGAGCGAGTCCCAGAGCGGCTGCAATGACTCGCAACGCTCCCGGTGCCTGCGGGAAATGATGAAAGCAGAGATTTTAGCAGCACAGAAAGAACAGGGGAGGGTGGAAAAGGGGAGTGAAATTGAAATCAGTGCCTGCTGCAGACTGGCAGAGCAGGCCACAGCCCCAGCAATCATTGCTTCCTTTTTACTGTCCCTTTTTCTTTTAATATATATGTTTTTTGTCTCCTTTTTCTCTCTGAACAGTGGATATCTGGTCTATTGGCTGTATCATGGCAGAAATGCTGACTGGGAAAACGCTGTTTAAAGGAAAAGATTGTATCCTTTCCAGCTGCACCTTTTTCCCTGGAAGGGGTAAATAATTCTTGGTGTGTGCAGAAAGGCTTTTACGAATGAGGCTACTGAGAAAAATAGGTGTGGGTGTGGTTTGCTAGGAGATAATTGCAGAGACTGGTCTTTTTGATGAGGAAAATGGAAAAATAGGAGGGGGTTGAGCCACTCTCACACTTCTGTGCTGGCCACACGTGCTCTACATCAGCAATGTCACCTTGTGTGGCCACAGCTCCATCCCCAAGCCCCTGTGCATCATCCCCCAGCCCATGGGGCACACGCCCTGGCAGAGCTGTGTCAGGAAAATGATCCCTTGGTGAAAATGGCATCCCAGGAAAAAAAACAAAAAAACCCCAAAAACCCCAAATCTTGGAGTTCTTTTGGCAGTCTAATACTTGGGCAGCTCTGCTGGGTTTGTATCAGAACCTCCCCGTAGCTCCCGTGGCTCCTCGGGGGTGTCCAGGGCTCACTCCCAGGTGGGTGATCCTTAACTCACCCTGCCAGACCTCGACCAGCTCACCCAGATCCTGAAAGTCACGGGGCACCCCGGAGAGGACTTCGTGGAGAAGCTGGAGGACAAGGCGGTAAGAAGGGGCACTGTGGGTTCGGGTCTGGCTGGCAGAGGTGTGGTGGGGAGAGGTTGCCTTGGCCATGTCTTTGGGGTGGGAAAGCTGCTGCTTCAGAGGAGTGACAGCAGCCTTCCCCCCCTTGGCAAGGGAGATGTTTCTCTTTGGTAGTGGCACATCTGATGGATTTGGGGAGGTGTTGGGAACTGGTGGGGATTGCAGGGACCCCTGGGTGAGGTGCCTGACACCCCAGCAAACCACCGACCTCCTCTGTTCTGTAGTTTGGCCCTTAAAGCACAAATATTTCTGCATCTCAGTTGATGAAAATAGTTCCTTGCAAGCTGGTCACTGCAATGTGACAGCTGGGATGATTTGTTGGTCATTTGCTTTGGCTCATCTGAGCCACGAGACCTGAGTGTGGCTCAGGTCCATTTCATAGAATCACAGAACCCCAGACTGGTTTGGGTGGAAGGGACCTGAAAGCTCATCCAGTCCCAACCCCCTGCCAGCAGCAGGGACACCTTCCACTAGACCAGGTTGCTCAAAGCCTCATCCAACCTGGCCCAGAACACTTCCAGGGAGGAGCAGCCACAGCTTCTCTGGCCAACCTGGGCCAGGGTCTCACCACCCTCACACCAAAGAATTTCTTCCTCACACCTCAGCTCCATCTCCCCTCTGCCAGTTTCAAGCCATCACCCCTTGTCTGTCACTCCCTGCCCTGTCAAAACTCCCTCCCCAGCTTTCTTGTAGCCCCTTCAGGTACTGGAAGGCTGCTAGAAGGTCTCCCTGGAGCCTTCTCTTCTCCAGGCTGAACAGCCCCAGTTCTCTCAGCCTGTCCTCACAGCAGAGCTGCTCCAGCCCTGGCATCATCCTCGTGGCCTCCTCTGCACTGGCTCCAGGAGCTCCATGTCCTTGTGCTGTTGGTGGCCCCAGCACTGGAGGCAGCACTGCAGGGGGGGTCTCAGGAGAGCGGAGCAGAGGGGCAGAATCCCCTCCCTGGCCCTGCTGCCCACGCTGCTCTGGGTGCACCCAGGACACGGTTATTGGCTCTGTGCTGCCAGCGCTCGGTGCCCGGTTTCCCACCCCCCTGGCACTTGGCCACGTGCAGTGAATGTCTGGACTTTCCTTTCTCTTTCAGGCTAAGAATTATATCAAGTCCCTTCCCAAAATGCCCAAGAAGGATTTGTCTGTGCTCTTCCCCAAAGCCAACCCTCAGGGTAAGTCATTGCCAGTGTTCCTCAGGGGTGTCACAGCTGGACAGGGGGCAGGGCGACCACCACAGCTGCCGTCTTCTTGCTCCCAGGGCAAATATGTACAAATTAAAAGCAAGATTATTCTTTATTGGCATTACAGTGGTGATACTCTGATGGTCTTGGCTGCTTACTTCTTTTTTTTTAATTTATTTACTTTAATTTTTAAAATGATACAGCCTGTCACAGTCAATATTTAAGGAAGAGAGAAACTTTTGACTCTCATCAACAAGCCAGAAGGGAGGGAGCGATGGATCTAACGGGGTAGCTAAGTTGTGGGATGTAAATTACAGGATCAGGGCAGCTGCATAGATCAGCTCTGCTTGGTGTGAGGGTTGGGATGTGTTTTGGCTGATATTGGCTTCTAGAGGCTGTGGCTTGGAGCCAAACCAAGTCATATTATGATCAATAGTGTTTAGATAAACAAACCAGCTCTTATTTATTCATTATTATTTCTCAGCTCCATATCTAAGAGATATCATCAGAGGTTTTGAGGAAGTGTTAAGAGAGCCCACACAGTCCACATCAGTAATTTTTTTATTTTATTTTATTTTATTTTATTTTATTTTATTTTATTTTATTTTATTTTATTTTATTTTACTTTACTTTACTTTACTTTACTTTACTTTACTTTACTTTACTTTACTTTACTTTACTTTACTTTACTTTACTTTACTTTACTTTACTTTACTTTACTTTACTTTACTTTACTTTACTTTACTTTACTTTACTTTACTTTATTTTACTTTACTTTATTTTATTTTACTTTATTTTATTTTACTTTATTTTACTTTACTTTATTTTACTTTACTTTATTTTACTTTACTTTACTTTATTTTACTTTACTTTATTTTACTTTACTTTATTTTATTTTACTTTACTTTATTTTACTTTATTTTACTTTACTTTATTTTACTTTACTTTATTTTACTTTACTTTATTTGACTTTACTTTATTTGACTTTATTTTACTTTATTTTATTTGACTTTATTTTATTTGACTTTATTTTATTTTATTTATTTTATTTTATTTTATTTTATTTTATTTTATTTTATTTTATTTTATTTTATTTTATTTTATTTTATTTTATTTTATTTTATTTTATTTTATTTTATTTTATTTTTTACAAACTGCTTGTGAGTAAAATCTGTTAGTTAGTAAAATCCTTTTTTACTAACTGGTTTTTTTTGAACACCTGGATCTATCACTACTGAACAGGCAGCTGAGATGTGCAATTTTCAGGGTGAAAATGGATCTTTTACCTGGAGCTCTTTTCCCAGGTAGATGAGAGGTGAGAGCCAGCAAAACTCTTCTAAAAGCTGAAAGGAAGAAAATGTGGAGATGTTAAAACCAAGGGGCAACGGGGCTGGCAGGCTCGTTGGTGCCTGAGTTTCCTGCCTTCCTGTTTACCAGGGCTGTGTAGATCTCCGTGTAGATTACTCCTGGGGAGACTCTTCTGAGTTGCAGGGGTCCCAGCAAAAGCAAATGATTAAAACTGAGAAATAACTCCAAGCTCCTGGCTCGCTGTTTGCGTTCCTGCAGCCCCATCTGCGCAGCGAGGCGTCCTGGAGGCTCGTTTGGTATTTCTGCACAATTTCCACCTCCTGCTCTGTTACTCAGAGCTCCCCAGGCTGCTGCTGGGCTCATTTTTCATCCTCACTGGTGGGAGCTCCACGCTGCCTTGGCCAAGTTCATAGAACCCCAGACTGGTTTGGGTTGGGAGGGACCTTAAAGCTCATCCAGTCCCAGCCCCCCTGCCAGCAGCAGGGACACCTTCCACTAGACCAGGTTGCTCAAAGCCTCATCCAGCCTGGCCCAGAACACTTCCAGGGAGGAGCAGCCACAGCTTCTCTGGGCAACCTGGGCCAGGGTCTCACCACCCTCACACCAAACAATTTCTTCCTCACATCTCATCTAAACCTCCCTCTGCCAGTTTCAAGCCATCACCCCTTGTTCTGTCACTCCCTGCCCTTGGCCAAAGTCCCTCCCCAGCCTTCCTGGAGCCCCTTCAGGTACTGGGAGGCCACTGGAAGGTCTCCCTGGAGCCTTCTCTTCTCCAGGCTGAACAGCCCCAACTCTCTCAGCCTGTCCTCACAGCAGAGCTGCTCCAGCCCTGGCATCATCCTGGTGGCCTCCTCTGGCCTGGCTCCAGTGGGTCCATGTCCTTGTGCTGTTGGTGGCCCCAGCACTGGAGGCAGCACTGCAGGGGGGGTCTCAGGAGAGCGGAGCAGAGGGGCAGAATCCCCTCCCTGTCCCTGCTGCCCACGCTGCTCTGGGTGCAGCCCAGGACACGGTTATTGGCTCTGTGCTGCCAGCGCACGGTGGGGCTCATGTGGAGCTTCTGGTCCCCCAGTAGGAGAAGCTGAGGAATCTCTTTCATTTTTGGGGCTGGAGATGTAGTACTGGAAATACTGGTCTCATCACTTGCAGGGGTCATGCACAGGCAGCCTGTTCTCCATCACACCTTGCTTAACCCTGTTCCTGTCTTCTACAGCAGTGGATCTGCTGGACAAGATGTTGCAGCTGGACGTGGAGAAGCGGCTGACAGCGACGGAGGCGTTGGCTCACCCCTATTTCGAGCAGTTCCGAGATATCGAGGAGGAGACAGAAGCTCAACAGTCCTATGATGATTCTCTGGAACATGAAAAGCTCTCCATAGATGAGTGGAGAAGTAAGAAGGGTTTTTTTGAAGTTCCTGTCTAGCACGGGACTTTCCTGCCTCTCTTTCCAGTGCACGTGCTGAGTAAGGCTGCGATTGCTTGGTGGTACCTCGCTGACCACACACATCTCCCTTGGGATGGTCAGTGGCCATGCACATTTCCCTTGGGATGGTCAGTGGCCATGCACATCTCCCTTGGGATGGTCGGTGGCCGTGCACATCTCCTTTGGGATGGCCAGTGGCCATGCACATCTCCTTTGGGATGGTTGGTGGCCGTGCACATCTCCCTTGGGATGGTCGGTGGCCATGCACATCTCCCTTGGGATGGTCAGTGGCCACGCACATCTCCCTTGGGATGGTCAGTAGCCATGCACATCTCCCTTGGGATGGTCAGTGGCCATGCACATCTCCCTTGGGATGGTCGGTGGCCATGCACATCTCCCTTGGGATGGTCAGTGGCCATGCACATCTCCTTTGGGATGGTCAGTGGCCGTGCACATCTCCCTTGGGATGGCCAGTGGCCATGCACATCTCCCTTGGGATGGCCAGTGGCCACACACATCTCCCTTGGGATGGTTGGTGGCCATGCACATCTCCTTTGGGATGGTCAGTGGCCATGCACATCTCCCTTGGGATGGTTGGTGGCCATGCACATCTCCCTTGGGATGGTCAGTGGCCATGCACATCTCCTTTGGGATGGTCAGTGGCCATGCACATCTCCCTTGGGATGGTCAGTGGCCGTGCACATCTCCCTTGGGATGGTCAGTGGCCGTGCACATCTCCTTTGGGATGGTCAGTGGCCATGCACATCTCCTTTGGGATGGTCAGTGGCCGTGCACATCTCCTTTGGGATGGTCAGTGGCCATGCACATGTCCCTTGGGATGGTCAGTGGCCATGCACATCTCCTTTGCCTTGCTCTTGCTTTATGCATTCAGCAAAGATCCCTCCATCTCATCAAGTAGACTCTTTTTTTGCCTCTCTGCTTTCTATCTCTTCTTCCCAGCTGGTACCCAACATCTCCTCCCCTCTGAGTATCTCCTCTCTGCACACAACACTTAAACTTTCATCCCCATCCTATAAAAATCACACCTACTCATGACACTCACTCTTACTTTGTTCTCTTCCAAGAGCACATCTACAAGGAGATCTTGTCCTTCAGCCCCATCGCCCGGAAGGACTCGAAGAAGCGCAGTGGGATGTCGTTGTAGCGAGCGGTTGGGATTCCCTTCTCCTGGATCACGGATGGGATTCGCTCCACGCTGCCTTGCTGGTGGCCAGCGTTTGGCCCATGGGACTTCTGTGTGTGCAAACACAAGGATGAGGCCATGCTGTGGGCACTGGACTTTTGTTTGACTCAAGGGGAAAGCACCCCAAATGGTTTTCAACATAAAGGATAAATATATTCCCATTGAAACTTGAACTGTGAGAATTTGACCTGGTGTTTCTTTTTTTTTCCCTCTCTTATTAATCTATTATTTATTTTTAATTCTTTTCTTTGTTGTTCTTATTCCACCTGGGAGAGCAGAGGTTTCACTGCTCCCTTCTCACCAGCCTTTCCAAGCACAGATTTTTAGTATCTTAATTATGGATAAGGTAAAGAAAAAGGTAAAATTGTCTGAGAAGTGAGTCCCAAGCAAAATAATCAGAAATAATGAAATTCAGCATAGCAAGACTTTATCCAACCCAGCCCTGAGCACAGCCCTTTCCCCTGAGCTGGGGACTGGGTAGTGCTGCTGGCACTCAGATGGGGATAGCACATGTCCCAGCCTTGGTTCTTTAGTAGATGTAGAATTTTATGTGAGATGGGAAAACAACACAATCATCTTTTTTTCTTATTTTTTTCCTTTTTCCTTTTTTCTTTTTTTCTTTTTTTCTTTTTTTTTTCTTTTTTTTCTTTATTTTTCTTTATTTTTCTTTTTTTCTTTTTTTTCTCTTTCTTTTCTGCTGGATATGGGCAAGAAAAAAATACAATGATGTGAGAAAATATTTATTCAACCTGCCTGGATTTAATTGCTTTGGAAAGGTGTTTGGAGAGCATTGTGCTAAGAAAAGTGTGATACATAAAGAGAGGAAGGTTGTTTGATGGACCCAGATCAACCAGTCAGTCATCTGGATCCTCCCTCCAGGGAAAGTTTTGTTCCATCTTTTGGATCTATAATATATTAAATAATTCATTCAAATTTAGCTTGTTTTGATCTTTAAAGTAATTTGATGTACTGGAGATACACTGATGTTATCTAAAGCCTGGCATTTTTTGATGCTTATGAGTTGGGATGTCCCAAGCCACCACTCAGGTACGTGAGTATTTGCTACAAATGCTCTTTCCATTAGAACAGAGGAAAATTAATTACAAGAACAAAATGAGCAAATGGGATCTGAAAGCGACTGTGGTGTTATGAGAACTGGGTCTGCAGGTCCTTACCTTGGTGAGTCTGGGCCTCATGTGACCATCTAAATACTCAGTAGAGAATTTAGATTGCTTGGAGTAAACCAGGTGTAACTTAGCTCCAAGGTGGGATACTCCAGGATAGCAAATGTGGAAGAGGAGGGTTTGGGGGAATAAGGGAGCTCCAAGGTAGTTTCAAAGTCTGATGCTTTTGTTATGTAAATTCCTGGCTCTTTTTCTAATTCACCTTGATGATTTTGTAGACAATACCTCTCATCAGGCATTGAAACACATCCCATGTGTGCTTGTGTGGCTTATTCTAAAGCAAGGAACTGCCAGGTCTTGACCACTGGTATCTGAGGTGACATCCAGGAGACTGGACAGTGTTTTCTTGAGAATTTTTCCCTTGGAAGTTCTCATTGTCCATATGCTCAACATGTAACTGCCAGAGTTTCTAAGTACAATGGGGTCTACAGGTGCAAAGGACTCGGGGGAGCGTAGTAATTAGCAAAGCCAAACTGGCATTTGGATGTGCCAGTGGGATATTGCATCTCATACCACGTCATATTCAATATATTAATGAGGGCTGACTGGAAAGCTCTGGGATTCTCTTGGGGATGACTCAGGCTCTCTCTTCCAGGATTATGGTTTTGGGATTGTCTCTGCTCCAGGATCACTAGCTGGGGACAAGCTGGGCATTGGTTGGTGGATGGTGAGCACTGTGCAATGAATATTCCATAATTACTGTTATTATTTTAATTAATATTTTATTTCAATTATGAAATTGTTTTTATCTCAACCCACAAGTTTGCTCACTTTTACCCTTCAGGTCTCTCCCTCATTCCACTGAGGGCGGGTGAGCGAGCGGCTGTTGGGTGTTTGGCTGCCAGCCAGGCTAAACCCACCACAGTTTGTCAGGTGTAAAATGATGTTAAAAGTACACAAATATAGACCTGGTTTGGACCTACAGTTTTTCTCTACAACTACAGGTGCTTGGTTGCTAAAGAATTATGATCTCTTCCCAATGAATTCTGCTTGCAGCTGAGAGCACAAACTACAAATATCTCTAAATTGCTGCAATCCCATCCCAAATCCTTTCCTGTACGTTGGTGGCAATGCACAGATCCAGCCTGCAATCACATCTGACCCAGCTTTAAGCTGCTGGGCTCAGTGTTAACAGCACAGTTGGTGAAGTAGTGAGGAGCTCAGCACAAGCCAGCCTGAATCTTCACGCAGGGTGAATCTGCAGATCCACAACTTATTGATTTAGCCATGAGATAGCTCAGCGTTAGGCAGGGACAACTGTTGGTTGTGCCAACACCTTTGGACTGCAGCATAAATATCTTCTCAGTTGGTATCTTCTGCCCTGTTACAGTCAGTCAGGTTCAGCTGGTGGTTCCAAAGTCCATCACAAGGGACATGTGCCAAGAGACAAGTGTCCTCTCTGGGTGAGAGCTCAGAGCACGCAGTCCCCAGGGCTACAGGAAAGTCTCTGGACTCAGGAACACAGACAGGAGTTCCCAACTCTTCCCCCCTCCTGTAGTGCTGAGTCATTTTGGTTTGGTTTACCCAGAGCTTGGAGTACTCTCTCATTTTCCTCCTTGCCTTAAGTGACATTGGGTTTTGCTGTACAGACCTCAAATAAAACTGCAACGTTACCAGAATTTTCTGAGCTCCCATCTCCCCTGGGAACTGGACGAGGGGATGTGGGGTTTCTTGGCTAGGCTGCAGCTCGTGCTGGGTAGCACTCAGGATGACCTCCAGCGCCTGCAGCTGTTTGATATGGTGGTGTTGATGTTATCCTGCTGCAGCTGCACAGGTGCTCCAGGCTGATGAGAGGCAGCTTCTCCTGGTTCATATCTTTCTGGGCCATGTTCATGCCCTTTGCTTCACTCCACTCTTAGGTAAGGACAGCGAGCACAGAACTGTTCTGATGTTCCCTCAATTCCCCCCAAATCCAATGTTTTTGTTTCAAAGTACTCCACCAAGTGGAGCTGGAGGATATGCAGAGGTGTCCAGCTGGCTATGTCTTGAAGAACTCCAGCTTGATGAGAGTAAAGGACCATCCTTTCTTCTTCCTAAGTGTGAGACAACCTGCATTTCCCTCGAGCAGTGGAAGGAAGAAGTTCCATCTGCATTGGTCACACAGCAGTTGAAACGTTGTCCTTTGGAACCTGGCATCAGACTTGGCTGCCTTGTCCACTGCATAAGCTTTAACAGAGGTCTGAGAGGAGCTCTGTGCTGCTGCCATAAACATCTCAGAGAGCTGCAGGCCTTTGAAGCTGTCTGTGCCCTGGTAAAATGAGCCTTGGTGGTTAACAGCAGAGGGTCATTGTCCAGGTGAGTGTGTGCAAATGCACAGGGAGATGTCTCAGGACTATGGGTGAGGCAGGCTGTGGGCAGAGAAGAGTCTTAAAAGCTCAATCTTGTAGAGAAAAATTGAGGAAATCTATGGAGACTTTTGGAGTATGGAGCTTTCATTCAGAAAGTCATCTATTAAGGTGAAGAACCCACCCAGATAGAACTCATAAACCACTTTAAATGGGAATTTAGGGTGTGATTTCTTAATCATCTTGCCCCTCTTCAAAAGTGGATAGGCAGACCTGAAGAGGATTAGAGTTTGCTGGCTCCTTGGGGGAGAAAACATCTTGATAATGTACTGAGCAGTCTAGTGGTGGTTGAAAATGAGCCTCCCTAGCTTTAGAGAATAACCTGAGATGCCCTCAGGGAATCGTGTCTGACCAGAGGATGAGCATGGAAGAGGAACTGGGGACTTCAGATACAAATGGGTGTGAGAAGAATCACAGAATTATTAAAGACTTTGAAGATCATCCAGTCCAACCGTGAACACAACAGAACACAGATTTTGCTGTCCGTGAGAGAATATCAGTCCCACTTATTTCAGGGGTAGGATATAGAAAAATATCTTTGGTCTTCCTGCTGAATATGAATATTTTCTGTTTCAAGGCCTGGCTTTCTCAGTAGGTTTTCTGTTTTGTCAGTAGTTTTACTGAATACTGTAAAATTGAGGAGCAATCTCAACAGCTGGTGTGTGAGCTCCACGTTCTGCCTCCATTCATTCACCCACCGACCCTCCAGCACACTGCCCAAGAGCCAGGCACTATTTCTTCTGCAGTTCCCAATATCCTGACAAACGTGGGGAGCTGCTGCTCTTCAAGCCCAGGAACTCTAAAGGTGAGCATAGATTGTTTTTATTGGTATGTACCAGCCAAGAACTCAAAATAGATAGTGGGAAATGCAGCAGGTTGGTAGTGGAGTGTCTGTGAAGAGCAAGTGTCCCCGTGCTTGTATGGCATCTAAGAACATGTTTCAGTGAAGAGGAATGAGCTACTTCAAAGGAAAAACAAAATCCAAACCTCAAACTATTCATATTTGGTGAAAGGAGTTTGAAAAACATCTACTGGACAGAGCTGGTGACTCAGGACAAGGTTTAAAATACTTCAAAATCAACACAAGAAACAGAGAGTGAGTGAGTGTGTGTGCAGGTGGAAATGGAAGGACTTAAGGTCACTCAAAAAATCACTGTCAGATACCAGAGAAAGGGATTTCTGCATGGATTTATGAAAGTGTGTCTTGACAGAGTTTGATGGCAAGGTTCATTCTATTACTTAGTGAAAAAAGCATACAAAAGGGAATTGAAATTAGAATGATTTACACATGGATGAAGTGTTCTGTATGACTTTGGGGTAGCAGCAATTTAAGGTTCATTAACACTATTATAACAGATCACAAGGTTGGATTATATGATTTTTCTAACAAACTTGATTCATCAATAATCAATAAGTGATTAATTCAACAAAGTCTCTTAAATGGAATCAGATGGATACACCACACCCTGACAGAGCCTGTCAGTCAAAGCAGCAATGATCTCACACCGAGGTGCAGGCGTGCCCAGGAGATGCCCCACATTGACACATAACTGATGTATTTCCCTCTCATTATGTTTTTTTCCCCCCTTGCATTGTTGACATACTTAAAAATACAAAACTGAGTGATAAAAATCACTCAACCCTTAAGTGAACATCCAAACTTCCATACATTAAGCCAGCCAGACATCTGTTTGCTGTTTATATTAAGGATGTATGATAAAAATCTATATGGATAGAATTTTTGTGCCCACCTCACACAACAGATGTTCATCTTGAAATAATATTTACTTGTTGTTCCTGCATTTACTTCTGAGTTTATGAGCTAAGATTTTTTTTTTATTATTATTTGGAAAGTGAAGCCTTCATTGTCAACAACTTTCCTGTGTAAGTTTTGACAGCTAATTAGTCTGGGACATATTTATTAGGTGTTTCCAGATGTAAGTAGGAAAGAAAACACAGATGAAGCAATGATTCTTTTTTAATTATTTTTTTTCTTAAGAGACACTACAAAACTATCAGGATTTTTTTTTTTTTACCAGAGACACAATATTTGCCACATTTTGGACACCACCTAGAAATCTTTTGGTGCAGAGCTTTGAAAATATCTACTTAGATAACTCAGAAAACTGTATGTTTATTTTATCCTATGGGGAAAAAGAATCTGTTTTGATATTTAACCTTTTCACGTTCCAGGTAGCAGACTAAACAATTTTCAAGGTTTAAGTACGTGATAATGGGAGAGAAGGAAAACACAGGAAATTAGAAACACATCTGAGGACTCCAGTGAGAGGCTGGATGAAGGGTGGTGATACCTGTTCACATTTCCATGTCTCATTCTCACCTGAGCACTGAGGGAAACGTTCCTAATCCTCTGCGGTGTCGTGGGTCAGCGGAGTGGTGGCTGGAAACACGATTACGGCTTTTTTTCCCCTTTTCCCAACTAAGAGAAACAAGACATGAAAGTAAGAGATTGAATGAAGACCAAAATAGTCAGTACTAATTAATTTTTCCCCCAAATGGCTTAACTCTCCCTGCACTAATTGCAGTTACATTCAAGGCTGGCAGCATTACCACGCCGTGAAAATGTCAGAGTTTCCAGATAAATGTGGTTTATGGGACGTTTTGCCCAATTTCTCTCTCCAAGGCCATTTTCTGAGCACGTGGGCTTATACAGTTTTTAATATGATGTTCAGTGCTGCTTCACAACTGCTTCCATCAGCACTTTGGCTGATTGATAACTCTTTTGTTGGATTGTGCTCTATTAAATAATACTGAAAGGTTAGTACACATCTTCAACCCTCATCGATTTTCTGCTAAATAAAAGTGAATTAACTCTTTTCAGCCAAGTTTAGTTGGAAAAATTCAAATTCTTCCACCATCAACCACCATTTCAGATCCATCTTCAGAACACTTCACCTGAAAACAGGTTTTAAAGCTACAATTTGATTAAGATTAAAAAAAAAACATAACTGAGAGGAGAGAACGTTGGGTGTTTGCGTCACCTCTCTGAAGTTAGTGAGATGGAACAGGGTTATTCATTCTCCACACAAAATTAGGGTGTTTGGAAAAGCATCTGAGCACTGCTAATCCAGCTGAAATTAACAGTGAGTGAGGGTAATTGCTCTGAGGTGTCAGGTTTTAACCTTTAATGCACACAGGTCCTTTTTAG
Source organism: Caprimulgus europaeus (assembly GCA_907165065.1). The sequence continues at coordinate 2,659,473 of OU015550.1, read as the reverse complement.
CCATTGCATTGATTTCTACAGCTCTGACAAAACCAGACACAGAACAAACAGCTGAGATAGAAACATCACTCATTGCTGAGGCTCAATGAATCAACAAAAAAGGTCAGTTCTCAGTTCTAAAATGATCATTTTCTCCTCCTTTTAAGTATGTTTTATATACTTGAATAAATCTGAAGATAATTATAATGCAGATGAAGGTGCCCTGGCTGCTGCTTCCATTTGAAACGACATCGCTGGTTCTGAACTCAGCACCCTTTAAAAACTGGGAGAGCGCAGAAATGGAATTAAGTTGTGCCTCTGGGATTTGAGAGAAATTCAGGATGTTTTTTGAAATAACACACGAGTTCCACAGCTTTATTATAAAGCTAAATGATGGATAACTCAGTTTGGTGTTGTAACACATGGCCCCCAGTTTTCGGAGCTGTCTGTACATCCCTTCATCCTGCTGAACTCAATGCAAATCTCTGCAAGACTGGAACCTGATGTGATTAAAATAAGCCAGTTCTGGTGTGGATCTAAGAGTAGAGAGTTTTAAAACTGAGGTCGAAATGAAAGAGTTTGCTGAAGTTTGTTGTATTAAAAAAACAAACAAACAAAAAGACACTCAAAGTCCTAGGAAAAAATGCCAAAAACCTGCTGTTAAAATCAGAATTAAGTTCTCACATAAAGAAGGAAAAGGAGATAGTGAAGTTGCTCAGCAGCTATTGAAATTATTTGCTGTTTAACTGCCTTCCCAACACTCACCTCAGAAATAGAAACACCTATAGATTATTTTTTGTATCCTTCATGGACAGGACAGTGCTGTTGCACAGCTGCTCCTTTGGGGTGAGGTGAGATCCTGTGTAAATCAGTGAGCACTGGGACTTTATTTCAAAACCTTTGTTATTTTTGATGCAGGACAAGAACAGAATATATTTATTTTTGAGTTCTGATGTGTTAACAGTAGATGCTTTAAAAAGTATAGACAGAAAGGAATACTAAAAGGGTGACATGTAAGACTGTTGAGCATTAAGTAACATGTTTTCCTGGGCTGTTAAGGCTTCGGCAAGCTCTGGTCCAACCCGAGTGCGTTGCAGAACAGACTTGTCATAGACTGGCTGCTCTCAGATTCCACAGTGAACATACATGAAGACAAAAGACCTATAGTTGGGACTGTAAATGAAGGAAAATAGCTTTTTTTTTTTCCTTTGAAAAGAATCCAGTTATTTCTATAAATTCAGATGGTAATATTATGCAATACTCTGCACAATCTGAGTGGGAGGTGCAGCGTACGTATGCCGAAGTATGTGGTACACTCCATAAAACATAAGTGAAGGAGGCTCTGCAGTTCCCACCTCACCACTTATCAGTTGCAAATACTTCTTCTTTGCTCATTCCTCTCAGTCCCTCTCTCGCTGTCCTTCCATTTGGCCACACGTTAGGAGGCCATCTGGACCTGAAGTATCGGACTAGAAAATAAATACGAGCTTTTATTATTCCCATCGTTTGTTTGATGTTGCTTGTTTGGACTAAAAGAGAGACAAGGCTCTGGGGCTGCAGCTGGGTTGGACTCCAGCACCTGGTGATGTTCCCCAGCAGGTTCCTGTGCATTTTGGGGGCCCTCATGCCAAAAAAAGTGGGTGCAGGATGAAGACACCCCAATGAGCCTGGGGCAAAAATCCAAGCTGCCCATCTCCAGTGGCCTGGGGGCTCCCGGGGGCAAAGCACCGTCCTAGGAAGGGACCCCACGGCCCATAGACCGCGGAGTGGGTGGGGGGACAGTGCCCCTCCAGCCGCCCGGAGCCAGAAGCAGAGCCCGGGAGCCCGCAGCTCCGCCGACCCGCTCCTCCCCGGGCACGGAGGTGGGACAGCCGGTACCGGCCCCCCCCTCCCCAGCCATGAAGCCAGCGCAGAGGGACACCCTCCCCCCCCACCCCCGCCGGCCCCGTCACCCCGCAACCCCCGGGGGCCTCCCGCTCCGCGCGGCCCGGGGGTGGGAAGGGACCGGAGAGGGGCGGGCGGTCCCTGCCCGCGGGGGGGAGCGAAGCGCGGCAGCCCCCTCCCCCGCCTGCCCGCTGGCTGCCGCCTTTCCTCGCCGCTCGGCCGGGCTACGCCGCTGCCACCGCCGCCTCCATCTTGTGCGTGTGTCCCCTGCTCCCCCCCGCCGCCTCCACACAGCACCGGGAGCGGCGGGGGCGCTGGAGCGAGCGGGGCCCCGGGGAAGTGGGGAGGGGGGGGTGGGAAGCGGGGGAGGTGAGGGGCGAAGCGGCACCGGGGCCGGAGCGGCAGCGGCGGGAGCAGCGGCGGCAGCAGCATGAGGAGGCGGCGCTGAGGAGGCGGCTGTAGCCGGAGCGGACAGAGCCGACATCTTGTGCCCTCCCCTCCCGCCGCCGGCTGGGTGAGCCCGTCCGCCCCAGGGGGGAGGGGAGGGGGGAGGCGGAAAGAGAGGATTTAAAAAAAAAAAGAAAAAAAAAAGATTAAAAAAAAAGAGAAAACAGCAAAAAAAAAAAATCCCCAAAAAGGAGACGGCGGCAACGGTGGAGACCGCCGCGGCGGCGGAGCGCTGAGGCGGCCAGGTAAAGCGCTGCGCGGGAAGCCCGCGACACCCTTCCCTCAGGGGGGTCTCTCCTCCCTCACACACCCCCGCGCCGGGGTCGCGGGAAGGTGACCGGGCGGGCGGGATGAAGGCTGGGGAGACCGGTGCGCCGCAGCCTGCGGGCTCCCCCTCCCGCATTCCGCCTCGATCCCCGCGCCGGGAGCGGCCCGCGGCCCTTCGCCGAGGAGGGAGCAGTGGCGGAGAGTGCCTGGGGAGGGAGAGTGGGCAGCGCCGTGGCAGCCGGGCCCCCCCCTTGCCGCCATCTTGGACCCCCCTCTTCGCGGTGCCCGTGGGGGCCCCGCCCACCTTCTCCCATACTATTGGCCCAGGCGGGGCCGAGCGTACCTCCCCTTAGACCCGCAGCGCCTTGCTTTGCTATTGGTGGTGGAGCTGGGATGGACGGCGGCGATAGCCAATAGCATTGCGGCTCTTCCTGTGCTCTCTCTCGCTCTCCCCCGCCTTGGTCCCTCTCTCCTTGGGGACTTGTTTCGCGCCTGGGGCCGGTGGGTCCGCCTGGGCAGGGCCCGGCACTGAGAAGCGGCGGAGCTCATCGAATGTACCCGCCGCGCCTTCTCCTGCCCCGGAGTGTGTTTATTTTTGTCTGTGCACCGGCTGTGTCTTGACCCAGATCGCTCTGGGGCTCCTTGCAGGGGTCCCGTGGCCCTCGCTGCGCAGAGCAGCTCCTCAGAGGAGCTTCCAGATGGCACCAGACTCGGCTGGTGGCATGTCCTGGTTCCCTCAGCCGCTGCTGAGGCCTGACGCAGCTCGTGGCATGTCCTGGTTCCCTCAGAGTGCTGCTGAGGCCAGGCACAGCTCATGGCATGCCAGTGGCTTCAAACTGGATGAGGGGAGGTTTAGCTTAGACATTGGGAAGAAATTCTTTGGTGTGAGGGTGGTGAGACCCTGGCCCAGGTTGGCCAGAGAAGCTGTGGCTGCTCCTCCCTGGAAGTGTTCTGGGCCAGGTTGGATGAGGCTTTGAGCAACCTGGTCTAGTGGAACGTGTCCCTGCTGCTGGCAGGGGGGTTGGGACTGGGTGAGCTTTAAGGTCCCTCCCAACCCAAACCAGTCTGGGATTCTCTGGTTCCCTCAGAGCGCTGCTGAGGTCAGACACAGCTCATGGCATGAACTACCTGTTGCTGAGTCCAGACTACTTCATCCTCAGCCTGACATCATGTCTCAGATCCTCCCCACTCTGGAGGGAGCTCCCCTCCTGCAGCCGGGTGCATCTCCCATCAGCTTGACTTGGTTACAGAAACATCAGGGATGGATAAAGATCTCCACGTGTGTTGGGGCAGGTCCTGGCTCGGTGGCTCTCCATGACTTCTGCTGAGCACTGACACACTTCATTGTAGGCGTTAGCATGGGCACGAGGAGTATAAACCCTTGGCGGCGGGGAATATGGGTCTGTGGGAAGCATGGACATGGTGGGAACACAGAAGGACATCGGAGAGGGCAGCAGGAGCTTTACCTGGTGTTTTTGGTTGGTGAAAGAAAGGTGGAAAGAGGGCTGCAGCTGTTCCATGCTGAGTCTTTCCTCTGGCATCCATTGCCTTTATTTTATGGATGCATTTCTTCAATAGCTTTGTAGTTGTCTGTTCCCCGCTGTGCAGGAAGGGCTTTTAAATTGCAGCAACAAGCAGCTGCCTGGAGCTGCATGGCTGCCAGTGCAGGACGGTGATGAGGAGGAACATCTCCAGAACTCACCTGTGACTTGGTGCCCTGGAGAGAGTCAGTCTCTGGTAACACTGGAACCCAGACTTTTTGGGGCTATATGAGCTGTAACCACCGCCAGGAATCACGGTGCATTGGAGTGGAGCAAGAGCCACGTTGTTCCCATCTGCTGCTGCCTGCTGAGGTCCAGGTGACCTTCTCCTCGCTGCAGATCACTGCAGGTCTTCATCAGCAAGGGACCTAGCTCTTGGATCCCCAAGCCGTGCTGGAAGGGACCAGGAAACTCCTCCAGCAGCACTGCCTTGAGCTTCAACCTTGTGTCCAGAAACCTGCTGCTGGAAAGAATATCCTTGGTTGTTCAACGTGTTGAAAGAATATCAGGTTGTCCAGCCTTCAGTGAGAAGGCTGGAAAGAAGGAATGTGGTGGGAAGAAGGGGTGGGAAGGTGTTTGAGATCTTCTGTGGTGGCAAGAAATGGCCAACTTAGAATTGGATGGGCGCACATCATGGCAACGTTTAGCCCTCCCTTTAGGGGATCCTCTTGTGCTGGATTTTCCAGGCTGCGTGTACAACAAGCACCTGAGTTGTGATACTGTTTGATACGTGGATCTCTCTATTTTATTTTTTCCAGTGGAGTTTTCAATCCCTTTGTAATAAATTTTAATCTCCTGACGATGGGTTTGTTCTTTTTAGTTACTTTTTGCAGCTCCCCCCCTTTCCCCAGGCATCTCTGACCCACAGGTATGAAAAACCACTGCTTGGGAGACTTGAACCATTCCTGAGCGAGCTCCTGGGCTAGAATTGAGTTCATCCCCAGTGGCTTTGTGTGTTGTAGCCACATTGTTTGCTCAGTTGTGCTCTCGAGGAACCTCACCCCCTGCTCCTGGCACAACACCCAGCGGAAATGGATGACGGGAGGTTTTTTGGAAAGCCTTGAGCACGCTGTGGTGACGGCGGGAGGGTGACTCTGAACTTTCTGCTTTCACATCAGCAACTTTAATCCATGGTGGGACAGAAAGAGCATGGGCTGAAATATTGTTTAACCCCGCTGAAGCCAAATCTCTTCAGCGTTTCAGTGTGCCCAGGTGCTGTTTGCAGAGGGATTCTTTTTTTTTTATCCATGGCTGGAAGGTGTTTTTTCAAGTGTGCCAAAAAAAAAAGATCAAAACATTCCTAGATTGCTGCTTCAAAGTTTCTGTGGTTGCAGACAAGGTTGCAGCGTTCAGCTCAGCCTGTCTGAGTTCATTTCGTTGCTGCTTTCGAGGTATTTTGGAGGTGGGGAGCGGTGTCTCTCCTAATATCCAAGTACATGGCTTATCCCAGGCACTCAGCTCTCGCTGGCAGCAATTTCCATGCGGTTTTAGATGCTTTGCTGTAGCACTCAGTAATTGTGTGTTTTACAAATGGGTTGTTTTATGGTTGCTGTGGTGGAAAGCCCACTTTGGGTAATTTCTCCAGACAATATACTGATTGTTTCACTTGTTTTTCCCCGCCAGCAGGTAAAATAACGCTTCCTTCAGGTGCTTGTTTTGCTGAAATTTACTTGTCTCTCAGCACTCCCAGCAATCAGCTAATGCCTTGTTTTTCCTGAACACAACATTAATTATGAGTGTGGTCAGCTCTTGCTAATTACTTTATCCTCCAATATCTTTTTGTTCCTATATCTTTTTTTTTCCCTCCAGTATCTCCTTTCCTCATACCCACTTGAATTGTGAGAGCTATTTGTCAGCAGGATTTTCTATTTTTTTTAAATTTGATTATAATGATTGCCTTTATACCCTTATTTTAAAATTATTTTATCCTACTGATTGAAGCCATTGGAGGTCAGCTGGGACAAGGACAGTTTGGTGTCTGCAATTTGCAGGTGGAAGTTGTCATCTGAAATGAAGTTGTGCCTGTAGGCTCCATCCTCAGGGGTGTGCATACTGAAACTGGCACCTGCAGCTTATTTCTGGGGGTGCAAAGGAGAATTTAGAAAGTTTTCCCAAAGCCTGTTTGTTTCTTAGGACTCATGTTGTGTTTTGGCTTAATCTCATGGTTCACAGAGCCAGTACTTGCAAGAACAAAGCGTTGCTCCTGGAAATTGTTACTGCTTTTTGGAATAAGCTTGGGACTTCTTGTAGGTCTTGGTGCTGTGAGGTGCTGCTGGTTCTGGCTCACACAGCTGAGGGTTTGTGGAGCTGTGGCTTTCACAGAGCAGAAATAATGCAGTGGCTAAATACCAGTGGTGGCTTTGCAGTGTGTTTCCTTGTCTGCTGGTCCCACAGAAAGGGGCTGGAAGTGTGGATTGCTCTAAATAAGGGTGAGGTGCTGGTTCAGGCCTCTGTGTAGCACCAGATAAGCTCTGGGCTGACTTATCTTCTTGGGGAGATTTTACATTGGCTTTTCTTTTGTTTCTTCTCCTCTTTCCTTGCCTTGTTTCTGCCTCAGCTCACTTCTTCCCATGCTCATGCTCCTGTCCCTGACACTGCCCTTCTTGCATTACTCACTTGGCTTCCTCTCCGCTTTCCCTTTTCGCTGCCTCGCTCCTTCGCCCTCAGATCGCTGGGTTCCTGCTGCCGCCTCTCCATCCTCCCCCACCTCCAGGCTTCTGCTCTGCTCCCCCTTGCCAGGCACCTCCTTAATGTCAGGAGCTGACTCTCAAATAATTATCTGGGTTGCTGATTAGCAGTTGGTGAGGGCAGAGCTGGCTTGGGCTTCTCGCTAAGGCTTTGAGCAAAGACCATTGCACGGCTCCTGGTGCAGTCCTGAAGCTGTTTTCCTGCTTTCCTGCTCCTGCCCCTGTGGACCCTCCATGCAGAACCAGCTCAGGTGCCTGAACACAGATTGTGGCTCCAGAGGGGCTAACACTGAGCCAAGACTAGTAAGTCCATCTGGATCTATGCTTCTTCTTCTCATGTTTGATCCCTTTTGCTTCTTCATGGATCCCACTGAGGAGCAGAAGGAATGCACACCTAGCACCCACAACGTCTCTCAGTTCATCCTCCAGTTCTGTTTGCCTTTGGTGACCCATTTTGTTGGAGTCTGTTCAGTGCACGCTGCCTAGAGAGTGGTGCAAGGACCAGCTGCATCTGCAAGAGAAGGGAAAGCAAGGCTGGAGGATGATTTTTCATTGTGGGACTTTTTGCATCTGCAGTGAGGAAGCACTTCTAGTTTTCTTGTATGGAGCTCAGTGACAAAAAGAATTGGGAACTGCTTTCACAGGGCAGGAACAGTGCTTTCCTCACCATCTGGAAAACATCCAGCACATTTTGTGTGCTATTTGGGATATAAAAGAAAAGCCTCAGGCAACAGAACAGAGAAGAACTCCTTGGCCTGTGTGAACTTCGTATGTGAGCGGTGCAAGCAGATGTGATCAGCGCTGTTTGAATTTGGGGGGATCTGAATGGTTTGCTGAGCTGAATGCACAGCAGACTGCTTGGATGCTGTGCTGTAAAATATACTCCAGCTCTTCTCATCCAGGGGTGTGGGGTATGTGCATCTCCTGGCACGCAAACAGAGAGGGTTGGAGGGTGCTGTGTGTGTGTTGCTGTGATACACGTTGCAAGCAATGGTTCCTCTGTCCATTACCTGCTTGTATGTAGGAAGGTGAAGAGGCCTCAGCAAGGCTGAGATTGCTGGAGGCTTTACAGAATCACAGAATATCACAGAGTGTCAGGGATTGGAAGGGACCTCAGAAGATCATCCAGTCCAATCCCCCTGCCAGAGCAGGAACACCTGGATGAGTTCACACAGGAAAGTTCACATCTTTAGTAGAAATGTTGCCCTGTTGCAATGCTGGGTGAGGTTTTGAACCTCTTTGGCTGACACTGTCCCCTGTCCTGTTTTATTGCAGGGTCTCTGGACCGCAGGGATGAAGAAACCTCGGCGGAGGTCCCGGCAGAACTTGGAGGGGAGACGTTCTCCCTCACCCTACAGCCTCAAGTGCTCGCCGACTCGGGAGACGCTGACGTACGCTCAGGCCCAGCGGATCGTGGAGGTGGACATCGATGGGCGCCTTCATCGCATCAGCATCTACGATCCCTTAAAAATCATCACGGAGGACGAGCTGACTGCCCAGGACATCACAGAGTGCAACAGCAACAAGGAGAACAGCGAGCAGCCCCTTTTTCCTTCCAAATCCAAGAAAACAACTTCCAAAGGCAAGAAGAAGGAGTCCTGCTCCAAACATGCACCGGGGACATCTTTACACTTGCCCCTGCCCAAGTTCCGTGTGGTGGATTCCTTCAGCCAGCCAGATGCCGCTCCTCTCCCTGCCGCCTACTACCGCTACATCGAGAAGCCTCCTGAGGACCTCGATGTGGAGGTGGAGTATGACATGGATGAGGAGGATCTGGCCTGGCTGGAGATGGTCAATGAGAAGAGAAAGGACGATGGTTATGGGACAGTTTCTGCTGATACTTTTGAGCTGCTGGTGGACCGGTTGGAAAAGGAGTCGTACCTTGAGAGCCGGAACAGCGGGGCTCAGCAGTCTCTCATCGATGAGGATGCCTTCTGCTGCGTCTGCATGGACGATGAGTGTCACAACAGCAACGTCATCCTGTTCTGTGATATCTGCAATCTGGCTGTGCACCAGGAGTGTTACGGCGTGCCCTACATCCCTGAGGGGCAGTGGCTCTGCCGCTGCTGCTTACAGTCCCCTTCTCGCCCTGTGGATTGTGTCCTTTGCCCCAACAAAGGTGGAGCCTTCAAGCAGACCAGCGATGGCCGTTGGGCTCACGTGGTTTGTGCCATCTGGATCCCAGAGGTCTGCTTTGCAAACACTGTGTTCCTGGAGCCCATTGAAGGGATAAATAACATCCCCCCGGCTCGGTGGAAGCTCACATGCTATATCTGCAAGCAGAAGGGCATGGGAGCTGCTATCCAATGCCACAAGGTGAACTGTTACACTGCCTTCCACGTCACCTGTGCCCAGAGAGCTGGGCTCTTCATGAAGATTGAACCCATGAGGGAGACCAGCATCAACGGCACGACGTTCACCGTGCGCAAGACTGCCTACTGTGAGAGTCATTCCCCGCCTGGGACAGTGAGAAAGGGGTCTTCAGCTGCTAGTGGTGAGGGGCACGGGGACACTGTGAAGGAGGAGGGAGTGGAGAAAGCCAATTCTGGCTCCCCAAAAGGGTCTCTGAAAAAGAACCAAGTGAAACTGAAGCAGAAGATCAAAAAAAAGCCTGGTGATGTGACCAACGGGCGTTTGTCTGTGCCCATGGTGACAGTCACACAGATCCCCTCTTACAGGTGAGTGTTGCAGGTGGGTGGAGAGGAGCTGGACAGCTGGAGCTGGACAGGGTCTGTTCTGAGGACTCAGTCCTTCTTGTTGTTGATCTTGGAAACACTGAATCCTCAGTCAAGACCAGGCAATAACTGTGTTCAAAGTGTGCTCTGCAGAATCATTCCTGACCAGTGTTCTGCCATTGAGTGTCACTGCCACACTGTGGGTTCCCTGCTCTGCTGAGCAACTGTCCCAGACCGTTGTGTAACAGAATCTGTGGTGGTCCCTCAATGCCAAACACCCATCTAGCATCTGAATTGACATAGATGGCTGTGAAGGTGTTTTTAAAATAATTCCAAGTTGGCAGGCAGACAGGGGTCATGTTGCTGTTCATTTTCTTTTAATCTCATTTCATAGTTTCTTAATTCCTTGTTTTATTACAGAGCATGTCAAACTTGACAGTGTTGCAAGCTGCTTTGAATTTGGCTGTGTATTTTTTTCTCCCAGCTCTTTCTCGTGCAGAAGTAGGGAGTGCTGAATTTTTCTTTGGTGCCTGAGGAAGTGTGGTGATGTGTCACCAATATTTTAACAGATAAGCTTTGGAAAGCTGCTGATAAGGCACTGTGTATAATCTAATGAATGGTTTGAAAAGGTTAAAGTAAGTGATATATTATTCTTGAACTCCTGTCAAGTTAGTTTCCCAGATTCCAGCTTAATAACATCAGACTTAAATGACCCCCAGGAAAGATCTTGACACTGAAAGTAGTTTTGAAATTAAAGCTGGGAGCTGAATTGGTGATTGTGTACTTTGACTGTGCAGTGGCAAGTGCTTGGTGTGTCTCACCAGCCTCACAGAAATTCTTTGGTGTGAAGGTGGTGAGACCCTGGCCCAGGTTGCCCAGAGAAGCTGTGGCTGCTCCTCCCTGGAAGTGTTCTGGGCCAGGTTGGATGAGGCTTTGAGCAACCTGGTCTAGTGGAAGGTGTCTCTGCTGCTGGCAGGGGGGTTGGGACTGGATGAGCTTTAAGGTCCCTCCCAACCCAAACCAGGCTGGGGTTCGATGGTTCTAACCTCCAGCCGAGCTGCTACTAAAATAGAGATATACTGGGAAAAGCAGGCACATGTAGAGGTCTTTGGGGTGGGAAGATCCCAGGTTGTACCAGTTGCACGTGTGGTTCAGAGTGTGCCTCGAGCCACCGCCACAAAGCTTCGCTGAGAAACCTGATGGCATCACCAGGGTCTGCAGAGTCACCATTGCTTTCCAGTTGGCTTCATGACACCTCTTTGCTTCCTTCAGGCTGAACAAAATCTGCAGTGGCCTCTCCCTCCAGAGGAAGAACCAGTTCATGCAGAGGCTCCACAACTACTGGCTGCTGAAGCGGCAGGCGAGGAACGGGGTTCCCCTCATCCGGCGCCTGCACTCACACCTCCAGTCGCAGAGGAACGCGGAGCAGGTACTGCTCCCTGGCTGGACTCGTGTGGGAGGACAGAGAGTTTGCATTCCAGGGGGAGATGTGCTTGATGCATGGCTGGGAAGAGGAATGAGGGTGAAACAAGCAGAGGGTGACCTGATTTAAGTCTCTTTTGGTCTCCTCTTGCTATGCTCATGTCTGAAGAGCTGAGTTAGTGTATCAGTGATGTCCATCCTGCCACTGGAATTGGTGTTGATGAGCCAGCAGGTCAGAGTTTTCCCCCTGAGTCAGGAGACCTGGGATTGTGCAAGGGAGTGATGAGCCCTTGGTGGACTGATCTCTTAGATGAATCATAAAACCACGTTCCTCACGAGTGATTAAAGATCCCCTCCTCAAGAAAATGGGTGGTAGCTCTAGAGTCCTGGCCAAATTCCAGTTTGGGTCATTCTTCCTGCAGCTTCAATTTCTGACCCTCCCATGCACGTTCATGTGGAAGTTTAGATGTAATCATCAGCTCTGGACTGTTTTGCTTCCTCCTTTGAGCCAGCATCCGGAGTTACTCGGTGAGAAGTAGTTGGTGAAGTAATGAAGCAGTTGGACTCTGACATAGCCTGTCAGGAGGTGTCGTGCACATCATACATGTCTATTTTTCAGGTAGTTGGAGGAATTTATAGACTTTTGATTTGCATGAAGACTTCACTAAGTGATTAAGAAAAAACATATTTCCCACACTTATCAGTCTTGGGGAAGTGCAGAGTGTCCTTGGTGTATTAAGTTGGCAATTTACTACAAGGAAGTTCTTAAAAATGAATGTCCTATAAATATAAACCATTGGGATCTTGTGAAGTAATGGTCCTCTCTTGGCAATCATGTGAAAGGTTCTGTGCTTCAGCTACATCCTCAAAACCATTTGCAAAGCTACAGATTTAGGGGAGGAAGGATGATTGTGTTGCAAAGCCACTGAACTGTGTCTTGGAAGGTGTGAGCTCATCTCCCAGCGTTGGCTGTTCCTTTGTGTTTTGGCAGATCTCTTTCCATGGCTCTGTTTCTTCTTGGTTACAAAGAGGATAATAATAGATCTTTTCTCCCATGCTTTTGCTCACCTTCCCTTTATGCTGTAAATGCTTTGGGCTGCCTCTTCAATGCACAGCAGCCAACAGAAAGAATTTCCAGCCTCTGTAATGAACTTTTTGATATAAAAGCAGGGAGGGTGTAAATGAGCATGCACTGAAGCGTGTTCCCAGGGTGTAGCTACAGTATGATTTAGACCAATCTTCACAGATAACATAAAATCCAGAGTGATGCTGTGGTTTTTTAAGACAGCTGAATGCTGTAGGAAGCAGGGGACATATCTGAACGAGAGACAAATTGACAGGAGGAACACTATGAGAGCAGTTCACAGGGGATGCCTCGAAAGAGGAGGAAGGGCAGGAAGCCAGTTGTGATTTTCATCTCACCCCAGTGTTGTGTCTCACAGAAGGAGCAGGATGAGAAGACCAGTGCAGTGAAGGAGGAGCTGAAGTACTGGCAAAAGCTGCGGCATGACCTGGAGCGGGCGCGGCTGCTCATCGAGCTGATCCGTAAGAGGGAGAAACTCAAACGGGAGCAGGTAGGTGCTTTTGGCTGTTGAGTTGCTGCACTTACCTTTGGTCCCAGGTGAGCACCCTGTGCTGTAGGAGGCAGAGGAGGAACACAGCACTTTTTCTTGAGCCTTTTCCTCTTTTCATGGAGTCTGATGTGCAGAGCAGTGGTCTCTCCCTGTGTCAGTCACAGGCTCCTGCTGCTCAGCCTCTGCCCTCAGCACTGGTGCTGGGCTGTAGAGTGAGGGGAAAATGTGTTTGCCTAATGAATGGTGGGTTTGATTCCTGACCTGCAGCACCCCTTCTATTTCTGGGCATGGACTAGGTGTTTTGCAGAGCAGAAGTTTGATGTTTATTTCCTTTAATGTTTATTTCAGGAATTTGGTAACACCTGCTTAGGAGAAGAGATCTAAATCACAATTCTGCTCTGTATTTGAAAGCTAAAAATTCCTGCATTTTACCCTCTCAAATGCATTTTTGAGGACATGCAGTTTTAAGATGGAGATCATTTACTGATTTCCTCTCTGATCTGTGTGCACTTCTCCAAAGTTGCACCATCCCTTCCTGTGCTTGCCAGCTTTGTCTGTTGAGGGTCTTTACTTGCTGTACCTGGCTGGCCCACCCTCCACAGCCACAGCTGTGCTCTCTGGCACAAGTATCTTCATGGGCAGCTTCCTGAAAGACTCATCTTGCCCAGGGTCAGCTGGCACACCTGGCCTCAGGCATTGCCTGGGTGCTCTCAGGCTGTCTGCAGGGAGCCAAGCAGAAGGCAAACAGCATCCTCTGTGATCACAGCCCCTCTGCAAGCTGGTTTTTTGTGGGCAGAAACTGCCCCCAGCTTTTCTGGAGTCTTTTGGATGCCAGCACTGGTTCATTTGCTATGTAGTCCCTGATTTACAGCAGTAGCTCAGTCCCACTTGCTGTGTGGACATATTTTAGGTAGGAGGATGGGGAAAAAAAATCACTCTTGGGCTTTGTTTCTATTTGCTTTTGATATCTTGATATATCCATGTCACAGTTGGCTAAATCTGTAAAAGCTTGTTAAAACTGTGGTGTGTGCTTTCTAAAAGGATAAGGGGTATCTAGTTGGAGCTCTATTGTAGCCCAGCTTTTAGCTGAGTGGAGATGGGTGCTGCAGAGTCCTCAGTCAGTCCCTGTTTGGGTTCTTTTCTGTTTTGGGGGAAAAGTGTGGTCTTTATATCCCTTTTCATTCATGCTGTCTTGTTGCTGAGCACATCAAATACAGTTTGCTTTATGTAAACAGATTTGCTTTCCTTTGCTGCTGAAGTGGTTGATTTAATGACATAATGAGGGATTATAAGATCAAAGAAATTAAAATGTTAAAGGAGAAATAAATACTTCTATCCTGTTCCAGTCTCCTTTGAACAGAGTTTCAGTGTAAGAGATCAAACTGGTGCTACAACTTCTTTGCTTGAAATCAAACAGTATTAGAGACTTCATAAAGGATGTAAGAAGCTCTGTTAGGAATTTGCAAACATCTCACCACTGTTGTTGTTTGGCTTCTGAGAGCTTTTCTCTTAAAGTTTGTTTATGCTCTCTAGTCTGATTATGGATGTTGGTGTTCACCTAAACACCTACAGATTTTTAACTTTTGTATAGTGTTGCTAATTGGCATAATAACATCTTGAGGCAGGGAGTTCTACAGGATAATTTACCAGGCATGAAAAGCTTCTTCTTGTTTTCATTTTCAGTTGTATTCTATTTTAATTTTATGGGGTTTTCTCTTGGTTTTGGCTTTATGAGATGGGATAAACAGGAGTTCCCTGTACAAAAGGATTGGACTGTGGAGTTAGACCCTGCAAAGTGCTGTCTGCTAATGTGCATGCTGCACATGAGGAGCACAAAGTGCTCACCAGAAATTCTTCAGCACTGAGTCTGCCAGACCAGTGGTACGATGACCTGAGGTTTCCACTGCCGAGTAAAGCTGGGGTGGTGATTCAGGAGAAACCAGCAGGAGACACCACTCCCGTGTCCTGTCCTCGATAACTGTGCTCAGGGCTCTTTTCCCATTCCCAGGTCAAGGTTCAGCAGGCTGCTATGGAGCTACAGCTGACTCCTTTCAACGTACTTCTGCGCACAACACTGGACCTGCTGCAGGAGAAGGACGCTGCCCAGATCTTCGCAGAGCCCGTTAACCTGCACGAGGCAAGTCTCTTTCCTAGAGGTATCTAACGGGTTGTAGATGAGGTATTGCTGGGCAGAAGCTCCTGTGCTGGCATAACCCTGGAAGCACAAACCACCTTCTGCCAAGCTGCTGGTGGACTAAAGAATATCTCAAAAGAGGACTCACAATGTGGGTCAAAAAAAGGCCAAAACCAGGGTATTGTTTTCTGGAAGCTTCAGCACGTCTCAAGACAAATGATGTTTTGCAGAGCCAAGATGTGTCTGCCCTTGAGTGGGTGACACAGAAGTGAGCTGCTGGCGTTGCCCCTTGCTGGTGGAAAGGGCATTAAGAGTGCTTTTGATGGATGCGCTCTAGTTGGCTAGTAAATGGTTTTTGTAATTGTACAGGTTTTATATGTTTAGGTTCCAGATTACCTGGAATTCATTTCCAACCCAATGGATTTTTCCACCATGAGGCGGAAGCTGGAGTCCCACCTGTACCGAACATTGGATGAGTTTGAGGAAGACTTTAACCTTATAGTTACCAACTGCATGAGGTATAATGCTAAAGACACGATTTTCCACCGAGCAGCTGTCCGGCTCAGAGACCTCGGGGGAGCGATATTGCGTCATGCGCGGCGGCAGGCTGAAAGCATCGGCTTTGACACTGATGTGGGGATTCACCTGCCCGAGTCACCCAAAACCCAGGACTTTTACCGCTTTTCTTGGGAGGATGGTGAGTGTTTATTAACCTTGGGGTTGTTTTGTTTTGTTTTGTTTTGCCCTGAGCAGGTCATACCTGTGTTCTTTGTTCTGAGCGTGTCACTCAACCTGTGTGAAAATCATTCAGCACACAAGAATTTTCCTATCCATCTATTTATTTAAGCATATATCTAACTCCTTTAGAGCCCCAAAGAAGAGGATTTCAGGTGGGCCAGGCACTTGAAGTTAGGTGCAGCTTTGTTCCAGCTCTCCTAGTGTGCCTCTGCCTTGGAAGGGCCTTGGAACTGCTCATGCTATTTGATTTATAGAATCATAGAATCATTTTGGTTGGAAAAGACCCTCAAGATCATTGAATCCAGCCATAAACCTAACACTGCCGAGTCCACCATTAAACCATGTCCCTAAACACCACATCTGTGCCATGGCTGTAGGATAAACTTGTTATTTTATAAATAAGGTGGATCTAGGATTTTTTACTCTGAGGAAATTTACATTTCATTGTAAATTGACAAGGTACAGAGCAACTAGGTTAGATGGAACACTGAGGGCTGGGAGGGGCTGGTGTGAGGTTAAGGTATTGCAACCCAAGCAGTCCTTTTATCTGAGACATTCCATTCACAACATGACCACATCCATTCCCACAGCTGTCTTGAGATGCAGCTCCAAAGCATTGGTTCAATAACTTGGCTAAACTTAGGATGGAATATTGCTGTCATCCAGCACACAGGGCTCACAGTCCAACGTCTGATTCCAAAGTGTTGCAGCTCTCTGGGATGCAGACAGAGTCTGTTATGGAATTGGTGTTGGTGTATGATAGCACAGCCCTCAGCTGTCTGCCTTGCTCTGTCGGATGCCAGCCCTTCAGCAGAGCCAGAGGAGTGGCAAACATGTTATGTTTTGTCCAGTTCTGTTTGTGCTCTGATTTTTGTTGTTTAATCTGGCAATGAAATAGATTTCTGCCCAGGACTTGGACTGTGAGCTGTTTTGTGTGGGTGCAGACACATATTCTTTCACTGTTGCTACTGGGACAGTAACAGGAACTGGAGGGCAGTGCAGGTTACATCAGCTGCTCTTTACCCAAAGGAAGGAAATCTGAGCTCCAAGGTTCACAATTCCTAAATCCATGAACTAAAGCAATTGGTTCATGAATAGCAGCAGTGGGAATGAAGCATAGCAGTGATCCCAAATGCTTCTTCAAGAAGCCTTGCTCCTTCCCTTCACTGTTACACTCTCTTTTGATGCAGTGGATAACATCCTTCTCCCAGAGAACCGAGCTCACCTCTCCTTGGAGGCCCAGCTGAAGGAGCTGCTGGAGAAGCTGGACCTGGTGAGCCCCATGCGGTCCAGCGGCGCCCGGACGCGACGCATCCGGCTCTTGAGACGGGAGATCAACTCCATTCGGCAGAAGCTGGCCCAGCAGCAGAACAAGACCATGCCCAACGGGGAGCCACAGGAAGAGGGGCTGGATAAAGCATCGAGGGAAGGGGATGAGGAAGGGGATAAAGGTGAGAGGTTCCAGCAGGATTTTAGCTCTAGGTCTCCTAGTGCCCATCACCAGTCAAGACCTGCTGCTTCTCCTGTCTGTGGCCCTAGTGAAGGACAGGAGTGGCTGTTGGTAGTTTTGGCAATAACTCTTTCTAAAATGTTCAAGCAGATTCTTTATTCCTTTAGCAGATGACACCAAGCTCCCACACCCTCCCACCCTGGAGCCCACGGGACCTGCACCTTCCCTCTCAGAGTTGGACTCTCTGCAGGACCCTCCAACGCTCAAACCCATCAGTGAAAGCAGGTCCTTGAATCAGCTGCAGAAGAAGGTGGTGTCAGACAGGGAACTCTTTGACAAGAAGGCTCTGCAGCGGGAGAGCCAAGCCTTCCAGCGCCTGCTCAGCGACAACGGCCTCAACGGACTGGCCTTGCCGCCTGCAGACACCCCTGCCAGCCCCCTCTTCAGTGGCGTGGGCCGACGGACATCTGTCCTTTTTAAAAAAGCTAAGAATGGGGTGAAGCTGCAAAGAGGCCTGGAGTGCTCCCTGGAGAACGGGGAGGATCACGGGCAGGGCGGGCAGCTCTCACCCTCCCGCCCGGATGGCGAGCGACAAGCTCGGAAGCGGCCGCAGAGCAGGACCTGCAGCGAGAGCGATGGAGAGAAGTCACCCAGGCAGGCAGGACAGAGAGGTAATTCCTTGGGATTTCTCTTCCTAAAAACCAAGACACCTTAGAAACTGTGAGATGGAGCTGAGGGTGTGGGAATCTTGGGGCTGAGTAAAGGTGTCAGCATCCAAACTCATCACCTGAAACTCACTTTGTGCTTGAGAGAGGCAGACCCATAACCAGAGATGTGGGATAAAAGCTTCATTTCTTCCACACATTTTTAAAGTAGTGCAGACAAGACATGTCCATGATGAGTTGTACCTCTCTTCTCCAGTGGCTCCACATGTTGTTTGTGGTAATTTAGTTCAGCTCTAGACATCTCCATGGTAGACATTTAAAGGTACCCAGATAAAGCCCAGGGGAGGTCACAAGTAACTCTTCCCTTTACCACTCAGCAGAGCTGCTGTAAGAGAGAGTTTGCCATTTTTTGGTAGGACAAGCCAACATGCCCAGCTGCTTGCAAAGCTGTTGAATGTCCTGGGTGAAGACTTGAGGCTCTCTAGTAAGGCTGAGAAGTGTTGGCATTCCTTCCCTCATGGAAGGGTTGGAGTTGGCTTGGCCACTTTTAGACGTGAGAGTTTACTGCTGCAGAAGTGGTGCCTTTGGTTGGAAGTGTGCAGTGGAGCAGTAACACAGCACCTGTGGAAGATGAGGTGTTAAACATTCCTTTTAAATCAGCTGTACCCTCAGTTCTGGGAATACTGAGCAGGTTCCTCTTCAAATTAGATCTGCAAATGAGAATAAGCAGCTGAGATGGAATTTGGGAAGACAGAAGGTGAAAAGAAACATCTGAGTGACAGCAAATGTGATTTCTTTTTAATTCTGTGTTAACAGCCATTGTGGGACAATTCCCATCTGTAAGGCTTGACTTAGCCATACCTCAAATAATCATTTTCAAGTTATTTGGCTGTCAGAAGGTCTTTAGCAAATCAAGAATGGGAAGAAAACAATTGAATGTGAGGATTTACTTACTAGGACAGGTTGAAGGAAACACAAATGGCTTCTCCAAAGAAAAACAGCTAATTGAGGGACTCACTGTCATCATCTGCTAGTAATTAAAGCAGAGAAGAGTTACCCACAATGGATACAGGTTGGAATGAAATGTTGAAATTAAAAAAGGGAAAATACAGGCAGGATGCTGGAAAATCACTGATAACTGGGCAGTGACATTTTTCTTCTGCTGAAGCAGCACTGGTGGGTTTTTCCTATGAGTTGCAGCCCTGCTTTTGTGGTTCAGCTCCTTCCACTGTTTCAAACACAATGGATTTCTCCTCACTGGGGACAGTGTCTGTTGTGCCAGATGTCTGGTACCGTAGGAGCAGGTCAGCGTGGTCAGGATGGCCAGAACAAGGTGTTTCCCAGAAATGTGCTCCTTGTGGCCATTCCATCTTTAGAGCTGGGAAAACAATAGTGGCCTTGGCATGAATTTGCCCTTTGTATGGCTGAAGGGCTTTTGATGAGCCCACGAGGAATGATGAGGACGTTGGGTCCCTGGGTGGGGGAAGACTGTGGACATCTGGCTTCTGGCACCTGCTCTAGGCTTGGGGACGTTCTCAGGTGTCATTGCCTGTCTACCCGTGCCTGTCCCTGCTTGTGGATCTTGTCTAAGCTCAGAGGTGATCCCAGCTCTCTCTGTAGGTATCTCTCCAGTGCACAGAGCAGGAAACCTGGCAGTGAAGGGAAGATTTCCAGCACCAGCAGCATCTGGGGCAAAGAAGTGAAATATTCCACTTACAGCTATGGTGACACTTGTATTGGCCAGAGAGGAAGGTGGTGGGAAGCCACCTTCTACCCAGGGGAAATTTACTTCCTCAGTGTCTGCTCTGTCCACTGGAAAATCTCATTTCCAGAAATTGAAGGAATGATTTTTTTTCCTAGAGTGGTTTTTCTCTCAGCAAGAAACCTGTAACCCAATAAGCTGTGGTTTTACCCGTGGGCAGGGACCAGCCCAGCAGCCAGCCCTGGGATGAGGCACGGAGAAGTCCCTGGCAGTCAGCATGAAACTGATGTCTTTTCCAAATACTCTTGAAGCCAAATGAGCAAGTGGTTTATTTCCTGGCTTCTGGCCTTGCTGGGTGAGCTGGATGCTGCGTGGAGCTCTCCTGTACCATCCCTGGGCACTTCTCCAGCACTTGCTTCTTCAGAGACAGCCTAATTTTTCATGTATCGGGGCAGAAATACCTTTTAATAGTCACAGTTTGGTTGCAGCTGAGTTTGGGGAGCTCTGTGCAGCATTTCCCTCTCTAGTTGAAGTACTCAGCATCTTTGTGGCTGTGAGTCATGGGCCAGTAACCATACCTGAGTCTTGGTAGCTTCTCTGTGTGTTGCTGCTGCTTTTTTTGGGCTGACTCCCGTTTCTCTCCCCAGCAGGAGTGACGAACGGCTTCGCGAAGCACGCGGAGAGCGGCTCTGACTCCGAGTGCAGCTCTGGCTTGGGTGCTGGACTGGTGTTTGAAGCCTGCAGGTAAGTACTCCGTGCAGAACCATTCCCCAGCACACCTTCTGTGTCAAAACCAGCCCAAACTGTCCCTTGTTTTGTGTGTTGACTCTAAAGACAAAAATCTTCTCGGGTTCCATCCCATCCTCTTAAGCTGTAGGTCCCAAAAGCAGTGCTTGGTGTTTTCAAGTGTTGTCTGTTACACTTCTGTTTCTCAGTGCATACAAGTCCTCTCTGCTGTTGCACACCTTCTTGCAGTTCTTGAGAGCCAAAACTAGAAAAGCCTTGAACTCAAATGTCCAGTTCAGCACTGCAGGTGAAGCTGAACTTCTACCACCTCCTGAATTCCCGCTTTCTTCCTCTCCAAGGTTTAAAAGCAGAACTGGGCAATTCAAACATTACTGAACAGACTTAAAGCAAACATCTGTCATCTTTTGGTCAGATGCAGTAGATGTACATGGGTACCATATCCATTTTCTGGTCTTACCTACCTGTCCAGCCCTCCTTACACTGACTCAAGTCATTTCACAGCCCCACGGTAAAACCTGTGTTATGCCAGAGTCGTGTTTGTGCTGTGAGTGACAAGCTGAGAACATTTCACCTTGATGGGTGAGATTGTCCAGAACAAGCAGAAGCAAGACTTTCTTAGTTGATATTTGCAGGAATATTTGCAGTACCTTGTACATGTCATTGCCCTCTGCTTGTCTTTGATGACCCATCACTAGAGAAATATGTTCAGATATTTTCTGTTTCCTCCCGGTGCTCAGTTAGTCCTCGAGCTTGCAATGTCAGTTGGGCACTTAAAATCAGAAAGCTCCCCATGCACACCTATTCTCAGGACTGGAGCTACAGTTTAACACTATTAGCTGCCTAACAAATTATTCTGCAGCTGAGTTGAATCCCAGGAGCATTATTCAAATAAAAACTTTGCTCTGCAGAGTGATCTTACACGTGAGCTGTCAGAAGAGATGGATGATTTTGCAGTTGTAGCTAAGGTTTGATTAGTGTTTCCATTATCAATCTGTTTGCCAAGGCTGTCATGCCCATGACAAGGGGTGAAGCCCTGGGTTTGGAGGAGCAGTTTTGGTGTGAGGGCTTTTCCCTGTAGCAGAGTGATCCCACCTCCACAGCTGGGTGCTGAGCAGCCCGAGGGAAGCACGTAGCACTGCAGTAAGTTATCTCTCTTAGCACGTGCTGACCCCTTTGGAGACACAGGACCTCCAGCTCTTCTGTGAGGTGGGACACCAGCCCACCTCTTCATCTCTTCCCTCTCCTCTGGTCTGTGTGCTAAGTCATAGAATCATCAAATCATAGAATGGTTTGGGTTGGGAGGGACCTTAAAACTCACCCAGTCCCAACCCCCCTGCCATCAGCAGGGACACCTTCCACTAGACCAGGTTGCTCAAAGCCTCATCCAACCAGTCATTGTCTCTTCTGTAAGCTAGATGCTACCATGACCCTTGTGCAAATCTCACAAGAAGCTATTGCAATGAACTATTGTAAGGTGAGGAGCTGCATCTAAGGGAACAAAAAGGAGAGCTGGATTCACACATAATTGTAGTGTCATTTAAATGAGTTATGCAGAAATCCTTTGTGAGGTGAGGATGCTGTCAGAACAGGACCAGGGATCAGAAACTCCCTTTCAAACCATGTGTTGGCCTTATGGCCCCACCATATTTGCCTCCATTTCCCCATTTGTGAGTGAGGGAGACAAATCTGAATTCCCAGGGGAGCGTGGGGACTTGTTAGTTGATGTTTGTGTGGTACTTTGAAGATTAAAAGTGCAATGTAAGTGGTTATTACAATAATTGCAAGCAATTCACATAGCAAAAATCACATTAGAGCTATGTGACACCCACAAAACAAGGAACTGAAAACAAGCTGATGTCTCATGGATAACTGGTACAATTATTCTGTTTAGGAACAGCTCTGTTTACTGCTTTTTCTCCACTCTTTCTTTTTGAGCACCAAATTCACTCAGAATGGGTTGGTTAGTAGGAAATTGTAAAAGAAAAAAAGAATTATTACAATAAGTGAAAACATATGATTGAGTCAAGTGGCCACAGTCCATTTTCTGCAATGTTTGTAGTAATGAGATGGAAGGATGAGAGGAAATGGCCTCAAATTTCCAGGGGAGGTTCAAGTTGGATATTAGAAAAAAATTTCTTCTCTGAAAGAGTGGTCAGACATTGGCACAGGCTGCCCAGGGAAGTGGTGGAGTCCCCATCCCTGGAGGCGTTCCAGAAACGTGCAGGTGTGGCACGTGGTTTGGTGGGCATGGTGGGGATGAGTCCATGGTGGGACTGGATGATCTTAGAGGTCTTTTCCAACCTTAATGATCCTGTGATGTTCAGGACATGGGCTGATAGAGTCCAGTTGTATATATATATATAGGAGTCGTGTTGGAGGTCTGCTCTATCCTCTCTGAAGTCTAAACACAATGGGTTGAGCTCATGCAGGCTCCAGGCATCGCTGCATCAGCTCTCCAGCGTGAAGTCCTTGCTGGGTTTCTTCCTCATATTCATAGCTTGGTTTCTGTTAGGCTCCTTTCACTGTTTATGGCGAAGCTGGGATGATGTCCAGCATTCTTGCACCAGCAGAGAAGCATTGATGCCATTTTGTTGAGGTATTCAGTGCTCTTTTCATGTCAAAGATGCCCCAGTACAGTAATTTTCCATTATTTTAAATGGAGCTGGGGAATCACAGAATTGCCTCGATTGGAAAAGACCTTTGAGATCATCAACCTCACACTGACCAGTCCCCACTAACCCATGTCCCTCAGCACTGTGTCTGCACAACTCTTCAATCCCTCCAGGGATGGGGACTCCACCACTGCCCTGGGCAACCCCTTCCAATGCCTCAGAACCCTTTCAGCAAAGAAATTCTTCCCAATATCCAATCTAAGAACCCATTGACCTGGCTTTGTTTTCAAGTGTAACCTGTTTTCACCTCATCCTCCTACTTTTCCACACCTCTCTAACAGTGGCTTGGTGCCCCCCAAGCGCAGCCGAGGGAAGCCAGCTCTGTCTCGGGTGCCCTTCTTGGAAGGAGTGAACGGAGACGCCGACTACAGCAGCTCAGGTGAGCACGGCCACGCACCAGCCCCGCTTTGGGGAGCACCCCGGTCTGTTCCCACCACACCACAGGGCTGACACCCATCCAAACCAGGGGGAACAGGGCTTGGTGCACCCCAGGAACCAATCCTGCATGAACTATCCACATTATAAAACCAAACTGCTGGCCTGAGCTGCATTATCACCTGCTTTGTTGTATGTTTAGGTTATTGCATAAAAGATTTTCCTGCTGTCACTTTTACTCTCACCTGTGCCCTGTGTTCTGCTCAGATGGGTGCTTTCTGTAGATCTGGTGTATGCAATGTCCCTGGCACTGCCTCCTCCTGATTTGGGATTAGTTCCCTTTAATGATGCTGCAAGACAAAGAGTAAATCATAATTATAAGAAGAGCCTCTCTGGAGGTGACTTCATGGCTCTTGGATTGCTGTCGTTGCTTTCAAGGTCTTTGTAACAAAGTCTTTGCTGTCAGGTGGTGCTTTACATCAGTCAAATCAAATAACACTTCTCCAGCACCACCCAAGGCACTGCACCCATCTCCCAGAGCTCACATGGTCACATTCTTGTCTTCCTTACCATGTGGCAGTGGTAGTTATTGCAGATTTCTGCTGAAATCAGAATTCAGCTCTGAGTCCTTGGTGTGCCTGTGCCCCTCTGTCCAGCTCCCCTGTCTCCCTGGGAACTGTTATCACCCTGGACCGCACGTGTTCAGCAATCTGCTCTGGAGATGAGCTACAGAGCAGGGCTGGTACCAGGAGAATTCCAATCAGTGGGACAATTCTGTCTTTGAGAACATCATTTCATTAGTGGAAGAATACATCTGGGATGCAGCATTGGAGAAGCACACCAGCTCTGTCGTGGCAGGGCGCTCATTTGGGTTGTATTCAGCATTTCCTAGATTCAGTCTGACTTTTGGTAAAGCCATTTTTTGACCATTCCTCCCCAGAGCAAGCACTAAAATTCACATTCATGAAGATTGCTCCTTTTCCAGGGCCAGGAGCTGACAGATTAGTTATTGATGTCTTTATTGGATCTTTTGTGATACTTCTGATTTAAGTTTGATGGCTAATTACTTCTGTCAACTAGAACCAGGCATTTCCTGCAGAGATCAAATAGCCCCAAAGTATCTGGCATCAGAATAATCTAGATAGAGTTGTATTTAGGAGGAATAAAAAGGAGCTCTCTGAACAGTGGTCCAAATTCATCTTGGATTCAGCTTCATCAGTTCCATTGAGGATGGATTTGGCTTGGTGGAGCCTAATGGACCAAATTAATCTCTTTTGTGCCCATTTGATTTCGGTGACATAGCAGCTATTCACTGCAGAACTGAATTTGATTTGTATTTCTGTATTCAAGAGTTCATCTGAAGCTACATGCATGCATGGACCCAGGGTTTAGGAGACTGTGGCTGTATTTTAATTCAGAAGAGCATAAAGAAGTCTGGACATTCACTGTGGCCAGGCTGCACCTCACTGCCTGTTAAATTTTATCATTTTATCACAAATTTAGAGCAGATGAGATGCATTTTTACCACCTCTGGGTTGGATACCCAGTGCATAGAGGTACAAGCAGTAAGTGGCTTTACATTTTGCTCTGGATCTTAAGAGAAGTGGTCTGAAATTCATGCATATGTGAGCACAGTCATGGTTCAAGGTGTGCTCTTGTGTGACAAATAGTTGGACAATAAGTTAATAATGAAAAAAAGGTGAAATTCCAGCTTTCTGCTTGTTGCAGAAGCAGATAGGTTAAAAAACTAAACCAAATATTATCAGTGTGTTTTAAGTACGATGGTAGTTCATCTGTTCAGCTGAGATGATGCAGGCTGTCGTGCCTGGGTTAGATCACAATGTGGTTTCTTGTCTTATCATAACCCCTTTGCTGATAATCATCCTCCTAACCCATGTCTCCTTCTGTCCCTTAGGCAGGACTCTCCTGATGTCCTTTGAGAGTCAGGCTGAGCTGGAGCCCTTGGAGCTTGTGTGGGCCAAGTGCCGTGGTTATCCCTCCTACCCCGCCTTGGTGAGTACCCCGTGGCTCTCTCACAGCCTGTACCTGCAGCACAGGTAGCCCAGAACGCAGTGCTAGTGTGCAGTGTAACCAGACAGACAAGGAAATCTTCCCAAAATCAGGCAATACATGCTTTAGATGAATTTGCACAGTTAATTTTCCCTGTGCTCGTTGTTTCAGAGCATTGCAGAAGGTTCATAAAACATTGGCCACTTGGTGCCAGGGGTGGGAGATCTCTCCTCTCCTCTCCTCTCCTCTCCTCTCCTCTCCTCTCCTCTCCTCTCCTCTCCTCTCCTCTCCTCTCCTCTCCTCTCCTCTCCTCTCCTCTCCTCTCCTCTCCTCTCCTCTCCTCTCCTCTCCTCTCCTCTCCTCTCCTCTCCTCTCCTCTCCTCTCCTCTCCTCTCCTCTCCTCTCCTCTCCTCTCCTCTCCTCTCCTCTCCTCTCCTCTCCTCTCCTCTCCTCTCCTCTCCTCTCCTCTCCTCTCCTCTCCTCTCCTCTCCTCTCCTCTCCTCTCCTCTCCTCTCCTCTCCTCTCCTCTCCTCTCCTCTCCTCTCCTCTCCTCTCCTCTCCTCTCCTCTCCTCTCCTCTCCTCTCCACTCTGCAGGTATGGGGAAAGTGATCAGGACTGTTGGCTTGAGAAGACATCAATTTCATAAAGTCCAAAGTGGAACCTTGTGCCTGCCTTTATAAAACCTAGGTCTTCTCAAGCCAACAGCACATTTTCCAACAGAGTGAGTACAACTCCATGTGTAGGTGCCCAGTGGGTTTTGTGATGGATATATCTTCTTGCAATAACCATATTTTTGGTTAAAATATAAGAATATATGCACATATTTGTACCTAGTCCTTTGATTGACATTTCCTTATTATTTATCTGTCTTTGGCTATTGAACTATTAACGTGAAATCCCTAAACCTGGCATCAGTGAGCACCATACTCAGTTCCAAAGCAAGACATGGAGCTGTTGCTAGGAAGTGCCAACAGCACTTTTAAGGTTTTTAAGTGCTTGTTACCAACAGAGATTGCTGCAGTAAGTCTGTAAGCAGGAGCATGAGATAAGCTGGCTATATTTTGTTGTTTCTGCTATTTTTAAATATATCTCTTGAGTCGTGGCTCTTCCTGCCCTCTCTGCTCTGTGTTATTTCTGCCTGGCTGCAGCCATCCCCTTCAATACCTTTATGGTTGGGATCTCAAACAGCCAGAGCTTGTGAGTGCTGAGATGTTGTAGGGGGTGAAAGTGAGTGCAGTCATGGTGGAAATTACACAGCTCTCCACATCCCTGCAGCAGAGCTGTGAAACCACCCGTGAGCTGACACAGCATGTGTGCCTGCCTGGGGCTGGGGACAAGTCTGGTGCCATCAAAAAGGGCAGGTTCTGCTGAAAGTGACCCTCATCCTCAGTGGGAGCCCAGAGGAGGGAACAGCTGTGGATCTGCTAGAGCCACATTGGCCAGCTAAAGCATTTTTAGATCTTTGTGTGGCTACAGCCAAAGTTAAATTACGCTTTAAATGGTGAGATTGGCCCCCAAAGAAAGGCATTTTGTTAATAGCAATCTGTTGCAGTGTTAAAGTGTCTTAATAAATTCCTACAGCTGGCCAATGTCAAAGCTCTCCCAAGCCCTTAGGAGCCCAGATGAGGAGGCAGAGAAGTTCTCCTCCTGTGGTCACACAGCACAGACGTTGGACGCTGATGTTTCTGCTTTATTTGGGGAGAATCTGTTGTTACTTCTCTCCAAAATAACCACAGTCTGTGTTCCCCTGGCCCTATAAAGCTGGCACTGCTTGTCCACTCCCTCCAAATATTGGGCAGCAGTAAAAGTGGGAGCAATGATGCTGAAATCAACTGAATTGCCCCAGAATGGAGCTGTCAGAAATCACATCATGCCTGCTGGTGTTTCATTTATTGCACGAGTTTGGAGTGAGGGAGGGAGGGAAATCCTTTGCTGAGCACAACAATGCTGAGTTTGTACTAAATTACCAATTAGCAGCATTGCATTGACATCCACACAGACCCACGAACTGAGACCTTTTCCCTTGTTTAAGAGCCAGGGCTTGGCTTTTGGACTGTTTTCCCTTCCTCAAGGACAGGAGAATTCTTTAACAAATGCTGCTGAGACAGAGCAAGCAGTTTTGCTTACCCATCCTAATTAAGATTTTAATTGTCTAGCTTGGATAGACTGAAAGAACAGATTAAAAAAAACCCAACAAAACACAAAAAGCATTTTCTGCAGCACTTGAAGGGTTTTGTGCTTAAAAATCCTTTCCCTGTGTCACCAGATCATCGATCCCAAGATGCCGCGCGAGGGTTTGCTCCACAATGGAGTCCCCATCCCAGTCCCACCCATGGA
This sequence comes from Caprimulgus europaeus, assembly GCA_907165065.1. Next base: position 2,632,166 of record OU015550.1, on the reverse strand, counting down.
TGTGTTGAAGTTGGGGGAGCAGAGACAGACAGAAGCAGGAGAAAAGCTCTTCCTTGTCCTTTTCTTTGACAACAAGAGAACCTGGTGAGTGTGTGCTGACAGGCTGTGGTGAGTGCTATGGCAGAGAGGGAAGATTTGACATCATCTTTGGTATGTGGGAGCCTACAGAGGTTGTGATGATGATGATGATGATGTTACATATAAACTGGAGAATGCAGCAGCCAAGATTTAAATGAGGAAGCCAGCCAGCCTGCTATTCCCTGGCCCAAGAGCATGACATTTAACTGCTACATTTCCACAGTGAACAGCCCAGCATCCATCACCTGGGGTGGGTCACATCACCACAAAAATACTGAGGCACAAGAAGATCCAATTTAATACTCAAAATCTGCAACAAATTAGAATGAGCATTCAACTTTAAAACACCAACAGATTGAGCAGCCATTACACTGCTGCACAAAAGAGTTGCCAGAAATATCCAGGGGAATATTTTGTATTTAGACTTGCCTGATTTTTCAGAGGTGCAGTTTTCAAATCAAGAGAACTTGGTTAGGATGGAAAAGGTGGGTGTAAGCCCCTGGCTTGGGACAAGTGAAATATCTCAAGGCCTTTTACCATTTTGTCTCAGATTGAATTTACTGATTTTTTCTTATCAGTGGCTGTCCAGGCTCACATGGTAACAGTAACCCAGGCAGATATAATAAGGCACAAACCTTAAAAATGACCAAAAAAGCTTTGAAATCTATGAAACAATGGGAAACTTGTAAAATTGGAGCATTATGCTGGAAGAGGCGAGTCCCTGTAACGAGGGAGGCAGCTGCACACTGAACCCACTGGATTATTTAACTGTGGGAACATGAATCAAGCAAATAAATAGTCACAGAGTGTTGCAGGCACTGGAGATGTTGGACAATCAGAGGCTCAGCAGGAGCAGCGAGGGTAGAAGCCAGCTTAGGCCCTTGACATAAATCAGGGTGAATTAACAGAAGTCTCCAGGATCCTGACTTGTCCTTGAGACTTCAGACAAACAACTTGAGCAAAACTAAGCTGGGAAAAAGAAGGGAGCAGCTTTAGCTGGTAACCGCAAAGTAGGAGTATCCTGTTGACGTCCTTGGGACGTGAACAGAGCAAAGCCACCTGTTGTAACAAAGGAGAAAGTTCCCAGGATAATTAATAAACCAATCAGTATAGGTCTTTAAGAATATGCATGAGCTTAATTAACCACTGTATATAAGGAGCACGTGTGCAATCAATAAACGGAGCTTGCTGGTCACTCAGATTGAGCGTCCGGGTCTTCCCTCCGTCGCGACAACAGAGGAGGCAGCACCTGTGTGTGTCTGGGGAGTTTATTTAGTGGACAAAGCAGATGCTGGGCAGTTGGGAGCAGAGGATACAACGGGCTTGGCTCTTCTGCTTCTATAAAATACCATCTCCTTTCTGTTCCAGGCAGTGGCTTCCACGTGACAAAGTCTATCCCCTGGGCGTGGACGACACGGTGGACAAGTTAAAGATGATGGAAGGGCGAAAAACCAGCATCAGGAAGTCTGTGCAGGTGGCTTACGACCGAGCCATGATCCACCTGAGCCGTGTGCGGGGAGATCACCCCTTTGTGACCCCCAGTTACCTGTGAGGGCCGGGGGCTGCTCCTCCTTTTCCTCCAGCCCCCGCGCTCGCGGCGGCGGCGGGAGCGGACACCTCGTGTCGTGACCGTCCGGGTGACGCTGTCCCCAGCAGCTGTCAGCACTCCTGGAAATACCCTGAAATGTGCCAAAAAAAAAGCCTGTCCAGCTTCTTCCTGAATGTGTCTGGCTGGAGAGCTGGCAGGAGAGGAAATGTCTGCAGGGTCAGGAGCGGGAGGTGAGTGGGAAACGCTGCCAGGTGGCGGGAGCCGGAGGGAGCTGGTGCGGCGAGCGCAGCACTCGGCTGTCCGGACCTCGTCCCCGTGCCACCGGGGTTTGTAAGTCACCAGCCAGCCCCAAGTGATTCCCAGGAACCTGTCACCACTGTAATCAAACCAGGATCCTCTATGGAAATCCCAACTGGACTATTTTGTGCCAAATTTACCCTCACCATCATTGGCCTTTTTATTTTATTTTATTTTATTTTTTTTTAACGACGTTGATTGTCCCATCACATTAAAAACCAAACCCAAACCCACCGTAGCTG